>OV651818.1:49707626-50907626 GCA_927349885.1 Psylliodes chrysocephalus | reverse complement strand
TAATAACGTGGCATCGTAGAAAAAAATTCGTGTGTAATTCGAGCGGAAGCTATTTGACGCATATGAGCAGAGATAACAGATAAAAATATAATATTCACGATGCCAAGATTAATTCGAGAATCGATACACTCTATTTGTAGGGACTCGGCGAGGAGACGAAAGGTGAGAAGTAAAAGAAGGGATAAAGAGAAGAATTTTACGCAGATACAACTTATTTTTATCGATGAATAAATTTATATATAATAAACAACGTAAATATCCATGCCGGCGTAAGCCCTGTTGCCACTTCCAACCTAACATAACTAGGTTTTGGAATTCATTGAAAATTATTACATCTAATTTAGTGAAATTACATCTAACTTAGTTAAATTTAATATAACTAATGATTCAAAATTTTTTGGGATCAGTTGCAATAAAATAGGTTGAATTATTTTAGCTTTTTTAATATATGTAAATAATTTTGTAAACAAAACGAGAATAATGAAATCGGCATATGACAACAGCGGATATTATACCCTCCTGTATCCCTTAGAATATGTCTTATTCAGGACCGCACGATATTTGTTAGTAGTTACATCTCCTCGTTATCTCTGCTTACAATAAATAACCGCACTCTGCTGGCACCTCGCGCGGCAACTTTTTATATCAAGCGGCAAAGTATCACTTTCCGCTATAAATACACAAATAACTTTTAAAGTGTGCTTTTTTCAAATCTTTTATTTGAACTTACCTAAATCATTTATTTTAGGAATTTTTTTTCCGGGAACCCATATATTAAGATCGGGCATGTTTGCTTTTGTGATTTTGATGATTTTATTTTCTTCCTCACTGATTATGTTCAACTCATCTGGAGTATCAAAATACACTTGGTCAATTGATTCTTTATTATCATCTGTAAACGTCAATACGTCATTGGTACGTACAAGAAAAGGAATGTTTGGATTCACATTCATTTTATCAATATAGGTTAAACCCTGAAATAATTAAAAAAAAATTGCGTAAAGAAATTTTTCAAATTTGAGTGTATTGACCACAGAGCATTAAGTTTTAGTATTGACAGTTCTTATAAAAATAATAATGAGTACATTAATTTAATTTTTTTCAATTTAATCATACATGTTTATAGTTATTTCAATCCAGTTTAAATATTATATTAATAAAAATTATTGTGAAATCTTATTACCTGTTGACGAAAATTATTTAAGTTCCTAACGATCCAGCTAAGTTGGCTATGGATGACTGACACTTCTTTATTTAATTTGACATTTTAACTTTAAAACTCAAGAACAATATTAATATTTAAAAATAATATAAATTAGTTGCTTTATTTTTTTGGTTTAATCATGCATCAAAACTCATTTAAATTCAGCAAATACCTATTAGTGAATATAATATTAAATTAAATAATAATAAAAGTTTCAAAAATTGTAATTAAATATTTCTAACAATCTTGCTAAGTTGGCTGTGATTAACTGACATTTAGTACGTGTGAGATATTTCTTAAATTTCTTTATTCTATTCGACATTTAAACTGAAATAAGGTAAGTAAAGATTTATTGTCCCAAAAATCAGCCAACATTTATGAGTCGAAATATAATTTCTTCATGGAATGGTGTAAAAGAAAAAAAATTACCAAATATTCTGAGAATGTCCTGGTGGCATATTTTTCAAGTGAATTAAAACACTATAATCCATCCACAACATGTTCGATATTTTCTACGTTAAAAACAACTTTAAAAATCAAAAATAATATAGACATATCAAAATAGTATTTTATTGCAGGTTTTTTCTCTTCGGATTTCCGTCCCATAGGATATTTATTTTAAAACCGCAAATAGCGTTTTTATTTAAATATCTTTAAAAAGTATACCCTGGCCAATGTTTACATTTCTAACCTAATTGTTTAATATAGCAAGTGCAAGAATTCAGAAGATCTATATTAGGCATTCCAAACAAATGAATTGCCAGTGGGAAGGTTTGGTATATCTAAGGGTGGCGACATACGGTGTATTCTATCTACTTTATGTAAAATCATGAATAATGGATAAAATTTAAATATTTTATGTCAAACACGATAAAAATAATATTTGAACAACCCACCTATTCATTTCTTTATAAATTGGCAGGCTTGGCGACTACTACTTCGAATAAAAATAGCGTCCAAGTTGCAAGATTATGTCGCTACCCCCTAGATATACAAGAATTTCCCACTGGCACCTATTGTTTGACAGGTCGTTGGAATGCCTAATTGAGTGAATCATATTACCATCACGTCGGATATCCGTCACACTGACATTAAAACGTGACGGAGATATAACGAATGGGACGGAAATATTAATTTATTTAAACAGTTTAATTTTAAAAAATTAGAATGATATTGTCATATTTATTGTTTATCTGCTCAAAATGAATTTTAAACAGTGATCGAAAGTAAAAGAGATTTTCTTTCATTTAATATGGAGGAAAACCATGGTATAAAAAATAAAAGGTATGATATCAACAGTGACATGCGTCACGCGTAAAGTTTGTATAGGCGCGAATTTAAAAATACTGACGAAGTGTGAGGAAAATATATGCTACTTACAGAAATTTAATGAATATTATGGATAATATTTTAGAAATTACATGAAATATCTATGGATATTATTATGGGATAGTTAAGGAAAGAACTATGAAGGAACATAAATGCAAATGCATTCATAAGAGAAATATTTTTATGAACAGTTTTTTCTTAATGATTTATACAAATTCGACTTCTAAAGAATAGTTTTTATAACCAAGATAATGTAATAAAGGGTATCTTCGCAACTCGAAACTAAGGATCCTGGTAACAATTTCGCATCTGGGTATGCCGGAAATTTTTACCTCATTAGGATTTGCAACTGGTTACTCATTTATCTGCATTATATTAACCAATTTAATAAAAATAATATAATGCAAAACATAAAAAAATGTACCAAATACAAATAACTGCTACATAAAATATGGTGGGTGCATATACAAAATTAAAATAAAATGTCGTTGCATTTTTCCTGGTCCTAGTCGCTGACAGTTTTTTAATTCATTCATCAAGTACAAGTCGAAATTTTCTATTTTTTTGTGACATTTACAATTTCACTTTTGCTTATATTGCAAAATTTTTAGCCTTCAAAGGGTAGATTCTCCAGTTTTATAAGTCCCAAGTTGTGAATGAACCAATGTGATTCACACTGGTTCATTCACAACTTCACAATATGTGAAGTTCTGATTAGAGGTCTCTCTTAAAACTGGAAGGTTTAATGTGCTTGGAATACATATGAAAATTTATCTACAGGGTCACAAACCACTGCAAGGGCTGCTCCATGTCGAATTTTCTTGGGAAGGAGGGTAGCATTGCCTATTTAGCTTTTTTTTTTAATTAGAGGGTCATGGATTTTAAGAATTTTAATCTAGGGAACGGCTTGCTCCCCTGGGCCTTTGCTGGAGCCGCCCTTGGGCCACTCCTCACTTGTGACTAAGCTCTTACTGTCGAGAAAAGCGAAAAACCATAATATCTTTCTTGAATCATTTCCTTTAATTGTTACTGTTACATCCGTACCGCAATTTTTCAATGTTTTTCACTAAAACCACTCACAGAGAACAAAGTTTACAACATAATATAATACAAATATCTGCTTAATATCTTATAAATCACTATAAATGACTCGCAAACTAGTGCAACATGCGTCTGTCATATAATATTTATTTCGCGCCAACTATACTAACTCTACGCATGACGTCAACGCCGCCATGACACCATGCGCGATATCCCCCCCTGGAGGAAAACTCTTCGGTATGCGTTTCCCTGAAAATTAGTTCAGATGATGTAACGCTAACAATTAGCCCAAAGAATGATAACGACAGCGACAAAATAGCTTTATTAAAGAAAATGTTAAAAGACATGAAGGAGAGTGCGTTAGAACAACAAGTAAAAGAACAAAAATACCTTCAAAATTAAGTTAGCACTAACAAAGCAATATCCAAGTTAAAATCAGATAACTAAGCGAAAGCCAAATTAAAAGATTTTGAAGAAATATTGCCATCGACATCTAAAACTTCAGAATCTAATTTTGAAATTTTAAAAAGTTAGTGTATTTTCTTGCGTATTTTTCTTTACTTTTCATATTTCCGACACATTATCATATCTCCGTCACTCTTTCATATTTCCGTCACCTCATGTTTTAGTGAAATTGTAATTCTACTAAGGTACCTGGAGTTATTTTTCAATTTAACGTACTATTTTAGAGTTAACTGTGTTATGCAATTTCTATAAGCTACTTTAGATATTTTTACTAAAAAAAGAAAAATTCCATTTTTTTATCTTTTTTTTAATAAATTTTTTCTCACTACATCTATTTAGATTGTAGTAGCACATTTTGTTGATGTATTTTTAAAAGATGATGGTACTTACTTTAGAAAAACGTTACAACAATAATTTAAACGTTATCTAATTTTTTTTGTAGTCTTGTATGTGTGACGGAAATCTTAAAATATAAGACATACATAGAGAAATTTCTACAGAAAAAAAAAAGTATATGAATATTTTCAATAACCAAGGCTCAAACCAAGTATTTCAAGCATGTAACAATATAAAAATGATGATATTAAACTGATAACTTAAGGTGAAATTTTCAAAATCACTTATAGTGCAAATTAAAAAGTTATTGAAAAGGACCCTTATGTATTCGGTTGCCGCTCTTTGGGTAGAGGTGCTTGATTTTAAATTCTGTTGGTTAGACATAGCGTCAGTTAAGTTGTCTTTGAAATTGAAAGTTTTAAAATGCGCTAGTTCAGTGTGATGTCATTTTGGTTCCACTGACATTAATTCTAACCAAACTTTTAACAAAAACATCAACAAATTTGACATATACGTTTTTACTATTTTTATTTTATTTCAAAATATTGTTTACAGGTCATAAAAAATAGTTTAAAGGTATGTAATTGGCAACTAAACGATTGTATATTTGATACATGCTATCTACTTACTTTAGGAATATATTTATAAAAGTGAAAAAAACGATATATTTTAGGTAAACGAAATGAACAAAACGCACTCAAAAAATCTACTGTCACTTTGATTGTCAGTGGAACATAACTACATCATCACTGAACTAGCGCATATTTTTTTTACATACTACGTAATAGGTGTAAGTGAAAAATATTATGTTAAAAGGGAGATAAAATAAATAAACATTTATTTCTCGTATAAGTAGAGGGAAATATTTAGGCATACCTTGAGTCCTTGGAAAAATACTTTAGTTACGTCCTTCACTTTGACATACCAATGTTGCCCGAATTGAAATTCAAAAGTAATAGATGGGCTGGGATTTACAATTATTAACTTAGTTTCTAGTTCTGATGATTTTAAAATCAAGCTAAAAAATTAATAATAATAAAAATATTAATATTAAGAATAATTTCTCCAAAATTAGCCCCATCCTGAAGATAGAGCTTAAGGAAAAATTCACATGGTCAGACGTTGAATTCGAACCACTGTTGTCGTATCCTCTGAATGCCAGTTAATTGAATATCTGCTGCTTGATGGGCTGTAGGAACTGTAGAAACCTGTGTAAAACACTTATTGTGCAACATACTTATTTCAAAAAGATAGTTTTGAAAAGAAAATAATAAAACTGAAATTAATGTTTATATATATCAGTATATATCAGTAAAGGCTTCTAGGTCAAAAACCTAAAGTGATATTAGAGGAAAGAAAAGAAGAAGTTGTAAAAAAAAAAGATTCAATACTCATATGAGTAAAGAACTGGAAGAACAGAGCAAAAAATAGTCGTGGGACATTAGTAAATTAGTAAATTATTAGAAAAATATAACATTGGTAGTGGGACACATCTTAGGTTAATATATATTTCTACTTCTATTTCTATTTTTCTGTCTATAGATATCTCTTAAAATAAATCTCCATTAGATGTAGACGTATTTTTTTTGGAAATATATTTTTATGATTTAAACTTTAAACATTCCGCCACATTTGTAAATGTCCACCCTACGTGACGTTCTTTTACTATACGGAGAATGGTCGCACTGCGAAGCTTTCTGAGTGCCTTTTAAAAGGAGATAGAAAACTCCGCCATTTTGATCCCTTATTACGTGTTGCCTACATCTTGGTGCAATATTTTTAATAGGTGCGTTTTAATCATCCGCTTCTGCTTCGGAATTGTCGGTTTTCTTGTTTTAATCTGACAGGTTAAAACGACTAAACCGACAATTTCGGAAGCAGAAGCGGATGATTAAAACGCACCTGATATTTTGCTTGCAATACTCAGTGTCAGTGAATAGTATTTTTGGAGTCACAGTTTATTGCTAAAGAATGAGTTAGCTCACTCGGACCAGTTGAAAGTTTCAAAATAACATCCACTCCAGGGATACAAATTCAGGATACGCAAAAGACTGCTGTTTTATTATAGGCGGTTGTCATATATTGTATTATCCGAGTTGCGCAGTATATAAACTGGAACATTGAGATCAAAAGTGCCGACGCAGAGTGAGCGATCTAATTCTTTAGCTATAAACTATGGCATAGGAATCAAAATGGCCGCGCCCTATGTTGGGCGTGTCAGACGTCTCTCTTGCACCGTATAGTAATCAAAGTATGTGCGTTCAGCACTCATATCGCCCCGTGTATTAGCACATCATCTTTTTCATATATTATAAGCTTTACCCAGGCATCTGGAATTAATTATTTTACATGCTGTACACAGTTGGCTGGGTGTTCTGTCTATCTATCCATCTGACGTAGGGTGTGGTTCGAATCCCACTTGTACTGAAGCTCTAGACTCTAGGAATTGCAAACGGTCTTAAATTCGTTCCTGATAAGGTTTAGCAGTTGATTTTGTCTGCTCTTGGACCTGAATATTCTGAATCCAAGAAATTCCAACTAGAGCTTATTTATTTAGCTGTTCCATGAGCACCTATATTGATATAAAATACCACACTAGAGCTCTGGTCCAATTAGAGTTGTTATTCAGCTACCTTCCTAATTAGGAAGTCTGCTTCCCAACACTCCCTCATGTCCCGGCACTCACTCAAGAGTGACCTTGTTATGTACTGGCAAGGCATTTAAGGGGCTGTTGAAAGTCCAATATTAATTTGGATTGTCTTCTAACCTGTTCAGTGCATTTGTCATATCAAAGACCCTTTTATCTTTTAGTGGGTTGCATTAAAGAAGATTACATTTAAAACCCAGGATAATATATTTTATCCATGGATATTTATTATCTTTAGATTTTGTTATCTAAGCTAATGTCATATTTGGATTGTGTTATTTAAAGAATAATAGCTTCGTTCGGCTGAAGAATCCTGAACCAAATTATAATAATTAAGTAGTTAAAAAGCGTTCGCGGAACAAAAAGAACTGAAATATTGGTTCTATTCTGCGTTCGCGGTAAAATTATTATTAGTTTTCAATCGCTTATGTTATACCCAATGACATATATAGTTTAAATAGACTGCTTATCCATACGTAAATAAAACGATGAAAAGTGGGTCGAACTGAGAGATGTTTTCTCTTTGTCTAGTGCATGCAATGTTTGTGTTTTGTCTCAATTTTGAGTGTTCACTGGTAAACAAACCTTTCACAGGACCGGTTTTAAAGAAAGTTTAGTCTAGTTGAGATTTTGTTCTCATTGTCATTACTCAGTCGGACATTTTGTTGAATTGTTTATTTTATTTAGTTTTAATTATACTTATGTTCTGTTTTAAGTTTTTTAATTATTTGAGTATAAAAACTTGTTTTGTTTTTAAATTTAAATGGTGAATTGCTCTATAAAGGTTTGTAAGACCAGCTACAGAAATATAAAAAGTAACATTTCATTTTTCACGCAAGTATCAATACAAGTAGGTACAAGGTAAATACGTTTATAATAATTTTACGAATTATAATTAATTATAATAATAATATTAATAATAATAAAGTATTTATTGTAAATACAATTACATAAATATTATTATATTCAAAGGCCCGAGTTAGAGCTATCTGGGCTTTACAAGTACATTTTAAAAGTTAGTTAGATACAGATAAGTATCATATAATAAAAACTCAATATAAATAGAAGAAAAACGGACATAAGTACCAATACAGAGAGACAAACTCTTTTATTCTTTGATAGGTTCTTTCTATGTAAATTCTAGCTCTGGCAATTTTGGCATTAAGTAAAGCCTCTTGATGGCTGAACTGATTTTTTTTATTGAGAAAAGGAGGCTGTATAATTTGTATACCTTCAGCTTCTGTTATGTTTCCAATAAGAAAACCTTTGTTAAACATTTTACTATCGAGAAATGATTCACACACTTCAAGTATTGAGCTTTGTTAAAAAATGTCTATTTCTGAAGTTTACCACCATATGCTTCATTTTTGTAAGTAATGAGACCAGTAGGTGACACTCCAGTCAATATTTTAATAGTATGCCTCTTTTTGTAGTAATTTTTTAGCCTACAACAAAGACATTTGGCTTGCTGTATTGGGATTTCGGTACAATCAAGTAGTAGTACTCTTACTTACATAGAGGCCATTATTTAATATTTCTTGTTTTGAAGGCCGAATTATACCATACTAAGAACTTCTACCAGTTTCATTAAAAACTGTTAAAAAATTTAACGATAAAAAGTTTCATTCACTCCAAATAAAATGAATAAGACATTATATCTTGCATATCAGTTTTCAACTTCATAAAAGTAAATATAACTTGATCCTTTACAGACATAACTGATCTTCTTTTTCCTATTCTTTAGAAACAAATCTGCTACTAATTCCACAATGGTAGCTAATAACTGGAAGGATTGCAATCCTATTAAAGTAGATAGTTCTTTAGCACTAACAATTCTGTTTGAAAACGGATCAACTAAATCACCACTCTTCACTTGTGTTGAACAATCGATCCCAATTTTCTGCTTTTAAACAAAGTTTTGTAAATTAAGCAAAGCTATTCAGCAGCACACAAATCTTCATTATCTGCTTCAGTAGTAGATATATGTTCATTAACTGCAAAAACACATTAAACATAATAATAATAATTAACCAAACATTTTAAATTATGCATACGTACATCCATTGCCTGAAGAAGATAACTCAACATTTAACATTCTACTAGTACTGGCAACATATCATTATTAAAGACAGTAGCCATAATTCTTGTTTTAGCTGGATTACTTTTCTTTTTATTAATAGTCGCTTTCTTTTTACCACTAATCTGAGCTAACTTACATCGACTAAGCTTAGTTGTACGTTCTTTTTGTGATTGTAAGTCAGAGTCTTTATTTCCCTCTTACCGATGCTAAGGTACACGGATCTTGACGTCAACTAAGATTGCACTTTATACCTAGTCCATTTTATTATGATGTTGATCAGATTTCCACTGGTGGAATTTTATTATTATTCATCAAATCATTCACATTCACCGCCAAAATAATCCTTAATTGTCTAAAGGGACAAACTTTAGAATGTGAAAAAGCTACTAACTTTAAATCTTTAAAAAGTTAATTCAATTTTTGCATAATATCTGCTTTTATAATGCGAAATAAATTTTAAAAGAATAATCAGGTGTCCGAATAGTGCCACTATACAGTAGTCATGGTCTAAAGTTAGTTATATACACATGAGTGTAAAATTGTTTATATCTATGTTCAAAATTGGTTAGATCTCTTAAAATGTTTTGAAAATTGGGAAACTAGACGTTACGACTCAAAATCCTTTTTTAAAATACCTAACGCAAGTCCTGTCTTGAAATAAACATACAGATATTTTTTTTTTTTTTAATTCAATTCCTACTTTGATGAAATATGTGTTTTAAACTCATTTGGGCCAGACCGATTCTGCCTGGTGAGCACTCGGCAAGCCAAGCAATATGACCCGCTTTTCGTCGTCTTGTTTATATATGGATGAGCAGTCTATTAATCTATATATGTCATTGGTTATACCTGAAACACCGAATGAAAACATGAATTAGTAATTCTGAATCAGTTCAGGATTGTTACCGCGAACGAAGCTTGTATTGACATGTGTATATATAAGTTTGAAGTTTCGACTTCTAATTGTATTGGTAATATTTAGTAACTTTATCTTGTCCAATTCAGTGTTCAGTAAAGTTTTTGCACTTTTCACGCTTGCTTACATTTATTTTCCTAAGTTTCTGAAGTTGACATCAATCCAAAATACATTATAACTACTTTGATGGATCAAAGAATTAAAATGTGATTCGTTCACAAAATCAAAGGATTTCCCAATCTGGAGAATAAATATCCATAGATAAAATATATTATCGTGGATTTAAAATGAAATATTTTCTTATGCAGCCACTATAAAAGAGTCGTTTAGCAAAACCTGGAATCAGGCATTTATTGCTGTTCCTTCAGCCTGAAAGGCTATTACTGGTGACCCCAGGTTTAGAAAAATGGTCCACCTTGGATTCCCATGGTAAATCTCACTTCCTGTGTTGTTTTGCGTCATCGAACCGTCTGAATACCAAATTGATTCGTTTTGTATTTCCTTATTTCACTGGGTTTTTCAACTTTACTTTGATATGACCTGTTGTAAATTAAAAGACCAAAGCAAAACAGTGTATTTAGAGATTTTTGAAAAAGTAACTAAACAAAATAATCATACTAATAAAATTACTAATGATATTGAGGTAAAAACTGATTTAAATAAGGTCAAAGCTAAATATTCCTTAAAAAAACTTCTCTAATACCTACTGTTTGTAATGTACTTTAAATACCTGTAGTGCATTTCGAAGTCATAATTCCAAGAAGATTTAGTAAAGCAATTTGAAGTCAAAAACAAAGTCAAATGCACGTCCCCATTTTTATCTGTTATTGGTCCGCTTTGCAAACTCCACATTAAATCCCTAGCAAAACCGTGATTTCTACCATATATCCATGATTCGTAATGAGGAAAAATCAAACTAATACCTCCTCTGTATTTACTATAATCATCTAATTTCGAAATACGGCTCAAGAATATCTGTTCTGCGCCTTCGATCATCCAGGAAGTCACCGCGGCACCTTTGAGGATTATAGTGCAAGTGGTATAATTCCCTCTATCCATTCTTATTACTCTAGGATCATCGTTTCGTATGGGATGATGGGTTTGCATAGTTTAATCAACAAAAATGTAAAAAAACATGTACCTACAAAAAAAATTATGTCTTGGAACATTATTATATTTGTCTATTTTGACATAATAGGACAGGAGTGCTTTCTGTCATTTGGGATAATCGCGAGCAGTACTAGAGCTGCTCCTGACAACTGAACCAGTATTGCCAGAGATTAGGGACTATCTCTAGTCTTCATATTAGGGACATAAAGATAGGAAACGCAACGACCGCAGCAACGATGGCATCATCTATGCCTCTCAGATGTTAACTAAAGGTAGACGTCGTTTGTAGACAGACCAGTGTTGCCAAATATTTACTTGAGAGATCGTACAAGTAGAGCAGAAATATTGTATTTCGACAAAAAAATCGTACAATAGGTACATGTATAGCATAATATAACTTAATTGGAATGAAAAAAATAAAAAAAAAACTTTGGCATGATAATTTATTTATCTATCTACAAAAATGTTTACAACAAAAAAAAAGAAAATACATGAACTTAAATTATCTCATTTAAAGTAATCAATGACTGTCACTTGAAAGCACATACTTTGATTACTATACGGTGCAAAAGAGAGGTACGACACGCCCAACATAGGGCGCGGCAATTTTGATTCCTATGCCACAGTTTATAGCTAAAGAATCAGATCGCTCACTCTGCGTCGGCATTTTTGATCTCAATGTTCCAGTTTATACACTGCGCAACTCGGATAATACAATATATGACAACCGCCTATAATAAAACAGCAGTCTTTTGCGTATCCTGAATTTGTATCCATGGAGTGGATGTTATTTTGGAACTTTTAACTGGTCCTAGTGAGCTAACTGATTCTTTAGCAATAAACTGTGACACCAAAAATAATATTCACTGACACTGAGTATTGCAAGCAAAATATCAGGTGCGTTTTAATCATCAGATGTTAACTGCGTTAAAGCTGGTGGTTTTTAAACATTGACTTCTCTGAGTATGCCAGAATGAAGAAAGAATTTGTAATAAATATAATTTGTCTGATGCATAATGGCGGTTTTCCATCAAACGGACAAAACAAAAACAAAACAGAAACTCGTGTCGCAAAAAACAAAACTGCAACTTTTCGCAAACTTTTTGAAGACTGGCGTGTTTTGCGACAGTTGGAGTTTTGTTACTCGAGTCCCGCTCTGAAGCGGTAACATCAAAAGGTTTAGACGTGTTTAGGAACTCGAGTCTGTTTACTAACGGTCGTGTTGTGCTGTTGTGTAATCTAAATTTTAGAGCAAATTGGTATAGGTAAGTGAATAGGTTTATAGATAAATATTAAGACATTGGTTTGTTTTAAAATAGTCAATAGTAAAGTATAGAAATTTAACTTTAGGCGTGGCCGGTTTCTTAAACGGTAGATATGTGTTCGATAGCCTTAACAAAGGACAACTAAAGAAAAATGGTTTCTGAAACGTTCAACAAGAGTTATCCGTTCAATAAGTTATCGAATAGATTTCTAAAAAATAATATTTTAATCATTAATAAATTACAGTTACTAAAAAATATATACAGTTAGTGTTTACTTGGCCATTTTATAGAATAGATAGATAGTAAACACTTTATATTATAACTATATATACAATATACACTTACTTTTTTTTTCAAAAATCTTAGTATAAACCATCCACAACTAAGAATAAAAAAATCTTCTCTAAACATATTGGTTGGTTATTAAAAAAAATTAATGTATTCTGTCTTTCTCGTGACAACCAGTGAAAAAGGATCGAAAACAAAAACAAAACTGGAACAAAATGTAGTCCGCTTGATGGATGGGTGGGTTTGTTTCAGTTTTGTTTTTGTTTTTCAAGTTCCAGAAAACACAAACAAAACATAAACTCAACTGTCCGTTTAGTGGAAAACCGTCATTATAAATAAAACAAAAACAAGACCCTTTGAAATTTAAATGACGGGTTCTACTAATTTGCCACTACAATGTCGGTAGTCTGAATAAAAGAAGAGTGCAGTAAAAGTGGGAATATAACGTCACATTCCATAGGCGTACTTTCCAAAATGAGTTTCTATAAAATAAATAAGGCCACGGCATAAAAAATGGCAAATATGCACTTCGTAGATTAAATTTTGAATGAAAAAAGTTATATTATTTAGGTACAAAAAATAAAAGTAAACCTTATGCTTCAGATAAAATTTTTGCACATTGAACGAATAAAATTTAACCAATAAATAACAAAAAATATTATATGTTGTTAATGGGATTAAAGTTGGCATTAAAAATAACACTTCAGTACCTAAAATCAAAGATTAAAAAAAGTAATAAAGTCAAGAACTATCTTTAAAAGTCGTCGTTTTCACTATAACTTCTTGTATCATTATCATTGTCTCTTTTGAGGTTTATTATTATAGGGCCTATTAAGTTTTTCATTGCTTTATTCACTTTCCAAAATTAATTTTCCACCTTCTTAACATGATCAATGTATTTTCTCCAATGTTCTCCATTCACATTTAAACTGCCCTCAAAAACAAATTTCGCACATTAGGTAATTTAAATGTTGTATTGTTTCGAGAAACATAACCTTTTAATTGCGACGAGATCAATTCAATGGGATTTGACTATGCATAGTAAGGAGGAATCTGAGAATTTCAATTCGTTTTTCTCGGTCCATCTCGTCTATAATTATCTTTTTAAATTTGTTTTTATGTTGCCTTGCTACTGACTATATTTTCAAAATGAAGCCATTTTGAAATATTTTCTTTTTTCCACCTTGATGTTATGAAACCCATTTTCAAACATAGGAGCATATCCATTTCTTCATGGTAGTCTTTTGTTTTCTCTGACTAGAACCATCTGGCAAAAATCCATCGGTGCTTCCAATGTGGGTTATTATTAAACGATTTCCTTGTCCTGTTGGATTTTTACGAATCTAAAAAAAATTATATTAAATTTACCTAGATTTTCATCATATATACTCGCAGTTATTAAACATTTTGTGGTCATAATATGTATTTATTAGGGTCTATTTATACTCCCTTATTATTAGTATTTGCATTAGTATTATGATTAAGGATTAAGTTGAACCTTCACAATGTAATGGGGATATTTATACTCGATTTATGATTAGTATTAGCATTAATGCTTTTAGAGAGTTATTGCAAGTTCACTTAAGGTCAGTCACTATTAGTGCCGCTCTTATTTTGACATCTGAGCATGCGCAGATCACAAACTTTAATAAAGATTGTGCCTGTCCTTAATAGAGAGATATTGCAAATTTCTATAAAGCCAGCCACTAAACTTTAAATTATAGTTCATGTTTTTTGTTGTCTATAATATTAAAGAGGCATTAGAAATTATAATTTTAGAAGGTTTAAATGACGATTATATTAAATATTTAATATTAAAAAACTTCTAACGGCGAGCGCATCCGAAAACTATAAAGTCGCCACTACCTGCTGCCCTTAAACATCCACAATTAAGGACAGGCACAATCCTTAATAAAGTCAGTTTTAGAACGTAAACATCTGCGCATGCTCAGATGTCAAAATAAGAGCGGCACTAATAAATTTCTTCTTTTCTATCAAATGAATCAATGAAGTATGTGGCCTTTGTTTTTAATAGATAACGGATAATGACAATTGACAATACACATATGATTATGTTGTCAAATGTTGTTTATAGGTTTGTTCCAACAAGCTCGAAAACGATAATATTTCGGTACAAATCATGCGCTGTAAACAATATTTGTGCATAGATGTTAACCGAGTATAAATTAGACAAATGACATGTCACCACGAGGAAGCAAAGGTCTCTTTTCTGTCTGATTTGTCTCAAACGTCTTCTTCTTTTTATCTGTTATAAATTTGAGACGTAAATCCGTAAAAATGTCCTTAATTAAACCTATTTTTGAATAATAATGTTTCTAAAAAAAATTAACTAGTAAAAATATTAATAAAAACACGCTTAAAAGTCATATATTATCTTTGATTAATAATCAGTTTTACTTTATAAATAGGAGTAGAACCTTATTATTGTTGTTATTTGTCTCTAGGTATTCGTTATTTTGAACTAGTTAGTTATTTGAGTTAGTTATTCGAAGTAGCTTTAGTTCAGATATCCATTTAAGTGTATTTTATACTTAATAAAATTTTTAAAAATAAAAATTCCATTTTGGAATTTATAACTCTGGGCTCTTACACATTTCTTCAGTCACAAATACAAATACATACATACACACATACAAATACTAATGGAGTATAAATAGACCCTTAGTTTTCCTTTTTAATTTAATGGTCTAAACTCCGTCAGAAATTAAAATAAAATACTTTCTGAATGAAATACACGTGTGTACCAAGCATCGCTTCTAATAATTGATGTGATTGTAAACAAATTACTTAAAATATTTTACATTATTAGAGTACTCATTGGCGTAGAAAAGGATTATAAAATAAAAATTATTAATTTATCTACTACCTTTAATCGAATATATTGATATAATATTAAATTAATGATACTGTAGGTAATATTATACCATTTTGAATTGTAAATTGTATAATTTTAGGGCAACGTTTATAATGATTATTTTTGAGACAAACTGTACAATATCCAACAGTTATTCCTAATGACAGTAAACTAGATTCCATAATGATCAATTTTTGGTGAATTTAGATTTGGTTCATAAGTCAGAGTTTATTTAAAAAATATTTTGGGTACTTTTGCGGATGCGGTTTTCACGACACTATGCTATTTTTTCTTAAAACTAAAGATGCCGTTAACACAATTTTCATAACCTTTTTAGTTTTTAAGATGCAGGTTATTTTCTGGAAAAGTTGCATTTTGGCATCCCCTCGTATCTCCGTTATCCTTCAACTTATCGAAAAGTTAAAAAAGCATTCTTAAATTGTTTTCCGTAGAATACAGTGGTGTAGATAATTGTTGTTACTTATTAACTATTTTTGAGTTATAAAGAAAACTTTTGTTTTTTTTTTAAATGGAACACCCTTGTATATTTATAGATTATAAAATTTGTCTTTTTTTACTTTTTCAAAAATATTTAATAGTATGCACTTTTTCTCAGAACCACGCAAATAAATGACAATTTTTTAAAATTAAATTCATAATTTAATAGTAGGCCATGGATAATAATAATAAACAAGTCAAGGTTACATATTACTAACGAAGAATTGGATACCCTGCATATAGGTATCTTTTTATAAAAAAACTAACAGTAAGTTTGTAGCATGAAGTAACAATATAACAAACACAAAAAATAACATTTAAAAAAAGAAAAAACAAATTTTTAAAGGTGATGTTCAAATTGACGACCATTTTATCTAATGCAAAATTGGCACATCATGTAATTTTTTGAATAGCGTTTAAAAGAACCATTGTTCTCATTCGCAGATTTCAGAATGGCTAAGTGGATTGCCTCTCGAAGTTCTGCAATGCCGTCATACCGTGTTTTATATACTTCATTTTGTATATAGCCCCAAAAAAATCTAAAATTGAGAGATCTGGTGATCGTGCAGGCCATCTAACAGATCCGTTGGTACCTATCCATCTTTGAGAAAAGTTATTATCAAGAAATGCCCTTACGAGCCTAGAGTCATGACTTGAGGCACCATCTTGCTGTAGGTAAACACCATTACTCGTATATTGGGCTAATGGAATATTATCGAGCAGTTCTGGAATATCTTCCTCAAGGATTTCTAGATATCTACGTACTATAAGACCTCCTTCAAAAATCCTGTACACTATATGTCTGCCCAAAACAAAACATGACACCCGAACTCCAAAGAGCCCCTGTTGTACCCTTTCAAACATTATTCCATCGTTGTGGTAAACAAAGTTTAAATTACTAAACGAATATTAGAATGACAATTGTTAATGTAAAGTCATTTTAAACTTCGCTTAGTAATTTAAACTTCGGTGGAACCGGCTCTTAATTAGTTAATGTTATCAAGTTTTACTGACACATAGTTTTTGTATGTCTTTCAATGAATAATATTTTCTCGCAATCATTTTGGTTTCACTGTACATCCAGGGCCGACTAGAGGGAGGGGCAGCCGGGACAAATTCCCAAGGCCCGGGTTCAAATGGGGGCCCGGCAGCGGTATAAGGGGGGTCCGGCAACCGTGGCGAGGATTTTTGTTTTCTTTCAGAAGTTCGACACAAGACAAGAAGTTTTTGCCTGGAGACTTTTTTTAGGAAATTTAAGTAGATGAAAGTTTTTGTCGATCTTTTTTTTTGTTTTTTTTTTTTTTTTAGAAAATTCAATTCAAGTAGAGGAGGTGAAGTTTTTGCTTGAAGACCTTTTTTTAGAGAAATTTAAGTAAAGAAGGAAGAATATTTTTTATAAAATTGTCACGGGGCCCGATCTAGAGAATTGTCCTGGGGCCCGGCCTGGCTCTCGGCGGCCCTGTGTACATCACTGTGGGTATTAATTATTTATCTTAACAGTGAGTAATTAAAATATTAAATAATGTAATCTGAATATTTTTGGAGAAGTTAATTTTGAAACAGATTATAATTACAATTTTGATAAATCTATGATTTTTTTTTTAATACAATTTAAAAGAATATAATAAGTTTACGAAATAAGCTCTGATTTAGAGATTATAAAAAAATTATAATAATTCTTAGTAAATTGAATTGCTGTAATAGGTTTATCCAAACAAAATAATATAACTTCTAACGACATATGTAAACCACCTTGATTTAGACTAAGAGTTTGATATTGATAAATTCATTTCTGATCATGGGATATTGAGGAGCCTGAGGTATTTTTTTTTTAATTTGTCATTTCATAATAATATATATGGTACGGAAATTAAAACGCGGGCCATCTAAGCCAACTTTATTAGAGACCAATGTAAAAGGGAGTGCGCCAGGTCATAGAATCGACAATGTACTTTTCAGCGGCCATTGTTTGTTTCACGCGTGGTCCTATTGTACCTTGTCCAATTCATTGTAAAATATAGGGTCCGCGTTTAGATTTCCGTACTTGCTTATAAACTATGGACTATAGAGTAAGCCTTATCAAACTTATACGGATATCGGTTATTTTTTTAACCCTGGAACTGGTAATATAATATAACTATAAAATTAAATGTCACACACATTAAAATTAACTTAAAATAATCTCGCCCACCTGTGTTTGTAACATTAAAACACAACTAAAAAAATATTTACATAAATAAATTTTATTGTACCTTATTTTAAATTTTATGAACCGCGGTCGATCTAACGATGATAATTAAATTGGTTGCGGAAAATTTTTGCCAAAAATATGAATGACATCAATTGAATATATATGTTACACTACCAGCCTATACGAATTTTTGGCAACAGATGCAATGATATTTCATTGTAAAACATATGGAACGGATGATAAAAAGTTTGTTTATACAGGGTGTTTATGTGAACTTCTAAAGAGATAAAAATAAAATTAAAATTGATATTACGTAAATTACATGATTTATAAAAATCTGGTTATTTTGCGATTAGATCTATCAGGAAGAATGGGGAGTTGCACTTGTTTAAAGATGATATTCTTTATTTCCTATTTTTTTTTTATTAATATGCTATCGCCCAATTTGTTATTGAACATACGATTGGTATTTTCATACTACCGGTGTGAAGATAGCAGCCAATTTCAGCAGCCAAAATTTCCGGAAATGCACGATTGGGCATTTCAGTGGCGTACAAGCTAATTATGACAAAAATTAAGAAAAAAATAAATATCACAGAAGACAACGCTTTAATAAGTTTAATATATTTTATAATTTTCAATAGATATTCATAATTTTGAAGTAAGCTAAACATAAAACAAAACAGAAATAATAAAAACGATTCAGAAAATACTCAATACTGAAGTCCGTGGAAGTTCTTTGAAGTCAGTATGAAGTCATGAAAGACAGGAGGAAGTTCATAGAAATCATGATGAAGTCCATGGAAGTCATGATGAAATCAGGATGAAGTCCTTGTGGTGAAGTAAATAGAAGTCATGTGAAGTCTGTTAATATTTTCTGAAAGTGCTCATTCGCCTCGGTTATCAGGTGACTGAAATTATGTGGTGGCATCGGCGTATGCAGAAAATTATCCAAAGGCGTAGGGCAACATTATTTTAATTATATTATATATATACACACTAAGAAAAAAACAAATATAGAAGGGAGCACAATAATTTAAACAAAATGGACCTTATTTTAATATTATATCTTTATCAAAGAAGAGGACTGGGATATATGTATTTATTAAACTATAAATAATTAGTCCTAATAGTTATTGTATAATAACTATACCTGACGCAATTTTTTATTCGTACCTTTTACTCAATTTATTTCGCTTTAACACAAAAATTATTTACATTTTAAATAAAATAAAAAACAAAAAAGAGACATTACAAATATATCCATTTCCAAAGTCTAAAGGTACAAAACAGAACAATTTTAAGGTGAAACACAATCGATTACAGGGTGTCAATTTAAAATCTTGTCACTTTTAATATGGTGTCTGTAAAAGGTCTTTACGAAAACATACCACATATTCCTTGAACCAAAATAAGCTGATTTAAGTAAACTTAGTAAGGAAGGATGGTTATGCCAAGGTCAGTTAATGGTGATCGTTATCCAAGATGGCTACTTGATGTTAATATTTACCAGTGACGTATCATATTTATATTGTTTGAAAGTAATATTTTTATTAGATTAAAAATTCAATAAAACAAAGTCTTTCCAAAAGGAGATAAATATATTTCAGAATTTTTACAATTTAACAACATTATTTTTAATGATTTATCAAATTTTTGCCTAGCCAATTATTTTGTGCATGAAATACCGTCACTTTTAATGATATTGGATTAATTGAAATAAAATGTATTGGAATTGCAAAAGATCTCATCTTTGGTGAATATGTCTTAGATATAATCTTGACCAAAGTTTTCCTAAATAGTTGTTCAACAATTTCTATATTTTTTCCAAAACACATTTTCTTCTTCCTCCATAATCAAATTTTTCCAGCATTACTGTCTTTAAAGGTTTGATGACTTTTCGTTGGCTCCATATGGTTTGCTGTAATTTCCTTATTTAATATACTTGAATTTATTCTGTTCTTCCAAGTTTTGGATGCGTCTTTGAGCTTCTTTTTACGAAAGCTATCAGGAGGGTTTTCTTCTGACTCTTTAGAGTATGTACAACTTTGTTGACCAACAAAAGGTCCAGGAAGAGCTAAAGAAGCTTCATCGCAGGGAGTTGTTACCTGTTCAATTGAAGGGTTTTAAGTTCTTACCTGAAAAATACAAAATATAATTTACATTTTCCATTATTAGACAGGTGTCAACAACTTTTTTCGCCTTAAAACAAGTACTTAACAGACGCTAATAGTGCGTAGGCACTCGTGCATAAAGTATAATAATTTATTATTTGATTTAGGTATTTATTACTTTTCAAGACTAAAGGCAGCTTAAAAGTATTGTATAGATTTTGTCAAATTTTATCAATAGAAATACAGATAATTGTAAATAAATACCTACATACACACAACCAAACTTATATGGAATCATCTATTATTTTTTATAATTTTTGAGATGTATGAACATTTTTTGTTTATGAATAAAAATTGGTCCTTACCAAATACTTTTAATAACAAATAACCCACATAGCAATAAAAATAATTAATTTGTTGACAAAATAAACACAATGATATTTTTTTGGTTTCTGAAACGAAATGAGATTTAAATTTTTAATAGCCGAAAAGCAAAAATAGAAAGAAAATTGGTAATTTTAACAATCCGTGTTATCACCTCTAACCCTTATGCAAGCTTCTATTCGCCTTGGCATGCTTCTTATTAAATTGTCAACATTGTTTTGGGGTATGTTTTCCCATTCTGCTAATGCTGCATCAATAAGCTGTGCGACATTTCCTGCACTGTTTCGACGAGCTCTAATCCTTCTTTTGAGCTGGTCTCACAAGTGTTCGATAGGATTTAGGTCTGGTGAACATGCAGGCTAGTCTAAAACTGTGACACCTTCTGTTTCAAGATATTCTATAGCCACTCTGCTGATATGAGGAGGTGCATCATCGCGCATAAAGATAAAATTATCCCCAATTGCAGCTCTCCAAAGCCTTACGATTGGTTCTAGCACTAAATCAACATATCTTGGACCGGTTAAAGTTTGTTGAAGTGGTAACAATGGATTTTTACTTTCAACATAATACCTGCCCAAAACATTACAGTTTCTCTTTGATATCTTGGGACATATCTGGCAGCGTGGAATCTCGCTCATCTTCCTGGAGCTCTGAGAACCCGAATTCGATGGTCATCTGATCTTAGGCCAATTCTGGTCTCATCCAAAAAAGAACATTTTGTCAATTCTCAATTGTCCAGTTTTGGTGTTGGAGGCACCAATTTAGTCGGTCAATTTTATTTTGCCTAGATAACGGTGGGACCTGTAACTCTTTCCTACTGTACAAACCTCGTGCGAGAAGTCTTTTTCTTAGAGTTTCAATTGAAACGTTCACACCTGTAGCTTCCAGAAGTTATTGTTGTAGCTATAGATGAGAAACACTGGGATTTCGTCAAGTAAATTAGCACACAAAGCGGTCCTGTTGTTCAGTTGTGACTCTTTGACTACTTTGTATGGGCCTGTTCTTGAGAGTTTCTAGTTCCAACTACCTTTCATATGTTTTCGATACAACACCCTGGTTATCGCTCACTACCTCTGCTACGTCTAATTGGGGCATTCCTTGTTCAATGATAGCAATAATTCCCGCCCCTCTGCATATCTGTTAGTCCAATATAAGACATTTTGTTGTTTTTTTTTTTGGACCTAAATAAAATTACCGGAGGATCGTGATTTTACTTCTGAACACAAAATTCACAAGGTAATAAATCTCAGCAGTCGTTTCTTCTTTATTATAATGTTTGTTAAGAACAAAAGGCCTTATCTTAAAGTTAGTTACCAAATGTTTTCCTTATAAAACGTTTATTCAGAAATACACAGTGATTCCATATAAGTTTGGTTGTGTGTATTTCACGTGGAAAACTGAAAGTTCAACAAAAACGTGTCATAAATGATCAATACTTTTTGAGAGAATCAGATTTTAAGTATATTACTATCATTATTAATAGTATTATTAATTATAGTTAGTACAGCAGATCATAAATGAACTGACTTCACACTTTAAATTTATGAAAATGATATATTCGCTAAGAAAAATAGTGCATGGAACTAAATTAATAATAAACCTAATTATACAGTTACAGAATTAATTTATTAACAAATTTTATGTTTCTGGTTGTTTTTATATTGTATGTGTAAAATTAAAAAGAGCTCACTTAACGTGCTAATATAAAAGGAGTGTATCAATTTTCTTACTGTTAGTGACAAGTTGAAATTAAACGTTCTGTTCGATGAACCAAACTTAAAATAAGAACGGTACGTACGCCCATGTCAATGGCAATTTTAGGTTAGAAACAACTATTAATTAGACCTATAATTCATGTTGTTACGATAATTTGTACTTTCAAAACGTCGTTTTTAGTAGTTTTTGAGCATCCTCAGGCACTATACTAACCATTGTCGTTATCATTATATTGATTGGACTAATATTATCTATTATTGAACTAAAATAAGAACTTATGTATTAACTATGCTATCATCGACTAAAAATGGTTCGACAGCTAATAACTTGCAAGATATAATACAGAAACTAACTTTCAAATGACACATAAACAATTATAGAGTCAGAAATCGTTATCCAAAGTGGCCGACTTTGTATCATACGTTTCCTATTGGAAATATGGCACATACTCCTTCCTTACTGCTTTATATTCTAAGGTTCCAAATAAAAAAAAAAAACCTGTGGACGCCCCTTAACGCAGTCATCATTGTCTTTACTCTTTATAAAGGCAACTTATGCAATATACAGACAACAATAATAGTAAAGACTCCTAAAGCGCCCCCGCGCTACTGGCTACTGAAATGTATTTACCACACTCTCGCACTCTAATCAAGAACCATTAACTGTTGCATAATTTATTATTACGCCTCATTACAATATTTAATAATAATATGTTTGTTTTTATGTCGTTCAAATCACCAGCGGGCTCTTATCAATTTTTTTATTTTCGAGAATAAACAAAAAAAAGTTAAACTTTTAAATAAGTTTAATTAAATTGTTTTATGGATTATTATGAGTAGCTATCGCGAAATGTTAATTAGTACTGACACTATTACTAATTGTAATGGCAATATTATCGACCAGGCGGTATTTTTGATATGAATATTAGTCCTAAAATATTTTATAGTCGTTCTACTTTATTCAAATAAAATCATGAATGAAAATGACATTGAGATTCACGGCTTTTAACTTTAGACAACATAAATCTTAACCTTTATTTAGTTTTAATATTGAGGATGTTAAATTAGATAGTGAAGCATATTATGTAGAATTATAAAGATTAGGTAGATTATATTATGTGTTCTTTTTTGCGCAATTAGTAAATCCACATTGCTCCCCAAAAGTGAGAGATGGACTATAGGATTTAGAAAAGAACGTTATCAGACTCTTTTAGAACTCGTTAGAAATACAGTTGAGGGTCTTTGAGAAAGGCTACTAAAACTATATTTCTACGTTGTGAGAAAAACTTCTTTGGCACTTATTAAATCATATCTAACCAATCGATACCAGGCAGTTAGTTATAATAAGTATACCTATATCAAGCTTTAAAAACGTCAAACACGGCGTTCCATACTAGGTTTAGGCATAGGACCTTCATTATTTGTAATACCTATACGTAAATGACCAGTAGTAATATTCCAAGGACAGCGGTAATTCGAAATCATTTTTTTTTTCACTTACCGAAAGCACGTTGCTTGGTAGATTACCTTAAGAAACGTGCTTGATGTATTTGAAAGAAATATATGACTATATATCACTGGCCGAGAGGTATTCACGCATATTTTAACTCATTTATTTAATAAAAAGTAACTTGCTAGTTACAGTCCATAAAGTCTTGACTGTACATTCCATAAAGTGTTGACTGTACTATTCTTTAAGTCGGTAATCATCGTTTTTTCTCATGTTTACTGCCTAATCCTTTAGAATCAAAGTTAGGTCTTAAATACTTCCATTTGCATCTAACACATATTTTCTAATGTCATAAAATTGTATAATTAGTTTCCATATACATATTTTTTACTGTTAATGATATTTATTGGTGTTTTCTTCGATTAAATTATCAATATTTTGATTATGAATTTTACTAAAACGGGATTTTTGAAAATAAATAAATTTGAAAGTGTCAAAAGTTTGACTTTTGAAATATATTATTAAACCTGGTTTACATAGGTATGGGGTACACCAAATTAACGTTCGTATTATATATTGATTGATAATGAAATGAGAAAAAGTGTAAAACGTCATGAATTACTGTCTCTATTGTGAACCTTTTTAATAAATAATTATTAAAATAGTTATTTAGACGAAACGTTCAATTTTAAGTTTCATCATTTAGCGGAATAAAAACTAGACCAGTGGCGTGCGAAGACATTTTTGGAAGGGGAAGCGATTGTTTAAAAATACAGCAGGCCAGTAAGCACAGCGCCGAAGACGAATATTTTTCGCGGCGCATTCACCATTTTGTAAAATTCTTGCTCTTTTTTTTTCCTCAGTACTACGGATATTCGAGATTGAGATTTTTGAAGTGTTACTATTACTTTATTACCTAGTTTTAGTACTAGAAGCTATAAAAAAATTTACCATTAATAAGCTTCATTGGTTTATTTAAACGTAAAAAAAATTGAAAGATTTTTTTGTTTATTTTTTTCCAGCATTTTTCCCACCGTTGACACAGCAGTTGACATTTATACATTTATACTTAAGATCTATTCGCCTATCTTAAATGGCTGCAAATTTGTCTATAACATCGTCGTAAAATTTTGAATTGTCTGATAACTGTTTAACAAGCTGTTTTTTAATGGATATTAGGGCTAAATTAGATAGTCTGTCTTCACTTGTTGAATTTTGTGTAAAACTTTTAATGCGCTTTAAATCTGAAAAACTTCGCTCAACTGACGCACTAGTGGCTGGGATGGTTAGTACTAATTCACACAACTTGACGACTTCACAAAGGGACTTTTTTAAACCAGTTTTTATAAGAAAATTTAACACATTGATGGGCGTCTTTTTTATCACTAATTTCAGTTGTTTCGTAAACAACACTTAACTGGGACTTTAATACTGGAATATCGAAAAAATTTCCATAATTTAATTTTAGTGAATTAAAAGCTTCCGATGGAAATTTTGATGAATCGTAGTTACTTATATTAAAATTGCACAATTCAACAAATTTTAATTCGTTAAACTTGTGAAATCGAGAATTCATATGTTATAAAATATCAAAAATCAAAAATTTTCGGCGTATAATCGACGACGCCAACGTTATCAATTCTAATTCTCTTTCTTTCAGGTTCTAAGCCAATATTTTGAGTCTTATTCCAAAAGTGTTCAAACTGGTCTCGTTTTTTATTCATTTTATTTTTAAAATCATCAATTTGTTTAATGCAAAAGCCAATGTCATTTGACTTTGTCTGTAAAATGTCGAATAAAATGTCAGTAAAAGGGAAAATCTCTGCAAAAATGTTGAGCAAAAAATTTAAATCAAAGTTTTGTTTGAGCCAATGCAAATACCCTTTAGCAGCAGTAACAGTTTCAGCATCCCATGTTTCTTTATTATCCCAACGTCTTGGAAAAAGTGTATCAAAGAATCACGGTATTGAAACACTGTTTGCACTAAACGAAACGTCCATTGTAGTTCCATCGCGTCGGAGCAATTTTTGGAAAACTTTTTTGAACGTGAATGTCCAAAGCGCGAGTTCTTTTCTATGACTTTGAAAAGAAGGAAGCCAAACCACTAAGCGTCGAAAAGAAAACTTTGCAATCTTTAATAATATCCATGCTTCGCGATAAAACCAAATTAATTCTATGTGCCATACAGTGAACGAAAATTGCATCTTTAAACTTCTCTTTCATTTTAGCTTGAAGGCCTCCTAAATGGCCAGCCATTATGGCAGCACCATCGTAGCTCTGGGCAATAAGCTTAGAACCACATTCTAAACTTGAAATAATGTCACAAACAATTTTAAACAATGCATCTGAAGTTCGTTCGCTAGTGACGTCCAAAAATCCTAAGAATCGCTCTTGAGGAATGCCATCCAATATATATCGCACAACAATAGATAATTGACTTAAGTTTGCTACATCTGTGGCTTCATCAAGCGCAATTGATACGAAAGGTGCTTTTTTAATTTCACTTTTAATGTGATCCATCACAACGTGGGCAGTGCATTTAATTAAATCATTTTGGATTCTGTTTGAGGTACCTCGGAAAGTGGTCGAATCAATTAAATGATTTTTTAGGGTATCGTCGTATTTTACTAAAAAACTTAGAAGGTCCATGTAATCTCCTCGATTGGCGGATCTACTTACTTCATTGTGACCCCTAAAACTTAGTTCATGCTCTCCCAGGAAACAAGTTACATCTATTAATCGTTGTAAGACGTCCCTATTTTTTTACCCTTGTAATATGTTACTTGTTATTTTATCTATTTGTTATAGTGTTTTAAGCTCAAATAATTTTGGGAGTGGGTTAGGTTATTAAATAACTCGTATAATTTTGAACAAGCAGTTGGGCACCACTATATTTAAAACTATACTTGACTATCGGTTAATGATAAAAATATAGAAAATCACTAACCATTAAGATATTATATTTAAACCAAGTTTTAGATGAGGCAGTAACAAATTCTAACTCACAGAGATTTACTAATTCAAATTGTGATGGTTTATTGCATAAAAATAGACTTATCTGTTATAACAGGAGGTAGTATAAAGGAGAGATTTGCATAGGCCTTCTTCAAAGGGACTCGAAAGATACTCTTCGGGCAGCACCAAACTCTTAGGTATAAATCTTCATAAACTCGACCTAAACCTCTTGATATAACTTGAAATAAACTTCTTGATAGAAATACCATAAACAGTTTTAGATATATCTTGAATTAACTTCTTAGAAATGACTCGAAATGAACTTCTTTAGATATAACTCATATAGAACTGTCTAAATATAGCCAGGCTTATAAAATCAGACGGCCAATAAGAATATTAAAAGACAATTAGTACCTCGGGTGTCCAAGATAATTAAAAATTTAAATCAACTTCATTCGTTGACATCCAAATCAAAAGTAATTCTCGCAAAGCGAATAAAAAGAAGAAGACGACAAATGACATTTCAGTAGAGATGGTTGTGTCGGAATAACGAAAACGGTTCCAACCGTTACACCCTTTCATTGTGAATTTTGTTGCTTATTTTTAAATGATTGTCCAAACTATGTTCAATGCGATAGGTCCCGAATGTTTTTTCTTTAATTGTAGCACTTATATGAGATTTGCTATTTACATGCCGTTTTACACTTTTGTGGAAATTATTCAAGTCTGTAATACCGACTGAGTTCCAATGTATTTTTCGGCTATATTAAAAAGTAGGCAAGGCCAGCAAAACAATTTCTTCAAAGTTTTGCAGCCGGTTCACCATTCATACTTTTCATAGAACCCTACGTTAAAATGCCTGGTAAATTTGTTTAGTCTACTAGAATTAATAATGTCCGTTTTCTCTTCAAAATTTCTACTTGAAAATCCTTTTTTCAATAAAGAGCACACAATACAGACACAATTTACCACATTATTGTTGTTCACAGGAACAGTGCATAGTTCCTCCATTTTACAAAATGAAAAACAACTACGAAAAACAAACCGAAATCTATCTGAAGTCTACGATTTTCCTCACACGTTGATTCGCGATGCGAATTGCAATATGCGTAAGGCGACGTAAAAATCGCTGCCTCCCGACCGTATTTCACGTGCCCAAACAGACTGACTACTGTGTCGCGACAAATCAGGGTCAATAACACGAAGCAAAATCAATTGGAAGAGGCGCTTCCGCCGACGGACTTGAAGTACCTGTATAGTATGGGCGTTTACACAATTAATTTTCTCATGGGTAGTGCGTGCGTTTACACATTACACCGATGAATGTTTAGTACATTTACGAAGTTTACGTAATGTTTCAGAGAAAATGTAGTACCTAATTTAATTTTAATTTCTATGCATTGTAAACTGAAATTTTTTTTTATTTTTAAATCTCAAAGTGTAGGGAAGCGGTGCTTCCCCTGCTTCCATGGGCCGCACGCCCCTGAACTAGACGTAATAGTTCGTACATAATGGTTTGTTTGGTGCAAACTTCGCTTAAGTGATAACACCTGTAGAGAACTTATCAGTGTAAGTCAGAGCTGATTGGATATGCTGATACACGTGACTGAAAATGAACGATTTTAATTTGTTTTTTTTTATTGATGCCAGAAATTTTCAATTATATTTTACTAACTAGTATATTTGGCGTTCCTGAACATCATGTACATACGGAAGGGGGCAATTCTTTTACTTATTTCATGACTAAAAGTTCATATAAACATAGGTCCGCAAACACTTCGTTACTGATCTACAGGGTGTTGAAATTTCAAGATTTTTCTTGTTTTTTCTTTAGAGCTCTTGCAGTTTTTGAGATATTTGGCTCAAATTTGGAATGCAATAAGGGTAGGAGGGGGTCACTTTCAACATTTGTTGTAATGTAGTTCAATAGTTACTATTTAGGTTTTTTGTATTGTAAAATAAATCATTTGTACAGAAAATCGCTTTTAATTTTTTTTCTTGATAACGGTCGCAGAAACAAAAAGAGTATTTAGACAAAAAAGTTTCTAAACAAAACATAAAATTCATTTTGTATTTTAGAATCTACCAGTGGCGTACAGCACAAAAGTTCAGGGGGAGAAAAGGGAACATGACTCCTGAAAAACCATCACCCTGTAGATTCAACAACCATTTGACATACCCAATAATATATGCCCTATAACGCAATATAGATTCCAAATTTGAGCTAAATATCTTATAAACTGCAGTAGCTCTAAAAAAAAAACCAGAAAATTTTTTTAATTTGAACACCCTGTAGATCGGTAACGAAGCGTTTGCGGACCTATGTTTATTGAACTTTTAGTCATGAATTAAGCCAAATAATTAGCCTCTTTCCTTTAGTATGTACACGATATTTAGGAACACCCTGTATAGTTATTTGATGATAACATGAAACTATACATAGCGATCAAAAACGCATAGCCAAAATAAATTTTATTTCGTAAAAGCCTAAAATTAGTACTTAGATATCTTAATATTTGTTTCAAAGCATGAACTTTCCATACCAAGAATATCTCAACACATTTGATAATAATAATGTATATTTTATGGGTGAAACATAAAAAGTTTCTTAAAGTGACCTTAAACATTTGTATTAGATAAGTTATTATGTAATTTCAAAAAACAGTAGCGTACTTATAGATATAAGGAATAAAGCTAAAATTGTTGGTAGTCCTTAATTTTAATCCAGTTAGAGCTTAGCGATAATGCTTAAGAAATATTATACAAAAATACCGATGATTCTGGCTTTATCACCTAAACGTCCTGTAAAACTGGCGTCGGAAAGTAACTCTTGGAAATATTATCATGATTGACTCGAAACAGGTTGGGAACTACTGAAATAGACTAGTGTGTAGATTTTAAGGCATTTCTTTATAAGCTTACCAGAACATACTATGTATCCAGAGCATTTCTTTATAAGGTTTTGTTACTCTGCTTTGGTTACATGTTACCAAACTTACCAAAGCATATGTTTACATCTAACTAGGCATTTATTTATAAGCTTACTAGAACACACTATAATAAAAAATAAAATCAAAACATCCTAAAATTTCTAAAATTCAAATTCCTTTTAGAAATCCCCAAACTTAAATTAAATCTGACATATGACATTCAATAATAGGGTTACCATGGTATGTGAAACGTCACCACAGTAACCACAATACTGTAACCAAGTATGTGGTAGTAAGCTCGCTTCGTGCGAAGTCATGGAAAGGGAAGCAAAAGCGATACTAGCGCTAATGCGGATAATTCGTGCATTTTAGGGCGATATTTTGTAATTTTGACATATCAAATACACGTATGTATGCATTTTTTTTTAAAGTAGGTAAAAACAATACAATAAGCAACCGGCGTTGCTGTGTGGAAAATTATACAAATACTAGCAAAAAAACAGTAAAACTTATATAAAAAATTTCAGTAGCAAAGCGGAAATTAAATCAAAAAAATAAATGGATAGGTGTACAATAAGAAGAAAAATTACCTTCATTTTTGTAATAATAACAGTAATGCTGGAAATAGTAGACATCAGAAAGTTGAAAGGTTTTAAATAAACAATAAATTATCATTTTACGATGTTCTTTAATATCCCTTTATTCTTAAATGTTCATTCAGCAAGGACTAGATTTCAAGATTTCTGCCTTTGATTATTATATGTGGCTGGAATGCAATTTTGTGACAGAGATAAATGTCAGCTGTCTGGAGTTACGTAGATTTTTATTTTCAAATTTGGAACAATGGCCGTATTCACAGTTGTAAAATATGTTTAAAGAATCATAGAATCATATTTCACAATCGGTTGAGATGACGCTGAACGATAGTTTTGTTTACGCTTTGTTTTCTTGATCTTAAATTTTAAACTTGTGGATTCCTTTATAGGCAAATCATTAACAATTACTACTGTTTAGGTACTCTGTTTTCATAACAAATATTAATTTCTTTTAATCAAAATCGAGGCAAAAAATATAAATAAATAAACAGATAACTTAACAAAATCTTAAAAACCGAATTGACCGAGGTTCAAGGTCAAATTCATGATTTTGAAGGGTAAAAGCATACTATATTTTATTATTATCTGGAAAAATCAGGAATTGTTTTTCATGGATTTAGGTAGATACTAGAAATAATTTAAAATGTTCCAATTTGAATGATAATACCAACATTTTTTTCTTATAATAATTGTATAGTCACCTTTATTCATTATAAACCACAAGATTATCCTAAAAAGGAAGGATATGATTTAAAATTATATTGCAATATGTTATCAATATTACAAATATTTTTAAACCTCAAAGTGTCTGGCTATTTTTAAAAGTTTTCTAATAATTTTGTTTATAGGTTATTACTGCATCATTCTTCAAAATCTTTGTATACATCTATATATCCGCCACTGTTATCTTTGTATATAAAAATAAGAGTATTAGTAAATGAAGTCTTTCAAAGTTTGTAATTATCCGTTTGACACCAAGAAGTCAGCATGATTACATTGATTAGTTGATTTAAAAAAAATCATTTAATGATAATATTTATAATAGTGAAAAAGTGGAGTGATTGTGAAATAATTAATTGGACATAAAATTTTCTGTAATAATGCCGGTTCCAAGAGATCAAAGTTTTGCTTTGAAAAATAAAGAAATTGAAGCCGAAACAGGTTAGATTAATTTAATTAAATACATTATTTAAATATTCTGTTTAAACATGTAATAATTATCTTCTATACAACTTTGAAGGCTTGAAATATCAAAAAAAAAGTACTGAAGCTTTTAGTACAAGAAAAAACATGTCCTGAGTTATATGTATAGAATTAGCATAGTAAATATTTTTTATCTCTAGCTTAGTCAGCATTTAAAAAGTTATAAATATATGTTAACTTGTTTATTTTAATAATTCTTCAGATATTCTTCATACGTTAGAGTTGTAGTTTGGAATTAAAAAGTTTTTTTAAAAAACGGGTTTTCCTTTAAAAAACCATAATTCCTGATACCCGTTTTAATAAAGTCAATATGCGAAGAACACGAAAAGGTGTGTTCGAATCCCAGCCCGGGACAGTTTTTGAATTTATCAATAAATGTGTTTTCACTTTGTTGGTTCAAAAATAATTTTTAGTATTTCTAGGGAAATTGTGAAAAATATATTTGGGGATTTCCAAAGGCATTACTGTTGCAAAATAGTCAATGTATAGATAAAATTTCCAAATAATTTTGAAAAACTAATTTTTATTCATAGGCTTTATCAGAAATGTAATATGTCAGCTTATCGGGTCGGTGGTGTAGCAGTCTCACGCGCTTATATTCATTTATAGGCAAGTTTGTGGTCAGAGACAAGACAGACGGACAGACAGACCAGACCATGTGGATTTTTAATTAAATTGCATGGTTCGGTATAAGATTTGATGTGTACCGTATTAATAGAAATTCAATTTCTGTTGATATGACATGCAGATTATAAAATCGCCATGCATTACCGTCTCGATGATGGTGGGTGACGTTTTCCGGATTTTCCTCACCTGTAAGTCAAATGGCACCATCAATCATCTTTAAGTCGACCTGGAGCGCCATGGCAAATAATAATAATAGCCGTTCCTTTCCCCGCACAAGCTCAGCTTTTAGGGTTAAAATTCACTCGTAAGGGGGTGAATTAGGGAGAGTATTATTATTATTATTATTATTAATATATTGCTTGATAGAACATCCCTAGTTCCCAAACTTTTATATTATAACAGGAAAACCATCGTTTCATAAATGTACGATACCTACATAAAAACAGTAGAAAATGAGTAGCGTTTGTATAGTGGATAAACAGTAAGCAGTGAGTATTGCTCTTAAAAAATGGGAAATAATAGTCCAATAACTGTCTGTCTCCAATTAAATGTTGGCCTTCTAACTTTTATCTACAAAGGTCCAGCATATGGCATATATAGGTCACTACAGCCGACAGTCGGGCAACAGTCATTTTGCCATCAATAACAGTTACAGGGCTTTTAAAATCCCAGGGTCATTTTGCCAACATATAGTTTGCAATTTTAAATATTGAAACTTCGATGGCTGACTGCAGGCCCAATATTGGCCATTTTTAATATTTCAGCAGTTTATTCGGAAAATAAAGGTCTAGTTTGAGGACAACGATGTTGAAATTGCTAATAAATAAATCATTGAAACATTGGCCATTAAAACAGTTTTCCTTAAATTAGATCTTCATTTTAACACTTCAAATAAAACTAGATATGGTTTTTTCACATGTTTATCAAGTTGCAGGTTAATTATTTATGTTATAACAGAAGGTACGTATACGGTGTGACCATTTAGAAACTTATAATGGGCTATATCTCACAAACTTCATTCTCTACTCCCTGTGCGATCACCTGAATATTTTCTGCTTGAATGACAGTAAATTACACCTGCAAACTATAAAATTTATATAGGTATGTTCATAGTTGACATTTCGATAATACTAATTAGTACCATTGACACACTAACACACTAGTACTTCTTTCTTAAATCCAGAGAACTAAAACAATATATAAATAATTAGATGAATTTTAACTGTGACTTTTCTGGTTAAACCTAAATTAAAAAATTAGTTAAGTAATTGGTAAGTGTTAATTTTAAAATCTTATTGTACTGCTACAAAACAGAAACTATTTTATTACTTATTATTTTCTTGAGAATCCATCAAAACACTCACTTAAATTACCTTTTGCGAGCAAGTATCAACCAAATGACATTCATAAGAAATTTCTTAAAATGAATTTTTTCTGGTTTTGTACTGTATTGTTCTTGTATTTATCTCTTTTATTGAGCAAATTCTACTTACATTTTGTAGATATCATTTAAAATTATATGAGCTCTTAAAAATCACAAACGTATAAGATGGGCAAGTGACTGCCCCTCAAGGCAAGGCCAACATCAATTAAAGTTTGATGGCTCAAAAATCATGAAAATATAATGGCTTCCCATCATTACCCAACATGGTCAGTTCCCCCATAAAACGTGGCAAAGGGCCATACGTTTCCCTGCAGTTGATTGTTTGTTGGGGTATTTGATTGAAAAAAGTATACGTTTGTATACCTCATTTATGGACTACCCTGAATATTTAGGATTTTAATACATAGTCCTAAACAGTAGGTACATATTTTGGGCGTTGGTTCGTTTCGCCCGTTCCCGTTTCGTCCGTTGCACGAAAAATTCTCCTTTCTTCCGGTCGTTAAATTAAGATTATCAAGGGTACTTAAATATTCTCCTTTCGTCCGGTGATGTCAGGTAGGTAGGTAGGTAGGTAGGTAAAAAGAATATACATTTTCCTTCACACTTTATCCAGGCTAAGGACTGGCAATTTATAAAATGAAATGTCTTAGCCTTCTATGTAATGCATACATTTTATATATTGGCGTGATTAAAAATGTTTGCGTCTCAAATATGAGCTTGTCTGAAAAAATAAATACATATATACAAAGTTTTATGCAGCATGCTGACTTGTCGTGGTTAGTTTATTAATATTTCACAATGTATGTCAATCGTCGCAGCGTTTCTGGCAAATCAATAGTTTCCTCAACATATTTGGTGATAGTGTTCTCAATCCTCCTATCCAAATCACAATATTTTTTGAGCCTTTTTGGTGTTGTCAACATTAGCTCATATTTTTCAATAATTATCTTATAATGAATGGAGTCGTTATGTAGGATAGTAATTATCTCAAATATATTTGGATAGAGTTTTTTGCTATTTTTGTTCAGTCTACTATGCCAAGCTTCAGCGACGTTTGTGGTTCGATGGCGACTGCGGAAACACACCCAATATCTTTGAGAGTTTAACCACTCTTTAACAAAGTAATCGTTAAATTTAATTATCTTTTCCATATTTAGAGAGTTTTCCATAATTATCAACCAACCTTCGTCAATTTGGTGGGGAGGTAAATGTACCAGAGCAGCACACATTCTCAAATGCTGCCTTACGTCTTCCCTTTCTCTATACTCTACTGAAAGCCCAAGCTCTTGAATTTTCCTCCAGAGTGATTGGTTGAAGTGAAAATTACAACCTTTTATTTTCACTTCAGGAAATATTTTTATAATTCCGTTAATGGCAGCTTTTTCAAAGTCCAGATGGAACTCTACTGGTTTGAAAGCAGGCACTTTTTCTTCTAAAATTGTAAAAAGTCTTGTATATGTCTTTTCGCTCTTATCCGGTAACAAGGCATATATAATCGGGACAACACAAGTTCTTTCCGCAGTACTTCCCATATCCATGTGAATAACATAAAGTTGTTGGAATACTGTGGGACAGCTTTTAAATGTTCCACCACCGAAAAAAACTTTTCTTTGCCTTAGTAATGGTTCGGCCTCATTTGCAAAGATTAAAATTCTATCTTCACTCTTGCAGTCAAAAAATAGAAATTTTTAATAATTTTCAGGAATTGTAATTTCCATTCGGGTTTTTGGTAGTATTTCGATCCCTAAAGCTTTCTGTCAAGCAGAATACAATTGTTTCTCAAAAGAATTGAATATGGGCACTGTGGTAACGAAATCAAGTCCTTTATTTTTCACATTTTTCGTTACTTCTTCTTCATAAATTTGTGTAACAGGACCACATTCTTTGCGTGTTCTTTTTTTGGCATTAAAAATGCAAACTTGCACTTTATTCTGAGCTATGTATATATATTATGTATATATATTAAAAGTGTTCTCATATCATTATTCGTAGTTTGCAAATTTTTGTAAATCTCTTTCTTATTATATTTATGCCTTAGGGCCTTAGTCACTACTATTTTCCAAAATATATTACCAAAAAAATTTAAATTTTTGTGCGTTGATAGATTTTCAAGCAACTACCTATAACCGTATTATTCGTATTCTTACTTTTGTAAACAATTATAGACTTGAAAAAATTAAATTATTTAGTCTTATTAATAAAATTATGTCTAGCGGACGAAACGATAACTCATTAAGTAGGGTTTTACTTCACCGGACGAATCGAGCATAAAAAGGGTCAAAAGAGGTATAATTTTATTAGCGGACGAAACGGGAACGGACAAAACGAGCAAACACCCATATTTTGTTTTTAAAATGTCTATCTCCAATAATAAAACAGCTATGATGGAACATCCTGCATATGTATAATAGGCTAAAACTTCATGTTGATATTATTTAATAGGTAAATTCATAGCTAATTTAATACTAAAATAATATAGATTTAAAAAATTGAATAAATTGAACTTAGATTGAGCCTCTATGACAGGTTTTAAGCAATCCGTGTAAAATAAACCATTTCTATCATTTCTATTCATTAGCTTGGTAAGAATTTTCAAAAATGTTTTAGATTTCAAAGGAACATTAGCAGGTCATTATAAAACTGAAATAAAATACAGGGTGTTCAGTTTTAAAAAAAGGAATATATTTTTTATTTGCCTTTTTTTAACTACTTAAAACTTTTATTGTAATACAAATTAAAATATCGAGTAATTACACGCGAATGGGACACTCTGTATAGCTTTCGAAATTAAGAAGTAGTTCCTCCTACTTGCGATAGATGAATTCCGTACCTACTCCATCCAGAATTATCCTAAGTATAAATCTATTATCGTAGATCACGAATTGACCTAATTGAAACAGTTTTATCTTCGATACTTGCGCGATTATCGATGGCACCGAAAATACCTTCGAGCATTGAGCTTCCTCGTTGAGCGCCAACTTGATCTTCTCGCAAAACCTTTTTTGCTTGGGCGACGTCGACGGCAAGCGTCCGCTGGCAGTCGTTCGTCGCGTATCCGGAAGAGAAGGCATCAAGACGCGTCGAGACGACCGCGGAACGGGTGCAACGTGTTGCCGTTGAATGACAGATGCCACCGACATGTGTTAATTAATGTTATTGTTTACTAATTGGTCACAAACAGGAAGAACACAGAAAATAAATAAATAGGAGAAAAGAAAAATAATCATGGTGGGGTACTATAATCAAGGTAAAAAAAATTAATAAGATATTTTAGTAGTCCTTTAAAAAAGTGATAGATAGTTATCGCATAATTTTTTTAAATGAGCAGATAATATGTCCGGTTTTACCCAGTTTTAAAATGTTTTACCTCACTTCATTAATAATCCACTTAATTTTGAAAACATATATAATAAATACGGTTGGTGTCATAAAGTGGATTTTTTTTAATATTACAATTATATAAAAGCTTAAAATAAAAGAGTGGGATACTGACATTATTTATCGCAATTTTTTAAAAAGTCGTTCAAATATTGCGGTTTTTTTTTTCAATATGAAAAAAATTATTAAAGAAACTTGTGTCTAATGACATTTTACGTCAACACACCGATTTTGAACGAGATATTTTAATAGGGTTGAGCAGACAACAATTTCATACCAATTTTTGTTAATAATGTTCAACGGTGTGATTATTTTTTACGAATTTTAAAATTATGGAAAAGCAAATGTAACTTTCTTGATTATTTTGCAATTTCCAAGAACATAACACATAAATTAAATATTTTTTAATTAGAATTCCATTCAATAATAACCAGAATTGTATTCAAAATATAATAAACTTTTCATCCTTTTCAAGCTTTTTTAATGAATGCACAATTGTCAGTTACGAGGGCGTAAAAAAAATGTTAAAAACTAACATTTTCTTAAATTCGGATAGGTATCTCATTCAAAATCGGGATTTTAACGAAAAGTTTTCCCAATAACCTTTTTTATATTAAAAAAAAAAAGATAATTTTTGAACGATTTTTACTTTCCTATCTGTATACAGATATAAGGAAAGTATAGGAATCATGATTTTTTTCGACCTCGAGTTTTCGACGGATTTTTACGTTTTGAGGTCCCCTGAATCCGTTTTGACTATTTTCGCGATGATGTCTGTGTGTGTGTCTGTGTGTGTGTCTGTGTGTGTGTGTGTGTGTGTGTGTGTGTCTGTATAACGCATAACTCATGAACCGATACACGGAAAAACACCAAATTTCAAACTTAAGCTTTGTTCCAACGTCTAATGAGCTGATTAGATTTTGGGCAGAGTCGGAACATCTGGGGGGGTACTTTATGGGTGGTCATTTTTATATTTTATGGAATATATCTGTTATTTACGTTTGGGGAAGAAAATTCTTCAAATGAAAGTTACTTCTTATTTTATTTTCTATAATTTCTGTTATATACAAAATTTTCCTAAAATGGTCCGTATTCGCGAAATTTGACAAAATGTAAAAAAATATTTTTTTTTATAAAAATTGTTCAAACAAAAGTTGTTTGTAATATAATTCTCTATAATTTTTATCCTATTGATAATTTCTCTAAAATGGACCGTATTCGAGATATTTGAGAAAATGTGTAAATTTCGAAATTTGAAGAAAACTCAAAAATGGATAAAGAAAAAAACATTAAATTTTTAACTTAAGTTTTATTTCGGCCTGACGTGAAATTATTAGATTTTGGACAAAGTCGGAACATCTGGGGGGGTACTTTATGGGAAGCCGTTTTTATATTTTATGGAATATATCTGTTATTTATGTTTGAAGAAAAAAATTGTTCAAATAAAAGTTACTTCTAATATTATTATCTATAATTTTTGCGTTATGTAAAAATTTCCTGAAATGGTCCGTATTCGAAAAATTTGACAAAATGTGCAAAATTCTGATTTTTATGAAAATTGTTGAAATAAAAGTTGTTTGCGATATCGATCTCTATAATATTTGTTTATACATGATTTTTTTAAAATGGACCGTAATGAAAAAATTGTAGGAAAAGTGCTAAATTTAAATTTTTCAGTATTTTCATTTTCAATGAATATCTATAGAAAAATGTTTCGCGGTAGATGTATGTGGACAATGTATATATTTAGTTTATCCTCTAAACATTTATAGAGATGCTGCAATAGGTTGTACAAAATAACCGGAAAAAGCCTGTAATACCTAGATAGGAAAGTCATGTGTTGGACACATCAGATTTTTACTTTCCTATCTGTATACAGATATAAGGAAAGGATAGGAATCATGATTTTTTTCGACCTCGAGTTTTCGACGGATTTTTACGTTTTGAGGTCCCCTGAATCCGTTTTGACTATTTTCGCGATGATGTCTGTGTGTGTGTGTGTGTGTGTGTGTGTGTGTCTGTGTGTGTGTGTGTGTGTGTGTGTGTGTGTGTGTGTGTGTGTGTGTGTGTCTGTATAACGCATAACTCATGAACCGATACACATAAAAACACCAAATTTTAAACTTAAGCTTTATTTCAGCGTCCAATGAGCTGATTAGATTTTGGGCAGAGTCGGAACATCTGGGGGGGTACTTTATAGGTGGTCATTTTTATATTTTACGGAATATATTCGTTATTTACGTTTGGAGAAGAAAATTATTCAAATAAAAGTTACTTACAATATTATTATCTATAATTTTTGTCCTATATAAAATTTTCCTAAAATGGTCCGTATTCGAGAAATTTTACAAAATGTAAAAAAAATAATTTTTTATAAAAATTGTTCAAATAAAAGTTGTTTGTAATATAATTCTCTATAATTTTTATTCTATACATAATTTCTCTAAAATGGACCGTATTCGAGATATTTGAGAAAATGTGTAAATTTCGAAATTTGAAGAAAACTCAAAAACGGATAAAGGAAAAAACATTAAATTTTAAACTTAAGGTTTATTTCGGTCTGACGTGAAATTATTAGATTTTGGACAAAGTCGGAACATCTGGGGGGGTACTTTATGGGAGGCCGTTTTTATATTTTATGGAATATATCTGTTATTTATGTTTGGAGAAAAAAATTGTTCAAATAAAAGTTACTTCTAATATTATTAACTATAATTTTTGCTTTATGTAAAAATTTCCTGAAATGGTCCGTATTCGAAAAATTTGACAAAATGTGCAAAATTCTGATTTTTATGAAAATTGTTGAAATAAAAGTTGTTTGCGATATCGATCTCTATAATATTTGTTCATACATGATTTTTTTTAAATGGACCGTAATGGAAAAATTGTAGGAAAAGTGCTAAATTTAAATTTTTCAGTATTTTCATTTTCAGTGAATATCTATAGAAAAATGTTTCGCGGTAGATGTATGTGGACAATGTATATATTTAGTTTATCCTCTAAACATTTATAGAGATGCTGCAATAGGTTGTACACAATAAACGGAAAAAGCCTGTAATAACTAGATAGGAAAGTCATGTGTTGGACACATCAGATTTTTTATAATTGCGAATTTGACAGATAACAAATGTGACTACCCAATTTCAACATTTTGTTATTTTGAATTTTTAAAGTAATATTAAAACAAAATCCCATATGAAACCAACTTTATGGCACAAACTGTATAAACAGTGTTACTGTTAAAGTCTGCATCATAATATGAGATTTTTTATTACTAAATTTGGAGTTCGTGAACAGTTTTTGCTTTAAAAATAATAAAAAAATTACATTGATCTGTCAAATTTGACATGTTTTCAAAAAATTACTATGAGTAAGGTCATTTCTCAAGTTTTCGAAAAAAGTTAAATAAAAAAACAATTAAAAATGTAACACACTTTTTGTTTAAAAATGTTTCTAATTGGATATTTAAATAAAAATAGAAATATGCTGAAAAAATAATAACATACTGATGAAAAGTTATTCTAATTTCAACATTTCATAGGAAAATACGCTTTACCTATTTTTATCATATTATAATGTAATAATACTGATACTCTCCCTAATTCACCCCCTTTCGAGTGAATTTTAACCTCAAAAGCTGAGCTTGTGCGGAGAAAGAGAGACGGCTACTGTATAATATAAGTAAATGTTTGAATATATCAGTTTTGCAAACGACACTTCAATGTTTTACCAAAATCAAAATTGGGAATTACTTTACTGTTATACGAGTAGATGTCTTCAAAACCATTGTTGAAACCTCAGAGTAAGTAAGTAGTAAAGAGAGGACAGTAAACAATGTTTGTGTCGCCATGATAATATGGTCGAGAATTCTAATTAGAGAGAAATAGATTAATATCTCTATCTCTTTATTTGTATTTGTCAGTTTGACAAAGCTTTTCTCAGACAATTATTCCAGTGTTTAATTTAAATTTGTTCGTGATGTGGTGTTAAAAGTAATTGTTATTAATATTATATTCATAACGAAAAAGTCATATTTTGTTTTCACTTCATTAAAAATGCACCTACCTACCTTTTAAAACATTTTATTTTATATTCTATTTGGTCAACATTTTCGCATTTAAAATGACCAAGCGAAATTGTTTTACGGTACGCTACTGCTGAGAATTCTAAAACGAGTGAGAAAGCCTTCATTAGAAAGAGAGATACTGATTATATGATAGCGAGACATGGTATAAAAAATAAAAGGTAGGATATCAACAGTGTCAAAAATAGGACGGCCACGCGCATGACGTCACGCGTAGAGTTTGTATAGGCGCGAATTTAAAAATACTGACGAAGTGTGAGGAAAATATATGCTACTTACAGAAATTTAATGAATATTATGGATATTTTAGAAATTACATGGATATTATTATGGGATAGTTAAGGAAAGAACTATGAAGGAACATAAATGGAAATGCATTCATAAGAGAAATATTTTTTGAACAGTTTTTTCTTAATGATTTATACAAATTCGACTTCTAAAGAATAGTTTTTATAACCAGGATAATGAAATAAAGGGTATCTTCGCAACTCGAAACTGAGGATCCTGGTAACAATTTCGCATCTGGGTATGCCGGAAATTTTTACCTCATTAGGATTTGCAACTGGTTACTCATTTACCTGCATTATATTAACCAATTTAATAAAAAAAATATAACGCAAAACATAAAAAAATGTACCAAATACAAATAACTGCTACATAAAATATGGTGGGTGCATATACAAAATTAAAATAAAATGTCGCTGCATTTTTCCTGGACCTTGTCGCTGACAGTTTTTTAATTCATTCATCAAGTACAAGTCGAAAGTTTCTTTTTTCACTTTTGCTTGTGTTGCAAAATTTTTAGCCTTCAAAGGGTAGATTCTCCAGTTTTATAAGTCCCAAGTTGTGAATAAACCAATGTGATTCACACTGATTCATTCACAACTTCACAATATGTGAAGTTCTGATTAGCGGTCTCTCTTAAAACTATAAGGTTTAATGTGCTTGGAATACATATGAAAATGTATCTACAGGGTCACAAACCACTGCAAGGGCTGCTTCATGTCGAATTTTCTTGGGAAGGAGGATATCATTGCCTATTCAGCTTTTTTTTTAATTAGAGGGTCATGGATTTTAAGAATTTTAATCTAGGGAACGGCTTGCTCCCCTGAGCCTTTGCTGGAGCCGCCCTTGGGCCACTCCTTACTTCTGACTAAGCTTTTACTGTCGAGGAAAGCGAAAAACCATAATATCTTTCTTGAATCATTTCCTTTAATTGTTACTGTTACATCCGTACCGCAATTTTTCAATGTTTTTCACTAAAACCACTCACAGAGAACAAAGTTTACCACATAATATAATACAAATAGCTGCTTAATATCTTATAAATCACTATAAACGACTCACAAACTACTGCAACATGCGTCTGTCATGTGATATTTATTTCGCGCCAACTATACTAACTCTACGCATGACGTCAACGCCGCCATGACACCATGCGCGATATCCCCCCCTGATAGCGAGATTAATATTGTATAACTTTATGCAGTGGTGGCCTATCTGCTATTATATTATCTAAGGTTGAAACTGATTTCAAAACCATTGTCAACATCTTTTACTATAAACGTCTAGAACTTACTTTTACCTTCTTAAAATATTGTTCTTTTTTTTAATTCAATATCGATATTTTCTAGCCAATATTTTTAATGTAGCACCTAATCCATCATCAAGCTAATTTAGCCAATTCTCAATCAGTTTCCTGCTGCACATTGCGTCATATAGTGGCACTATCTACCAATTTTGAAAATTTGACCTCGGATTCGTGATCAGCGACCCTCAAAATCCCCGAGTACCTAGTTTCAGGGTAACCAGCCAATTCTCAATCACTTTCCTTCTGCATATGCGCCAAAATGTGGCGCCATCTACGAATTTCGCAAATCTAACCTCGGATTCGTGATCAGCGGCCCCGATAACCCCCAAGTACCAAGTTTTATCATAATCCGTTGATTAAATTCTCCGCGCCACTCGAATGTCAATAAAATTTTATATCAGCGAGGTCAGATTTTACAGTATTACTGTCAAATAATCAATGATCAGCAAAAACACCACACGGCATTCGATTTTACGTTAAAAGATCTACAATTTGAATTTTTGTACGTCGAAAAAGCATTGAGCCAATTCTGACGGCGGCCATTTGCGATTTGACATCGAATGACCCTGTTATATTTACTTGTAGAATTTATTGCACGGGGTTCCGCTAGAATAACGCTCCTGAAAAACCTACATAAAATCCAAAATATATTTTATTGTACAAAAATCCTCATACTTACTCAGTACTTACAGAATCACTAAATCACTAAAAGTGTTCTCTAACTGCTATCATTTTTTTAATATATGTGATTTTGACATATAAGGACCATTATCAACATCTTTTTTTTAAATAAAGACCTGGGTATTTATTTTAAGAAATCATCTCAATGTAGATTATGAATACCAAGCCGTATAATAAACAAATGATTCAAGACATTTTATATTTTTTTGATTATCAAAAAAGTTTTAAAGCCGGACCTGTTTCTAAGAATATATTTTAATGTTCCATGGATATCAAGCACATATCCAGTACATGACTCTATTATGAGACTCTACCAACCATGGCTGAAAACAAACTAAAATAATACTATTAGAAAAATTCGTGAATAAGTAAAAATGCACCCATTATTATTTGTAATCCATGTATTTAAATCAGTATCGAAAATAAATAATTTTAACAATTATATTATAAAAATTATACTAAAGCTGCGACAAATTCGCGCCAAGACAAATACAGTTAGCTCTAAGACAATGCTCTTAGTCAAAAAAGAGCCAAAAAAAATTAGAGCATGACAAAATGTTCCAGTATTCTAATTTAAATTAAAAGAAATACTTTACTAGTGCGGCCTGAAACTATCACGGAATGCTTCGAAAAAAATTATACATAAAATAAGAAAAATAAGAAAACAACCAATTTACCTAACCTGTGCAGCCTGGAGCCATAAACAACAAAAAAAAGTCTGAGATAACAAAGCATCCAATGGAACAATTATAGCGCTTGTCAAAATGAAATGTTGTAAAGCACTTCATTTTTCAACAAAGCATCCATTGGGATAATTTATTTTTATTAGGCGCTCACTTGTCTCACTTTATTTATATTAGGCGCCAAGTTGTCTCTCATCACATACTTTGATTTTCTTTTACTATACGGAGAATGGTCGTACTGCGCAGCTTTCTGAGTGCCTTTTAAAAGGAGATAGAAAACTCCGCCATTTTGAACCCTTATTACGTGTTGCCTACATCTTGGCGCAATATTTTTAATAGGTGCGTTTTAATCATCCACTTCTGCTTCGGAATTGTCGGTTTTCTTGTTTTAATCTGACAGGTTAAAACGACTAAACCGACAATTCCGGAAGCAGAAGCGGATGATTAAAACGCACCTGATATTTTGCTTGCTGCTGTCAATGTCATTGAATATTATTTTTGAAGTCACAGTTTATTGCTAAAGAATCAGTTAGCTCACTCGGACCAGTTGAAAGTTCCAAAATAACATCCACTCCAGGGATACAAATTCAGGATACGCAGAAGACTGCTGTTTTATTTTAGGCGGTTGTCATATATTATATTATCCGAGTTGCACAGTGTATAAACTGAAACATTGAGATCAAAAGTGCCGACGCAGAGTGAGCGATCTGATTCTTTAGCTGTAAACTGTGTCACAGGGTTCAAAATGGCCGCGCCCTATGTTGGGCGTGTCGGACCTCTCTCTTGCCTCGTATAGTAATCAAAGTATGTGTCTCTCATGTATTTACCTCACATACTTTGATTTTCTTTTACTATACGGAGAATGGTCGCACTGCGCAGCTTTCTGAGTGCCTTTTAAAAGGAGATAGAAAACTTCGCCATTTTGAACCCTTATTACGTGTTGCCTACATCTTGGCGCAATATTTTAAATAGGTGCGTTTTAATCATCCGCTTCTGCTTCGGAATTGTCGGTTTTCTTGTTTTAATGTGACAGGTTAAAACGACTAAACCGACAATTCCGGAAGCAGAGGCGGATGATTAAAACGCACCTGATATTTTGCTTGCTGCTGTCAGTGTCAGTGAATATAATTTTTGGAGTCACAGTTTATTGCTAAAGAATCAGTTAGCTCACTCGGGCCAGTTGAAAGTTCTAAAATAACATTCACTCCAGGGATACAAATTCAGGATACGCAGAAGACTGCTGTTTTATTATAGGCGGTTGTCATATATTGTATTATCCGTGTTGCGCAGTATATAAACTGGAACATTGAGATTAAAAGTGCCGACGCGGAGTGAGCGATCTGATTCTTTAGCTATAAACTGTGTCATAGGAATCAAAATGGCCGCGCCCTATGTTGGGCGTCTCGGACCTCTCTCTTGCCCCGTATAGTAATCAAAGTGGCCCACATACTTTGATTACTATACGGGGCAAGCCGGCAAGAGAGAGGTCCGACACGCCCAACATAGGGCGCGGCCTTTTTGATTCCTATGACACAGTTTATAGCTAAAGAATCAGATCGCTCACTCTGAGTCGGCACTTTTGATCTCAATGTTTCAGTTTATAAACTGTGCAACTCGGATAATACAATATATGACAACCGCCTATAATAAAACAGCAGTCTTCTGCGTATCCTGAATTTGTATCCCTGGAGTGGATGTTATTTTGGAACTTTCAACTGGTCCGTCCGAGCGAGCTAACTGATTCTTTAGCAATAAACTGTGACTCCAAAAATAATATTCACGGACACTGACAGCAGCAAGCAAAATATCAGGTGCGTTTTAATCATCCGCTTCTGCTTCCGGAATTGTCGGTTCAGTCGTTCTAACCTGTCAGATTAAAACAAGAAAACCGACAATTCCGAAGCAGAAGCGGATGATTAAAACGCACCTATTAAAAATATTGCGCCAAGATGTAGGCAACACGTAATAAGGGTTCAAAATGGCGGAGTTTTCTATCTTCTTTTAAAAGGCACTCAGAAAGTAAGTCCATATAGTAAAAGAAAATCAAAGTATGTGATTGGCACACTTTGCGACTACTATTTCAAATAAAAATAGCGTCCAAGATGCAATACTATATCGCTACCCCCTTAGATATACAAGAATTTCCCACTGACACCTATTGTTTGACATGTCGATGGAATGCCTAATTAGTAGGGGGGCCAGTGGCACTTTTAAGTGCGATTTGCGAAAGGTAAAATTACAAATATTTCGTTTATTTTTGACAGGTGAAAAAAATAATCAACTAACTATAACATAACACATTAATATACTCACCCCTATTAATTAAAATTAATTTTATTTGTAATTGTATTTATGTGGTTTCTACTTTTTCATCGTTAGATTTATTTCTTCTTCTTTTTTCATAATCAACTGTTTACCGTTTTACATGGTATAACAGAAACGTGTTTTCACTTTTTGCTGCTGCAAATCACCTGTAACTTTGCAGGAGGTTCAAACATTCTACAAACTTGCAGATTGTCAATAGATTTGGGTTTAGTGTTCTGGGGGTAATAAATCACAATAAATATTGCTATTTTACAGATATTTGTTGAAATACGAAAACTTGATTCTTGCATCTGTAAGTCCGCCAGATTTGCAGATCTGCAAAGTTGCAGACATTCTGTAATATCACCCTTAGTGTTGTAAGTCCGTCATATTTGCAGATCTGGCAAAGTTGCCACCATATTTGCAGATCTGCAAAGTTGCCGCAATATTTGCAGATCTGCAAGTAATCTCACCCTTAACAAGTTTAGTATCATATCTTTTTTTGATAATATTCAACGATCTTTACCTTATATTATTTTTCAGTTATTACTTTAGTAAAAATTAAAACTTTGTTAGTAATTTTAATATTATTAGTATTGTTAGTTCAAAATCTTTTAAAATATAAATACATTTTTTCCATAATTTATAAATAATTCACCACATCTACTAGGCGTGCCTGAAGATGAAGTAAATTCTGACTTCGGAACTGGTCGCAATAAGCATACCAATGTGAGATCAAAAGGACTTTCATTATTCGTAACTTTAAAAAATACCTGTTTATAGACAGGTCCGGCTTTGAAAATGTTTGATGATGGTCAAATAAATACAATAAGCCGTGAATTTGATATACAGCTATATTCAATCATAATAATAATAATAATAATAATAATAATAATATTTATAATAATAAATTGCTAATGGTGGCCCTTATGTGACCAAATATTGTATTCAAAAACTGATGATAGTTAATTAAAGTCTCTTGTAAACAAAAGAAAACTTTCTTTTATAATTTTTTTTATTACTCTAATTGGAAAAACTACAGTTAAAAACGAAATTAATATTTCAAATAGATTAAAATAGTGTTCCTGTGAAATAGTGTATATTAATGAAAAGCCTAAATAATGAAAAACCTATTTCGTCTAAAATATTTATTAAATTCACAATGCGATTTCTGCATACCATCATCAGAGCTTATTGATCAATTTCAAATATTAAAAAACTTTTGAAATAAAAATAATCAAGGTAGTTTTATCAAACAAGTTATAAAAATCAACTAAATTCTGTAATGGAACAATAAGACATCACATTATTATGGCATTCAATATTGTTGGATTGCTGACCCCAAAAGCGGACATTATTAAATTTTGTTTTCTGTGTGACGCTTCATGTATCACAATGACTACAAAGTTGTATTGTCCCAAAAAACAGTCTACCCAATTGTTCTAAAAAACTTTACATGATACTTTAATAATTATATTATTGATAATTTAGAAAAAGATTACACTTTATACGCAAAGCAATCTTTTTGAAAACTTTATTTACTTGTGTGAAGTTAGCGCCCGGCGCTGGCGCCCAATATCAGCGCTTACCCCCCTCCACAAAGACAAGTTCACACCGCTTAAATTCATCAAAACTTTGAGTAGTTGGAATTTTTCATTTAGATACTTTTCTTTCTTTTTCTCGTTAATAGGGGAGACAACAAGAAAATAATAAATTGAACATAAAAATATATCTATATAATTTTACGTAACTACAGCGTTTTGTATCACATATATTCTGCCTGTGAGGATTTTTAAGACCTCATGGGGACTATAGGTAATATGATAGACGAGAAAATTATTGTTTTACGAGAAAATGGTGCGTTGAACCACATACTGGTTATATGGGATTTAATCTACTACTTGAGGACTACTTTTTCTAAAACCCCGGCGCCCTAGGTTAAAACGCAACCCTAAATATGTATTTTTTTTTACGAGAAAATTAGGCGTTGTGCCATATTCTGGTTATTTGGGATTTAATCTTCTACTTGGGAACTAATTTTTCTTAAAATGGCGGTTTTCTAAAACCCCGGCGTCATAGATTAAAAAACACCCCTAAAAGATTAATATTTTTTTACAAGGAAACGACGTTATGTGCCACATTCTGACTAAGTTGGAGTTAATCAGGTACCTCACGACTACATTCCCTAAAAATTTCAGTTTTCTAAAACCCCGGCGTCCTAGGTTAAAACGCACCCCTAAATATGTATTATTTTTTTACGAGAAAATTATGCGTTGTGCCATATTCTGGTTATTTGGGATTTAATCTTCTACTTGAGAACTAATTTTTCTAAAAATGGCGGTTTTCTAAAACCCCGGCGTCATAGTATAAAAAGCACCCCTAAAAGATTATTATTTTTTTACAAGGAAACGACGCTTTGTGCCACATTCTGACTAAGTGTGAGTTAATCAGGTACCTCACGACTACATTCCCTAAAAATTTCAGTTTTCTAAAACCCCAGCGTCCTAGGTTAAAACGCACCCCTAAATATATATTATTTTTTTACGAGAAAATTAGGCGTTGTGCCATATTCTGGTTATTTGGGATTTAATCTTCTACATGGAAACTAATTTTTCCAAAAATGGCGGTTTTCTAAAGCCCCGGCGTCATAGATTAAAAAGCACCCCTAAAAGATTATTATTTTTTTACAAGGAAACGGCGCTTTGTGCCACATTCTGACTAAGTTGGAGTTAATCAGGTACCTCACGACTACATTCCCTAAAAATTTCAGTTTTCTAAAACCCCGGCGTCCTAGGTTAAAACGCACCCCTAAATATGTATTATTTTTTTACTAGAAAATTATGCGTTGTGCCATATTCTGGTTATTTGGAATTTAATCTACTTCTTGGTGACTAATTTTTCTAAAAATGGCAATTTTCTAAAACCCCGGCGTCATAGATTAAAAAACACCCCTAAAAGATTAATATTTTTTTACAAGGAAACGACGTTTTGTGCCACATTCTGACTAAGTGGGAGTTAATCAGGTACCTCACGACTACATTCCCTAAAAATTTCAGTTACCTAAAACCCCAGCGTCCTAGGTTAAAACGCACCCCTAAATATATATTATTTTTTTACGAGAAAATTAGGCGTTGTGCCATATTCTGGTTATTTGGAATTTAATCTTCTACTTGGAAACTAATTTATCCAAAAATGGCGGTTTTCTAAAACCCCGGCGTCATAGATTAAAAAGCACCCCTAAAAGATTATTATTTTTTTACAAGGAAACGGCGCTTTGTGCCACATTCTGACCAAGTGGGAGTTATTTAGGTACCTCACGACTACATTCCCTAAAAATTTCAGTTTTCTAAAACCCCGGCGTCCTAGGTTAAAACGCACCCCTAAATATGTATTATTTTTTTACGAGAAAATTATGCGTTGTGCCATATTCTGGTTATTTGGAATTTAATCTACTTCTTGGTGACTAATTTTTCTAAAAATGGCAATTTTCTAAAACCCCGGCGTCATAGATTAAAAAACACCCCTAAAAGATTATTATTTTTTTACAAGGAAACGGCGCTTTGTGCCACATTCTGACCAAGTGGGAGTTATTTAGGTACCTCACGACTACATTACCTAAAAATTTCAGTTTTCTAAAACCCCGGCGTCCTAGGTTAAAACGCACCCCTAAATATGTATTATTTTTTTACGAGAAAATTATGCGTTGTGCCATATTCTGGTTATTTGGAATTTAATCTACTTCTTGGTGACTCATTTTTCTAAAAATGGCGGTTTTCTAAAACCCCGGCGTCATAGATTAAAAAGCACCCCTAAAAGATTATTATTTTTTTACAAGGAAACGGCGCTTTGTGCCACATTCTGACTAAGTGGGAGTTAATCAGGTACCTCACGACTACATTCCCTAAAAATTTCAGTTTTCTAAAATCCCAGCGTCCTAGGTTAAAACGCACCCCTAAATATATATTATTTTTTTACGAGAAAATTAGGCGTTGTGCCATATTCTGGTTATTTGGAATTTAATCTACTTCTTAGTGACTCATTTTTCTAAAAATGGCGGTTTTCTAAAACCCCGGCGTCATAGATTAAAAAGCACCCCTAAAAGATTATTATTTTTTTACAAGGAAACGGCGCTTTGTGCCACATTCTGACTAAGTGGGAGTTAATCAGGTACCTCACGACTACATTCCCTAAAAATTTCAGTTTTCTAAAACCCCGGCGTCCTAGGTTAAAACGCACCCCTAAATATGTATTATTTTTTTACGAGAAAATTATGCGTTGTGCCATATTCTGGTTATTTGGAATTTAATCTACTTCTTGGTGACTAATTTTTCTAAAAATGGCAATTTTCTAAAACCCCGGCGTCATAGATTAAAAAACACCCCTAAAAGATTAATATTTTTTGACAAGGAAACGACGTTTTGTGCCACATTCTGACTAAGTGGGAGTTAATCAAGTACCTCACGACTACATTCCCTAAAAATTTCAGTTTCCTAAAACCCCGGCGTCCTAGGTTAAAACGCACCCCTAAATATATATTATTTTTTTACGAGAAAATTAGGCGTTGTGCCATATTCTGGTTATTTGAGAGTTAATCTTCTACTTGGGAACTAATTTTTCTAAAAATGGCAATTTTCTAAAACCCCGGCGTCATAGATTAAGAAGCACCCCTAAAAGATTATTATTTTTTTACGGGGAAACGGCGCTTTGTGCCACATTCTGACTAAAAGGGAGTTAATCAGGTACCTCACGACTACATTACTTAAAAATTTCAGTTTTCTAAAACCCCGGCGTCCTAGGTTAAAACGCACCCCTAAATATGTATTATTTTTTTACGAGAAAATTATGCGTTGTGCCATATTCTGGTTATTTGGAATTTAATCTACTTCTTGGTGACTAATTTTTTCTAAAAATGGCAATTTTCTAAAACCCGGCGTCATAGATTAAGAAGCCATTTTTAGAAAAAATAATTCCCAAGTAGAAGATTAAATCCCAAATAACCAGAATATGGCACAACGCATAATTTTCTCGTAAAAAAATAATATATATTTAGGGGTGCGTTTTAACCTATGACGCCGGGGTTTTAGAACACTGAAATTTTTAGGGAATGTAGTCGTGAGGTACCTGATTAAATCACACTTAGTCAGAATGTGGCACAAAGCGCCGTTTACTCGTAAAAAAATAATAATCTTCTAGGGGTGCTTCTTAATCTATGACGCCTGGGTTTTAGAAAATTGCCATTTTTAGAAAAATTAGTCACTAAGAAGTAGATTAAATTCCAAATAACCAGAATATGGCACAACGCATAATTTTCTCGTAAAAAAATAATATATATTTAGGGGTGCGTTTTAACCTATGACGCCGGGGTTTTAGAAAACTGAAATTTTTAGGGAATGTAGTCGTGAGGTACCTGAATAAATCCCACTTAGTCAGAATGTGGCACAAAGCGCCGTTTACTCGTAAAAAAATAATAATCTTTTAGGGGTGCTTCTTAATCTATGACGCCGGGGTTTTAGAAAATTGCCATTTTTAGAAAAATGAGTCACTAAGAAGTAGATTAAATTCCAAATAACCAGAATATGGCACAATGCATAATTTTCTCGTAAAAAAATAATATATAATTAGGGGTGCGTTTTAACCTATGACGCCGGGGTTTTAGAAAACTGAAATTTTTAGGGAATGTAGTCGTGAGGTACCTGATTAAATCCCACTTAGTCAGAATGTGGCACAAAGCGCCGTTTACTCGTAAAAAAATAATAATCTTTTAGGGGTGCTTCTTAATCTATGACGCCTGGGTTTTAGAAAATTGCCATTTTTAGAAAAATGAGTCACTAAGAAGTAGATTAAATTCCAAATAACCAGAATATGGCACAATGCATAATTTTCTCGTAAAAAAATAATATATATTTAGGGGTGCGTTTTAACCTATGACGCCGGGGTTTTAGAAAACTGAAATTTTTAGGGAATGTAGTCGTGAGGTACCTGATTAAATCCCACTTAGTCAGAATGTGGCACAAAGCGCCGTTTACTCGTAAAAAAATAATAATCTTTTAGGGGTGCTTCTTAATCTATGACGCCTGGGTTTTAGAAAATTGCCATTTTTAGAAAAATGAGTCACTAAGAAGTAGATTAAATTCCAAATAACCAGAATATGGCACAATGCATAATTTTCTCGTAAAAAAATAATATATATTTAGGGGTGCGTTTTAACCTATGACGCCGGGGTTTTAGAAAACTGAAATTTTTAGGGAATGTAGTCGTGAGGTACCTGATTAAATCCTATTTAGTCAGAATGTGGCACAAAGCGCCGTTTACTCGTAAAAAAATAATAATCTTTTAGGGGTGCTTCTTAATCTATGACGCCTGGGTGTTAGAAAATTGCCATTTTTAGAAAAATTAGTCACTAAGAAGTAGATTGAATTCCAAATAACCAGAATATGGCACAATGCATAATTTTCTCGTAAAAAAATAATATATATTTAGGGGTGCGTTTTAACCTATGACGCCGGGGTTTTAGAAAACTGAAATTTTTAGGGAATGTAGTCGTGAGGTACCTGATTAAATCCTATTTAGTCAGAATGTGGCACAAAGCGCCGTTTACTCGTAAAAAAATAATAATCTTTTAGGGGTGCTTCTTAATCTATGACGCCTGGGTTTTAGAAAATTGCCATTTTTAGAAAAATGAGTCACTAAGAAGTAGATTAAATTCCAAATAACCAGAATATGGCACAATGCATAATTTTCTCGTAAAAAAATAATATATATTTAGGGGTGCGTTTTAACCTATGACGCCGGGGTTTTAGAAAACTGAAATTTTTAGGGAATGTAGTCGTGAGGTACCTGATTAAATCCTATTTAGTCAGAATGTGGCACAAAGCGCCGTTTACTCGTAAAAAAATAATAATCTTTTAGGGGTGCTTCTTAATCTATGACGCCTGGGTGTTAGAAAATTGCCATTTTTAGAAAAATTAGTCACTAAGAAGTAGATTAAATTCCAAATAACCAGAATATGGCACAATGCATAATTTTCTCGTAAAAAAATAATATATATTTAGGGGTGCGTTTTAACCTATGACGCCGGGGTTTTAGAAAACTGAAATTTTTAGGGAATGTAGTCGTGAGGTACCTGATTAAATCCTATTTAGTCAGAATGTGGCACAAAGCGCCGTTTACTCGTAAAAAAATAATAATCTTTTAGGGGTGCTTCTTAATCTATGACGCCTGGGTTTTAGAAAATTGCCATTTTTAGAAAAATTAGACACTAAGAAGTAGATTAAATTCCAAATAACCAGAATATGGCACAATGCATAATTTTCTCGTAAAAAAATAATATATATTTAGGGGTGCGTTTTAACCTATGACGCCGGGGTTTTAGGAAACTGAAATTTTTAGGGAATGTAGTCGTGAGGTACCTGATTAAATCCTATTTAGTCAGAATGTGGCACAAAGCGCCGTTTACTCGTAAAAATATAATAATCTTTTAGGGGTGCTTCTTAATCTATGACGCCGGGGTTTTAGAAAATTGCCATTTTTAGAAAAATTAGTCACTAAGAAGTAGATTAAATTCCAAATAACCAGAATATGGCACAACGCATAATTTTCTCGTTAAAAAATAATATATATTTAGGGGTGCGTTTTAACCTATGACGCCGGGGTTTTAGGAAACTGAAATTTTTAGGGAATGTAGTCGTGAGGTACCTGATTAAATCCTATTTAGTCAGAATGTGGCACAAAGCGCCGTTTACTCGTAAAAAAATAATAATCTTTTAGGGGTGCTTCTTAATCTATGACGCCGGGGTTTTAGAAAATTGCCATTTTTAGAAAAATTAGTCACTAAGAAGTAGATTAAATTCCAAATAACCAGAATATGGCACAACGCATAATTTTCTCGTTAAAAAATAATATATATTTAGGGGTGCGTTTTAACCTATGACGCCGGGGTTTTAGAAAACTGAAATTTTTAGGGAATGTAGTCGTGAGGTACCTGATTAAATCTCACTTAGTCAGAATGTGGCACAAAGCGCCGTTTACTCGTAAAAACATAATAATCTTTTAGGGGTGCTTCTTAATCTATGACGCCTGGGTTTTAGAAAATTGCCATTTTTAGAAAAATGAGTCACTAAGAATTAGATTAAATTTCAAATAACCAGAATATGGCACAATGCATAATTTTCTCGTAAAAAAATAATATATATTTAGGGGTGCGTTTTAACCTATGACGCCGGGGTTTTAGAAAACTGAAATTTTTAGGGAATGTAGTCGTGAGGTACCTGATTAAATCCCACTTAGTCAGAATGTGGCACAAAGCGCCGTTTACTCGTAAAAAAATAATAATCTTTTAGGGGTGTTTCTTAATCTATGACGCCTGGGTTTTAGAAAATTGCCATTTTTAGAAAAATGAGTCACTAAGAAGTAGATTAAATTCCAAATAACCAGAATATGGCACAATGCATAATTTTCTCGTAAAAAAATAATATATATTTAGGGGTGCGTTTTAACCTATGACGCCGGGGTTTTAGAAAACTGAAATTTTTAGGGAATGTAGTCGTGAGGTACCTGATTAAAGCCCACTTAGTCAGAATGTGGCACAAAGCGCCGTTTACTCGTAAAAAAATAATAATCTTTTAGGGGTGCTTCTTAATCTATGACGCCTGGGTTTTAGAAAATTGCCATTTTTAGAAAAATTAGTCACTAAGAAGTAGATTAAATTCCAAATAACCAGAATATGGCACAATGCATAATTTTCTCGTAAAAAAATAATATACATATATTTAGGGGTGCGTTTTAACCTATGACGCCGGGGTTTTAGGAAACTGAAATTTTTAGGGAATGTAGTCGTGGGGTACCTGATTAAATCCTATTTAGTCAGAATGTGGCACAAAGCGCCGTTTACTCGTAAAAAAATAATAATCTTTTAGGGGTGCTTCTTAATCTATGACGCCGGGGTTTTAGAAAATTGCCATTTTTAGAAAAATTAGTCACTAAGAAGTAGATTAAATTCCAAATAACCAGAATATGGCACAACACATAATTTTCTCGTACGAAAATAATATATATTTAGGGGTGCGTTTTAACCTATGACGCCGGGGTTTTAGAAAATTGAAATTTTTAGGGAATGTAGTCGTGAGGTACCTGATTAAAGCCCACTTAGTCAGAATGTGGCACAAAGCACCGTTTCCTCGTAAAAAATAATAATTTTTTAGGGGTGCTTCTTAATCTATGACGCCGAGGTTTTAGAAAACTGATATTTTTATAAAAAGTAGTCCTCAAGTAGCAGATTAAATCCCACATAACCAGAATGTGGTACAACGCATCATTTTCTCGTCCAAAAATAATTCCCTTGTCTCTAACATTACGTATAGCCCTTATAGGTCTTAAAAATTTGCACAGCCAGAATATATCTGATACAAAAACGCTGTGGTTACGTAAAATTATATTGATATATTTTTATGTTCAATTTAGATCATCTCATTACATATTATTATAAATTTTACTCATTAATAAATACTAAATGAAAAATTGTAACTACTGAAAGTGTTGATGAATTTAAGCAGTGTGAACTTGTCTTTGTGGAGGGGGGTAAACGCTGATTTTGGGCGCCAGCGCCGGGCGCTAACTTCACACAAGTCTTTATTTTACATTTCCTATGGACAAATCCAGCAATTTATCATAAGTAATAAACGACAATTTTCTCTTCTATAACAAACATCGTTATGTCGACAGAGAAGACTGTGTTGAGATTCTTTATTTTTAGCTTGTGTTGATACAATTAATTTATAAAAATGTATATCAACGATATCAATCATAAAATTCACTTTGTCAAGGTTCCATTCCAATACTAATACTTTGTGTAAATCTCCGTGCTTTAATTTAAGAAATGTTTAGTACATTCCACAGATTTAAACAAAATTTAGATCTAAAAAAATCTGTAACAAAACCTTGATCTAAACCTATAAAATCTTCGAAATCGGATGTAAAAATAACTTTTTTTTTAAACATAAGCGTGCTCGTGTAAGATATTAATTTTATTATGTTTATTTAAAATTTTTCGCAAAACATTTAACACGATACATTAGGTTCGATAAAGTGCTCAGCCTGCCAATTCTAGATTAATTTATTATAATGTAAAGATGATTTATATATTGAGTGATCAATTGGTGTACTAAGTGACTTAAAATTAGATCTGTTAGAATTTCTATTTAATTTCGTAATATACCTACTTAACAGTATGACATAAATAAATACTCAAAAGAACTTTCTTTACTTAATTTCTTCTTTAATTTTTCTTCTCCTATCCTAAATATGTTTTGGGTTTTCAATAATATTTGCTTTTCTCGACAATAAATAATATTTTACCATTAAGTAGTAATATTGACAACGAAGCTTTGGAGAGCATTTAACCGTTGAACAACATTTCACCGTTCAGCGTTCTAGCGTCTGTACTATTTTCAGAGTACCATTTTTGTCTTATTCAGACGTATTTTCACTTTTTTTTTATTATTCATCTGCCAGTCCTACATTTCTTTGTCTCTTCATTCCATAAAAGATTTCCCGATAGATACGTTGATGATTTTTCTACAAAAAACAATTACAGAATTAACCTACAATAAAATATAAAAAAATCAATGAACATACAATATAAAAATAGAAACATCACAAGGATCCGTCATTAGTGCTACCTCAAAGCGAGCACAAGAAAAAGGATGAAAATGGAATAAAACAAAATACTAAACTTTACAACAGAAGAAGTACCTACCTAGATTTTACCTTTGACAGCAAGTTAACATGGAACTCACACCAAAAAAACAGAGCCAAAAGAGCATATTTTACATTGCTTATGAACAATGCCGCGGAACCGTGGGGCGTACTTTTCTCCCCCAGAGTCGACACATCGACTTACAGGGCCATCTTAAGATATATGCTAACATACGGTACAGTTGTCGAAGTATCGAAAACCCAACGATTGACAGCTATCAGAAAACTAGAACAAATTCAAAAAACAGCAAATCTCAACATAACAGGATCCATGAAAACCACATCAACCAGAGTCAAAGATTGGAATAGAACCTGATGTGGAATCTGGTAAGGCGAGACGTCGCTTTTGGCTAGAGGCGCGCGATACGCTTCACTGCTTCAAGCAAACAAGTTATAATGAAACCAATAGAAGGGCCGAAAGTAGCAGGTTACACTGACGGTTCTAAAACAAAACAAGATTCAAGATGTTGAATATACTCCAGATCCTTTGGGCTGCGAGCAATAGTGCTAGTATAGTTCAAACGGAGCTCACGGGAAACTCATAGCAGCAAAAGGAATTACCAGAAACAATATTACTGGAAGGAACATGCTCATCTATACAAATAGTAGACAAGCACTACTCGCCCTGGACAGACCACGTATTCACTCAGGGTTAATACTAGAATATCACGAAGCTTTGGCCGAAGTATCCATCAACAATGTGGCCACCTTAAGATAGAATAAAAGTCACGCCACATTGGAAAATACCCGTCTTGCTGATTCACTAGCCAAGAAGGCAGCCAACCAAATACTTTTTGGACCTGGCCTTTCCATTGGACTGACAACATCGGTAGTGACAAACCTAATTCATAAACATTCCCTCGTGAAGGAAAGATAGGCTGAAACAAGAAGCTGCAGAGTTAACAGGGAACTCTTAAGTTATCCCGACAACACTACAGCAAACAAATATTTGATCATGACTAGATAGAATCTGCGACTGCTCACAGACATTCTGACTGATTATTGCCAAATAAGGATCTTCATATCATGGGGCTCTCAGAATCTGCTCTCTGTAGGGTATCCGAATAAGAAGATGAGACCACTGGTCGATAATTTGAAGAAGCATCTCTCAGCGACATTGTCAACTACGTTAAATCTGTGTGCTGGTTCACGAGCTAGGAGGTGCCTAACAACTTAGAGGGATGCACAATAGGCCTAGTGAAGACTAAGTGTCGTGGGGTAACCTACCCTCCACCGTTACAGATACTTTATTTTTAATTAGTATAAATATATAAATACGCTCCAGAAAATACGCTCCAAAAACCTATACGAATTTGATCTTATAATTTTTATAATAGGAAAATACGTTTATAATAATTATGGTGAAACTTCTGTAAGAACAACTCGATAAATTGAGGCGTTGATTTCAAAAACAGCATAAGTCCAAAATTATCAAATTCGAGATCTTAGTGACATCTAGTAGAGCATTTTGCAAGCTATTTGATGGTCTAAGCAGTTCCTGCAAAAACTACTCTTGTGCCGATTTATAGCGCTCGCAATTCTAGTCGATTCGGCAAAAACAACATACGTCCAGCTGGTTTCTATTAAAAACAGCATTTGTCCAATACATATACTATTATTGGCGGAATTGAATGTATCACGTATTACGTCCTCCACTATTCAGTTGATTCGTTGTTGTTGACATATCGACATGATAAAAATGAATATAGGTAATAATAATGATATAGGGCAAACCAATTGGCCTAAAAGGAAGTCAAAAAGGGTAAAGTAATCTGTACAAATAAGGGATGCAAAAGTAAAAGGTTTAGAACATATAAACCATAAAAACAAGTTAATTCCGGCGCGTGCAACTGGTTTGGACTGCAGGTTTCATATAACAGTTTTTTTTTGTTTTTTATAAAAATAACACATGTCCCTTTAATTCTGGTAAAAACAACATAGGTCCAATTGTTTCTTTTTTTTTTCTACAGAAAAAAATGGGTAGACCAGATAACAACCGGTAGTAAAAACCCTTAGGCCTTTAAAAATGTATCTAAATAATTATGAGGCTAGTAAGTTAAACGTTCATCAAAACGAAATTTTTGGACTTGTTTTTGAAATTAACGCCTCAATTGGTTACGTGGAACAAAACAAAAAAAATTGTCTCGTATTTTCACCACAAAAAACATAATATATAATTTTCTCAAAGAGACCACACCAGCTACAAAACTTACTAAATCTAAATTACACTAATAAAATAACATACCTAAGACTTCTATTTGATCAGAGTTTGGAAGCCTCATTCCCATTCCCAAACAACTAAAAGAGAGGTTCCAAGCTACTACCCTGGGGGCTCAACTAGTGACTAGTCGCGTTTGAATTTTAAAAACTCCTTTAAATCTGATATTGATCGCAAATCGTGAGAATATACCTACACTCTTAGTAGATAATCTGAATAAAATTTGTGACGAAACACTAGAAATACATTGTTTGGTTTTTTTGCTGTCAATATAGTTAATCTTATCTACGCCCTCATCTGAGTTTACTACTTCCCAAAAATATGATTCAGAACTAAATCTAACGATTCTGATGAAAAGTTAAAACTTGTTTATGAATACCTACGTAATTAGCAAATCAAACTTTTTGCAAAATTGTTTATTTTTATCTATAAATCTGAACTCATAACAAACAAGACCGGCGCTACCGTAAAAACATTTAAATATTGTGGAAAAATATTAATTTGTTTTCTTGGCTTCGATATTTTAAAATCAATTAAAATTCTATTATTTATATTGCTAGATCGCTTTTATAATTTTTGATCGTCAGATCATTTATTTTAATGGCCCGACTTGAAATCAACAGATCGACGTTTTCTAATTAGGATAAAGCTTTAACGCTTCACGTTAAATCTTGCGATTTAATTTATACTCGTATATTGAAACAAATTGAAATTGTTGATGTTCTCATCGACTGTTAATACATTTTTCTTAAAAATAGAAGTCACTCTACCTGTTATGCCTTCCATCAGATAAAACTCTCTGTTGAAAGGCCACTAACCACTATTAGAAGAATCTGTAAATAGGGTTACCATATATAAAAATACAATTACCTGACATTTCTTTTAAAATCCGGACAAAATAATAAAACTTCTGACAATATGATAAAACTTCGGACAAAATAATAAAAATCCAACTCATGAAATAATTACTAAACGTTTTATTAAAAGAAGTAACCAAAAGTCAAAAAACAAAAACAGCTACTCGATTAAAAATTCGTGACATTAAACAAAATATTATATAATAGAAAGAACATTTACAAACACAACTACACAAGACAACAACCGTCCTTTAAATATTTACATAAAAAATAAACTATAAGAAATAAATAAAAAGTTTATTACAACTGCCAAATGAACAGTTTATACGGGATTTTAAGTATACCCTAATATGTTTGATGATTTTGCTAAATATTCCGGACAATTTATAATTTTCGACCCATTTCGGACAAAACGCTAAAATTCCCGACAAGTCCGGACTTTTCTTGACGTCTGGTTACCCTATCTGTAAACCACCAACTACACTTATTTGTAATTTAAACATATAAATAAAAAATTATCGTTTTTAGTTTAATTATAATCATTGTCATCATCTCCCACCTCCCAAAGTCTACTGCTGGACAAAAGCCTATCTTGATTGTTTTCTGTTCTGTGCTATCTGTATCCAATTGAAAAGATTTAGAGTATCACGCGATCTTGTTTGAGACTACTCCATAAATGCGTCCGATCGTGGTCTCCATTTGGTTGTTTATCTAGTCCATCTCTCATAAGCTGTTCTCTAAATTTGTCCAGCCCAGATCAATTTTAATAAATCTGTTAGTTTTACAGCATCGTCTTATTACTCCTTCCATTGCTCGTTGCTAAACCTTGAGCTTATTTCCAGTTCTTTTAGTAGTTAGCATTAGGATTTCTGAACCACAATATTAACATAGGCATGACACACAGGTTGCACAATTTTCTTTTGAGGTAATAAAGACCGTAAAAAATTGATCTGTTGTTGCATTGCTGATTGTGAGTTTAGAAGGTTTTTTCCAGGATCGTCTGACTAAATCTTCGATAACAACCTATTAGCTTATTATTTTTTAAACGATAATAAAATATCAAAACTCAAATGTGATAGATGCAAAATGAAATAAAATCAAAGTAGAGAGTCTTGAAAATTAATTTCTATCTCTGCCGTTTTTCCTTAGGATGTAATTCAATGCCTGTTGTGGTATTAGCCAAAGGAGTAGTTGTTTTTTGAAGGGGAAACGGTCGTTGTATTTTATGTGATATTCTGGCTTTGAGCTAAATTCATTTTATTTCATTTATTATTTTTTACCTCATGCTTCTTGTTCATATAAACCACAGTTTAGATTTTTTAGAAGTTACTCATTTTCAAAACATTTTGCCTTTTTTAGAGATACCTATCAGACGTACAGATGAGATTATTCTCAGGTAGAACATGGAATGTAAGATTGTATGTAAGACATTGCATGGATGAAGGCGGTTAGACAAGGGGTTGTTTCAAAGTCCTATTGAAGATTTCTAGAGCTGGAAACCTTAAAAAATACGCCAAGCGTAATTTACTATAGATCAGCATCTCTGCTTGGTAGATCTAATAGCAACAACATACATTTTTGCAAAATACAGATTAATTTGTCGAAACTATCAGAAAAAGCTTAGCGATAGAGGATTTATACAGAGTCCTCCTATCTGGTGTCTGAGTATTGCATTCGTGTCGACGAAAAAACTTTCTTAACCCATCTTTTTAAAACCTTTCTCCACGTTCCGACCTCTCTAAGAGGGAAAGCCCACTCACGCGACATGTCGCGCGCGACCTGCCGCATGCGATTTTTTAGGTGCGATTTTTAACAGACAACAAGCAGCGACACAGACGTTCAGTATCAAAATAGAGGTTGAATAAGTAGTAACGGTATTGTTTTATTTTGTTCGTCGGCGGAAAAAAATAAAACGACGTAGGTACTGGGTTCATCCATTATTTATAGACCCATATGTAAAAGGCGCATTTAATTTATTACATAAGGATTTACGTCAACACGAAGATAAGTTCTTCAAATATTTCAGAATGAGAGTAGTGTTATTTGACGAACTGCTAGCACAGATCTCCGAACAAATATTTTTTCGCTATTTTATTTCAATTAACTGTTCGATATTTGAGGTCGGTCTTGAATATCGGATATAAATTCATCTATATCAATACAACTGTCAGACATTTTTTCACTGGAACTATCGAAAAGTTAGCAGGAAACTCCAACTCTCAACTGGCGTTTCGCACGCGACTTGACGTTATGAGTGATGCTCCATATGAATCCATGATAAAGCTGGCCGCGTGCGGCAGGAAAGTCGCGGGATTGTCATTTTTAATTTTCAGCCGCGTGCAACCACGTGAGAGAACCGCGTTAATGAGTCATTTAAACACATCTAAAGTATTACCGCGAGCGATGCCTCGCGATCAGTCGCGCGCGACGTGCCGCATGAGTGGGCTTTCCCTCTTAGTTCTAAAACATAAAAAACACTTCATCTAGTCATCTGGTCGTCTGTGCGTATGTATAAATATGCTCGGCACGATAATTCTAGAACGAAAGTTGCGGTCAACGGTTTTTCGGTTTAACTTTAATGCTTTAAATATCTGTATTTCAAAATGCAATGCATTTTTCATGGAGCTCAAAAATGAGTTCCATGAGAAATTCTCAAAAAATGCACTGCAGCACGCGTGATTTCACTAGATAGCCATGCTTGTCAACTGAGAAACCATAAATATTTTTTTCAATATTGCCGTCATTCTTAAAACGTCAATAAACTTATTTATTTTTAAGTGGTTATCTGTTGTAAGTGAAAATAATTTTAAGTTGAAGTAAATGTGGATCTTACGCGAATAACTTACAAGGTGGTGAAGTAAAGATGATTTTTACGTGATTTTTAACGAATTCTAGAATTGAGCTCGTATTTAATTTAATGAATTTAATATTAGTATCTAAAAGGTAAAGGGAACAATTATTATTTTTACATGGAGAGGCTTATGAGGTAAATATCCCAAATATTTGTACATGCATTCTTAACGGGTAAAAGGCTAAATATTTTTAATTAGACAGCCTTAAGGGATAATGGGTCCAAATTAATTTATATGTACGTGGTTTAATTCCCAATCAACTTAATTCAAGTGGACTGAAAATACAAAATCTAACGACAAACTTTAATATCTTGAGAAAATATGAGAGAGGTATAAAAACTAAACCATGGAGAATATCTTACTTTTAGACAATCAGGGAATTCGGATTTTGGGAGTAAATGAGAGCCAGACTAGCATCAAAGGTCGCTAATCTATTTCGAAATTAAAAAAAATGTAATGTTTTGTGGTGGGTGGGATCATAAAAACTTCTTTTAATACAATAAAACACACAAAGTCACGCAGGTTTAAGGTATTATATTGATTCAATTTTAGAACTTATAGTAAAGAACTAGAAAAAATTAGATACCAATTTAGAAGGAATAAGACATACCAGCAAAATGGTCATTTTGTTATTATAAATTTTGTTTTAATTTAATTTCTCCTTGTAATAAACTTAATTTGAATACTGCTATTTACCTATTTTCAAATAACTTTTTCTTCGCTTTTCCATAATAATTAAATAGTATATTTGGTTATGCCTATACTGTGTTACCTAAATCTTAAGACACCTTGTATAAAGGCGCTTCTCTTTTTGTTGATACTACTGTTTTCTTTAATCATTACTATCTCATACACCATATATTTAAGTCATGCAATTATAGCAAGTTGCGAATAATTCACTAGGGAAAGTATCCGATTACAAGACAATCTGGCTGACATTCAAATTTTTATCATTAAAACGATTAAATTAGAATTCGCGATTGTACCATATCGTCCAATCCTTAAAACAGTTCACAATAATGTATTTTACATTCTTATTTAAATTTAAAATTCGTCAAGGGATAAGGGATATGATTACATCAATACCAACGAATGGCAACGAATGTGCAAAATCCGAGAAGAACTAATTAAACCATGTATAATAAACACATTTTGGGGACAAAATTTGAATTATTAAATAGTGAAAAAATTAACTAATGTTGGGGCAGAATTTGAATTATTATTCAAGAAAAAAAAATAATAATTTTCATACTGTTTAAATTCACAGTCTTGGGGTTAATATTTTAACGACAGACTTGTAAACACAATTTATTTTATACACGCTTTCATATTTTTATTATTAAATAAATATAGGTAATTATGAATTTTATATTTTATGTACTTTAAGAAGCAAGCCAACAGTATTTATTTGCAATCGTGCCTAGAAAAACATTTTAACAATTTTATATGCTCTCTCCACACCTGCCTATTTGTATTTTTAATCATGAGGGTAACGGAAAAAACGTAATTTTATGATATTAAGGTATTTTAAAATGACGTAATGTTTATTTTTATAAATAACTACAATAGAAATAATAATTTATTTGTTCTTTATGACATAGCTTAGGAAAAACGATGATACAGGTTTGTACTGCTATTATCAAAATATTAAATAGTCACTAAAAGAAACTACAGATACAAATTTAAACGATTCAATATTGCAATTATTAAATTAATTTCTAATAATTCATTTAGGGATTTCACCTGATTAAATGTAGTCAACTTCATAAATACTCAAATACTCAAAATATGTACCACATAAATGTAATACTAAAGTTATAAAGCGGCAACCGGTTTCGATCCAAAAGTCATCATCAGGCCTAAAATGGAAGAGTAACAATCAGAACATTATGAACAACGTATAGCTAAATAGTTTGTTACAAAAGGAACAATCAAAATTTGGAGTTACAAAGTCATCAGAAATAATACGGAGTTGGTACCATTGAAGGCAAAGCATTACTTTACGAATGATGTGTTGCTTAACCTTCCTTGCTATTTAAAACATAAATAGGAGGTTTTTACCGGGCCCCAGGGGGTTGGATTTCTGGGTATGAATTTGATATGACAATTGGTCCCCTTGCCAATAAAATATGTTTTTTTATTTTTAAAAATTGCTTTGTTTCTGAATCTCTAGGAGTCAAGTTTGGTACACACTGTATAATATAATTCAAATTAACTACTTGCCAAATTGTTGATTATTTTTAGGGTGCTTAAAAAGAAGGCAACCATTTGCTAGGATATGTAGAACACTGCAAAAGAAGTTGGGTTTGTTTAGTAAAAAAATTTCGTTGCACCATCCATTTTCAAGGTACAAGGTATAGAAAAAAAAATATACACATTTGTTACAATTATGTCGAAACTACTGGCAATGAAATTTTGTACGAATATGTTTTGGAATAGAGGGCACTAGTTACACGGATCGTACCGAGTAGTTTTAAACATAAGTTTTTTGAGGTTAAATTTTTTAGTCCAGATTTTATGTGAACTCAAACATCATTTAATTTATCACTGAAAAAGGTACTCTTGGTAAAACTCATATCATTTACCGTTTTCTGAATATTTTGATTTGAAAATGATGAAGTAATGAGTAATGACGATGCAGGTATAAAGTATTTTTAAAACCAATTACCTATTTATTAAAAACCAAAAACAATAACATTATTGTAATGCTAATGGTATTAATTAAACAGAGAATCACAAGCAGACAATTAAGATAAATTTGACTAAAAACATGAAATATTCAAGTGTTCAAAAGGTTCGTCGCTAACCTCAAAATGGTTTTGTCTGAGTTAGCTATGGAAAACTGACATTTATTGATAGTTAATAACATTAAATGTTGTTGATAAATACGTTAATGTTCAAAATGGATTCAAATGTTAAATACACCAACATGTTATTAGCCTTAGGTGACTTTTTAGGAAACGCTAGTGCAGCAGTTACAAGTTATCCAGAAATGTTTACCAGAAAGAAACATACCAAACAAAAAACGTTCAGAGCTGTGAAACGACGTTATCGAGAAACAAGAAATGTGAGACTAAATAAAATTAATCCTAAAAAATAATCGTGGCACGACAAATAAATACTTCTTCTGCAAGTACTTGTAAGATACTTAAGGAGAAGCAGCTACATCCTTCTCACTACAGACAAGAGCTCTTGCCAAACGATAAGGAATATTTAACCGTCATAATACACACTACTAGTATAATAAGAATCCACATGTTAAAAGTGTATCACATTACCAACACTCGTTTAATGTTAACGTTTGGGCAGCAACTTTAGGTAACAAATTAATTGGTTATCACATTCTACCTGGAAATCAGAATGGTAATATGTACCTCGAGTTTTTAGAAATTCATTTATTTGAGATATTAAAAGATTTAATGCTAAACTAGCGAAACTCTCTCTTTTTTTATACTTGATGGAGCTCCCCGCACTTTGATAGAATTGGTAGAGCTGCAAAAGCTCCTATTCATTGGCCTACACGTTCATGCCGATGTCAATCCTTTGAACTACACAGTTTGGTCGCATGTTAAAGAAAATGTCTGTGTTATAGAGGTAATGTCATGTCAAGACCTGCAAGGCAGAATTGAACATCATTTTAATGACCTCATAGTTGATCCTCAACCGTTTAAAAGATGTATTTTGTGTATTTTGAACTCTATTTTACTCTGATTGAATATTTCATGTTTTTCGTCAAATTTATTTTAATTTTCTTCTTGTGATTCTTTGTGTAATGAATAATATTAGCATTAGAATAATGTTATTGTTTTTGGTTTTAAATAAATAGGTAATTGTTTTTAAAAATACTTACTTTATAACCTGCATCAGTTATTACTTCATTACTTTCAAATCAAAATATTCCGAAAACGGTAGACCGTATCGAGTTTTACCAAGAGTACTATTTTGGTGTGAAATTAAATAATGTTTGAGTTCGCATAAAATTTGGACTAGAAAATGTAACCTCAAAAAAGTTATGTTTAAAACTACTCATTACGAACCGTGTAACTGGCGCCCTCTAGGAGAGGTAGATACAAAAACAAATTTATGCAATGCATCAGCTTCCAAAACATTTTTACAAAATTTCATTACAATGGTGTTTCGACATAATCGTAAAAAATGTGCATTTTTTTTTACTTCCCTGTATCTTTACAACGGATGCCGTAACGAATTTTTTTTACTGAGCAAACTCAATTTATTTTACAGTGCTCTACCAATCTCAGCAACGTGGACACATTTTTTTAAACACCCTATATATGAGAATGTTTAGTTTTCTATTTCAATACTATGTATTTTTTGATTCGTTACGTTATGTACGTTACGTAGTTGCGTTATTGTACCCTTCCTCTACCTATATGTATTGATGGAAAAATTACACAGTTTTTTATTTTGTTTAATACATTCCCAAAGAAAAAATTGTTATTTATGAAATAATTGTAGAAGAGAAGTGAAAAGGAAAAATAATCATAAAATTGACTTATCTTATTGTTCTTCTCTTTCTTCTTTACGGTCCCTTTCTGTCTTTTGTGTACCTACATTTTAATTTGGTTCATTTATTTTCTTTTATTTATCCCTGCTTCGTCTATATAGTTAGTCCATTTTGTCCTTGGCCTGCCATTTTTCAATATTTGTCATTATTATAACTTTTTTGTTATTTATTTAAGAGATTACATTTTAAGTATCAGCAAATAACAAATTTTTTAAGAAAAGAATTATTTAATTTTTTTGCAGTGCAGTTTTTATTTATTTTTTTAATTATTAGAGTTCTTAATAGCATTTGTTTTGGGGATCTTATCTGAATCCCACTCCAGTTATGATAGAGGCTTAATTTATTGATGGTGACATTATGATTTGATATTATCAATTGGCGTCCAACGTGGGGCATTTTGATTTAAATTAGATTTAAATTTGGCTGTAAATAATCACACATGTAGGTACTGTGTACAAATGTAAGTAAAATGTATGTAGAATAAAAGTACTAGTGATACACATTTATTTCGAAAGCTTTATTACCAAAAATTTTCGATTCTTTATTGAACTAGTTTCACGATTACAAAACTATTGCTCCCGGTTTTTAATTCTCAACTAATATTCTTATACAAAAATGAATATTTATACTGCCTCGGTGATTTTTTAAATTTATTTTTACTATTTTTGATTTTATTTATTCAGTTGAGGCTACTGAGAATATGCATAAATGTCATTGGCTTAAAAAATTACAAACGATCTCACGTGGATAAATACAACATTAAAATATTTATATTAAAGTAAAAATAAATTTCTCATAATATACATAATTATTATATTTAACTTACAAATTACTTAAGTATGTAGAGTGTAGGTTTGTTTAAGATTCTAAACCCGATTCTGCTTATAATTACCCATGTTTACTTACTGATCAATAAGTTGATGAACTTATTAATAAATTATCGATATGTATAACCGTTACGGAAATTTTACGTAATACTTTAGAAACCATTCACGAATTTCAAACTCCATCGATAAAATTATATAATCCATACCAGACGTTCAAACTTGAATGAATTTATATTTTGTACGCTAGAGACAACAGCTATTTGATGCATTTGTTGTTTGACCTTATTCTCATTTTCCGCTGTTGGTGGTGACACATATATTGTTCTTTTTTTATTTTTCAGCGTGTTGGACATATTTATAAAAAAAAATGTTACAAGGTGTACGTAGTTTATAACCTGTCAGCTGTTCAAACATTTAAAAGGCATTTAGTAAACTTAAAAATGTTTTAAAATAAAATAGAATAGTAGCTTGCGCAGCAACAAGGGTCAGTATAGGTACATTTTTTCTACGACTCTCTTAAAAAACACTACAAAATTTTAAAAATTCATTTAGACGTTATTAAAATAAAATAACTATTTTATAAATTAAATAACTATTTTAAAAATAATTAAAAAAATATTAAAATTTATGAGTTTAAAATTTTTCACGTCTTAAAATTTATAATTGAAATGGTTGTATTCTCTGTATCTGTAACGTGTGGAGGGTGGGTTACCCTCACGGCACTTAGGCCTCATAAGGCCCATTGTGCATCCTCCTGAGATTATAGGCACCTCCTAGCTCGTGAGCCAGCCTACAGATTTAATGTAGTTCACAACGTCGCCAAGCGGTGCTTCTCTTATAATCGGCTGGTGTTAGCCGATACTCGCCGAACACAAATCGTCTAATAAATGAGAGCTTCAAACAATCGTAAAGGATATGCTCGATGGTCTCATCTTCTTGTTCGCACCCTCTGCAGAGTGTGGATTCTGACAGCCCCATGATGGAGATGCTTTCATACTTGGCAATGACCAGTCAGAATGCCTGTGACTAGGCGCAGATTCTGCTGCAGTATTGTCAGGATAACTTAAGACCTCCCTGCCAACTCTGCAGTTTCTTGTTACATCCCATCTCTTCTTGAATTTCACAAGGGAATGTTCTTTAATTAGGTCTGTCACTATCGATTTTATCAAGCCAATAGAAGGGCCAGGCCCAAAAAAAAAACAAAATAAAGTTAGCAATAATGTTTAAAATAATGCATGAATAATTTTCAAACTATTGCAAGTGCAATATGGAGGATATTTATATTAATGTTATGTGGTGCATTGAATTGGTAATTAAATTTGCTTTCAAATAATGTGTCACACTTCATAATACGTACAGTTTTTTATCCCGATAGAGGGCGGTACAATTAAAAGTATCGCAATGATCAGTCTTATTTCTAAATTCCCTATAAAATTACCTTTTTAATAATATACTACACATTGTAGTGACACACTCTATAATACGTAGTAGTTTTTTATCCCGTTAGAGGGCGATAAAATTTAAGTGACGCAATATACAGAAATATTTCTGAATTCTCTATTAAATTACCTTTTCAATGATGTGCCACACATGGTACATTATCTATTTTAAATTAAGGTGTTGGAGAAGTGCAAGGGAGGGGGTTGATACATGACAGATGTCTGTGTTGTAAAAATGTTTTTAATTTGGAATAAAAATCGACCTGTTTAAGCATTTTCTTAAAATTCAATGATTAATGCTAAAAAAAAGGATAAAACTGTTTTGAGTGACCTACTATTTATATCAAAAATGGCTAGATTTATCGAATAAAACAAAATCTGCTTAAAAATGCATTTTTTACAAGATGCGTTATATAAGAAAGATCCTCCCGTCGAAAAAATACATTGAGTGCAGCGCCATCTACATATTGACCTATTTAAAATTAATTTATATCTAAAACTGAAGCTCTCTTAGCGCTCTATGAACTGGCATTTACAGAATTAAAATATCTCTATTACTTACCAAAATATCCGGCCTGGGAGTTTTTGTTGGTACACCCTGTATATATAGACAGAACTCAGTAATTTGAAATTAAAAAAAGGAATAGTAAACTGAGTACTAAATACAAACTATAACTGCTGAATTTTTCATATACATTCTACACGTAGAATTGTTATGAAATCATATCCGTTTCGTAGATTAATATGGCCTACATAATTATTTATTATGCAGTTTATACAGAAAGTAGGTAATAGGCATGTGGGTATAGAAAAAATAATTTCCATAGTTTCTTAATTGATAGTATTCCAAATGAAGAAAAGAATTCAAAATATTTGGTTTCTCCTCACTTCGCATTAATTTTTTTTTGGTTTGCCTTTTTTCATCAGTATCCCACGAGAAAACTGGCGAAGGGCTTGCAAAAGAAATAGAGGAAAATATGATTGCTGACAAATTGGATATAACTAACATCAGAGGGCAATCATACGATAATTGCGTGAATATGGCTGGTAAGTACAAGGGTGTTCAGGCTCGAATTCTATTACTGAATAATAATTTTCGATTTATTTCTTGTACTGTCCATAGTCTTAATTTAGTGGGAGTTCATTCTACTCAGATAAATCCAAAAATACATACCTTTTTCGAAACAGTTCAACAAATATATAACTTTTCTGTTGGATCACCTTTCCGGTGGGGACTCTTGAGAAGAAAACTTAAGACGTCTTTAAAAGAAACAAGCGATACACACTGGTCATCAAAATCTAACGCTGTCCATGCTTTAAACTCCCAGCTGGAAAAAGTTGTAGACATTCTTGATGAGGTCAGCGTATCGGAAGAAAGTACTGGAGATACGATTGTGCAATCAAAGATGTTATTGAAGTTAATAAAAAATTTGAATTCATCTGTTACTTGACGTTTTGGAACTTTCTTTTGAAAAACATAAATAGGATTAACATGTCCTTGCAAGAAAAGCAGCATGATGTGTCTAAAGGTGCTCGAATGATTCAAGGACTGTTGGACGAAATGAAAACATACAGACAAAATGATTACTTACACCACTGATTCAGTCCTCAAAGCTTATGGGAGAGAAAATAGGCATTGATAGAATCCTTCACGAGTCTCGAAAGGCTCGAAAGCGAAAAAAATGCCTGGGGAGAAAGCAAGTGATGAATCTCATTCTTCATCAGAAATAGAAAGCTTCAAATTCTCAAGTAGAACACTGTATGAAAATTTTATTGAAATGGGTCCCTTGGAAATTTTGCACAGTATTTATAATGTGTCCGTAGAAAATATTTATCCAAACATACAGACGGTCTTGAGGCATCCCATTGACAACCGCTACGTGCGAACATTCGTTCAGCACTTAAGCTGGTGAAATTATATTTACGTTCTTCTGTAGGGCAACAACGATTAACAAATATATCTATAATTTCAATTAAAAATTATTTTAATTAATTAATTTAAATTGTAATGTGATTATAAACATATTTGCTGAATTTAAATCAAGAAAAGTTCGATTTTAAGTTGTTATATTTAATATGTCATTATGTGATTAAAACCAATTTTTTTTTTTGTTTAGAAAATATATTTTTACTTATTTTATTTTTATATTACTTATTTGACATTTTTAGTTTCTTTGTTCTTACGTCTGTTTTTATTAAAATGAAATATATGTTTCATCAGCTTTTTAATATACATAGAGAGAGGCGCAAAATTTGTGATTTTCCACAGGCACCAACAAGTCTAGTTACGGCTCTGGCTACACTAGATCAGAAATGTAAATCATTAAACTTATTAAAATATTAAAAGGGCCTGTGAAATGAATTGCACTGAACACAAATAAATTGAAAGGAAAGATTTCTAGACCGAGCCTATCTTACTATTCGTTTGACTAGAAATTTAGGCATCTTAAATTCAGAAATCCCTATCCTTGTCCTAAAAATAAAGAGCGAAATAAAAAAGAAAAGCGAATAAAGAACAAGGGTACAGAGAACAAGATTTCAGATCTTTAAACTTTAAACAAGTCTCACCCAATTCAACCATGGCCTTAATTAAAAGGTGTAGCTTGTACGGTGAACTATAAGTTAAAGATTAACCCAATCATCTTCAAACTAATCTAATTTAACATGGATACCTACAGAAAAGTACAAAAAATGGAGCAACGGAAAGTAATTAAAAGAAGTTACAAATTGTATTGAATATAATAAATAGTTAGAATGAGCGCACTGTTTAATGCTTCCTAACCATATTATCTCCATAAAATTATACACAAACTTTAGAACATAAAGAACTTCAAATACATTTTTAAATAGTGTATCCTCGAAAATAAAATATAAATATATAAACGCGAGTTTTATAAAACAAGAAGTAAATTTAGTTTATATAAGTTGACGTTTATTAAGGAAATTATTTCTAAAGATCCGTCCAATAAAATTTAACTAACTACAATTCTAAATATTTACAATAAAAGACAAAGTATCCAGAATCCGAAGCCTACTTTGGTAACGTAAATATGCTAAAAATAAAATTGGAAATCAGATCGAACCGAAATAATCTACCGTGTTGTATTGGTATATTGTTAGTTCATATTTATTGACTCTAAAAATTAAGAGAGTGCCTTTGACTTGTTTTATGTTCGATTTTAAAAATAGATTGAAAGTTTCTTTTATCTTTTAATTTTGAAGAAAATCCAACATCCGATAGGGTAAAATGGATTTTTCTACGATCACTATCCAAAGTAACTGGCGAGTTGACGTTTTCCGCGAATTGTCACACGCATCAAAGTAACTTTGGTACACGCCTGTCTATTTTCAACCGACTTCAAAAAAAGGAGGAGGTTCTTAATTCGTCGGATTTTTTTTTGTGATTCTTTTTTGTTAGAAAGGGGATACCTCAGGGGTAGTCTCGTATACAATTTGTCAGGATCTGATGATCTATGAGAAAATAAATAATCTCAATTTTTAAGGGCATCGGTTTTTTAAAATTACTTTTTTATCCTGTCATTTAAATTAAGTAAAAGAAAGATAATTGGTATTTTAAAACAAAATGTAGACTAATCTAAAATATTTTAATTGATTTCCTAATATTTTAAATCACGATGTTGCTAGGTACACGCTAAAGTGTACACAAATTAAAAAATTATATACACGCGAATCGTCATATTGCTGTGGTGGGAGATGTTTGTGTAAATGCCTCTTGTTTGTTTTCATTTACGCTGTGACTAGCAGTAGTATTTTATAAACCTTAGAAGCAAATTTCACATACATGAACAAATAATAATAATGCCGTAACAACAAGAAAACGAAGCAACGACAAACGACAAATTTTAATCCATGCCTAGCTACGCCGACCGGCATAAACACCAACGGCCTGCACACAGCTCACCTACTCTGTCAAGACGTTTCGCGTGTATATAACTTTTTGAATTGCGTACAAGTTAGCATGTACCTAGACACTGTGTTTAAATCACCCAATAGTATTATTCGTAAATAATTAATTGATTAAAGCATAAAAATTACCAACATATAAGTACTAAAACATTTTTTCTCTTCGATGAGTAGGCTTATGTCAAATAAACTTACAAATTATAACAAAGAAGATAACCCCAAAATTAAATTATTTATTTTATTTTGGTGTGAACGTAGAAAAAATCTTGTGTGTAATTTGAGCAGAAAGTCGATCTTTTGGCAGTTTCGACGTTCTGTCCGAGAATAACGATCAAGGAGAAGCGACAGCTTGGTGTTTTTAGTGTACCGTTTAGTAACGCGCATGTGCGAAAATAAGTTGTGTATCACTCAAAATGATGTTATCTGTCAAAGTCAGTCCAAGTTGTGTTTAGTACGTGAGCAATGTTAAGTGATATTTTTTGGTGTTTGTTTTGTGTAGTAAGAAGATGAAGACTTTTACACACTTAGGTATTCTAATGCAGATATAAAATGTGCCAAAAAAGTTACTAGGAAACTAAGAATTTTATCACATGCATAAATATTAAGTATAATGATTTAATAATTTTTGCCATTTTATTTTTCATATGTAGGTATTGTATTTTGTGAAATATATGTTTTCTTCTTTTAAATAAATTTAATAAACGATGAACTGGAGATTTTGTTTATTTTATTTTGAAATTATATTTAAAAAATATAATAAATCCGCGTGTTTCAATTAGGATTGGTCAAAATGGGCGAAATCCCTTTATTATGGCTAAATTGTAAGGTACAATTATGTCAATATAAAGATGTTTTGCCCATTCATATTTACATTTATTGAATGAATCATACTGGAGTTGATTTTGGAAATATTGGTGCATACTTAAATAAGTACTATTTCAAAAAATTCGTCTATGCCCAGACAGCACACATAGTCCAATGTACGTCCACTTTAGATCTATTTGAGGGTCAGAACGTCCATATCCGGTGTACGTCCGTTTATGCTAATTAAATTGACAGCTGAATATTGATACCCAGAGAACGTCTGTTTTTGGACTTAATTTTAAGTTTAGTAGTATTTTGACGTCCAGTGGACGTCCATCTTAGGTCATTATTTATTAAGCCTACCAGATAATATTCATCTATAATATATACTTCTTTTTTAATATAACTGCTCATTAAAAATTGACAAATTGAATCTATTGCATTTCATTCTATCAGCGGAAGTTTGAAATCTTATTCAATTATAACTGTATCTAGTAAAAAGTTTTCAAGTGGTTCCTTGGTCGAGCTCGTCTAGCTATTGAAAGGGTAAAACGATAATGGATGTGTCGTAAGTTCGATGCTTGCTCAGGTCAAGCGATTTTTAATAAAAAATAAATAAATGGTGTATAGCGGTTTGCGAAAATAATAAACAAATTAATAATAATATAAAATAGTGTGTGGTAAGTTGCGGTTCTGTAAAAAAAGTGGGGATGTGGTCTCAATGGAAATATAATCCTGGACGTTTTTTGAATGTTCAGTATTCGACGTCCAAATATATTTCAGAATTGAACGTCCTCTGAATGGTCAAAAGTGTGCCATTTGTATACTTCACTGGACGTCTATTGGATGTCGGAAGTCCAGAAAAACTCATTCTTGGACGTCTAGACATCCAAAATTGTATATCGAATGGACGTCCAATGGACATATTTGTATTGTCTGGGTGATAGCCAGGCCAGGTATTAAACTCTAAATACAGAGACCTTAAATGACATCTGGCTTAACTTGGCGAGAAACCACTTGTTTATAAAGAAATGAGTGATAAACTTGAAAGTCCTTTTAATATAATATAAATCCAGAAATTCTAAAAATATGTAAGTACTTTTTAAACCTAAACGTTTTTGAAAATATAAGCACATTGCAAATATTTAGTTAAACATCTCAAACTTAATGTCTTTTTAATTGTTACCTAAATTTTTTTTGGCACCCTTAATTTTATTTACCTTATTTTTACTTAATGAAAAGGTAATTTAATTTAAATATGGGGCTTTTATTACATTTTTAACAATAAATAAACCAAATATTGAACAAATTTTATAGATAAATTATAAAATAATAAACGTCTTTTACTTTTATAATAAACAATTAATTATTACATAATGAATTATATTTTTGTACCGAAATTTCACCATTGCTATTAACCTTAACTACTTCAATGTAATTAAATCACATTACAACATTTGCGCATGGACTATAACAATGATTTCAGATAATTTGCCAAACTATTTCGCTCAGTGTAGAAAATAAGCATGTTTTCTCAGCGTGCTAAGTTGTGTTTCAATCAAAGTCATGCTGTGAAAAAGGTACATCCGATATCAAAGGCACCGACAGCTACTGTCGCTTCTCCTTGATCGTTATTCTCGGGTTCTGTCTCAACTACCAAAGTGCTACTTTCTGCTTTTAATACACAAATAGCTATTATGGAGAAGGAGAAACATAATTTGAATAATGAAAATATCGAAAGTTTTAGAGCTTAGTTTATTCCAAAGTTATGTCATTATACCTGGAAACAATTTGATGGCTTACATAACTTTTTTTAAGCTGTGATCATGTCGTACACAGGCATAACGACTCTATGTGAGTTGTTGCTGAAATTATAATATTTCAAGCTATAATTAGCTTTGACAGATAAAGGCAAAGATAACTACACGCCTTTGAATTAAATAAAAATGGTCATTTAAAGGAGAATTATCATTTGTCGTTAAATGCTCCAAAATGGGCATATTCCACTACAAATTCTATAGTGACTTACACGCAGTTATATTTTTATTTCGTCACGTGTGTCAGAAAATTTTGGCCTCCTTCATTTTAGACAATTTTATTGAAAGTTAAAGATTAAGACTATTCCACCTTATAACTTATAGTAACTAGGATTGCCAGGAGTTGAGTCGTTTATAACAGCACACTGTATTGTGATTTTTTTTTATCAATTTATTTATTTTATCGATGAAATCCTTTTAACATTTAAAGATTCCGCAGGCTCACACCTTATCTGATAAATGTATACAGCGTTGCGCGTTGGCATAAAAGTTAATTTACTTATATTAAAAAGACTGTTAAAGTGTAATTTTATATGATTTAATACAGCGTTTTTAGGTCAAAGTACATGCTCTGGATTTATTTATTATACTTGGCGTGTATTTACGCCGTTTTTTATACAAATTTGAGAAGAATATGAAAATGTTGTAGCATGTTTGGCATACTGCCCTGTTAGACTAAATTAATTTATTTAATATACCTTGGATACACTTATCGTAAACATATTCATTATAACCTAGGACATAATGAGCGGGTGTTATGGCTCATAACGCCTACTAATTTAGTTTATTGTTGTATGAACAAGTTGTAAAATTAATTTTAAAAAACCGCCTTCAAAATCGTGCAGATGCCATCACCATATCTTGACCAAATTTATAAGGGACCCTCTGAGGTACCCTCTTACTAACACAAAAAGAATCATAGAAATCGGATAAGGTGGTAAAGAATTACATACATAAAAAATAAAGAATTTGAGGTTGTTCTAATAGACCCAATTATTAGATTTTGACCATAATTTATACGTAAACGACAAAAGTTTCATCCTTTTAAAATACGATTGGTTCAGGAACTGAATGAGGATGATTTCGATCGCCGACTCTAGTTCTGTGAAGTGGTCAGTGAAAATATTAACAATAATCAAAATTACAAGTTCGATATGTGTTTTTCGGATAAGTGTTCATTTGTAAATAGGCATAATTGTCGGTATTGGTCAGATGAAAATTAAAGAGTATTTCTTGAAGTACATACTCAGTATCAGCAAAAACTAAATGTTTGGGCGGTTATTCATGGAAATCACATAATCAGACCCTTTTGTATACCTGGTAACTTCATTGGCGAAGTGTATCTGGAATTATTGGAAAACGCTATTTATCCAGCTCTCGTGCTAGTATTGGAGGATGAAAAAGACTATCATACCATCATTTTTCAACAAGATGGCGCACCACCTCATTTCGTACAACCTGTCCGTCAATTTTTTGATGAGAATTTTCCTCAAAGCTGGATTAGAAGAAGGGTGCATATTGAGTGGCCACCCAAGTCACCTGATCTGAATCCACTATACTTTTTTCTATGCGGTTATCTAAAATCTAAGACTTACGCTACCCAGTCCAAATCACTGGATGATTTGCGAAATCGTATAATTAATGAATGTCGTCAAATTACACCAGACTTGTTGCGTAATGTACAGGAACGTTTTGAACAAAACTTATTTTACTTCATGGAAGTGAATGATGGCCATTTCCAGCATTTAATAAACTAGTCACAGAAGTAAATATTCTTTTTGTTTGTTATTAAGTAGACATTTTTTCCACATTATCTCTTTCACTGTTTTAGCTGTTATCGATAAAAAATTTGACGCGAAATTTTAGGGTCAGATAGTACTCGATGAGATCTTCAAAATTAGGTATTGCAATACCCCTCACCCCTATTTAAAATCAGGGGGTTGTGCTTCCCCCTGTTATAGGGTCAAAAATCGACGGGTTCGAGGTTTTTTCCCGATTTTCATTTTAAAGCCGTAAAATTGGGGTGTAAAGTTTTCGTTGGCCCACCCTGTATATAAAATATTTTATAAAAATTGTTTATTCCCTTTTAAGCTATTCCCTATACTTAATGTAGGCAAAAAAATATGATCTTAATAAATCATAATAAAACAAATCATATATTAAAATCCGGCTCTCTGTCTGCTCACCACTAGATTCTTTGATGGTGTTTTAAAAGTGAAACAGCATAAAATAAAATTAACTCAAACTGTACATTATTTTATCACTAAACCACATAATTTATCCTAATAGCATTTGTGTTACTGCGTCTCGGCGCCTTTTAAGGATAAGCATTGTATTACCTAGCAGAGCTGGGACGAATCCTCAAAAAATAGATTCGAATCACGAATCCGAATCACGAGATGTGATTCGAAACACGGATCCTATAATCCTTTTTACAAAAAAAAAGGATTCGAATCAAGTGATTCGAATCCATTTTTTCGGATCACGAATACGAATCACTGTCAGTGTCACACCATGGTTCCGAATCTAATATTTTCTACTAGCAACTATGTGTCTATTACGGACTCTGACGTACATAAAAATAGTTGATACAAGAAGATGTTGAATAATATAACTATTTTTTTCTATGAATATGGACCATAAAAGCGGCTCCGCTATCTAAACATTCTGCTTAATTTTTTATTTATCTTTTAATACTGCTGATGATATTTTTTGGTAATTGTAATTGTGTACTAGTCTATAATCTATATGTTTATTTTTTTGAATAGAAAATGTTTTAATTGAATACAAGGAAATCTAAATAAAGTATAATTAAATCGATTTGACTTTAGCACACTAACATGAAAGCAACTGTTCAATTGTTATCAAGAATATACCCACCTAGTCATTCTTATCGATCACATCCATCCCAATTATAAGAAAAATTGGAAATTATATTATTTGGATATAATTTTCTATAGTTTTTTAATATCTATAAGCACAGGGACGAAAAGTGTATTTTTGGACTCATACGAGTCGTCCGTAAAACTCAACTTTTCGTCCTAACATAAACTACTATTATTCTAATACAAAAACAAAATAATAAACAAACAATGAAATAAAATTGTCTTTTGGTTGGCCTTACATAGCACCAAAATTATACCTGCAAATAAAAATAATTGTTCGAATGCACCAGACGGAGGAAGGCTAGTCTTAAATTTTAGGAATTTTTATGTTGGATATTCATTGCTAATTTGTAGATTATTACGTTTATCTCCTAAATATTCACAATTCGTTCGCGCCGGCGTAGTTTTGGTCTCTAAAAGGATCCGAGACTAATATTGGTGATTCGAATACGAATCCTTTAGGATTTTCACGGCGAATCCGGATCACGGATCCTTTTTTGCTTAAGTATTCGAATACCGCTCTCGGATCCTCAAAAAGGATTCAAATCCTAGGATTCGAATCCTATGTGATTCAAATCCTCCCCAGCTCTGTTACCTAGCATTCGAATAAAATTCGTGTCCAATTAAATATTTCTTAAACATTTTTGACATTTTAATTTACATATCTATTTTTTTACAGGTGTACCCGCTTCCGCCGATCTAGAAAATAACTCCAACCAGAAAAAATACACCGTAAATCAAACAAACAAAAAAGGACTTGTGATATCTAAACCTCTGTGTGCCCTAATGGCTATCGGTGCCTTTCTTCTAGCCTTATTAGTAGGTCTTATAGTATTCTTTTTAGTTCCTAGATATTGTAATGGAGAAAAACCTCCGGAAGCTTTAACGCATACGCACCAATCACATACAAATTCGCAATTAAGTAATAGTGCTAATACCAATATGGCTAATGATGGTGAAGAGACGAAGGCTGATGATGGTGAAGAGACGAATGCTGATGATGGTGTAGACGAAAGGTTACCTAGAAGTTTAGAACCTGAACATTATAAGTAAGAATCACATTTTATATTTTTGCCATTTACTAACGAACAATAAGTATATTAATTAGAGCAAAACAATGATCGAGACAATTAATTGTATTGTTAATTTCCGTTTATAATAAATAATAATAATAATAATAATAATACTCTCCCTAATTCACCCCCTTACGAGTGAATTTTAACCCCAAAAGCTGAGCTTGTCCGGGGAAAGGGAATGAATTGATTAATATTATTATCATTACAAATTGGGGAAAATCTTTAATATTTTAAATCGACGTTTTTTATAAAAAAAAAAAAACTATAATTTTGATAGTGACATATCTTGATAACAGGACGACTGGTAAAAATGGACAAGATTCGTGTAAATTCGGATAATACACTGAGAAAAGGGTTTAAATATATGTAACAAACTTATTTAGCAACATCCACTATTTTTTCTCTAAATTGAAGGTTAGTGATATAATTAGAAAAATAAGGATCCACAATAATTTATTTTCAAGTAAATTGTACTGATCGCTAAACTAAAAAAGGTTTTTACTTGAGGATACAGACCAAATACTCATTGTAGTTAATTCAGTTTTTTAGATAACAACTCTTTAACAGAGGGATTGGTAGCTTTTGTGTAATTATTCACTGGTTATATTATTCAAGTCTTCTCCATTACAGACTCTTAACCACATGGGAACCCTAAAAAAATACAAAATACATTGTTATAGGTACATAAATATAATTTTATTTAAAAATGATAATAAAATAATTGTTTTGATTAAATAGCCAAATAAATAATATACAGTTAACATTGCTGCATTTGAAAAGTACCTCATTTTACTCAAAGCCGTTCTTTTAATACATCTGTGGTTTCTCGATGGGATTTGTTCCATGGTCTTTTAATGCAGAGCTGGTAAGTCAAGTAAGATCTGTTTCCTCCGATCTAAATTTTAGAGCTTTCGGAGTAAATGTAATTTATGTGACAATGGTCAAAGAAAAAAGCAGAAAACTGTTTTTAACTATACAGTTCACTGGAAAAAAGCAACTGAAGTTGTAGATGTACTTTTGTGAGATGTACAGACAGTTGTCTGTTGTCTCTTGTGTCATAGTTTATTCTTTTTCTTCTTATTTACATATCTAGTTAATAGGAGCAAAAAATACTTAAAAAATGTTAGACCAAAATGAGAACATGATTTATTTTCTAGTGATGGCAAAAAGCGAAAAATACCACAGCTAAAAATGAAGTTTATTTTGCAACTTGCAACAAAAACCAGGAGAAGAGAAATCAAATTTGATTTAAAAGGTTTTAGTTTATTTTAATGGAAACCAGAAACTGGAAACACAAACAAATCTACAGCTGTTCTTTTATTTCACATAAGCTCGATTATCACATGATTAAAAAATCTACTAGTTTTACTCCGCTCCAGGAGGTACTGTTCAAACGTACTTAGCACGTAACGCTGGTAAATTTGGATATCTGGATTAAAATTTAAACTATTTGCATAATTTATTTTGCATACCTTTCTGTAACTTTGGGAAATGAAAAATAACTAGTATTCGAATCCGTTCGAGGTAGACATGGGCGATAAACACATCTCTTTCTTTTAGATTCCATCAGTTCACTAAAAAATTATTTTGCTTTAATAAAATAAAAATATGTAAATAGCTCAGCACATACCACAAAAAGTCTTCGATTAAAAACATGTTTACTAAATAATGTTCATACAATAGACAAAGGAAAACACTAAACACAGATTTACTCAATAATTGGTAAAAAATATACAAAGGGAAACACTAAAACACTAAATTCGATAAAAAAATCATAAATTACAAATGACTGATCCTGACACATCAAAACAACACTCGCATGTGACATGACAGTTTTGCCGGTTATAAAATGGCGGCCCTGATCATGCGCAAAAAATGTTGGTCCCTAAAAATTAGCTATCATCCGCTTCTGTAATATGGTTATTCTGTGACAGGACTTCTTGTTTTAATTTATTATATGCCAGGTGATCACGAAGCCACAGAATAGATGAACAATATAGAAAAGAAACATAGGGTTACAGCGTCTTTGGTTACAGCTTACAACCAAAACCGTAGCCACTGTAGCCATGCCTATTATTAATGGTGGAGCATTATCAAAGTACAATGGAAATAAATGTAGTTTTAGCGTGCATTAATTTTCTCAGAGTACCTCTATGGGAACTGAAGTTCCGAGATTTCTGTCGTCCCTTTTACTTTAAAATGCCGACCGTTACTCTCCTTTCTGTAATGTTCATCTATTCTGTGACGAAACTGAAATAAAGAGAATGGATTTGACAGTTTAGAAAACGTCGTCATGATACAAAATTACATGATTATCATGAAAAAAAATATATCTTTGGAAAAAACAATCTTACAATGGCACGATCTGGTGGCGGGTTCAATAAGCACGATGAATGATTGTTATTATACAGGATGTTTCAAAAAACATGAGCCAACGTTCGAGAGTAGATTCCTTTCTTAAAAATGAGACTTTTTCATATCAATATAAGTCCGATTTTGCTTGGCTTCGAAGCTGCATGGTCTCATCATTTTAAAAAATAAAATATATTTTCCCCAAATCTAAAAAACCACGAGAAATATTGATATGAGGTTTAGGCAATTAGAAACATCCAACCGGAGGCATATTATGATATGTTGATAGAGAAAATTAAAATAAAATTTTAAGTAAATTAAAAAAAAAATCGAATAGAAAACGAAAAGCGATATAAACATGATTTTTAGTAAAAATCAAGCTGTATAAGAAGAGAAAGCTATTTATTTTGAAAAAAAAAATTAATAAAAATGGGGTTATGGGTGGTCGAAATATCAAAAACGAAAAATTATATCCACTTGATTATTTTAGCAAACATCGAGCTCTGTAAGGCGACAAAGTCTATTGATTTTGAAAAAAAATCTGTATAAAAATTGGGGTTAAGGGGTCTGTTAAACTGTGAAGAGTATAATATATAATGCCAAGCATTATACAGGGTGTCTCATTAAGAATGGGACACAGAACAACTGAAGATTATCTGAATAAAAATAAGACGATTAACCGAAACATACTTATAAATAAAATACATTTGAAATATATATTCGTATATTATATTAAAATATAAATTTTTTAAGAACAAATAAAATAAAAATTATTATTTGTATATTTTTTAATGGCACCACCTTCAGCCAGGTCCACTCTTCGACAATAAATCAGATAAATAAAACATATTATATATTGTTACACAGGTTTTTGGTATCGCAATTTATTTCAACTCAACTTTAACAATAATTATACAACTGATAACATTAACATGTAACGTCTGTCATAAAAACTGCCTCTGGCGTCAGGTCGTCGACTTATATAGCTTGCCTCAACCTTCTAGAACCTTCTCGAACAATCCGGACTTTTCTTTGACAAGGAATGACATTTCGAGACATTTCTGGACTATTCTATCTTCTTCATTTACTCGTACCTTTACTTATGACGACCGCAGCACGCTGCAGGATGCTGCGTAACAATATCAATCTGTCATGTGCCAATCAATAAGTTATTAACCAGCTAATTGGCCAGATCTTGAAGTTAGATATATGTTGATGTTAAAACACAAAACATTATATGCCTTGCCTATTTCTTTAAGAGCAAAACGAAAAATATCATTAAAATGTTAAAATATAGTGTGTACAGTACAAGATTAAGATGGCAAGTCAGAATTAGATCGAAATCTGATCGAAATTTCCCTTTAGATATGTTTATCGTCATGTTTAAATACTGAATATATTAATATATATAAGGGCCACATCACTCATTAGGATGTGTGGCTACTGCAAGCTGCGTCTATCCTTCTCAGGCTGCTTTCCTTATGTTTTGCGCATTTTACTTGCCATCTCAAATTTATCGTACTGTACACGGATGGACTTACGAGCAAACCGAATACCTTGAAAATTTATAATTCCTTCCGAGCCTTTATTTTTTGTATTTTTTGTAAACCTTCGAAAAGTATTTATTTTGAAAATTCTTGAAAGGATTTTCGAAAAAAAATTGACGCATCATTCTTTATTATTAAATCTATGAAAATTTACTGTTTTTGTTTTAATAAATATATCTAGTAGTTTTTAAATAGGTGGATTTTCCACCTTTTCTTCTTAAACGTCTCTGTAGAGTTGCACAAATTTAAAACTCTCAATATTCTCAAGGCACATAATATCGTGAAATATTCCCAGTGGTGCGCATATGAATACAATTTTATATTTGAAAATCCTTAAAACAATTTTATCGTTGCGAGAGGTCCTGTTTGCTCTTAATGGTTAAATGGTACAGAATTTCCTAACGACCATTGGCGGATTTTTTTTAAACTTTGCTTATTTTACATACATGTACTCTTATTTTCTTTTTTTATATGAGATATGAATGAAGTTTAAACACCTATAATAACTGTTATGCTCTATGAGTACGACCAATAGCCAGATCTTTCATTTGTAGATGACCAAAATAAAGCTTTAAATCAAATAGTTTTGAGTAATTATACCTAGTTAAAATGGGAGGTGTATTAACTATATATTGGCAACCTGTTTATAATAATAATATGCTGTAATGCATTTGCATGTTGTTTTGGACTGAGTTCAAGTAGACTGCTGATAAATCGGAATGAAATGCAACGTTAGTTGGTGAAAATGAAATAATAATTTTATTTAGATTTTATAGAAGCGTTTTATAACTTTGATAAATACGTAATTTAACTATGCTTATTTTTTCTTTCTAAAATTAGCACAGAAACAGTAAAGTTATTCAATTATAGAATCAAAATGTAGGCGTTCTTTTATCCGTTTAAGATATGTTCATAGTTTCTCAATTTTATGTTTTATTGGAGAATTCTCAAGGAAAGTAATATCAATACAAATTAAATTTATCATCAGCTGGCGTAAATAATCGACTTTTATCATAATTTTAATTATTTTTAAAATCTGGAAATTATCTGGTTCACACATCCAATATCATATATCACGCTTCATACAGCAACAACTGAATACTCACTATAAAATTTTACATCAGTTGAAAATTATTAATAAGCATTATTAAATTTTCTTTTCGATGGCAATAATAATAATAATTTTCCAGTTGATGTATCAAGTCTATTTAAATACGTGGCACGTTGTTTGTTTTTCAGTAGCGTAACCGTATTTAAACAAAGACCGTTGATAAAATAAATATATTAACTCACTTTGATTAATTGGAGAAAATAATATACAAAATGCTTTTTTTACGCTGGCCTTTGTAGAACAAGCTAGCGTAAATAAACCGTCAATTAGTTAACGATAGGGCGTGGCACTAAAACAAATATTATTTGACCTCTTAAAATTGGGATGTAGGGATTTTAGTGAAAATATTGGATTATCTACATCAGTATTTCCCAAAGTGGTCCAGGTAGACCCCCAGGGGTCCACGGGAGATTCGACGGGGTCTACGTTGTTAGATGTAATAAAAAATGGGGGTCCACAATCGTAAGTGGGGATGCATGAAAATTAATTTGGTACTATTAAACAATTGATTACTCATTTTTCCATGAGATGAAGAAATTCTTGTGAAAAACTTCAACTGTTTATAATATAAACAGTCAACATTTTAGTTACTAAAATGTTGACTTGACTTCTCTTATCAATATAGGCAGATAATATTTTAAGAAGCTCAGCGACTGTTACTTGTAAAAACTTGCATATTCCCTATTCAGTACAACGCGTCGAGACTTGTTGTTGCCGCGCCGGCCGCCGTCCCGTCCGCAACGCTTGTTCAGACGTGCAAATCAATATGACTTGTGGTGTATGTGCTTGCAATCTTGCATTAACGTGTTTGATTCTTCACCAATATAAATACGAATGTCAAGAATAATCGTTACTCATTTTTTTCTGGAATTTCATAAAGAAAAGTGAATCGATATTAGTGTTGGCCAGTGACTGAATTTGTTTCCAGACTTTCGAAAAGAAAATTAAAGTGAATCGATATTAGTGTTGGGTAGTGACTGAACTTATTTCCAGACTTTCAAAAAGAAAAGTAAAATGAATCGATATTAGTGATTGCTAGTGTCGGAAAAGTACATACCTGTCTATTTGTTGTAAACATACTTTATTTTTATTACCTATCTAATTCATTTAATTATTGCGGAGTTTTGATATCAAAATATTGTTTAAAAGTTTCTATAGAATTTACAGAAATATATTAAAATAATAATTTTATATCACATTAAAATAAGTTCAGCCGTTTTCATAAAACTCTATTATGGATCTTAGCGATTTGTTGCTTTTAATAATTAGAAACGTTTGCAGCCGGAACTTTGTTTATTTCATAATATTTATAATAATTGATTAATCATATTATGTTAAAATAGCCATATCCTGTTAAATTCGAAACGCCTTAAGATTACTAAAACAAAGTTTTTTTTTATTTATTTACACACATGTACAGGTAGATAATTGATACAAAACATGGCCGAATCTAAGAAGAAGTGTCGTCAGTACGCAGTGTTGAATATTTAAAATTTGGATTTCTTCCATCAAAGGCAGACAAACGATTGCCCACATGCCTTTTATGCAACAAAGTTTTGAGCAATGACTCTATGAAACCATCAAAGCTGGAAGATCATCTAAGAAGGTGTCATCCTGATAAATAGGTAAAGATTTGAAATATTTCCAAACATTAAAGGAAAAATATGAAAAGAGACCCACCGTGCTCAGTATGTTCTCTTCAACGTCTGAAAGCAACGATGATGGCTTGCGGGCATCTTACAATATCTCATTACTTATCGCAAAATCTGAAAACCGCACACCATTGGAGAACAGTTAATTTTACCTTCTATTGAAGAGGTTTTAAAAACTGTTCTGCACAAATCTCCATTTGACAATACTCAAAAGAATTCCTTTGAATAACAACACTGTACAAAGACGTATTGATGAAATGAGCTCTGATATTGAAAGTTTCTGGTGTGATTATCTACGAACAACTCATTTTTCTATTCAACTGGACGAGTCAACTACCTAGCAATGAAGCATTATTATTGGCATATGTTCGATTTGTTATGGGCGAAGAAATTCATGAAGAGCTACTATTCGCGAAAACTTTGAAGACGGACACTAAAAGTAAATCAATATTTAATGTTTTGGGCGATTTTTTTAAAGAAAAATCGATTCCATTTACAAACGTTATTTCGGTGGCAACAGATGTAGCACCTGCCATGTTCGGGCGATATCGTGGAATTATAAGCCATCTTAAAATTATTATATCAGAGGTAATTGCAATTCACTGTGTTATCCACCGACATCTAGTAGCGAAAAATTTGACATAAGCAAATATACTTTATTTCTTTTTACCACTCCGAATGAGACGTTTTTTAAATAAAATTTGTGAGATTTGATTGGTTCTTGTGCTGTGAGTCACTGTAGATTTCAAAAAAGTAAAGTTGGATGGAGTCACTTTTTCGTTTGATTAACTTTGCTTTTTTGACATCCACTCACAGCACAATCAATTAAAATTTAATTAAAAATTTGTTCAGTCGACTTTATTATCAAATAATTAAAACCCTATCAAGTAATCAAGTGTAACCTTTTTTTTTTCAACAATTGTTAATTCATCATTAAAACTCAGCCACAACGCAAGTTTCCATAGATAGATCTAATCTTCACTTTTTTTCGAGATTTAGAAATTGGTAGTGATGTAGCTACAGGGGGTCCAACGGATCCAGCAAAATTTTGAAAGTGGTCTATGAAACAAAAGAGTTTGGGAACCTCTGATCTACATTCTACATCACTATATCAAATATTGACTACATATTTATGCAGCTCTCAAGCCTTATTGTAACACCACTTGAAGGTCCTACTGTCATGACCATATCCTCACTTATCAACATGGTTAAATGAGAGTCCGCTATGGACCTTTTCAGTGGGTACACCACATACTTTGATTTTCTGGGTACACCCATACACGAAGTGACCGAAAAACTGACAGCTGAGCTGTTGTGAGAACAAAATCAGTCCAGAGTTTTTTTTGTAGTAAATGGCTGAACAAAATTTTAACTAAAGTGAAAACCACATTACTTTTAACAGAATTGCAAAAATCTAAATTGAAGTTTTAGATATTTAGTCTATCTCAAATAGAGATTTTAAATTTGTTTTAAAATGTTAATTATATTTAGTTCAGTTAATTTGAAACATTTTTAAAAATAAAGTGACTGATTTATTGTTGTAAAAGTCAATATAATTTTCCAAACCATTTCTATATTTGTACTATTTCCATAAATTACTGAGTCTTAAGTGTATTCAATAATGAGAATCGTTCAAACCCATGTAATATATGTTTTGGCGACTTTGTCCTAGGGCGTTTTTGTTGTGGTGACTTTAGAATTTCACTGTTCTTTACTGATTTGTCGTGCAAGCCATTTTTTAACGAGGCCTTACTTGGGCCTCTTACGGCCTCCTCCTTTTTGAGAACCAAGAATATTCGATCGAGTAGGTTAACCTCCTAAATCTCCACTAACGGACGACAGTCATTCGATTTTGTTGTACAGAGTGCGCAAAAAATACAATTGTTGATTTTCAAAATAAATTTTTTGGAAGCGCTTTATTAAAAAACTTTATATGACTTTTTGATTTCTCCTTAGTTAAATTCGATTAGAACAAAATTACTCATTGGTTAACTTTTGATCATAATGTAATATTAGTAAACGGAGTATGGAGTGTTTTTTTTTTCTTCAAAAAATCAAGCGATTGAAAAAAAATCGTTTTAAAGATTTTGTAATTTTGCAAATTCACAATTATATTTTTTATATCAAGGGGAAAATCCGCGAACGGTCGAACTGGCTATTTTTTTAAAGACCATTTTAGACCCTCTGAAGCACATTTCAAAATATTTTTTTGCCCTGCAAACGATTTAAAATATTTTTTTACCTTAAAACTTTAAAATGTGTCCTCTATTTCGATATTGAAAAAATTTAAACTACATCATTTTGAATAATTTCTTGTTATAGAAACTGCTAAATAATAATACTAGATCATCCATAAAGCAATAAACCATTCCAAATTTTTTCGTAAACAGTTTATTTTCTTAATTTGCGACCAAGTTAAAGTTCGTCAAAATGACCTAATTTTCATAAACCCAATGACAATTGACATTGGCAGTGTGACATGTGTCCAAAAGAAATACAATGTTGCCATATTAATTATTAAAAAGAATGGTCATTTTTACCTATGCCCTGTGTTGTACCAGGCCAACCAATTGACTTCAGTATCAGAAAAATTATATAAAACTAACGATTTAAAAAATACCCATATCAAGATCTACTTCCTCGCCCTCTTCGACGTCAATATTGATATACAATAAGAAGACGAAGCAACGACTTCTTGTAGGGTGGCGGTTTCGCCGCCACCAGAAAATTTTAACCCATACCTGACTACGCCAACCGGCATAGACTCCAACGGCCTGGACACAGCTCAAATTGAAAAAACAAGTATTTTTACAAATATTAGATAAGTACCGACATTCCGTAATTAACGCACAATCATCATAAAATAACCTAACCCAACCTAACCTAACCAACCCTTACTAGCATCTGGCCAGTGATCGTCGATCCCAACTTTAAACGAACGTGTCTTTATCGTGGGCATCTAATAATAAGAAGACAAAGCAACGACTTCTTGTAGGGTGACGGCTTCGCCGCTACCAGAAAATTTTAACCCATACCTGACTACGCCGATCGGTATAGACTCCAACGGCCTGGAGACAGCTCAAATTGAAAAAAAAAAGTATTATTACAAATATTGTTCTATGAATGGTCTAATATTGTTATTTAACCGTTTCTACAAGAAAGCAGTGAAAATGGTTTATTTCACATTTTAAGGTAAAAAAAAATTTTGGTGTCAGCTTACTCAAAATTGTTATGTATAGTGCGTTTCAAAGTGTCTAGAAACTTTCTATAAAATTTCAATAGTTATATCCGCCGTTCGAGTGTCAGCGTATAATAGCAAATTTTCAATTAAAGGTATTACCTATACTTTTATATCAAATAGATCAATATTTATATAATTTTGTTTTTAGCTTAAAATGAATTAATAGATCTTTGAAAACAAAGATTGTTAAATTTATGGTAGGTTAAAAGTCAATGGATCCGGACAATTGTTCAAAAAGCATCTGATTGAAACCAAATGATCGAAAACAAAAGATCGAATAACATATGATCGAAAATTCAAAATATCGAATATTAATTGATCGAAAAGTAAGTGATCGAAATAATAAATGATCGAATATCAAGTTATAAAAAATTATTTATTCGAAAATAAATTTAGATGCATCATCAAAATTTAATTGTAAATAGATTTATTTCACTCTGTTTTTACTCCCTATATAAACTTATCCTATATTTTGCGCATTTGATAATACAAAATTATGGCTATGGCGAAATAGCGCATATCAATAGAGCACCTGAATAAAATAGCGCGTGTCAAAAGAGCGCCTAAACGAAATAGCTTCACTCAAAATAGGGCCAAAAATGACCATAAAATTATTAAAAAAAAAAAAAACTAAACTAATTTAACTAACCTGTGCGGCATAGAGTCATCTCAAGTTGAATCGAAAAAAATATACATAAACTTAGAAAATTAAAAAAAATTAACTGATTTACCTAACCTGTGCGTGAGCGATCATTTAATTTTAAATGGCTCCGGGCCGCACAAATTAGATAAATTAGATAGATTTTTTTCTAATTTATGTAAAAACAGTAGCGCTATTTTGAAAAGCACTATTTCGTTTAACGGTATTTCGTGACACAGAAATTTCGGACTGATGTTTCAATACTCACTATTTAAAAAGGTTCTATTTTATTAAGGAGCCGCTTCGTTCGGGCGCTGTTTTGACTGACGCTTTTTGATACGATTTTTCGATCAATTGATATTTAGATTTCTTGCTTTTCGATCAAATGATATTCGATCTTTTGCCTTTTCGTTATTTTGAAATTTGATCAAACTATTTTCGATCAAATGCTATTCGAACAAAAACATTCGATCAGATGTCTGGGACCCAAAAGTCAAAAACAAAATCATATTTTAACAATCTATCTTTTTGTGTCTGAACCCCTAAATTAAATTTCTGGTTACGCCTGTGTTATTTTATGGTGACGCTATGAATAGATCTGGGATTCGCGAAGCGTGAACGTTTTTAATTTTAATTGCAAATTGGGTCAGGTCAGGTGTGGTCGTCTTTCAAACTTGGTAAAAGGTCAAGACCGTTACTAATAAGAACACTGTCAACTCATCCCTACAACAGGAAACGGAAAAATGGCCAAACCTACAGAACCTTGAAATATAAAGTGAGTAATATTTGGCCTTTTAAAGGACCACGAACTGTTTTTTCATGTCAAATTAAGTTTTAATAAATGTTGTTACAAATCATTGATCTGGCAACCTAGGGATACGACATGCGTAAACGAAAAGTGGAACCGGTCCGCCATTACTGTGAGTGCAAATTGTCAAATTTTATAGGTTATATTTTTAGTGTCATTTGTGTTATTAAATTTGAATTTAATTTGTGTTTGAACAAATTTTGAGTGTTAAAAACTTATAAAGTATATAATGCCTTGCTGTGTTATATGTTCCTGCTCTAGCGATAGACGTTTTTGTGAAAAATCGACTGGAATAACGTTTCATAGGTTAGTATCAAAATTATAAATATTATACAGGACAGTATTATGACAGGTTTGTATAAAATGTGTAAAAAAAAGTATGCTTTTAAAAATGCAAAAAAATCATCTATCAAGTTTTGGGCCCACCTATATTGGAATAAATACTTTTTCATACGAAATAATATTTATAGATTTCCAAAAAATCCTGAAAAACCTTCTAAATTCAGCTGTATGTGTTCCAAGCATTTTCTTGAGAAGTACATTAATCGTACGCTATTTCGTTTATCAAATTTATAGGCATTTTATATATTCTTATTTCTATTTAAATATAACCTACATTTGCGGTCCTTCCACCAATTTTATTTATTAGTTCTACAGCTGATTGAAAAGTAGAGCTTCATGTTTTGTGTATGCATGAGTATTGTTTGTTTTATTATAGTTAATTTAAAACAATATTAATATACCTTTTTAATTACCTATAATTTGTTTCAGATTAGTGCGTTTAAAGGAATTGGTGAAAATGAAGCGATTCGCCAGCTTTGGGGATGTGCCAGTAAAAGTGACATCGAAGTTATTCAACGTTTCCAGAATAAAATATTAAGGAACATCGTTGATGCACCACGGTACTGCCACAATACTGATCTTCATAGGAACCTTAAAGTGGAGACTGTTGAAAATACAATACAAACATTTGCCAGTAGTCACCAACAACGACTGCTCCAACATGGAAACCTCGAAATTATCCAGCTCCTCAACAAGCGACGATTTCCATACTGACAAGTTCCAAAGCACCAAACATTCAGTGCTGTGTTTCGACATATTGGAACACATGGCATACTGTGTTAATATATCTTTTGATATTTAAACTCTTGCAGCTTGGTAACCATGTAGAATTGGATATTTGTTCATAGGACATTTTATGCTTGAAATGAATTCAGGAATATAATATTTAAGTTTGTACAGTGCATATTATGAACACACTGTATATAAGTTCTAATAATAATAAAAATATTTTCTAATGCCTTGGTATGATTCCCCACTCGACCATTCACTGTTGGGTTCTAATAATTAACAGTTCTGTTCCTGAAGTGACGCTGGGAAACAGTAACAAAGCCTACACAGAACACAATTATTAAGAATTTAAACACAAGCTTGAGACTGGCATATTAGGTATATACACCTTGGCCATAAGTCGAAAAAAAAAATAACATTAGTCTTTTTTTAATGAGACTAGCAATAAAATCATAACCGTTTGTCTAGTATTAAAAATAAATATCACTCATAGATATGGATAAGAAAATATTAAAACTTTATTCCTTGTACACTTTTATTTAATCACAGCACACATTATTTGCATTTACAATATTTGCTTGACGTTCATATGCCCCAGTCTGTTTTGTTCACCTTTTCTAGTAGCTTTTTCTGCTAAACTCTAGTCCCTGTTCTACCTCCACCTAGGTAATGAATCATTCAACCATTTAGTCAACAACGGGGTTTTACTTGTTTTACAGTAAGATACTTATCTTTAATGTTCAAGTTTTAGAATTTGAACTTGGATTAGGCCATTTTCGTCAATTTTGTTCTTAGAGCTTTTGGAAAAACACTTGGGAAGTACTCTCACAAATTTATTTCTTATTTTGCCTAGCGAAGAAATTGTGTATTAGAAAATATTCTGGTTTTTACCTTAGTGGTTAAGAAAAGCACAGTGGATACTTTTCCTAACTCAATAAAACATTTATTACCTAGATGTTGGCCTCCCTTTATCACCATCCTACAATTTCAACTCTTTTGCTGTTAACTTTAACTTCATCTGTGACTTTAATTATGATTGAGACTTCAACTTTATCTTCACATTCTCTGTCTGACTTTCAATTATACATGCATGATTATTGTGCATAGACCAATTAAATTGGACCGGCACGCTTGTGGTGCATGTTGTGTGTTATTAGGGTAGGCCTTTACATAAGTAGCCATAATCTCTGCAGATGGTGAGAAGCCCAGCTCAAACCAACTACCATACTATCGTCATTGGATCTATAGGTCTCAAGTAAGATCACTTCATATTTTACATTTGTTAGAAGTGCACCTGCACACCGCTGGTTGTGGCTTCGCTGATTTACTGAATGTCTTGCATGAATATATACACCTTTCAGTCTGAATCTACAAAAGTACCAAGACCAAGTAAGATTAAGTAAGATTTCCTGAATAGTGCATCTACCTACACAGAGATTGCTTATTAGCCATTTTCCGCGAGCCTTGCATTAAGTTTCATATCTGATTATCGAGCTTTTAGTGTATGAACATTTGTTCTTAATTTCGAGAAAGCTGTTAATTAAAGTAAGGTTAGATTCTTCCTCCATGGTTAGATTACTTGACATTTGCGACCTTGTACTTTCCGATAAAGACAGAAGCATTGGGCTCATAGAAAAACGAAAAACTAAAGATTGAGCTATTTATGTGCCCTAATGCAAACGTGTGACGACTGATCCAATAAATCGAACTCTATTTACTTTTGTCGCTTATGTGAACCAAAAATGTACTATTTATTTTTTCTGTGAATGATTTCAACGCTTTAGGGTTAATTTTACCATTGTGTTAAAGTTTAAACTATTAATTGAAGATTAAAATTACAATTTATGTAAAAATGTCATTTTAAACTTCATTAAACCCAATGGTGGAATCGGCCCTAAGTTAGTTATATGATGGTCATTGATTAGTTGCAATTTTGCAAATAATATATTCTCCAGCGCTTAATAGCCACTTGAGTGATAATTAAATCAGTTATATTTTATTTCTTTCATTTACTTTATTCAGCACCTTTCGGCTGAAAACCGGGCATATTTAGGCTTTTAACCCCAATTCTTTTATAACCTCGGCCTTCCACTATCTTTTAAGTCAATGTCAATAAAAAGGAAATTAATTTTTTTATAGTTCAAATAATGATATTCAACCAGAAATAGTTCAATAAAAACTTGTAAATCCGGTTCTGCTCTTCCGCCATTTTAGTGAGTGCAAAAGCCACGCCTACCGGTCCCACTTTTGTATATCAAAAATAATACATATGACGTATCCTTACGTTGCCTTATCATTGTTACAAATGTAAGATATTAAGAAAATGAAATGGCAAAAACTATCGAATGATACTTCCGCACAGGTGTGAAAGTAAATGGCGAACACAGAACACCCAGAACACTTACTCTTAGAACGGTAACTCCCATGTTAGAAAACGGTGATAGAATTTCAGCGCCACCTGGTGGACGTAGTTGATTTTTTCCAATTAAGTTCTTATCGGGTAAGAGGCCATATGAAAAAAGAAGAAGAGAAGAAAAAAAAGCGCGGGAATTTAGGCATTCCAAACTGAATGGCTACCAGTGGGTTTTGACGGGTTATGATATGGCAAAATTATGGTAACCCTGTAGGCCTGGTGATTTGACAAGATCAATGAAATAGATAGTTACATAGATTGATCATCCATATTTTTCAAAATAAACATAAGCTTATGCCTTAAAGTAAAAATATAAGCAATTATTTTTTTTAAATACCTAAAGGCTAAAAATTGGTTTTAAAACACATTTTTGCTAAACCAATTCAAATTAATAAATATTTACCAGACAATATGGCCGCTAGAAACGGGTTTGAAAATAGGTCCCCCGGGGACCTATTTTCAAACCGTGTGAGTACTCATTTCTCTCAAGATTCTCATCAGAAATGTCATACGTCAATGTGGAAACGCTGTTTTTAAAGGCCTCGAGGATTAAAATTCTTAGGAGGATATTAATTATCTCTAAATAAACCGTGAGAAACAATCAGTGAGTTTACACTGGCCCTTAGGACCCTAAAAATACTGTTTTACGTTGACGTATGACATTTCTCTCGAGAGAAATGAATTCTCTCGACTTTGAAAATAGCACCCCAGCTTTGAGCAATCATATAACTATATTAGAGATGGGTAAAGCAAGCTATTTTTAACAAGCAGTGACAACCGCTTCTACTACAACAAAAAAGCAGTGACAAAATACTGCTATTTTTTGGAGCAGCTTTTTGATAATTTTCATATTTCACACCTGGCGATAACGATAAGTTTTTTATGGCTATCCGCGTTTAGTAAAATTGTTCTATCAATAAATTAATGATTATGGAATTAATAATTTCCTATAAAATTATTTTATTTTCTTGAAGATTGGTTAGAACTTACCAAATTTACCTTAAAGTAAATAAGATGATTGATATTATTAGTTTTGTCTTTAGTTATATCGAGGATTCACCTATTGAGTTACTACTTAAAGATTAACATTTTGCATTCTGTTTCTATTTCAACAAAAGTGCTTCTAAGTTGTTTATATTGAATATGAATAGAATAGACAAAATAAGTCTATATAAAAAAAGAATTTAACAAAATAAGAACGTAGTAGTTTTCCTTTTTTCTCAGAACCTGCTCCGAAAAGTAACAACTTTTTGGTGAGTCGTGGAGCACTTTGCTCCAGTGACAAGGAGAAAGCAGTGACAAAACCTGCTACTGTGAAATAGCAACCCATATCTAAACTATATATGTATCATTGACCCTGTTAATGACAACACGACAACAGGGTTGCCATATCTAAACTGTCATTACCCACTGGTAGCCATTTGGACAGGTCGTTGGAATGCCTAATTTTGACAGTAAAAATTACTCGCATTAAAAACTGTTCACACAAACTGCATTTTTGTGTTATAGCGATATTCGCTATAATAAAGCAAAAATTGAATTGAATGAACCAATCTTAACTTGACTAACAGTTTTTACATAAAAAAACAAGAATAATCAGAAAAATAATTTATTATAAATATATATACAAATCCAATATTTTAAAATGTAGTGAGCTTTATATCATCCAAGACGAGTGTAATTTCAATTCAAGTACTAAGGAGAACGTTATTCTTTGACCGGTTTCGTCCTTACTAGGGCTCATCAACAAGGAATAGACGGTCTCGACACCAGTCTCTAATGAAGTCTGCTAGATTGAATACTTTCACTCTTATACATCAAAGGTGGTTGAGAGAATGTAGGTAGTCGCCAAGTGAAAAATGATAACGCCATCTGCACTTAATAAGCAAAATGAAAGCCTTCTACAGATTTTACAATGAAAATACTGTCGAATTAATTGCTACTTGACCTCGTACTTGACGCTATACATTCTGCAATGTAGAAAAGGTACAAAAACAAAGTTATGTATGTTATGTTATGATAATTTAAGATTCTGACCTATTAATTCTATTATACAGGGAAACTCACAATACAACGAACGTCTTATTTCGTGACGTAAATTTTAAAATATGGAAATAAACAAAAGTGTTTTATTAATGTCACTTGTCATCAATTCTGGATTGTCTACCTACTAGGCATTCCAGACTGAATGGCTACCAGTGGGTTTTGACAGGTTATGATATTGCAAAATTATGGCAACCCTGTAGGCCTGGTGATTTGACAGATAGTTACAAAGATTGATCATCCATATTTTTCAAAATAAACATAAGCATCACTTGGCCACTCGTAAACGACCCGCTTTGAGCAATCTATATAACTATATACGTATCATTGACCCTGTCACCCTGTCACGAAAAAGGGTTTCCTTCTGCAATGGACTGTAACTATTCAATAGGCGGTTCCTGTACCAAACTTCTGGATTTTGAATGCACTTCCACTAGTTGAAATTAAAAATGTACCTTCCTGTTACTTATTTATTTAAAACTTGATAAACTATAACATTTTTAAACACTGTAATTAAATTAAATTAATAGTACCTACCGTAAACACACAAAAAAAATTGTTATGTTAAAAATTTATTTTTGAATTAAAAATTTTGAAAATTTGTGAGAAAAATTGAAAAATTAAAATTTTACAGAAAAAAATATTTTTGAGAAATTTTGAAAATATGTAAAAAAATTTCAAGTAACTAAATACAGTTTATAGAAGCACCATAAAAATGGAACTATACCGTTATTTCTTATTTTCTTTTTTCGTATAGATGTGGCTTCAGCTGAATTTATTTTTCGTAAAGTTGTAGATAAAGTTGATTTTTTATTTTCATTCGCAATAAGTTGCAAATTTGAGATCGCATAACAATGACAACGCGATTTTAAACAGATGTTTCAACTTGTCAATAATGTTTTTTTTTTGTGGAACGCAGCGCACACTTGCTTTTTTTATTTTCGATCAGCTTCCTCATGTTGATACCACAGTGTGGGACAGTGCCAATTTAGGAATAAATTTATATTCAGTTATGTTTGATTGTAGATGGGCTCTTAATTAACTCAAAAGCAAAAAGTCAATATGAAAAGTCTACCACTCTAGTAGGCTGCTTTCATAATAAATGTCTCTACCAAAGTGGCCGTAAAGAAAATGCGACCAAAGAAGGTATAATTTAGAAATGTTAATAAATCCGTAAAATGTGATTTATGTGACAGTCACCCAAAAATAAACTTTAAATGTACTCATTTTTATTGATTTTACATACATACTTACTACTTTATAGGATACGAATCTTACCAGATCTTCAGAACATCACCACCAACGGTACAGTCACGATATCTCTAAAAGCAGTACAAAATACCAACGAAATAATCTTCCATTTGCATGACATCGAAATTTTAGAAGATTCCGTCAGCGTAAAATCAACCAAATCAGATTCTAGTCCTTTAAAAATAAGCAGCCAGGAATATCTTCCAGGTGATAAATATAAGATAAGTTTAAAAGATTCGTTACAAGCGAATGAAAAATATGAACTGCATTTGGAATTCACTGGAGTGTTGAATCAACAATTACAAGGATTTTACCGGGGTTCATATAATGATGCCAAAGGACGAGAAAGGTAAAATTTAAAAATTATTATTCTTTATGCACTTGCATAGCGGTTTATTTTATTTCATATACTTCCATTTTTTCTTGATCTAAAGTCTGTTCCAATAGAGAAGAGTACAGCCGCATCACAGTGGTATGACTGAAAGTGTTATCATAGTCAGTGCCATATTGTAAATGTGCTAAATCAGTGATGAAACAATTTTATATATAAAGTTTGTATAGTAAAAGGATTTAAAGAAACCGGTCTCGGCCTCCATAAAATAATAATAATTTGTCTGCCTTGGCCATGGATAATTATTCCTCTTAACACCAATAAGTTTTTTATAGGGCATGGTTTTATATAATTTATCATTTAAAACACACAACACTAACTTATAAATAGTCTTAAAATATTTAAAAATCACAAATATTGTACAAATAAACTCTTCCAAACACAACATCAAACTTCAAAGACATTTTTTCTAAACGACTTTAGTAAACATTTACCAATAATGAACCGCAAACTATTTGTACATATACATTTTCATCCGCATCCATAATGTAAAAACGACGTAAACCAAATTTCTTCACGCGTTCCATTTAGAGAGGTATAAATGAATGAGTTTTAAAGATAAATTGTCATACTCTTCCACCAGAATATTAAAATTAAAAATAATAATAATAATAATCTCTTATATTTTCTTTTAGAATTTTTGCAAGCACCCAATTTTCACCAGTAGACGCCAGAAAAGCTTTTCCTTGCTTTGACGAACCATCATTTAAGGCTAAGTTCGAAATTATTTTAGGGCGACCTTCCCACATGTCTACTTTGTCAAATATGCCATTACTTAAATCTACTCCTTTTACGTAAGTAGAAAATTTCGTAAAAATAGTTCCGACTACAGCAACTATCAATTAACTTTTAGAAAAATAACCGAAAGGGTAAAACGAAGCAGCAAATCAAGGAAAAATAAAAGAAATAACACAGACGACAACGCAATATCCGATTTGTGGTATTGGGACGAATATCCAGAAACTCCTATAATGTCTACATATCTGGTGGCATTTATGGTTCATGACTTTAAAAACAACTCCGGCACTGATCCATTGATGAAATTTTGGGCCCGAGAGGAACTTGTATCCCAGACCAAGTACGCTTCCGAAATTGTTCCTAAATTACTTCATTTCTTTGAAAAATACTTCGATATAAATTTTCCGCTTAAGAAAATCGACTTGGTGGCTGTACCTAATTTTGGGTTTAGTGGTATGGAGAACTGGGGACTCATTACTTTTAGGTAAGGTTCAACGGTTTATATTAATCAAACAGCTGATTAGAATTCGCAGTCTAATTCAAAAAATTCCATATCCATGATTAATGAAACATTGTAGTTTTCCAATATCCACTCAAAGTTTTAATAATACTACTTATTACTATTTATTAATACTATTTATAATTACTATTTATTAATATTATAATTACTAATAATATTTATTTAAAAATACTACTTATTAATTCTATTTATTTTAAATTAAATTTAATTAATAATAATACTTATTAATACTATTTATTATTACTATTTATTTATATTAATACTATTTATTAATACAATTTATTAGTAGGTACCAACGACGAAAAACTACTAGACTAATTTAGTTTACAAAAATCGAATTGTATACATTCACGGTGTCATCCACGTAGTTGTCAAATTATTATGAGTATGGAAGAGTATTGTTACAAGGATTGTTTATGGTTAAAATTCGGTGTTGACTAAACATAACGGCTCTAAAGCGCACAAAAGTCTTTCAAAATTACATTAGGTAGGTATATGCGCATTCTTAATGTCAATTTTTATCAGTTTAATGTATGTTTTCTCTTTGCAACTAATATAGTTGTATAGTTATTTTCAGGAAAGTACGCAATTAATTTTAAAGTATTACCGCAGTGTAAAGCAAGCGTAGTAGACGTATGCGTAGTAGACGTAAATACTGATTCATTCTAAAACTCATGCTTGCTCCTTACATACAAATACCCGCACAAGCCATCCTCTCTCAAATGCGGTAGCCGATGCGACAGCACTATCTGCGTAATAATAAACACAATCTGAATGATTGCAGATTGCTTAATTATGAATGAATGGATTAGTCTTTTTTTGTGGAGGGGGTCCTCTAGGAACCCAGGTGCTATGTTCAATCGCGCCTGGAAGTGTGAGGCTCCGGCTTTTGGGTGCAGTGCCGGCCTACCCACTAAAACCCTTCCTCTACAACCTCAGCATCCCGGCATCGTCTTTTTGAGACATTCTTCGGAATACTAAGTGGCCTTCAAAATTTTCTCAGCCATTTATGTCCTTTATTATTGTGCTTGTCTTAATATTTCCTCTTCCGCCTTCTTGTGTCTTCCAAAATCACTTATCCCCAGGCTGTTCTCACTTAAGACCGTTCCTATAGTACCCCACGCCCTTTGCCTTTCTATCACCCAGCGGTTCCAGTGGAAGATTGTGTGTGCCAGGGTATCGATTGCCTAACAATACATGCATACATATGTGGCTCTCTTGCCAATTTTTTTCGTATATGACATGAAACAACCGTGTTCTGTTAAAATTTGTGTAATATGATATAATTCTGGCATTTATACAAACTTACCACATCTCTAAATATGCCCTTTGTTCACTAAGCTTTATCTGTGGTATCCCGCCATTCGTTCTGCCACCTAGTTAGGGTAACCTATCGGTCCAAGTCCTTTGCCTTTCTACCGTTGACCATTCTGTAGACTCTTTATCTTTCGAATACCTGTAAGTGGTTCGGTATCGTACCTGTGATGACCTGAATTGCCTTTAATGAAGTAGTTCGATAGTCGCTGGCGACTCTCAAAGCGATCTTCCATTGAACCTTCTCCATCCTTTTCCGGTATGTTGCTATATTTATATTTATTCATTGTCCCCATATGGATGATTCATACAGTTTTCCGCCCAGCAGCTCCTATTTCCTACTTTGAGGGCCTCTGCTATTTCTCAGTATACTAAAGAGAGATGCCGCTCTTGCCTCTGGTTTGTTTGGGGCTATTTTGTTTGCCGAAGCTCTCTATATCGTCTAATAGAAACCCCAGGTACTTTACCACTCTTTGAGGCTTTAATTAAATTTCTTTAAATGAGAATCGCTGCCTTCCCCTGTCAGATTTTTTTCTATTGACCTTTAAGAATTATAACCTCTGTCTTTTCTGGGGCTAGTTCTAGCTTGTAGCTTGTTAGCCATCTGGTGATGCACCTCAGCGCTAGTTTCGCCCTATTTCCCAGCTGCTCCTGATCACTGCCCCTGATCAGAATGGCTAGGTCGTCTGCAAAGCTTGTTATTTTCGTTCCTTTTTCTAGGTTGGTTCGTATTACCCCGTCGCGTCGTACAAGATATTTCAAAGGGTTGGTCCCAGTATAGACCCCTGAGGAACTCGTTTCCTTATCTATCGTTATTTCTCTGTCTTGCAGGTAACTTCCCAGTATATTTCGTAGGTAGATCGACATTTCCTTCTTCCTATGTTCTTCTATGATAAGGTCCCATGAGGCCGTATTAAATGCGTTTCTTATGTCTAGCGTTAATTATGCTATCCACCTTTCGCCTCCTTCTGCCACTTTCCTTCTTATCTCCTCTACTGCATAGAGTGTGGATTTTCCTGGTCTGAAACCAAACTGATTATCTGACAATCCCCCCTTCTATCGATTTCTTCATCCAATCTCAGCTTTAACAATCCCTCGAAAATTTTACTGATTTCATTAAGTAGACATATTGGCCTATACGATGTTTGTTGGGTGTCATGGTGGTTTCCCGGGTTTTTGAATGAGCACCAGCCTTGCTCTCTTCCACTCCTTTGGAAATGTCTGCTTCATCAAGTAGTAATTGTATGAGTAGAATTTTACCTATTTCTTTCAAAGCTTCCACAGGGATTTTGTCAGGTCCAGGGGTTTTTCCATTTTTAAAGAGAGTTACTTCCACCGGCAGGTCTATTGTTCTTGTTCTATTTTCCACTTGTGGAAAAATGCGATTGGCTATTTCTAGCTTTTGTGTTGTAGATAGCTCCGACTGGATACTGAGTCTTCCTGTTACTATTCTGTAATCATCGCCCCATATATCGTCGTTAAGCTCATTGCTTATGTCTTCCCACTTTTTCTTCTTCGCGCTAATTATCAATTTTTTCAGCTCTTTTTTTGTTCTTTTTGTAACTGTACCTTACCTGTACCCAGACAGCACACGACATCTTAAAGACGTCTGTTTTATGTCGTAGTTATGACTGAACGCCTAAAGACCTAAAAAAGACGTTCTAAAGACGTCTTTATAAAGACGTCTTTTAGGACACATAAACAGACGTTTTAAAGACGTCTTTTGAATGCCTATCTATTTAAAAAATATAAAAAATAATGGTAACTTTAAAAAAAATACTGGCTTACTTGTCGTTTCTAATTTCACAAAATATAAATTTATTTTTAAATTTTTTTTATTAATTTACATAATTTACTTATTTTTTTAATTTATTTACGAGCATTTGTTCATTAGAGTAAGTAAATATTTGATAACATAAAAATAATAATAATAATAAATATAACTCTAAATAAAATTAACAATTAAAACATAAGACAAATTGAATTACGCGCTCTTTTACCTTGACCGGAACATGGTTCAACGATCGAAGCGAATGTTTTTATTATGCTTTGTCTTTTTTCAACAGTAGAATTTAAACAAGGACGTGTATCTGAATGTGAGTATTATTGGGGTTCCGTGGTTCGTGGCGATCTGAGTTGTCTTTTAGTTGTCATTTGTCGTTGATGTTGAAGTTGAAGATGAACGCCGAGAGGTTAGTTTTTGTTGGTTATTCGTTGATTTTTTATTTGTGTCTTGTGCTGTGGATTATTGTGAATTTATAAGCATAAAAGTTTACTGCATATACTGAAAAACCAAATAGAAGAACCCTTATTAGTGTTTTAAGTACGTCTAGGCGTCTAGAGCTGACTTAGAAGCTTAATCGGATGTAAATATATCTGAATTAAGAGTTGAAAGTACAGGAAGTTTGCCATTCTTTGACCACCCTTAACCCACACTATCTACTGAAAATCCTATTAAAGCGAATTTGACAGTGAGCTATAATGCATAATATTTTACACAGCGCAGTTAAAATTATTGCAACCCAGACTGGCTCAGAAGAGCATCTGACCGAAGATTAACCACTAACGGAGGAAGAATCAAAAAAAAAATAATTTGTAATATTACTTTTTTTAACGAAATGTTTCAGTGTTTTGTAAATAATAATGTTTATAGAAAATATGTGTTTTATTTTGTATAGAAGAAATTTACAGAAGCTTTTAAAACTAAATCCCAGAGTACGTCTTACCAATGTCGAAAACCAGACATATTCAAGATGTCTTAAGAACGTTACCTTTTGTAACATCAGACGTCTTAAAGATGTCTTTAAGACGTCTGGCCGGCGTCATAAGACGTCTTTTAGACGTCTGTTATGTCTCTGACAGACTTCTTATGGACGTCTTAAAGATGTCATTGTGCTGTCTGGGTAGCCGTATATTCTAGATGTACTATCTCGTACTTGTTTGTATGATCCTTCTTAGCGTCGTAGTTTCCCTTAGCTTGGTTACAATGTCAGTGTTTCACCATATGAGTACTTTTTCAGGCTGGATCTCTGTCTGTTTACGCTGTCCTTATACGCGCCATAAATAAGACTGATGCAGTCCTCCGGAGGCGTAAATAGAAAACCTACTTCAATACGTCCCCAGGCAGTGACCAATTAGACTAGGGTTTTTATGCGTTAATCGTGCAGAAAAGCTACTTGAATATATTATCGGATGGTGCCATATTTGAGTAGGATTGCGCGTTATTATGCTGCCTAAACATGCGGAAATACTACTTCAGTACAGCCCGTGGTTTCTTGCATAAAAAAACATATGTATTTGCATAGTTTATTAATATTTGTTGTCATACTGTAATTGATTTTTAATTATAAAGGCAATATTATGGGGTTGCATTTTGGCACCTTAACCGAAATAGGTATCTTTAGCTTTTCGGCGTGAGGTAGTTTTAGGTTGTTCTTTGGGAAATTACTGTAGAAATAAGTTTTATTTAGTAATAATTGATAATCTTACATGTAAGTGTGGCGCTATTTGCGTCGTTTATTAATGTTTTTTGGCACCCTGTAAATTATTCTTAAAATTGAATGCTATATTAATGGGTCGCTTTGTGGCGCCTTGGCGTTCGAATTTCGCAGGACGTCCAGCTTAAATTCTTCCTCCTGAAATACCTCTAGCTTTTCGGCTTGCAATAGATGTTGGTTGTAATTTATTTTTTTTTATCTACTACCGGCTGTTTTGTGACACACTTTTTGTTTATAAACAACCGAATACCGAGCCGCTGCGTGTTATAAACATAACCAAACATAACCACTAAAGGAACACTTGCCGTACTAAAGTAGCAATTACAGAATATTACGTCGCGTACAGACCGGAAAATCCTACTCCAATACGGCACCATCCGGGGCTATATTCAAGTAGGTTTTCTGCATGAAAAACGCATAAAAACCCTAGTCTAGTTGGTCACTGCCTGGGGGACGTATTGAAGTAGCTTTTCTATTTACGCCACCGGAGTTCTAGTGGCTGTTGCCGATCTTAATTGTATGGATGCTCTAAATACCTCCAAATTTACTGTTTCCACTAAATGAGCCCTCAATGTCAAAACAGATATATACAGTGATCGCTTAGGCTTTCAGTTCACAGTACATTCTAGACTTTTATTTTTCTACTTATCCTTCTCGTAGATATCGTTACGTCGATAAATTACTTCTGGCTTCCCCTAACGAAAGTGGGTTTTCGGCCCGTGTTATGAGCTAGCAGATCCCATGTTGAAATTCCTTCTGTAATATAGTCGCCTCTCTCGTCACTGGTTGGTGAACCTCACTTAGGAGATTTGCCGTTCAAGTCACCCTTAATAATGTATTTACTCCCTGTGCCATTACACATATCCAACATCCTATCTATTGTATCCGTGAAGAAAGTCATACCAGAGTTTGGTGAGATGTATCCCGGCACCATATGGAATTTGTCCAGTTTTATCCCGAAAATGGATTAGTCTAGTAGTTTTTTGTCGTTGGTAGGTACCTACTATTAATTAATATTATTTAATAATACTATTTTTTAATACTATTTATTAATACTCTTTATTAATACTCTTTATTAATACTAATTAATAATACTATTTATTAATTCTTTTTATTAATACTTTATATTATATTATTTATTAATACTGTAAATAATATTTTGATCAATACTCCGAGAAGACACGACCAGAAATAAAATTCATTTTATTTTATTTTTGTTTATTTTAAAATTACAGGGAATCTAGTCTATTGTATGATCCCAATTCATCCACTAAGAACGATAAAAGAGGCGCAGCTGGTACAATAGCCCATGAAATAGCCCATCAGTGGTTTGGCAATCTCGTGACACCCAAATTTTGGAACGATCTGTGGCTCAAAGAAGGTTTCTCTGATTATATGAAGTTTCTTGGATTAAACCATGTAAGTTTTTTAATTGATCTATTTCATCATCTACAATAGTTATTGTTATGTGAATTAGTAGAGGCAGATTTGGTAATAATCAAATGTAGTCATGATGTCAAAATAGAGTTGTTCAAACTATAAAAAATTCGGACGACAAAACTTCTCAAACACAAAACTTCACAATCACAGAAGATCGAGTTATAAAACTTCGACAATACAAAAGTTCGAATGACAAAATTTCGAAAATAAAAATTTTTGACATTGAAAAGTTCGAAAGTTAAAAAATATCGAAACCAAAAAGATCGAAATGAGATATGATTGAAAATACAAATGATCAAAATCACATATGTTTAAAACCACTTATGATCGAAATGATATATGATCAAAATGGTATCAAAGATATTACGGAATTAGTAAATTAGTGGTTTTTTATTATTTTTTTAATTTATGTATATTTTTTTGTGAAACTTACTGCGATGGCTCCAGACCGCAAAGATTAGGTAAATTAGTTGTTTTTTAATACATAAAATGAGAACAATTACAAATAAACTTAACTAATTTACCTAACCTCTGCGGTCTAGAGCCACCGCAAGTTGCTTCGCAAAAAATATACATAAAATTAAAAAAAAATTAAAAAACTAATTTAGTAATTTCCTAATTTAATTCTTTCGATCTTATACCATTTCGATCATATATCATTTCTATAATTAGTACTTTTAAACATATGTATTTTCGATAATATCTAATTTCGATTTCGATGATTTGTTCTAATTTTGATCATTCTTGGTTTCGATCATTTCTCACTTTCAAACTTTTATCATTCGAACTTTTGTATGTTTGGAGCTTTTATCATTCGAACTTTTGTAGTTTCGAAAAATTTTTAATTAAACGTTTTTGAAAATTTGAATATTTGTTGTTTGAAAAAATTTCACCAACTCGTCAAAACATACATACTCAAGAAAATAATATCAATGAATATACTATCCATTTTAGGCTGAACCAAAATGGAACGCTATGGAAGAATTTATTTTTACCACGGCTGCTGCTATGGCTGCAGATTCATTAGAAACTTCCAGAAAATTATCCTTTGATGAAACTAAAAATAGTCCTCAAATTAGACAGCTGTTTGACTCCATAACATATTCTAAAGGTAATAGTTTTAATTTTAAAATATTATAATTTGACTCCTCAAACCTGCTATAAAATATTTTATTTGCCTTTGGGGTACATGCAGAAAATGAAATTAAAATAATGAAATTAAAATACTGAAATTAAAATACTAAAATTAAAATACTGAAATTAAAATAATGAAATCATGTTATGGTGGGTCAAGGTACTTTGAAATCGAAGAGATTGTAGTTTCCTCTATTTTTGTTCCAGAAACTTTAGTTTCTGTTGAACAGTTCGCTTTCATAATATTTTCCACAGAAACCACTGGAATTGGCACTTCTAACATTTCATTTAGTAAAGGTGATCTATTGCTAATTCTATTAATAATATTAATAAAGGTTTCTGACATATCCAGTCTAATTACACCTGCGCTATCTTTATGCGAGATCCAGTTTATTAAATATATTTTCTTTGTCACCTCTGGTTCCGGTTCTTCTTATGATATGACTCTCTAAAAAATTATACCAATTTAAAAAGTTGATTAATATTAAACAAAAATTATTTAGTTGACAACATTCGGCTCTTCCATATTGACAAAAAAAAACATCGTGAACGAACGTCCACCTTCTGTCTGTCGAAGCTAAATCTAAAGATTTGTCTTTTTCAAGCAGCTCTTAGCTCTTGGTATTTTTAAAATTTCTAAATATCTGCTTTTGTCTTCTTTGTAATAAAAAGTACCTCAGAATTGTAGGCTTTTATTTGCTCAAAATACAACCGTACAACTGACAATAAAAAGTAGATAATAACAGTTATATGGTCCATTCATTTAGTGTACATCATATTCAATTAAGAGGAATAAACTATTTGACCAAGGAACTTTTTATTTATATAAAATTCTACTACGGTCAGGAAATTATCCTTCAGAAATGTGAATGAGATGTTTGTTCCATGCCAGAAAGTAGGTGTTCTGTGAAAACAAGATTATTGATTTATTCTTTATTTATGCTAGCATGAATATATAAGTGATTAGTGTGTTTAATTTCTGTTTAGAATATAAATTTAGGTTGATTTCCAGTCTCAAAACTAAAATTTAAGACTTGATGACATTGTCATTTTATCACATGACCAATAAAATCTAGAGCGTTTGTTTATTACACCTACATTCAGATCTAATTCTCTATCACGTGATAAAAAATTCACATCTCAGATGCATCCGATGTGGATATTCAAACGCGGCAAAAATGCCATGGAGGTAGAATATTGCAGGAGATACCACATTCCTTTAAACATATATTCTGAAAGTGACATCGGTGGACGGGGTTAAGTGGACGTAAGTGAAGCATCAATATGGCGGCCATACCAGGTCCAGACACTGTGTTTTTCAATCTGGATAGAATGCCCAAGCATATAATAAAATGATTTTTTTTCGTTAGAGTCGAAAGCAGATATATAAACAATTAGTATAATATAATTTTCGCTTGTATATTTGGATTTAGTGAATTTTGTTTCAGAACTATAACAATTCATATGGAAAACTACATATTTAAACAAAAAAATTTAAGTATTTAAACAAAAACTATTTAATTATTAAAAAAACTATTTAACTAATTAAATAAAAATTGTACATTAAAAGTAAATAAAAAAAATTGGTAGTTATTGCATATTTTAACACAAATTTTAAGAGGATTAAAACTTTTTTCATGAAAAAAAAATTTTCTTTAAAAATCGAGTATTTTTGGGTAAAAAGTGTTATTGTAAAAAAGAAAAAATATAATTTATGTCTACTTTTACCCTAAATCTAAAAGTAATTTTACAAAAAAATCCCGTACTGGACACGAATCTTAAAATTATTTGCACAAAAATAAAACAAACGCCATCAGTACAAAATAAATTTATTGCCCTTTAAATATTATAATTTTATTGCAATAAATAAAAAAATATATTTTAAATAAACTGGACACAGATGAAATATTTCTTTATTGTATTCACTCAAAGACGAAAAACTACCAGACTAATCCTTTCATTCATTCATTATTAAGCCCTTTTTTATTGCAATCATTCAAACAGTGCTTATTATTACACAAACAGAGCTATCGCATCGGCTGCCGCATTTGAAAGAAGGAGACAGCTGCTAATTTGAGTGGGGATGGTTTGTGTGAATCTATTTATCTGTTTTATGTTTTTATGTTTTATGAATGAATCAGAATTTACGTCTAATACGCTTGCTTTACACTGCTGTCACACTTTAAAATTAATTTCGTGCCTTCCTTATAAACACTATACATTTATAATAGTTACAACGAGAAAACTGAGAATAACTGGCATTAAGAATGCACATATACTTCCCTAATGTAATTTTGAAAGCCTTATGTGCGCTTTAGAGCCTTATGTTTAGTCAATACGGAATTATAACCCTAAATAATCCTTGTAACCATTACTCTCCCATACTCGCTTATAATAATTTGACAACTACGTGAATGACACCGTGAATGACAAAATTGGTCCAGTAGTTTTTCGTCGTTGTATCCACTATTGTTTGACATTTTAAATTTATTTATGTATATTCTATTCTTAAATATGACTTATAACAATTAATTTAAAAAATATTCAGTAATAAATTCCAAAATAAGACCATAAGCATTAAAGGTTAAATATTTGCTAGAAGAATGTTATGAAGGGTAAATACAATACCAGTAAAAATTCAAAAAGTCTGTGGTCTTGATTTTGAATATCCTTTTAATTTCTATGTTGTATTTATGAGTAGAGTATTATAATAATAAGAATAATAATGTTTATTGTTAATCAAGAAGAGTTCCAAGTTGTTATATAAATAACAATAAGTAATTAGATACATGATTACTTTTTACCTGTGTTATACCAATAGTAGGAATAGCATCTTCTTTTAGACGAACATAACATTTAGAACTTAAATAAGGGGTGTTTATTAAGGTGATTGAAGCAGAATACACTATATTTTGTAGATACCCAAGAACTTCTAGCTACAAAATGTATATTTTTCTTACGTTTTTCTGGCTCCCTTGAAAATCTGCAATAAATAAATAAAATTGTGTTTATTTATTTTCTAATATTTACTTATTACCGTCAATGAAAAGAAATCTTTTAATTATTCTGAAAACTGTGTCAATATTTTATTTTAGTACCACTCTGGCACTGTTTATATTTACCTAAGAAATTTTATTTTTGAAATTTTCTTGTTATCCATACCATTATTACTTGTACAATTGCGCTTGGCATCCGTCGTCACTATTCTTTTAATGTTTTTGAGATGAATAGTTTATATAAACGTATATAATCATAATGAGATTAAATAATACATTAAAATAGAAACTGTCAGAAATGAAAGAAGTCTAGTATCAATATAGCCGACGTGGTGATACTTTTAACCTCGCGATTGCGTCTCCTCCCTATTTTACCTCCATGCAAAATGCCCATATGCTATAAACCCCCCTAAACCCCTGGGCAGAAGCCTGTCGCTGTCTCATTTTGAATTATGAAACAAGACAAACCAGCTTATTTCAGTACCTAATCCGTTGTAAACTGTATGAATGGACTTATAAATGATCACAGTAAATAACAGTGGCATAGTAGAAAGTATGTATATATGTGTGGATAATATTATTTATATAACATTAATATTACTGACGAAATGGCAAGTTTTTATTTGTTATTAAAAGTGCGAATGCTCATTTTCAAAAAGGCACCGTGAACATTCATTTTGCAGTTGAAAAATGCAAATTAATTGTTGATTATTATGAAACAGAAATCTTGATTTTCAAATTCTTTTTAACTTGTCAAATTTATCTTCTATGAAACAACTTTCAAAAAAGTTCGAAAGTCAAAAGTTTGCTTGGAAAATGTTTCGAAAGTACAAAAATTCGAGTAACAAAAGTTCGAATGACAAAATTTCGAAACTACAAAAGTTCGAAACCAAAAATGATCGAAATCGCATATGATTGAAATCAGAAATGATCGAATTTAGATTTGATCGAAATCACATATGTATGAAAGTACTAATGATCAAAATGATATATGCTCGAAATTATATATGATCGAAACGGTATAAGTTCGAAAGACATTATATTATGAAATTAGTAAATTAGTTTATTTCTATTTTTTGTTTGTTTTTCATTTAATATATAATTTCTTTGCGAGGCAACCCGTGATGGCTTTTTGTTTTAATTTTTCCCATTTTATGTAATTTGGTTTAATGAATCTTATTCCCTTGATGAGTCCATGAATTAAAATATCTTTAAGGATAAATGTCCTGACCGTACTAGAATTTTATATAAATAAAAAGTTCCTTGGTTTTTTTCGGTCAAATAGTTTTAATTTTTTTATAATTTAAACACTACATATGTTTCGGAAAATACAATTTATGAAAAGTATTCGTCCCCATACTTTTTTTTTAGTTTTACTGGGCTAAGACTGAATTAAAATTTTTAGGTGCTGTTATTGTGAGAATGATGAACAAATTCTTGGGCGAGAAAACTTTCAAAGAGGGTTTAATCAGATATTTGAAAAAGTACCAATACAGTAACGCGGATCGCAAAGATTTGTTTGCAATCCTTACAGAAGAAGCGCAAAAAAACGAAATTTTAAAACCTGACGAAAGCGTTACAACTATCATGAATTCATGGACGGATAAAGCCGGGTATCCGGTGATTAATGCTATTGCTAACTATGAGCAACAAAAATTAACAATTTCACAGGTAAGTAATAACAACACAAAGAACATAGTATTTTTTATCAATAAATAGGTGGTGTCAGTCTCGACAATAATCAGATTTGAAAGTGTTTTTTATACATTTTCTACGTCTTCTTCACTTTTTGAACATATCTTTATGTTATTATCAGTTAATTTTTATGCATGAGTGAGTAAGTTGACTTTAAATCACTGAACCTACCTATGGGGCCTCAGTACGCCTGTGCGTATGCAAATTTCTTCTAACTGAAAACCCTTTTTTTTTTCAAAATGTTCTGTTTAACTGTAGTGCTTTGAATATTAATGTTTTTAAAATGGTATGCATTTCTTATGGAGCTTATTTTATGCACTCCAAAACTCTTATACCCTTACTGATTTTACTACATTGATGGCTATGCTTGTCAACTGTAAAACCATAGATATTATTTCTATATTGCTGTAACTTTTAAAAGTCAAATTATTTAAAAATTTTGGAATGTCCAATAAAAAAAATAGTTATTTGAGTAGTTATTTATTGTAAGTGAACGTGGATAAGTGAAAATAATAGTTTCAGAATATTAAATATATATGGATTTTCCACGAATAGCATACATTATGATGAAGTAATGATAATTTTTTCACGACCTTTAACGAACTCCAGAATGGAACTTGTATATGAATTTTATGGACATGTTTATTTTAATTTTATGTTTGATTACCTTCCTGTATTTCTTATTTTCTATGTTCAATTAAAGTAGTTTTATGTAACATAAGTTAATTATTTTAATATAGTTTTTTTATCACACAGAAATTATGAAAGATGCTGATAAACTTAAGTTATAACAGCCCAAATATGACTCATTCAATTGGTAGGTCTGACTTTGTAGTTTAAAATTTAAAAGTAATACAAAACTCTTTCTTCTTAAAAATGTGTTTCTATAAATATTATTTCGAAACCTCGGGCTTTATATAATTGCCTCATTTGTCCCCCTTAAGTCATGTGCATTATTATCTTCATTTGTATAAAGTAGATTATACTAAGTTTACAATACGTACTGCCAAAATCAAACGTTCCATCCTGCTTTGTTTATATTGGAGTGAATAGTAAATAGCGCTCGCTCATGCAGAAAATGCGACACAGTATCAACGTTGCTAGTCTGCTAGTCACAGGTCGTCACGTTACCGATCTGTAACTGGCAAAGTCGATACTATATACTTTTCTCTTCTACACATATTATATTTCAAATATGTCTTTCAGAAACGGTTTTATTTCAAAGAAAAGGACGAAAAATCATCGTGGTGGGTGCCTTTATCGTTTACTACAAACGCCACCGACAATAAACCTAATTTTACGAATACAATACCAAAATTCTGGCTAAGAGGAGAATATGAAATTGAAGAGGAAGTTAATTTGACGAATTATGACTGGTACCTTTTAAATATGGAACAAACGGGTAAGAAACATAAGATACAAGCTCAATCGCACATGGGAGAGTGTTTAATGATTTCAACTTAAAAATTAAATCAAGAACCTCGTTCATTTGTGAGTTATCATTCAATTTTATCTGAAACCCTATCTATATCCATTTAAATTTTAGATAGCCTATATATTTGTGAAAATTAAAACAAAATCATGTCTAATATTTTGTTAATTTTTTAGGTTATTTCATCGTGAACTATGACGATCGAAATTGGGAAAAATTAACTGAAAATATCATGAACTTTCCACCTTTGATTAGAGCACAATTGATTGGTGATTCAATGGATCTAGCTAGAGCAAACTTACTAGATTATGACATACCTCTAACGCTTATCGCCAATATGGCAATTCAAGATGCTGAAATTATGTATATTCCAACTTCGGTAGCCTTTAGTAAATTAAAATTTTTAAGGAATAAGTTATTCGATACACCCGCTTTTGGCTTATTTGAGGTAATTTTCATACTCAAAACGTTTTAAACAAAATCAGATTAAAGTTTGTTTTTTTAATACGGCATTTAGAAGTAGAAAATCTATACGGTACAAACTGTACTATTTTAAAAAATTTGTCTAGGAACACGTTCCTACTTGTAGGAGAGTCAGAAACACTTTATAATACACATTTGAGTTTTTACAAATTTTTCGTTAATTCTTGTCTTGCGTATGGAAACACTTTGCCGCAGACGCACCAGCAATGGAGCATTCGATGTCTTAAAAAAGTAATTGTAGAAAATGCTTATGTCACATATTTGATTAGATAATTGCCTTGACATAAGCCTTTATGGCTCAGGTTGTTAAGCGCTTATTTTGGTATTTTGTGACCCGGGTTCAATTTCCGATAGAACTTTTGTTTTTATTTTTATATTTTGGAAAAAATATGAACAACGATAAAAATACGACTATCGCTGATTATTTAAAATACATTTTCAGCGGCGGATGGGACCCCTGGCGCTGCGCCAGTCCAGCAAAAAAATGAAAAATAAATAATTATAATAATAAATTAACCACAACTTATTTTACAATAACTTTTAAATAAAAAAAAAATTTTTACTTAAAAAACACCGTTAAAAAACCTACAATTTTTATTATTACATATAAACATAAATAAAAAGAAACTCTTAATTTTGTTAACACAAATATCACATAAATAAAAAAAGGAACTAATCCAAAGTTAATTATCTAATTAAGTATATGACATTAGCATTTTCTACAACTGCTGTTTAAGAAGTCTTCGTCGAGCGTGTTCTACAAAGTAAAGATGCACGAAAAATGTTTAATTTTGCCTTGACCAAATAATACACCTAAAAGTGTCACTGGCTTCCCTATCATACATTTTCTACATATCCTTATGAAATCTGTGTTGTTTTTCAGGAGTTTCAAAAAAATATCTTCCAAGATACATATAAGAAGGTCACGTTAGATGTTTTCCCAAATGAAGATTACGTATCAACCAAGATACGAACTACAGTTCTGGAATGGTCATGTTTTAATCCAGATTCCAGATGCACTCACAGGGCTAAGATGTCCTTTAGAGAGTGGATAACTAGAGGGACAAAGTAAATTATTATTTAATACCAGACTTTTTAAATATGATTTAATCGATCAGTATATTCTACTTTTAATAATAATTAAGTTAGTAGAAATGTATTTCTCCTAGTTATATTTTAAAGAAATCGCAATAGTGGGTAGGTTAAGTCAGGTTAAAGTTGAGTGTGATGATCACAAGATTTCCATTGCGACCCAGATGAATCTATTGTAGCTGATATCTAAATTATAGATCACAGCACAAACCACATCTTTTGATAAAGGTCACGGTTAAGTTAGATTTTTCGCATACATTTATGTTGTTCTGTGGGACTCAGGATTATCTACTATCCACTAAAATCCACTAATATATCCGCCCGACCATCCTCGGAACCACCTGGTCGGTATATCATCAAGAATGACCGCGGTCTAATTGTCTGCCTCTCTTGCTCTACCATCCCACTCTTTTTTACCCTATTACTTCTTTGATGAAGTTGGGCATCACGTCTCATTTTTCCTTATTTTCTATCATGTGCATAATTAGATTATTTCCGCCCAAACTACAAGCCTGGTTTCTACCTCCACGCGTTTAACGTGCTATCTTGAACATACAAAAGATCATCTCTATTTTCGCAGTACATGCAGATGTCGCTCTCACGTTTTGCAAACTGCTTGAGTTAGGCCCCTTTGCGCTTTTCAGCTGTTGGGCCACTTCATATAACCTTTTCCGCTCATTTACCAACAAATGAATAGGAATGATTTCCGTCACAGCTTGTACGTCTTCTTTAGAAGCTCCAATAAGTAGTACAAGTAATTCCTTTTTTCTGCTTGAAGATTTGCATCATGGGCATCATTTATAGTTGTCCGAATCGGTTGTCTGCTTTCCTGGCAATTCTTCTAATGCAACTTTCAAAGTTACCCCCGTCATCTAGCATAATACCTAAATATTTTACATCTCTAGAAGGTGCCACTTGCACACCCTCTATTGTTGAGCTTGCGTGGTATCACCATTTCCATCTTTTCTGGAACCAATTCTATTTTCCGCTCCTTTAGGCAGTATCCTATTTCCCCCAATTCAATATTGTCGGCGGTTAGATATTCCAGTCTATCTGCCTTCATCAGTATAGAGTGGTTATCTGCGAACCCTATGTACATAACTCCTTCTGGTAGGGGTATTCTGAGTACCCTATCGTAAAGCACATTCCAAAGTGTTAGTCTAGGACTTAGCCCTGCGGGTCTCCGGTTTTTATTTGCTCCCTCTTGCTTACTATTAACTTCCTATTACTCAGATAGCATCATATTGTGCTGATTAAGTAACCGGAGATCTTTTTTCTGCAGTTCTCTAATAATTTTACTCCACATCACTGTATTAATAGTATTTGTCTCGTCTAATAATATTAGGACTATACATCTACTTCTACATTTTCCGCCTGATTTTATTAACTGCCTGCCTCTTATAAATCCGAACCAATCATTGTTGTGTTTTCTCCAAGAATTTAGAAAATCTCGCACTGTACTTTTTGGTACTCCAAGGTTAACGGTCCCGCTGTTTCTTCTGACTCTCTTTTTCCAAATTCGTCAGCCTAGTTTTATTCTATTTTGATCTATCAGTATTTTCAGTTCATCGATGCAATCCCATTCCAGTCTGGACATCACTTTCTAACTCGATATTGCTTTAAGGACCACCTAGCTGTCTGACATCATATTGATCTCGTGGGTTTCGGTAGCTCTCCTGTTGTTTGTTCTTACCCATCGCAATATTGCATAAATCTTAGCCTGAAATACTCTTGCTTAGTTAAGGTTGTTTGGAGAATACTCCAGCCCCTGTGCTTTCCGCAGACACGTATTTGTACCATGTTCGTTCCTATCATTGGGTACTGATTTCCCTTATGGTATGGTGATCTCCATTCTATTTGGTATTAAAATATCAAAAGAAATGTTGACGGAGTAACACTTGATTATGCCTTCTGTTCTCATGTTCCTAACCTTTTGATACTTATGTGACCCGGTCTAATGTTAAGATTTCCCATTTATGTACTATCAAGACCTGTAATTGAAATTATTATTTTTAGTATTGATCCTAATCTTCGATCTATTGTATATTGTACAGCTATCAGAGAAGGCAGTGAAACGGAATGGGACTTTGCTTACAGAAAATATTTAGAAACATCTTCAGTAGCAGAAAAGAATACACTCATAGATGCTTTAGGCTGTACAAGACAACGTTGGCTGCTATCCAGGTACATGCAGAAATTTCTGAATACACTATCTATATAAAATATTTGACAGATGACGGCTTGTTTTTGCTGTCATCTTTCAACTGATTAAACATTTATTAGGTCTTTTCCTTTGCATCGAAAGTGTAGCACTGAGCTACACCACTTCTGAAAATATCGTTCCATTTATACAAATTGTATGGCTAGAACGATATTCTCAGAAGTGACGTAGCTCAGTGCTACACTTTCGATGCAAAGGAAAAGACCTATTAACGCACACTTCTTAAATCTTCATTGTATGTTTTAGATGCACTGTATATAACATTTTTCTGCTAACATTGGCTTGGTAAATGGTTCTTCTTCTGCGATGTATGTTAACTAACCAAACTTTCGTATTGTACTAACACGAACGGCTTTAAAAAATTGAAACTTTTTGCTTACAGATATTTGGAAAACGTTTTATCATCCAGTATGAAAATTGAAGATGCCGCTAGACTATTTGGATCTGTGGTCAGAAACGAAGTAGGTACCCAGATAGCTTTTGATTTTCTGAGGGAAAAATGGAACGAGATCATCGAACGGTAAGTGACCGCAATTCTCGAATTATTCGTTCACTGAGCGTACCAGTTCGTGACGTCATAAACGATGATTTCGTAAGATAATAGATCTTTCCGTCTTTTAACGAACTGTGTGTTACTAAAAATTAAAATACATGTAGATATTAAAACAAATTAATATTTAAACGTAAACCAGATTGTGCAAAAATATTATTTTGAATATTACCGATATTGAAGTAGTAATTATTATAAAGATTGAGTCACAAAAAAAATGTTTCCAATAAAATCAGAGATACGAGTCAAACTGGCACTTAAAAAGAAGACGAATTGTACGCTCAGATATACGCGAATTTTTCCGGGTCTTTCTTTAAAAACATTTTTATAGATCTTTTGAAAATGTATGTTAATAAAGTTGGGAACTCGGGCGCCTCCGAGTGGATTTTGACCGTAAATTTAGATATACTGCGATTTTTAGAACTATTTTAATCCGTTCTTTCATCTAAAATTATTATTAAAATTTAATTTAAATTATGTTAATTATAATTATTCTTTGTTCACATTTGAATTATTTAAAAATATAATAAAAAGTATATAATTTATCAATTACATTGATTTCGTACTAGAATTGTTAAAAAACTATTCATTATTTTTTTACAGTAATGGGGATGGTTTTAACATTGTATCAAAAATGGTAAAATCACTGGGAGATCATCTGACCACTAAATTCCAATTGTTAGAGGTATGTATTAGATATTTAAATGGTAGTAAATAAATGAAATTTTTCCATTATCACTATACAAAGTAGGCTTTTGCGCTTCGAAATCCAACCGCAAAGTTGACGTTTTCCGCGAACTGACATTAAGTGACAGTTTTATTGCTCGCCTAATTTAAATTAGCTATAATACATTAATATTTCTTTTTAATTAATGATTTTTAAGTAATTTGATTCGATCATGTCATGATCGAATGTAATTTGTTCGTCATTACATGTTTTTTATTATATTACCAAAGTTAACATGGACTTTGAATATCAACTGCTTTTTTCATGATTAACGTATGTAGGTAAGGTGTAGGCAACACATTATACACTACTGATGACAAATTTTCAGTTTTTATATCTATTTCTTAAAAAAGTGTGATCGTAGAAAAAAATCTTGTGTGCATTTTGAGCAAAAAGTTCGTTGCCGCTTTCGACAGATTGCCGCGCTCCGCTACGCGTGGTGCGGGCAACTTTCTATCTCCAGCGGCATAGTATCACTTTTCACTCTTAATATACAAATTGTTATAGTCATATGCGTAATCAGCAATACGAAAATATCAGTGATATAATGCTTTCCATCTTTTTTGGTGGGGTTTCAGTGCATTATTAGTGGTGCTCTATCTTTAACGTATATCAAATAAGAACAGAAATGCACTATTATCAGAGATTAAGTCCCCCTATTGGACGAGAATTTTTTTATATAATGGGCAATCCTAAGAATACTTCTCTTAGTAACTTACACTTATTTTGGAAATATTTCGGTGTTTGTCCATTTATTTATATCAAATAAACACACATACATGCACTATTATAGAAGTTTTTGCCCCTCTATTGGACAAGCATTTTTTTAAATGGGAAATCCTTAGAATACCTTTTTTAGTAACTTACACTTATTTTGGAATCATTTCGATGTTTGCCCATTTTTTTATATAAAATAAAAACAGAAATGCATTATTATCTAAGATTAAGCCCCCCTATTGGACGAGGATTTTTTTTAAAGATGGGCAATCCTTATAACACATTTCTTAGCAACTTTCAATTATTTTGGAATCATTTGGATGTTTGCCAATTTTTTTATATCAAATAAAAACAGAAAAATCCACTATTATTGAAGTTTAAGCCCCCCCATTGGACGAGGATTTTTTTTTAAAATGGGCAATCCTCAGAATGCCTTTCTTAATAACTTACACTTATTTTTAAATCATTTCGATGTTTGCTTATTTTTTTATATCAAGTAAAATACAGAAATGCACTATTATCGGAGATTAAGCCTCCCAATGGACGAGGATTTTTTAAAAAATGGGCAATCCTCAGAATACCTTTCTTAGTAACTTTGGAATCATTTCGATGTTTGCCCATTTTTTTTATATCATATAATAACAGAAATGCACTATTATCGGAGATTAAGCCCCCTTATTGGACGAGGATTTTTTTTTTAAATGGACAATCCTCAGAATATATTTCTTAGCAACTTTCAATTATTTTGAAATCATTTCGATGTTTGCCTATTTTTTTATATCAACTAAAAACACATATAAATGCACTATAAGTGCCTATTGGACGAGGATTTAAAGAAAACATTTTTAAGTAACATAAATATTTTGGCGTTATTTCGATGTTTGTTTATTTTTGTTATAACAAATAAACTCGTATAAATCTGAATTGTCATCAAATTCTTTTTTTAATTAATTTTTTTTGAAGATCGTTATGGAAATTTGTGAAACAAAAAAATGGACAAACATGGGCTAACGAATGATTATCCAATGCAGTTATCATATTGCATTTTTGTGAATATTTTTTTTTATTTTCTCTAATTTTTTTTTCTGAAAAAACTAATTTATGGGCAAACGTGGGCAATCGAAATGCTATTATGCCGTGAAATTAAATTAAGAAAATTTAAACTTTTGTCTGGAAGTTGGGCCGCGAAAATTATTTTCGATATATTGTGAAAACAGAGGGTGGGCAAAAAAAGTTATTTCATGGGCAATAATGGGCAAACGATGGACAAACGTATCACACATATTTGACCCTTTTTTGCAATGTTGTGGTGCCAAGTTCACAGACCTCTTTATAAAGCTTGATTTTTTCTCAAGATTTCAATTTGATTTCGTTTTTTGTTGCTGAGTTATTTCAACCCCCTTGTCCCCCCATTGTTATTCAGATTTTTGTGGAATCAATGAGCTTCATTTCCTTATAGATCTTGATAAAATTTCACGTTGATATCGCTTTTGGTGTTTGATTTCTATTTTTTTATTTTAACCCCCTTAACCCCCCATTTTGTTCACAATTTTTTTAAAGCAATAAACTTTGTCTGCTTATAGAGTTTGATTTTTGCTAAACATTTTAAGTTGATCTTTTTTCGTTTTTGAGTTAGGATTTTTTAATATTTCAACCCCCTTTTTTATTTCAGATTTCTTTAGAATCGATAGGTTTCATCTTCTTATAGAGCTTAATTGTTACTAAAAATTTCATGTTTATGTTTTTCGTTTTTGATTTGTTTTTTTTTTTAAATTTCAACCCGCCTAACCCTCCATTTCTAATCAGATTTTTCTAAATATCAATAGACTTTTTAATATTTCAAACCCCCCATTTTAATTTAGATTTTTTCAGAATAAATAGGCTTCATTTTGATTTCAACCCCTCTTAACCCCCACATTTTTATAAGGACTTTTTTTTAAATCAAAGGGCTACTACCTCTTATAGAGCTTGTTTTTTACTAAACATTTCAAGTTGATATAATTTTTTGTTTTTGAGTTAGGATTTTTTTAAACATTTCAACCCTCCCTTAACCCCCATTTTTGTTTAGATTTTTTCAAAAGCAATAGGCTTCACCCATTTATAAAGCTTGATTTTGCCTGAAGATTTCAATTTGATATCGTTTTTTGTTTCTGAGTTAGGATTTTTTTCAATATTTCAACCCCCCATTTTAATTTAGATTTTTTCAGAATCAATAGGATTTATCTTATAGAGCTGGAGTTTTACTAAAAAGTTCATGTTGATATCGCTTTTCATTTATGATTTATGTTTTTTTTTTTATTTCAACCACCTTTAACCACCACATTTTTAATGAGATTTTTTTTAAATCAAAGCGTTTCTTCCTCTTATAGAGCTTGTTTTTTTTTTAATTTCAAGTTAATATAATTTTTTGTTTTTGAGTTAGGATTTTTTTAATGTTTCAACCCCCTTTAATCCCCCAGTTTTATTCAGATTTTTTCAGAATCAATAGGCTTTGGCCCCTTATAGTGCTTAATTTTTCCTGAAATTTTACAAATTGATAGCGTTTTCCTTTTTTAACTTACCGTACGGACAAAAAGCGTGCCATCGGACGGACGGATGAAGCGAATGTATAATACTCTTCACAGTATAAGAGTATAATAATGAGTACATACCTGAATTATTAGCACAACTTATGAAAACTATTATAAACAACAATAATTAGATTTTTAACAGAACAACTTTGAGCTTTTTTCCATGTGCACTTTTATACCTGTGAGGATTTTTCCGTGTGTGGTTTTGTCCGTGTGCGCATCTTTCTTGTGCGCTTATATGACTGTGCGCTTATATGACTGTGCGCTTTTTGATGAGTTATCTGATATCCAGTGGCGTTTTGGAAAAATATGAAAATTGAATAAATACAACTTATTATTGTTGTTTATTTTTTTCAAATACATTTTATTTATTATGATATGACCCTTACAGTTAATCTTTCCGGTATTTATTTTAGTACTAATTTGATTACTGTTCAGAAAAAATTTGTAAGTAGATCGATATATATTCATCTTCATAAAAAGTTCTTGTTCACGGTTGTATTTTATTTATTTTATTTAAAAAAATTAAACCAATGAAAAACATCATTGTATTCTAGTATTGTTTGTACCTAATATTATTTTACCGTTATCATCATACGAAAGTGTTTGTAAATGGAACTACAATGTTCTTAATTTCAACCAAAGACCTTAAAAATTATTCAATAAGACATATCAAAAGAAATTTAAAACCAGCCACAACTTGATTAAACCTTCCTGGTTTTATATTTTTTTTATAAAATTATTTTGTAGTCGTAGCTAAAATATTATTTTGTGTAAAAGTGATTTTTCACACTCGTAATATACTATATAAAAATACACGATTATTTTTCAGCTTATTAGATTCCATGACGACATTAAGAGCAACTTAACATCAGCGGCAGGTGCTTTTAAAGAAGCTATAGAAAATGTGAAACAAACTGTAGAATGGAAGGAAAAATTGTCTCCGAAAGTTGAACAATGGCTTCAAAATAATAGAGATCTTAGATCACGTATTAGAGAAAAACAGAGGATGGAACGTTACCAACAGATGAACCATATTCCAGCACGTGGAGCATAATTTTTAGCTAATTCCAATAAATTTTTTGTGATTTGATACTGAGCTAACTTCAAGGCTGAGATGCATAAAATACTTAAACCACAGTTACTAGTTAAAATAATAGTGTTTCACGTTTGTGTCTTAATAACGAAGTTAATTGTAACTATGGTTTAAATATTTTAAATATACACTTCCGAAATTTTCTAAACCATAATTTAGTTGTCGACGATGAATATTTATCAAAAATAACAAACGACTTTTATGATTTTTTCATTTAATTAAAAATCACTTTAGAGCCTGTTTTAAAAATGTTATTCTTTTATTTAATAGGTATCTACAAAGAAAATATTATTTAAATTATTGTGTTCATTCGCAACTGATCCTTGACTATTTGGTGAATAAAATAATTATTGTAAAAACTTTATTACGAGTATAATCAGTATTTTTTAATTTCTTACTTTTTGATTAATTTATTGTTTACTAGATTACTAGTTGCAAGATCTGCATTTTAATTTGATATATCCTAAATTAATTAAATTGTATAAATACAGATTATATACAAACTTTAGTGATTGATTTTAAGTAAATTGATTATCTAGGAAAACAATTTTTAAATCAAATAGAAAAATATTTTAAATTGTGTATATTGTATTTAAAGAGGTAACTATTTTATATATGGCAATCACTTTTACAGACTTTTAATTTATTTATGTACATTTAGAAATACCTACATCCTATTAGGAATCTATCGCAATCTGTGAAAATGTATATGATATAGAAGAAAATAAAATAAACGTACGCAAATTTGTAGTATTATTATTAAGAGCATTCTATACAACAGTGGCGACTTTTTTAATTTTTTGAACATCAGGTCGATTCTCCTATCCTTTAAACTTGCAAAATTAACTTATATATACATATATCATGGTAAGTCGATCTTCTGTCATTATATTTCGTAGATATGTTTTAATTTGTTTTAAACACGAAAAACTACATTCGACTGAAACACTAGTGGATGGAATAGTTAAGATTAAGCAATATACCTTATAAGCTTCTTCGAAAATATCGCGATTCTCAAATAGTTTTTTCAACAATTTATCGATGTCAATATTTATAAAGTTTTCATCACTGTAAATAAACTGTAACTCATTTGTTAACCTTTGTAAGTCATTTAATTTGCTAGGCTACATTTGAACTAAATTATTTAGTGCATCTGTAGCAAAGCTCTCCGAATATACAGAAAAGTGGAAGTATCCATTAATGTTACGAACTGAAGTATCCTGAAAGCGAGTGTTGATTTGTTCTAAAATTATGTCCAGGATTTCATAATACAGAATTTTATATTTTTGAACTACTTGATCTCGTGTCAAGACTTGTCTTATGCGCCCATCACGGTGCTCAGTGGGCAGTTCTGTTCTTAGGGAAACTGAATCAATTATATTTGCAAAAATAACTTTACTTCTTTTAGCGTTTAGTTGATTCTGCGCATTTTTAATTTGAGATACACAGTAATTTTTATCTAAAGAACGTTTCTGCAATACATCAAAAAGTACATCACTGATGGAAAAAATTTCGTTAAAAATTATAACTAGAAAAACAAATTCAAAGTCATTGAACATATTTAAGTAGCCCTGGCTCTGTTTTATTCAAGCCTGATCAGAATTTGGGTCATTTAAAATGTCATTAAGAGCTCGTCCAGACGAGCCACTCGGTCGGTGGCGATACTTAGTAGGGCCACTTCGTGGCGGGTAAACGCCTGCCATTCAATTCAATGTTAAAATGTAGAAGCTGTCCAGACGAGCGTCTGTGGCGAAGAGAAGCGGTTTCCCGCGACGAAGTGGCGACACTCAGTCGCTGGAACCGTCCCCATGGGCCACTTTTGTCGTCGACTTCTACCCACATTGGTAGAGATATTTTATTTTGATTTTCGGGGTCCGGCATTGAGTAATATGACGTTCGATGCAGATCGATTTATAGTCAAAATAGACCAACTTTCTGCGGTTTGGAACAGCAGTTCTAAAGAATATAGCAATACGGTGTTAAAGAGTAAAACTTGGGAGGAAATTTGGTGTAATTTTCGTAAAAAATTTAAAGTAATGGATGCTGGTGCTGAAAACAAGGCATGTAAGTATCGCTAGAAGCGTTAGAATGAGTACTTTCTGGTCCTGAGTCCATAGTGACACAGGCAAATTTTAATTACCTTCCAACATGAGCCTACCATGGAATCGCGCTACTCAGTAGCTAACACGTCCACACGAACGACCAGTAGTTGCCACTGTGTGGCGACACCGAGTGGCCTGTACACGCCACTTAGCAGCGCGACTGAGTGGCTCGTCTGGACAGGCTCTAAAAACTTGTTTTAGAGAATTCCAATTATTATGAATAAGACTCAAAATCTTAGAATTACATTACCATCTTGTAACTGCTGAAGTGGGTATTCGTTTATTGAGGATTACATCGGCGGCATGAGTTCTTTTTGCTGAATGATGAAAATTAGCAAAAAATAACGGCACTTCGAAATGTTGTTACAGCTTTGAGACAGGACTAAGTTCAGACGATGCGCCAAACAATGAACGAACACCACCTCTGGTGATGCTTCCTTAATCTTCTATTGTAAACCATTTAATTGCCCTGACAACACTAGCGCCATCTAGTTATGATGGTGGGTGAGGTTTTCCGGGTTTTCCTCACCTGTAAGTCAAATGGCACCATCAATCATCTTTAAGTCGCCCCGGAGCGCCACGGCAAATAATAATAATAGCCGTCCCTTTCCCCGGACAAGCTCAGCTTTTGGGGTTAAAATTCACTCGTAAGGGGGTGAATTAGGGAGAGTATTATTATTATATTATTATCGTAACATTGTCCAACAAGTTTTGATTTGTAGTCGTATTTTTCTAGACAACTTGTAACTAGGGTAAACAATGCTTGATATGTTCGATCAGAACTTACATCATGGAATCCTAAAAATCTTTCAACTATATCTTCCCTTGAGAGTTAACATACCTAATTATTATGCTACATTGAGATGTTTGAGCAATATCTGTTGAGTCGAAAAATCGAAAAAAACTATCGAATTTTCCATGTATTATCCCCTGGAACCACTCGTAAATTTGCTTTCATTCTAGTTAAAATCGATGTACTTTTCAACCCTCTTCGAGGTGAAAATGGGGCACCTAAACCTGTCACTATCGGTCTATTATATTATATAGTATACAATTATAAAAGTAATTTAGTTTTTTAAATTTGAATTTTGAAAAAATTCTTACATCTCATCATTTGGAGGATTTTCTTATTTTTGCTTATACGGGCTCTAAAATCATTGAAAGTTTGCTTATGTAATACTTTAACTCTCACTAGGATATGGAATATGAATTCATTCTCGAGCCAAATAATCTCATAAGACATGAGACTTTTCAGAAATGAAAATCATTTAAAAAATAAGGACTTTAATTTCTAAATAAAACGCATTTAGACTTTGTAAATGTATAATTTCCTTATATACATACCGTCATAATGATATTGTACATAGTTTACAAGTAGTAAAACTACAATAAATTATGATTCAGAACATTAATGTTGATATTACCTGTTTTTTGAACAGTACAATATGTAAATTGCGCTCAATCTTCTGCTTTGAGAAATCCCAATAAAATGTGGCATAATATATTTTTCAAATTATACTTTTGATTTAGTACGGGATTGGAAGCCGATTCTTATTGTCCTAATTTGATTTTTTTGGGAGTTCTCAATTCTTAAATATAGTCGAAGCATGTACAGTACTTTTTGTGTAAATGTTTTAATAAAATTAAAATTTGTAAATACAAATACCATTAAATTTAAAAATAATTCGGAATCGACATGTTTAGTGAAACTCGAAAATATCATAGTACAGGATCCGTAAGTAAGGTCGACCTTCACCTATCTGTTTAATGGATGAAAGTTTTTTTTTTTTAATAAAATATGATATTAAATATACCGCAAATGGGTTGGCCTAAGAAAATACGGTCACGGTAATTTTTTACTTTCCTTTCTGTATACAGATAAGGAAAGTATAGGAATCATGATAAAAGTTGTCATTCTCTATAATTTTGTTCCTCCTATACATGATTTCCCTAAAATGGACCTAATTCGAGATATTTGAGGAAAAGTGCAAATTTCGAACTCAAAAACGGATAAAGAGAAAAACACTAAATTTTAAACTTAATCTTTAATCCATTCATTTTGCGGTGAGCTCATTAAAGTTTGGGCATAGTCAAAGCATCTGGGGAATCCTTTACAGGGAAGGTGTCGTTTTTTTACTTTAAAAAAAGAAAGTCATGACCATATTTTTTTAGGCAACCCATTTGTAGTATATTTATAAACATATTTTATTTAATAAAAATAAACTTTCATCCGTTAAACAGATGGGTGAAGGTCGACCTTACTTCGGATCTTAGACCATCAATTTCTATCAGAACGAAGCACAAAGTTTCATTGGCTATGTAATGTTTGATATATAGAAAAATATACCGTTTTTGTATTGAAATTCCGTATAACCGACAATAATAAGGTGAATAATGAAATATTAAAATGTGTAGAAATGCAAAAAATTAATTTGAAACCACGGTTCAGATTTTTTCTAATAGTAGCTAAACATCTTTTAATGCAAAAAATAGAACATAAGAAACTTTATTTTAAAAAAAACAACAGCAACGTTGAAGTGCCAACTGTCTACTTCCAGTTTCTTCCATGTGACGAGTTTTTTAGAAATCCCGTGATAATGTCAATTGCATGTTTGGAATTATGTTTTTAATAAAAATGCATCTAGCGTTTCCGCCTTTTAAGGCATCATCAGAACTCTATAAACAAAAAAATTGAGCAGGTCAAGAATAAGTCAAAATATTTTTATTTTATTTTAAATTTTTATTGACCTGGTCAATTTTTTTGTTTATAGAGTCCTGATGATGGCTTAAAAGCAAACTTTAAATACTTGTTTTATTTCTTAATTACCCAGTGGGTCCATACACGAATATACAGTTTTTATGTTGCAAAGTTAGTCTAGTTTTAAATAGGCCTATCTGTTTTTGTTTTTAATGAAAAACTAAATTCTACAGCGCATAAAAATTAAGAACATTCCAATTGTGCCATTGTTCCTCTAGAAAATGCCAAAATTATGATGTTGTTCAATAGGTTGGTGATGGAAAATTGTGGGTTAATTGCAATAAAACACAAAATTTTGTAATAAACCTTAACAAACAACACGTTGTAGCATTAAGAATATTGCGTCAAAATTGAAAATCGAATCATAATTTACCAATACTATTTAGTTCAACTGAACATTGTGGTTGAAAATGCGTAATTGAAAGACGTAACTACTCTTTAGCGGCCAAGAAATGGTAGAAATTACGTCATTGTCTTATTTTTTAAAATATTTTCCAGGGAAGCGAGAGCAAAGTGTAAGTTAGGTTAGATTAGATTGAAAATGAGTGGTATGATCGGAAGTGGAATTCTCATCTTTCGATACGTGTCGTATCGAGACTCCTATCTTCGTTCGACAGAATACAATTCTTATGTAATGTCTCTCTCTATTCGATACGTAATATGCCGAGTTCGCACATAAGAATCCCTGTGAAGATCGCCTTCTAAATAGTGACGGATGACTTACAATATTGATATCGATTTTCTAGCGCATCGTTAGACCCAATGAAATTTGTACATCTTTCTGACTCATAAAATGGAGCAAAAGTTAAGTGATATATTTTATTTTAATGCAAAAAGGGTTTTCAATTTTTTTACTTTTAATTATACATTTAATTTCTAATTATGTAGAAATTGTAGTTACCCAAAAAATACTGTAATACATGTTTTATTTGAACCAATTAAAAAAAGTATCAAATAATGGTAGTTGAAGAAGAGAAAACATTTTTAAAAATGTAAAATTGGTAAAAATTAAGACAAATGGCTGTTTTTTAGCCAAATATAGAATATTCATGTGTATATATAGGTAATTCAAAATATTTATTTTAGAATATATTGTAGTAGCGAGAAACAGTGGACCAATCAAAACATAATGTGATATGAGAGGCTAATAATTAACTAATGAACTATATTACTGTAGAATGGTTCGCTAATTCACTTTATTTACAATAATTATGGGCTTAGATAATTTTACTAATGATGAATTGTATTTGAAAGCTGGAGGTGAGAAGTAATCAAATTATATTCCCCTTTCAACCATTCTAGAGTGGTTAGTTATATTTTCTACTAGTCAACTGCTTCTTGAAACACTGTAAAATCACTACTGAAATTTTTCTTCCAAATCTGTATGTATATGTATAGTGTATCCATAAAGTATGGAATCAATTAATTTTTAAGTCAAAATATCAATTTCTAAGGAAATTCCCAAAACAAGTCGATTTTTAATTTCAAATTTCCACATTTTGAACTAAAAATTATACATACAGGACGATGAACGTGTGAGTAATGACGTCAGCGACAATTTTTTTATATTTATCAATTTTTGGAATTGCCATGGAAAGCTGAAATCAAAAATTTACCACCCACAGAATCATCCATCATTAAAAAATATCAACTACGTCATTCCTCCAACACGTATCTTTCTGTATGTATTAATTTCATTTGAAAGAATACCCAAATGAAAATAAAATTCGTCAGCTTCCAGCAATTTTTTCCAAAAATTATTCCTTGAATTTTTAACGAATTTATGTGATATATTTTTGAATTCAGCGATTCTAAAAATCGAATATGTAGGGTGTCCTATTTGAAGCAAAAATTTAAAATTAGACATAGACGTATTTAGGTTTTTTTTTAAATGTTTTTAGTTAAGGAAATAATGGAATGTATTCCATATTTTAGGGACACTGTATATTAATAAAAATGTCATTAGAGTGAATAACTTCTAACCCTACAATAATTACCACCAAGTAAAAAGCTTCTATTATAGATGTATAAAGAATGTGAATTAATAAGACAAATTATATTCCAATTTTTTTTTTTTCAAAATATTCAGAAAATTAAACCAATCAAATATTTTAGGTAGAAAAAATAAAACCCTCTTATTAAACGAATTGATTTAAAATTGAATAAAAAAAAACCGTTAAATTTTGTGAATCAAATAAAATGCAAGTTTTTAAAAAATAAAAAACAATTTTATTTCGAGAAAAATATATATAAAAAAATTCAAATTTGAAGCATGTTATTAAAAGAAAATTTTCAAATTCTCATTTGTAGGCCTTCAAAGCTCCCTTATTAAAAAAAATCTCTGAATATTTTTAAACTAAAACAATTACTTTTTCTATTCTTCACTACCATGAAAAAAGGATTAAAGCAATAGAAAAAACATAAATTAACGTGATGCTTATCTTGACTTAAGAGTTACAACATTATATCACAAAAATTGGCAACATATTAAATATGCGATTCAAAAATATTCAGCGTATTATTATTATCATTATTATTATTTGCATATCAACAATGGATTGATATTAAAAACGAACCTAATAGCAAATAACTCGAATTTCCTCCATTACTATACAACACAGTAAAAAAATTGTATATAATATGTAAACTTCAAACTTTTCAAAATCCTATATCTTAAACTCTAAATAATGTACAATCTCAATAAATAATACTTTCTTGCTAATTTCTGGTATTTTCTGACATTTATTTTAGCAGTTCCAAAAAATGACAATGGTGACAGCTATCATAGTCTAAAAGTTAAAATATTGACATTAACCATTATCATTCTGTTATATGACATCCATATTGAAAACACAAAAAAAAATGTCAAAACAATGACCATTTACTAAATACGCATATAAATATATGCTACAGGTTGTCTTATATAATCAACAATAATAATATCAACATGGATTATACAAATTCAACGTTGAAACATTGAAACCAACAACAGTAAATAGTATTTTTTTTTTTTTAATGAAAAAAAAAATTACTTTGGCTACCTATTATCCATTACTACTTGTTTGAATACTTGTACACCTGTAGACATTTGGGATTTGACTTCATGATTGCCTACTGCTGCAGTACCATCTTTAGCTATGAAGAGTTGGAGTCCAGAATCTAAAATAAAGACATCGATATATATTTAACTCAAAATTGTACATTTTATAACGACAAAAATCCAAATAAAAAAGTTTGTCATCCTTGATAACACTCGAACCCACAATTCCCAGCTTAGTAGACCAATGCATTATCCATTAGGCCACAGTGACAATATTTATATTTTTCCACACTTTTTCTAATCATAGCAATAACTTTAATTAACTGTGAATCATTTGCGGATGAGTTGAAAATGTATTTAATATTTACGTATTTATTCAATTTTTAACCTCTCAAGAAGCTAAATTAATATATCATACTCGTTATTCACATAATTCGCCTGTTGTGATTTTACCTGTTATGTACAGTTACGCTTCGTTATAAAATGAAAACCCGCCGCGCCTGCTTGTTGACGTCAATTTTCCAATATTAATGACGTTCGCTGTAGCTGCTTATAATAAAATAACTATACTCTGTTTTTAAACTAAGAGGAGCGATTTGAATTTAAGTTGGCAATTCTGTAGCCTTCTGATTGGTCAGATTACAGTCAGTTTCACACATTACTTTTTAGCATGAACATCAGCTAATAATTGATATTGTTGACAGTTCTGACATTTTATAATTTGATATCTCATCCATTACTTAGTTTTTTACTTTATTTCGTAAATAATAGTTCTTCGGTAAGCAATTGTATTGAAAATCTACAATTATGGATCCTTCTACACTGAGTACTATTAAAGGTAGCAATTCCTGAAAAGCCTTACAAGAAAAGGAAGACACCTTATTATTTTACATGCTGATTCTGAAGGTTTTGTAGAAAATGCATTATTGGTTTTTGAAGGTAAAAAGATGGGAGATTACCATGAAGAGATGAATTCCGAAGTATTTTAGAAAAAAATAATTTTATTACTGATTTTTTAAAACTAAAAATTGATGAATTTCTAACCAAAATGATTAAAATGTAACTAAATATTCAAGCAAATTTTATTTATTAGAATAGAAAAAAATTATTTACAAAATTGTTATAACATATTTAAAACACCATCTACTACTTTAGGAACAATCTTAATTTGGCACAATGAGTTAACATTACTTTCACAAAAAATATTTAAAAAATACTTAAAATTAATACATAGATATGTATGAATAGTTCACTTTAAAAAATATATGTTGACATGTAGTGTTATGAAAATGTTGGTTCCAGTTTTCAAAACAAATTCTGACTCATAGGCCTGTAAACTTTTGAATGCCTTTATTTGCCCTCTAGCGCATTAACTATGGGTTAACACTAAATAAGCCATAATATCCACATTACTCATAGAAGAGATACCGCAGTTACTATGTGATCCACTTGTCATTCACTGATTAACTTTTACTTTTTCTACCTATAACAAATATATCCTTAAAAATGTAAACATATCTTTATATTTTATACTAACCTGGCTACATCTGGATATTCAATTAATAATTTTCTTAAATATTTAATATTCATTTTAAAAAGTTCATAGTTATTCTCAAAAAGTCGATTTCAAAAGCAAGAAAAAAGTATTTCTGACATCAATCAACAACCATATTGACTTTAATTTGACAGTGACATTTCGTTTTAGACATACATTTCAGATCACAATAATGTGAAATTTGCGACCGTTGTCTGGGACCAATTAAAAAATTACTTGTATGACATTTATTCGTTTCTTAACCGCTCTCATTGACCGTTCACCGACTAAGGCCGATAAAGATAATTATTTCATAAATTTTGAACACGACTATATTTCGAAACTCGCTCTTAGTAACAAATCTAGTTACTTTTCCCTGTGTAAATGTGTCTTTTCAATTCGCTCCTCCTAGTTTAAAAACAGAGTATAGTGAAATTCAAAAAAAAAAAACCTTGGCCTGTTGTCTTTAAGAAGTGGTTTGACAGAATGCAAAAGTATTGAACTGGTAGCCTAAGAATTAAATGGCAGATGACAAGATCGGCAGAAGATAAATATACAAGAGGTTTGGAACCAAACCAGACCAGTCCACGACTCATTGTTGACAATATGTCGACAACTAGCAATTGACAACCTGTCAGGGATGAGGACTCAACTCGGAACTCGGTTGTTATCACAAATTCAACAGAAAATATAATAAATGATAATGAATAAAAACTAAACTCGATTGACAAATACAAATCAAAGCTGTCAGATACTATAGAATCACCAGGGCTGGTATATCTAAGGGGGTCGCGACATAGGAGTCAATTTTGGACGCCATTTTTTTCGAAATAGTAGTCACATAGTAGTCGCCATTGATCTGGCAACGTGGCAACTTGTAATCGCCAGGTTTACCAATATAAGAAAAAAAATCAATGTCATTTCCATTATAAAATGCCCATATTTTTTAGGATAAAATATTTCAATTTAATAAATTATTAATCTCAGATGTACATAAAATACGTGCGGTTTTAGTTTTGTTTATTTTAAAAGGTAATTGAAGAGATGAAGACAATTTTCTTATAGATGATGCATAACAAATTATGGCTCCCTTTTTTAGAGCTCCAGTCTCTTAAGTCTATTTATTTTAGGTATTATTCACTTCATTTGTATGTTTTTAGTTAATTTAAATAATTTTGTGTAATATCTTGCGATTTGTTTTCTATACATTTTAGCATGTATTTGTTGTCTACATCTTACAAAGGATGGATTTGAAATACCTTTACAACAGAGGTACTTTCCTAAAACTGGCCGAAATTTGAAACTGAATACAGTTCTTAGAGAAAATCTCCAGTAAAAAATGTCTGCATGCAGAATAACAGTAGCATAGATTAACAAAAGCTGACAAAAGAGTTGGTCTAGCTTTTTTAATATTTCAGGACAATAGTGTTAACAGCAGACTACAACAAAAACATCCAAAGTTTAGTAATCCAGCAAAATATTCCGGTATCTATATTTTTATCACTGATCTGTATTATTTTACTGGATAGGATATAGGTTATATTTAACATACTAAAAAACCGTTCCACCAAGGAGACCGGAAGTGCAACAACGCTGGCCGATTTGGGCAAATTATGGTGGGTTCACAGAACTGAAATTTGGGATAATTTGACATACCTAACCTATGATATGATTAGTTTTTCTTCTTATTCTTCTTCTATTCCTTTTGCGGGCGATGTCCTTCGGGAAAATCCACCCATGATTTGATTTTTTATGAAAGAAAATATAAAAATGGAAACGTGAAGCATATTGTGTCTTTAGGAATGAATGTTTATTGTTTATTTCATACTCTTTTTAGTTTGTTTTCCACAATAAAAACATCTCATCGTAGCTTGTTGACACAATTAAATGAGAAATGTGATGACAAATGGAAATAGAGGTTACGTTAAATAACATCCGGTCCGCCATATTATTTGCCCAAATCGGCCAATTTTTCGGAACGTTTTTTAGGGGGCTATATCCTATCCAGTAAAATAATACAGATCAGTGATTTTTATTCAAAACTTTTGTGCTTCTACTCCAATACTAACCATATAGAAGCATATGCATTTTATAGTATTTGCAAGATTCGGATCAAATGTACCCACAATTTATAAAGATTATTAAACTAAAATAAAACATTTCAAATAACACCTGCTTTTATGTTAAATATGTTTTTATTAAATACATAAATTAGTCTCAACCACACTTTTTTTTCTTTTTACTTCTAGTGTAAAAGTGACTACTAATTCAGTCTTTCAAGTTTATTATTTATAGAGACCAGCTACTACAAAATATCTTATTGATGATAACTAATTTCTCTTTAATAATGGTTTTGCATTTATTAACATTTTACAGCACTTTGTTTATATGAAACCTCTATTTAACTCTTAATTAAATGACATTTAAATCAAGTAATTACATTTTCATATTCAACTTATGTATTCTTATTAGAACTTGGTCACTTTTTTTTACTTTGAATCTTTTGACTGTGGTAACAGTCCATTCACCAAACCACAAAGTCACTTAAAAATGTTGAAAGAGAATGTCATAAAGGTAAAATTCCTTCTTCTATCATGTTTTTCATGCAATTTTAGGTTGTAAACGTTTTGTCCAACACCTTTTTTACAATTTATCCCAAGCAACACTATGAAAGATTTAAATCCTGGATTTACAGCATTCAGTTTTGAGATGAGTGCAATCACAATGTAGTTTAAGAGATAATTTTCACATGAACACTTATTTACCACAGCACAAACGCATGTACCTATTCATGTAACATTAAAATAAAGTGAAAACAAATTGCATAATTTGGTATATAAAAAAGTACAAAATGTTTTTAGTTTTAATTCGACATGAGGAAAACGGTGGTTCATTCCACTTGTACCATATTGACATTATTATGCACGATGCTCGTTCAAACGAACGTCAGAAAAGAGTTGCCAACTTAAGCTGACTACTATTTCCCCCCTAGCCTCAGTCACCCCCTCATCCATTTACTGGGTCTATGTCGCGACCCCCTTAGATATATTAGCCCTGAGAATCACAAAATATTGAGGCTTTGCGCCTGTCTTGACAATTCTTTCATATTCAGACTAAGGAACTGATTTGACAGTACACAAATTGATTTGTGGTTAGTTTTGGTTGTGTTGGAACACTAGGTTTCGGTATAGTTTTGAGTCTGAAGTTTGTTGGAACACGAATTTTAGATTGCGCAGAATCCCGACAATACGTAAACTGATTTGGTTAAAGTTGGAAGACACCTAATACGTAAACTTTTCAATCCCGACTCCAGGAGAACGATATAGAAACCCAATGCTATTGAACAGAGAGAAATAGAATAATATATCTTCGAGTGCGGATCGCAATATCCCATGCTTGCCATCGAAAGGGCGTGGTTAAACAAACCAATTACTATCTTTATCGCTCTCACGTCCAAATATAATTAAGAGTCTCATCTTTATTTTGCCACTAACGTAGTGTATATTAAATAGGGCTACCCAAAGACTGAGAAGGGTAATAATACATCACAAAGAAGAATCCTTCAACAGATACTTCAAAGGCCTAACAGATACATAAAAGGGCTAATAGATACATGAAAGGTTTACCAGAGGACAAAGAAACTGATTATTTGCTATTAAAGGCAACTAAAAAGATAAAAACCCATTTACCCACTGTCCTCCTTAGAATATCAGGTAGCGATTGGGCAGCAAGAGACAATCAACAAAAATCTAATGTTTTCTCTGACCACGAAACAATCCATAATATGGAACAACTTGAAATAAGGTTAGTTATTCGCAATGACGTTGCGAAAGAAATTTAGACGAACATTAATCCACAGAAGACCCCAGAATATGACCTTATTAGTGGAGAAATAGTGAATAAAATGCCAAGGAGAGCTATCGTTAAATGTATATACTGTATAAATGCAGCATTTCGCCTTAAATATATACAACATGCATAGAAAACGGCTGAGGTTATCCTAATTCCTAATCCAGGATAACCTCTATTATATCCATATCGTTGGTACCAATAGTATCTAAGCTGTTTGAGAAGCTACTACTAAAATGACTAAAACCAAATAATTGAAAATAAAACCTGATTTACATCGCATCAATTTGGTTTTAGAAACAATATCAAGTACACAGGTTAGCTGATCTCATCGAGAAAGCATACGAAGAAAAATGTATAATCTCAGCTACATTCCTTGACGTGATCCAAGCATTTGACAAAGTTTGCCACGCTGGCCTGATACAGAAAGTTCGGGAAATGCTTCTTGGAGGATAATTCTCTAAATTTCAGCCGAAAATACATAGCAACGAAAGCACCAAGCGGATGTCTCAACAAAGTCCTATCACCAAAACGACAACATGATGGTATTCTCCCATGCTAGATGATTTTGCTATTCGTAACTGATTTTAATTTTTAATGTTTAGACTGGGAAATAAGTACAGACTCAGTGGTTAAATGATTGGGATGAAGTGAGGAATTGAGTACTCAAGTGTGTATATATAAATGTTTAATACAATTTGGCTAGCGCTTTCGACAAAACATTGTCATCTTCAGGCCGTCCTACAAAGTTTAAAATTAATACGAGAAGTAAGGGTGAAAGAATTACCTTACGTCAATAGATATCTATTCAGAGTTAAAATTGAATAAAAATACATGGGTTAAAACATTGAATAAATTTTTGAAAAAGGGGTTTTGAAAATTAGCAAAACACACCCTTGTATTTCGTATTTTACAAATAAATTATCAGTTAAAAAGTTTTAAATTTTAACGGTACATCGTACCTATTAGACAGTAGACAAATGACACATAGACAGACTGACACATGACATACGCGTAAGGAGGGCGTGTTCGACATTGGTTCTGGAGTTAACCGATCCATGTGATCTATACATATTCAAAAATGATACAATGGTTGAAAAGTTGGAAAGGGTATAATAAGTGTCTGCAGGACATGATCCACACAGCGGTTCAGAGAGACTTATTATAATGGTTTGGGGGAACTATTGTAGATTCGAATTTTTAGAGTAGAGGAAGGGCAATGACTCTAGATCCATACTAGGCCAGAGAACTTGAAGGTGATAGACGTGACTAGACCATGATCCATACATGGCTATTAGTCGAAGAGTGAAGGGTAAATTAGAAAAAAGATAAGAATAGAGAGAGAATTTTGCCGAAAAGTGAAAGGGGTATAGAAAAGATAAATTACTACCTAGATCCATACTAGGCAGTTACACCAGCAAAGGTCCTGTTTGGGCGTGAGATGAGAATACCGTGCGACCTCGAGTTTGGATGCCGATCTGGAGAAGATGTAGCTGGTGAAGATTATGTGATCCAGTTACGAAGAAGAATGGACGATATACATGAATTGATCCGCTCGCATCTTCAAATCGCCAGCGGCAGGATGAAGAAACGGTACGATACCCAAGCCACAGAAGGATGTTTCAAGGAAGGCGACAAAGTCTGGCTCCATAACCCAAAAAGACAAAAGGGTTATTCTCCGAAGCTTCAAAGGTCTTGGGAAGGTCCGTATCTCATCAAGAAAAAATCAAGGATGTCGTTTACTGTATAAGTAAGATCCCGAAAGTTAAACCAAAGGTAGTGCACCAAAACCGGCTGGCGCCATTTGAGGGTGACCATGAAGAGGAAGAAGTAAACCAGCTCCAAGAAACACCTGACCTTGTCTTTGAAGAATGTATAGGTGCATATGGAGGTAGCGGAAAAGCAAGACATGATGTTACAACCGAGCAACAACAAGACCTGCTCACGGTTCCAAAAAACTACTCGCTGGTTCACAGCACTTCCGCCAACATCTACGGCGCTCGAGGTCTGGCATCTGTATTCCGGAAGAAGTTTGTTCGAATGCCAGAACTTCAAGATCAGTTACCAGTCCCTGGAAGAGCATTAAAACTTCAAGATGGATCGCGTTATCTTTTTTATTTGGTAACAAAGAACACCTTCCGAGATCGATCCACCTATCATGATGTATGGGAAGCATTACTCAGTCTGAGGGAGCATGTACTGGAGTCCAATGTACAGAAACTAGCTATGCCAAAGATAGAGAGCAACCAGCTGAATTGGAGGATCATTAGACGAGTGAATTTCAACCCCTGAAGCCGACTGAGCCACTTGTGTAGGGGAAGGGACGGCTATTATTATTGGCGTGACGCTCCGGGGCGACTTAAAGATGATTGATGGCGCCATTTGACTTACAGGTGAGGTAAATTTGGAAAACCTCACCTACCATCATCGAAACGGTAACGCATAGCGATTTATAAACTGGATGTCATATCAACAGAAATTGAATTTCTTTTAATACGGCACCCATCAAATCCTATAACGAACCATGCAATTTAATTAAAAATTCACATGGTCTGGTGAAGGATTCGAAGCCGCTGTATCTAATCCACAAACCTATAAATGAATATAAGCGCGTTAGACAGCTACGCCACCGACCCGATTCACTGACATGATTTAAAAAAAAGAAGGTATCTGCATATTTTCATAATGGCCTACGTATGCAGGTTGAAAAAAACTTACTTTCTGCAGAATCATCTGGCTGCTCCAAGTTGGTATTTTTCAATAATTCTTCTATAAGATCGTCGGGGTTCACCCTGGTGATTTCAACTCTACCAGGTACGCCATGGGCTTCTGAGTCTTGATTTTGATTCTTTTTCCGACGCTCATATGCAGCCTTAGCTCTGTCTAAAGAGCCAGTTTCCGAAAGCACTAGACTACTGGCGCTTGGATTCCTAGAAAAATATTTTTTATGAAGAAGAAAATTTGGAATATATTTTTATATATGGATTTTGAAATATATGAAAGTTTAAACAAAAATACATATATTGTAGAATGTAATAAAACAATAATTTTCTTCCAAAAAATAAACCAATTGAATTTATTTTAAAATAAAAGGGACTTTATTAATAAGAGGAGGAAAATTATATTTTTTTAAATGGGACTCCATTATATTACAATTTAGAATTTATTTTGAAATTAGAGTCTACTTTTAAAAACAAATATAATATAATATAATATAAAAATTTGAAATTTTAAAGATTACATACACCCGTAATGAGGAAATTAGGGGTATTTTTTCTGTATTACCATTATAAGTGGGTTAAATCAACAACCCTACTCTTCGAATTTAAACAGTAATTCAAAACAAGGTATGTAATGTACATGCAATTGTATTTTATTTTTGTTTTCGAAAACTATTAGTTCCATGAAAAAAAGCAAAAGACAAAAAGTTAACAAATAAAACAGGAATAATCAAATAAGCATTGTTAATTCATAATTTAACTCCCTTATAACAAAATGGTAATACTGAAAAATACCCCTAGTTACCTTTTTACGAGGTAATCAATCTCGAAATGAATTTATAAACACTATATATATTTTTGGTTCGACATATACAAAACTTCTTTGTCCTAAATTCTTTTCCATTCTAAGTACGATGACCACCAGATTTTATAACGTGTTGGGTAAAAATGTGTACCGGAGTGCTAAGAGAGATGCAGTAATGAAATTTGACCAATTTAACCATATCCAAAGAAAATTTGTTAATTAGTAATTTCAATTTTTTATTTCTGTGTAGGGTTGAAATGAAGCCAAATAATAAAACGTATTTGGTTGTATAATTTTTGTATAGGGTTTAAATGAAGCCAAATAATAAAAAATGGATTTTGCAGCTAACTAAAGTCAGTTTGCATAGATTAAATAAACTACAAATAGGAAAATAATGCACAGAGATATGAAATAATTTTAAAAAACGTACCAAATGTGGCTTGATAAATTTAATGATATACAAAATAGAAAATAGGACAATAGCAAAATTAACATTCTCCATATTAAGTGATGGACCACTTGTTAGTATTTGTTTACCTTTACCAATTTTGGAACACGCTTCTGAACAAATATTTCTCTTTTCTCTAAAAATGAATAATTTAAATCGCCTCAAGCAATTCATAACAAATGGGTATCAATAGATATAAATTTCGACCAAATTATTTGTATTAACTAAACATTTCAAAGTAAATTTAAATATTGAGTTAAAGTACCCATTTTGAATCAAGAAGCAATCAGAATAAGCATAAATAAATTAAAAATTTTAATTTTTTGATTACAAATTAATTGTATTTTGTACTAATACGCCCAATTCAAAACAATTTATGGGAGTAAAAATTTAGAATCTGTCCCGAAACAGCGCAAAAAGAAATAGCGCATGTCTAAATAGCGCTATTGTTTGAGCGGGTATTGAAATAGCGCCGAACGGAATTGCGTCTACTCAAAATAGCACGTATCGAAACAGCGCCTGAACGAAATAGCGTTTATTAAAATAGCGCTAGTCAAAACAGCGTTTGAACGAAACTGCGCCTGGAGGCATTACCGAGTGCTCCGCAATCTTTTTTACATAAAATGTTGTAAAAAAAATTAGTTTACTAATTTACCTTACCTGTGCGGCATGAAAACATTGCGAATTGCTTCATAAAAATATTATACATAAAAGGAAGAAAATTAAAAAAAAAACTTAACTAACTTACCTAACCTGTGCATGAGCGATTGGTTAAATTTAAATATCAGTAGGTTGAGCAGGTTAGGTAAATTAGTTATGATTTTTATAAATTTTCACATTTGATGTATATTTTTACGAAGCAATCCGTGATGGCAAAGGTTAGGTAAATTAGTTAAGTTTTTTTGGTTAATAATTTTATGCAAAAAAAATTGCGGAGCACACCGTGATGGCTTCAGACGATGTTGTGGTCGGGAGCGGTTTTCACTAACGCTATTTTAATAAGCCCCATTTCGATACGCGCTATTTCGTTACGCCGCTCTATTAATACGCGCTATTTCGTAACAGCCAAAAACTTAATAAGAATAAATAGCAAGCAATAAAGCCTTTTAACATAGCGAATCAATGGTACAGGTGATTTAAACATATTAAAAAATACTTTCTCTTCAGAAAACATCTTAAAATATATTTTAATTGACTACAAAAGGGTACATTAAGTGCCTTTATTATTAAATCTGTAACATCAAAATACATTTTCCTCTATCATTTTCTTATCATCTCAACCGCTTTTCATTTGCGACCCATTTCCACTGAACTGAAAAACTCTTTATCTAAATTTTATATATGCGCCTTGCTCTCTTGTTTGCGTCTTTGGCTTTTTTGTTATCAAATTTTTAATTTAAAATTAGCGAGATAGAATAACTTTGTAAATCATAAAAAATTAGTTTTAAAGTTTAATTGAAATATTTTGGATAAAATTTAAAGAAAATATGTAGAAAGTTATCAGAGACCGACTTCAGTTAGTAACGAATTCATTAAAGCAATGAAGACGGATGATTATACAGGGTGTTCCAGAATTAGAGGCATATATTTGAACAGACTATAAACAGATGATGATAATAAGGCATAAAGCTCCTATAAACATACAGTATGAACACTTTCCAATACGTCTTTGCACAAGTGCGTGCAAAAACTACAGAGAGTATTAGAAACGAAAAATATCAGTTACAACGTAATTTGAAAAGAAAATGTACACCGATATGCTGAGACAAAATGAATCAGAAATTGGAAGAGCTTCTCAGACAATAAGGCGAAGAGCACAGGTATATATTCGTAAAAATGGTAATTTTGAAAATCTATTGTTAATAAATTAACTTTTGTTTTCACAGCGTTTTATGTATAAAAAAAAATAAATCTAAATTTAGCATGCATGGAGTTCTTTGAAGCAATATTTCTGGAAAACTATCAAACTTTTGAAAATGAACCAAAAGTAATTTTTTGCCATAATAAAGGTTGAATTTTATAAGTATGATCTCAAAATGAATAAAATGTAGAAGATAAAAATGTTTTCTATATCATTCTCCCCTAGTTGTGACGTGCCAGTTAGAAGGATCAAGTTTTTGAACTAGTTGTCACATTCAGAATATTAATTTTAAGAGAAATCAATAATTTGAAATATTTATCATTACCGATTTCGAAAATATCGTCAGAAAACCATCTTCAGAAGTTTCCTTCCAGGCGTTGTTCCCTTATAAGGCATTTTTGGATATATATGTTTATAGAAACATTCTGCCTAATTTTTACCTGTATAATAGGCTATTAAAATATTTACCTCTACTTTTGGAACACCCTGTAGAATGATCGTATTTCATTGGTGACATTTCGTAAGAATTATGGCCATTAAGATCGCATGAATTTAACGCAGTATATAAAATTGCATGTTTATATTTTGAAAAGCCTCCAACCATATTACTGAATCATTTATTTGAATCACCTGTACCTATTAATCTACAATAAGCTTCTAACAAAACCTCAAACCATAAAAGCCAATTTCAAGACAACAGTAACATTAACAAACACTAACTTAGTGACACTGGGACGCCGCACTGAAGGTGGGTTTTGTGATTCGGTAGAGGACGAAACGTCCGTGACCGGAACGACAGTGCCGTTTTGATCGTCGGGACTGTTCGCCAACGGGGCCAGCTTACCTGCCGACACCCCTTCCAGTAGCTTGCGATGAGACATGCCCCTGCGATTACACCCAGTATTAGTTAAAAACAAGCGAAACATCACAATCCAGTTGTTAGCGGAGTTAGTACTAGGGGTGGGCAAAATAATCGATTAATTAAATATTTAAAAATTAATCGATTATTTTCAATTAATTGATAAATAGAAAATAATCGATTAATAGAAAAGAATCGATTAATAGAAAATAATCGATTAATAGAAAATAATCGATTAATAGAAAATAATCGAGTAATAGAAAATAATCGAATAATCGAAACAAATCGAATAATAGAAAATAATCGATTATTTATTTTGATATTCGCCCAGTCCTATAGATAATTATATGTAATTGAATTAGTTATTTACTAATTTTCGATAAATTAATAACAAATATAAAATTAAAAATTTATTAAATAATATCGATATCTCAATTAATCTAATAATCGATCATTCTAATAATCGATAATCCGATTATTCGGAAATAAACAATTTAAGAATTAATCGAAAATAATCGATTATTTTTAATTATTCAATTAATCGATTATTTATTTTAATACTCGCCCATCCCTAGATAGTAGTTATTTGCAATGTTATGTCTTTGGGGGTATTAGTTCGCACACTATATTAATTTTTTTACATTTTGGTCCTGATTAAATATTCGTGTGATTTAATTTTAAAAAGTGGTTTCCATTTATATTTTCTGCATAAGACATTTATTTAAATACAGGGTGCTTCAGAACAAAGTACCGTAAACTGGGGGATAAGTAGGTCTTTAACTAATTATTAAGATTAGCTAAATATAATTTTCCTGCAAACATCCCAGTTTCCATTCTATAGGTTGATAAATTAAATGTCATTAAAACATAATTTCAAAATATAGCGTAAATATATTAATTTAAAAATTATAATATGAAGGTGAATGTCCAAACACCGAGATTTTGAAATTACCTAATATGCGATAATTTTTCAGCTGTATCTTCTCAATTTTTTACATATCAACGTGATAGCTCTCATAAATTATTTTTACCTAAGCCAATGGCAATCCAACTGGTATACAAATTTTTAAAATCGTTTTCCTCAAATTACTTTTTGTGACATTCATTTTTTTATCCCTGTACTATCCCTATGGCCTTCATATGTTAGTTTATCACCATTACTAGACTAATCCATTCATTTATAATTAAGCCCTTATTTATTGCAATCATTCCGATTTTTATTATTACGCAGAGTTGTCGCATTAGGGTGAGATTACAGAACGTCTGCAACTTTGCAGATCTGCAAATATGGCGGCAACTTTGAAAATCTGCAAATATGACTGACTTACACATGCAAGTATCAAGTTTTCGTATTCCAAATTTGGGTTTAGTGTTGTTGGGGGTAATAAACCACAATAAATCTTGCGAATTTGCAGATATTTTTGGGAATACTTTCATTTGTAAGTCCGCCATATTTGCAGATCTGCAAAGTTGCAGACGTTCTGTAATCTCACCCTTAGAAAGGAGAAATTGAGTGGGTATTAGGCATTCCAACGACCTGTCAAACAATATAGGTGCCAGTGGGAAATTCTTGTATATTTAAGGGGGTAGCGACATAGTCTTGCAACTTGGACGCTATTTTCATTCGAAGTGTTACTCGCCAAGCCTGCCAATTTATGAAGAAATGTATAGGTAGGTTTTTTAAATATTATTTTTATTGTTTGGCATAAAATATTTAAATGTAATCCATTATTCATGATTTTACGTAAAGTAGGTAGAATACACCATATGTCGCCACCCTTAGATATACCAAACCTGCCCACTGGTAATTCATTTGTTTGGAATGCCTAATAGTTTGCGCGAGTATGTTTATCTGAGGAGCGAGCATGAGTTATATGAATGAATCAGGATTTACATCTACTACGCTTGGTTTAGATTGCTGTCACATTTCAAAATTAATTGCGTAATACAATACCAAATTATAACCATAAATACTGGTACGTTTTCACTCGAAATCACCGAAATCACTACAAATTTTCTCGAAAATTCCGAAATCATCATCGAAAATCATGGTCGAAATCAATTCGTCGCTCAAAAACGCAAATGCAGCCAGCAGCTTGTGGATCAAAAGACAAGGAAATAGTCCAAAAAGGTTCATCCTATAAAATTAAGGTGGATTTTCAGCGAAATCAACGAAATGACGTAAACATTTTTTATGTGATTTCCGAAATACAGGTAGGTTTTGACCTTAGTGGTTTCCCCCTCGCCATAAACAATCCTTGTAACAAGACTCTTCCAAACTCTCATAATAATTTGACAGCTACGTGGAAGACATCGTGAATGTTTGCAATCCGACTTTTGTAAACAAACAAAATTAGTCTAGTTGTTGTTCGTCTATAAAATACGATATGGCTTAAAATCAAAGGCTAAGAAAATGATTTTAATCAAATATTTTTTAAAAGTCCTTTATTTAATAAAAATTATTGTAATTTGTCACAAAAAGGTAGTCATGGTTGATCTCTGTAGAATAAAAAAGATTCCATTTCCGAATTTTCAGGTTTAGCCCTTCTCACACACGAAATTCCAAAACTGCAAATGTCTAGGTAATTTATCGAAATGATAATTAACTAACTATTTATAGTTAACATTGTTAAGTGGAATTATTTTTTAAAGTCTAATAATTTCGACTATTTCTCATCTACAGCTGTTATAGTCAGCATAACAAGTATTAAAAATAATTTAAAAAAACCGACTTCTAAATCGTGCAGATGCCGTCACCAAATTTATATGGGACTATCCCTGAGATACTAACAAAGGTACTAACAAAAAGAATTATATAAATCGGACAAGGTGGTAAATAATTATCGCTAAACATACATAAAAATGAAGAGTTCGGGGCTTTTTCTCATGGGCGCAATTATTAGATTTTGACCAAATTTATATGGCACCACCCCTGATATACCCCCTTACTAACAAAAGTAGAATCATAGAAATAAGACAAGGTGGTAAAGAATTACCGCTAAACATGCATAAAAAAAAATATTACGACGAATTGAGAACCTCCTCCTGTTTTGAAGTCGGTTAAAAAAATTAAACAAGAATGTTTGAACTATGGGCAGGAATTGTTCCCCATTTGTAGTTCTCCCAGAAGCGGTTAGCGCGCTACGAACACTAGATATAAAGCCGTTTTACACCAAACAAAAAAGATGTTTTCAAAAATAATAATAAAAAAATCAATAATTTTACTGATGCAACCCTTTAAATTTTCCTTTAATACAATGTATGGTCAAATGTAGGGATATAATCGTTAATAAATGTAAAGTTAAAGCTAAATTTAAATGTTATAAGATGGTGTAAATCTGGCTTTGACAATTAATTAGGTTATGTAACCCTAAAATAAAAATTGGTCAGTCTATTTTCGTGAAAAATGGAAAATGTAGGAGAGTAAAATGTAATTAATATTGTTTAAGTTAGATTTAAGTAATTTGTTGATTGCGAAATGTGTGAAGCCAATTTAAGAACAGATATTGTAGAACCTCATTATTGTTTTGCTTATTGGAAGAACATGATGAGGAAGAGGGCTTTGATTTATTCCTAATACGATATTTTTTTTTTATTATTTTACAGCTTTCAGTATGCAATGCGCTAGTTCAGTGTGATGTCATTTTGGTTCCACTGACATTTAATTCTAACCAAACTTTTAACAAAAACATCAATAAATTTGACATATACGTTTTTACTGTTTTTATTTTATTTCAAAATATTGTTTACAGGTCATAAAAAATAGTTTAAAGGTATGTAATTGGTAACTAAACGATTGTATATTTAATACATGCTATCTACTTACTTTAGGAATACATTTCTAAAAGTGAAAAAAACGATATAATTTAGGTAAATAAAACGAACAAAACGCACTCAAAAAATCTACTGTCACTTTAATTGTCAGTGGAACCATAATTACATCATTACTGAACTAGCGCATTGTGCATTAATCGTGCGTTGATCGTGTAGAAAGTCAACGTGAAAAACACCTAGCCGATCAAAAAACACTGTTGCCATTACCTTTCCGGTATCTTTTAAGGCCCTCTTGGTGCCATGCAAACACACGGGTTCTTGACAGAGTGTTATCCCAAAACTGTGCCTGCAAACGTCGCAAAATTTTGGTTGGTTTTATGACCTCCTTTGTCAAAAACTTTATTATAATCCGTTGCTCCACGAAGACATGCACTTTTTTCTCGCTCATGGTTTCTTTGCATACCAAAGAGACGCGAGCGAATTTTGATCGGTTTTCTCTCCTCCCCAGAGGTAAAGGCTAACTGCCCATCAATTCTTTCCAGATCAATAACCGCTCAGCAATTTTTAATCCAAACAGTCCCGTTTATATTTGATATGCCCTCGTAATATCAAGTTTCACATAGTCAACTAGTTAATAGAATTAATTTAAACATTTAAGGAAAAACGCTACCCCAAAAGAAAAAATTTGGAACATTATGTATTTATAAAATTCACAATATCGTCCTGAAAAATGGCAACGTGGAAACAGGAAAATTATATTTAGCTTTTCTTAATAATTAGATAAGATCTACATGTTCCCCAGTTTATTGAACTTTATTCTGAAACCTTCAATTCATCATTTTGGGTTTAAAGCCGCAGCTTGAAACTTTGTAGATTTAGATTGATTATCCCTTTGTATTTCAATTTACTTATTTATGAGATTATATAATATACATATTCCGTATATTTAAAAGCTAATTTATAAATTTTTTTTTTCATTTTGGATTTTTCATACAGGTAAAATATTTCGAGAGGTGGTAGTAAAAATATGAAAAAAATGTTTATAGAAACGTGTGTCCAAAAATGCACAATGAGGGAGATGTAGGCTTTAAAAATGCAATTTTTTTTTTGTTTTATAGCTAGCTTGCAATAGTAGATAATTTTACTAAAATTTCCAAACTAATATAAATTTTACCTCTAAATCTGGTAGCGATGCCAAAAAATTAATAGCTTAATCAAAAATGGTAGTTTTTGTAAGGGTTGGGGTATATTTTTATCAATAACTCTTTTGTTATTAACTTTCTGTAGAACCTGAATTTGATTTTCCAAAACTATGCTTTTTTACACAAAAAAAGGTGTGGCAAATTGAATGGAGGAGCAACGGTTTTCGATAAAACTGGATATAAAAATATTGTTGCAGATATATGTTAAGCATACAGAAGTGAAATAAACTATTATTTTTAGTATTTATAAAAGAAAAAAAAATAATTTGATAAAATTTTATTGTATATTTAATTAAAAGTAGCTTACATTAAATGCACAGGTCAAATAATTCGCATTTTAAAGTTTTAGTCGTTATGAGCTTGAGTGCCCTTATTTCCCACAATATGCATTTTCAGACACATGTTCATAAAAACATTTTCATATTTTTATGAGTACTACTAATCTCCCGGAATATTTTAGCTTTTTTCGATAACACGCTGTATACATAGCCAAACTTTTTTAAAGAAGAATAAAAAATAAAAGAAAATTAGTGATTTATTCTAAATATCTTTTAGAACAATGTAATGTTAACTAAATACACCTAAAGACAAGCAATGCAAATAAGATAATGTTCAAAATTAAGCTAAAACAGTAAATACATCAGTTTAAAAATACTTACAAAATTAAAAATTATGTACAGAGTCTTCAACAATACACGTATTTTACGTGAATAAATTGATGTCATCAGTTGGTTGAAACTAAGATTAACAACTTCAATAGTAACCGTAACATAATATTAGGTACTGACTTATTTGACAGAACTGATATTTAAGATATCAAAAACGGACATTTTTATTATTTCTTGTTTCAACAGATCACGTAGAATTCGAATATTGTTAAAAACTCGTTACATAAGATCCATAAACCCATTTTACCTTTTAATTATTAATATATAAATATTTTGATTAGTATTAATAAAAGATTAATGTTAGTTTTAAATTTTGGATTATTGATTAGTATAAAATATATAAATAACCCATTGTACCTACAGAACAGATTTCTGTTTTTCCATACATATATTATTTATTTACATTACGTTTAAGCAAAGCCCAACGCCAGGTCTGGAGATTCACATTTTGCACAAAAAAAAACGAAAAAATAAAAATGAAAGAGAGAAAAGGAAAGGAAAGAATGGAAAACTAATTCTGCTTTGATAAGATACGAAAAATAAAGGTGAAATTATAATCTTGTGCCGTCAAAACAAATGAAATAATACTGTGTTTTGAACAAGTTGTAATTGACATAGATACAAATACCAGTACAAGATTTATTTAATCTACAGTATCCCAAAACGTTTTATACAAATAGGATAAAAATGTATCAGATTTAAAAAAAAATATATCATTGATAAAAAAAGTCATCATTTGGAAATCCGTAATTAAGCATTAAATTCGTAAAATTAAAAAAATTCTCTTACCGTTTACTGGATGGATTATTTGATTTAAACCTAAACATATTTTTTAACTCCTATGAATATTTTCTTTTAATATTTTGTTTTGTGAAATGTAAGATACACTTTTTCCCATTTATATAAAAAAAGTTTGGGTCGTTTGTAAAATCAACTTATCTGAATTAATAAAAAAGTATTCTCGGATTAAAAAAAATATTGCCATAAAGTTCTATAACAATCTGTACAAGTGATAATAACGTTTAAAAGGGCTAATCATTGTAGGTACATATTACTTCCAAATATGTGAAAATTAACTTTTCTACTAACTACATAATCCTCCTAAACCAGAATATTAATTGGAAATCCTGGGTATACAGAATTTTTATTTTTGAATTTATATTATCTGATGAACTATTAGGATGTCTCAGAAATATTTTCGTTTATTAATCCGTTCGCTGGCGCAATAGGCACATTCCGAGAAAGAAAGCAGTTGGCTGGCAAACGGTGATCCGGTGGTCCAGGGCACGGTACGGTAATTACCGTACTTGTACGATAATTTCGATTATTGTACGTTATACGGTCCAGTCAATACCGTACATAAAAGTACGGTATTTTGAACAGAATTAGCAAAGATTTTGAGTTGTGTAAGGGCCGATTCCACCGTTGTGGCAAACGAAGTTTAAATTACTAAATGAAGAATAAAATGACATTGTCTAATGTAGTGGTTCTCAAACTGTTTTGGTGACGGAACCTTTTTGAAATGCGAAATATTTGACGGAGCCCTAGACACATTTCTAAAAAAATGTCCATACCGTCCTCCCTCTTAGTGACTCTAAAAGAAAACAGGCCTCGAACCAGGTCCCTCCCCTCGGTTCTTCATCTATAAGATTTTTATTTTCGTTCAAATGATCAAATTAATTCATTAATTCACACACATTAGATTAGGAGCTGGACGTTACTTGTCCTTGTCCACCGCGACCTTTTCAGATCTATTGTGGGACTCCGCTTGTTCTAGAGTATGTCGTCTAGCCTGGTCTTATTTATTAGACTTAGTAGCTTTGACAGTGGCTCCCGCATGTAGTTGCATGCATTTGGTTTTTCTTCGCCCAATGTTAGAAACCTCATTCCAGCCAGGCCTTCACATTGACACAGGACGTGGAATGAAGTTTCCTCTTCTTCTTCTTCACAGGACCTGCACAAAGTTGCTTCTTCTGCTGGATTTATGACACTCATGTGCCTTTTGAGGCGACAGTGTCCAGTAAGAAGGCCTACTGTTATCCTAACGATTTGACGCTTTTGATCCAGTAGGTCTTTCGTGAACTTGGCCGATGGTTCCTTAATGAACTGTTTGGCCTGTCTCAGTCTTGGATAGTTGTTCCACCATTCCTGAGACTCTTTTTGCATCCATTGTGTAATGGATGTCTTGCACAATGTCTTAGCAGCTCCACAGAAAGGTTCGGAGCCTGTCATGGCCTTATCTGAGCCTTCTCGGGCTAATTCGTCGGCCTTTTCGTTGCCCTGATATCCTTCATGACCTGGAACCCAGGCTAGGGTCACCTTATTTTGACTACTTAGCTCTGCCAGGTCTTCTAGACAGTCTTTCACCAGTCGTGATTTGATTTATGGTGAGAGAAGTGCTTTTATCAGAGTATATGGCAATAGTTTGCCTGATACTTGCTGATTTAATGTAGTAGATCAGGACATATATATTAAAAGAATCTATGCTATTCGTTTCTATCTTAAGCCGTTCAAGTTCATAAACTTAAAACGCGAATATCTCGGAAACGGTAAGAGATACAGCAAAATGACCAGTAGGTTTACGAGCAGACCATTAAATGAAGTACGTAGGGAGCACTATCGACCCCACTGCAAAAAACAATTTTTTTTTAAATTTCAACATTTTTTCAAAAGTCCACTTTTCGTCAATTTTGGATTTCATTTCAGAAATATTTTTTTTTTCGTCTTCGATTTAGAAGCAACTTTGGTTACATATAAAAGAGAGCACAACAACTTATGGAGGGAATACTGTATATTATTTTCCAACTGTCTCCTTTCTCAGGAAGGAATGTGCCTATTGCGCCAGCGGACGTATCAATTCCTGAAAATTTTCCAATTAGTTTTTTAAGAAAAATGTATCGATGTTAATTAAGACTTTAGATCTGAGATCTTTGGAGTTGACTAATTGAGCACTCAGTGAGGTGAAAATATTATATACCAATAGCATTATAAAATACCATACTACAACCTGTATCCTAATAATTTTGTACCTTTGCTGAAAGTTAAAGTGACACAAATTTTTGTTAATTTATGAGTTATTTTAATTAAAAACTTATTTTAAGTTATTAAGTCCCAGTATGAGACTGCTAATAGCCTAACGCAAATTCTCTAAGCCATGCACATTGAGGTAGATCATGTATGTCCCGTCAATGCACCATTTATAAAACCTAAGGTGTTAATTTTTAAAGAATTTTAAGTGGTTTTAAGCGCTGTCAGACCTTTCAACTATTTGTTTTAATATAAATAGGGGTCTCTAGTTCTTTCCAGTGTCATGCGGTAGGGATTAAAAATCCCCTCTTCTCCCATAATTTTGTCGATGCTGGATTAAAGGTAGAAATTAATTTTTTTGACTTTCCCAAAAAAGACACTAAACATTCTATTGTGCGTTCTTGTGGTGGTCATATAGCCCATTAAAAATTATAAAATTAACATTTAGGGATATACGTTATCTAACACAATGTACAGGGTTATTAACTATAAATTATCCACCCCTTACCATCGTCATTATCGTATATACAAAAAATGTTTTAAATAAAATTTGTGTGGCATGTAGATTTCAGGAAATGCAACAAAAAATTATATGTATATATTTAATTACCTCATAACATTTTTGGAATGATCTTTCTTTCATGATTTTGAATATAAAACGTTATAAAAAGTAGCATTTCTCTAATAAAATAATCAATATGGTATACAGTGAGGAAGAAAAAGTGCAAATATGCACACGTTTAATTATTCGAGAACGGTAGAAGATACATACGAGGATTGTTCGATAACTACGTGACCATACAAAGAAAATTCAAGTGTTTTCGACAAAAGACATTATAGTCTCCTGCTCCCTCAACACACTTATTCAAACGATATTCCAAATTGGCAATGCCTTCATTGTAGGTAGATGAAACCAAATTCTAGAAATAGCTATTTACAGCAGTGTATGACGAAATCAGTTAATTTTCCTTTATTATATTCATAAAAATATTTAGTTTAAATTAATTTCCGCCTGTTCTCAAAAACTCTAACCCTATTTTTATTTCTTAAAAATTGCCGTTTTTGAACACCTGCGAGAGCCCCCCGTAGTTCAAAATATATAAATGCTTTACTAAAATTCGAAATTTAAATTTACGTAAATCAGGGGTGGCCAAACTTAATACTGGTATTATCGACATTAATTTTTCTTATTTACGCGCGATCGACTAAAAAAACGGGTTGATTAAAAAACAAATAAAAATTTAATTAAGATCTTTATTGATAATAATATATTAAATATATTGTGTTTACTATTTTGTGCAACGTTCTTTATTGGATTAATTTTTTGATGTAAATGACATTTCATTTCATCAACAAGTTTTGTAAAGTTAGGTTTGTAATCACTGATGCACAATAGAATAAATGACATTAAATGGTCATCAGTCAGAGAACTCCTAAATTGCGATTTGATCTTTTTCATTTGAGAAAACGCTGCTTCGCGTGGAAACAAAAGATGCAAATATCCTCATTGCCACCGATCTTAATAATGAATATTTTTCTTCTGGTAATAAATTCCAAAAATAATTTTCATTTGCACGTGCTTTCAGAATTATATCTATAAAAAGTGCGTATGCATACAGTAGAATGAGTAGAAGGGAGTAGAAGCACTGTTTGGAAATTAGTAATTAGTCATGTCAGTTGTAGAATAAATAAGTGTTGTTTCATCGTCTGCTAAATTTTAGTACACATTTTAAATTAAAGTTTTCAAATTAACCTAGTAAATTATTTAAATATCTACGATCGATTGTCGAACTGTAATGATTGTATTTCAATATTATATTCACCGTCTAAACAACCAATTCCATTAAAAACATCATTAAATTCTTAAAATTTCTTTGTAATCATTATTTGAATTATTTTTTGATTGAATTTTCAAATGATTAACAATGAGTTTAAATAAATTTAGTTTAATCTTTTCCCAGAATTGGTTTACAGTTTTGTTCATTTACAATGTAAAAATGTAAAAATTTTGTATCGGCATTTTAATTTACATCTACTCAAAACATTTATTTTGTGGCCAGTATAGAAGGGGGCTAGATTAACTCTCCCTTAAATTAAATTATTTTCAAGAATATTTAATTTAACTAAATAAAATGCAGGAATTATAATTACTTGAGCACCAGAATCTAATTTAAAATTTATTTCTGTCCCATTGTGAACAAAATTTTTAGCGTACCAGTCATTTTTATCAAATAAACTAATGCAATAAATAAAAATATTATCATCACATTGATAATCTATTAAATTTACAGACTTTCGAAAAATGTTTTTTTTTTTTAAACTTTATGCACTGTTTTTCATATGCCGGGCATTGATTTCTACCGTGTGATATACCGCACTTGCAACATTTAAATTTTGGCGCACTGTTGTTTTGATTGAAGCTTATTCGCTGTGTGCAAGATGTTAGCACTCTCTGGTGACGGGCTAGCGAGAGTTCTCCTCATTCATTCCCGCATACTTGCTATACACCTCACAATCAGCAGTTGAACTATTTGACCATCCTCTAATGTATCTCGAGTTCCATCATCTAACTTGAATGATGGTTCAAGAACTTTTTTCCGGCGTAAAACAATTGTACAGTTTATCTCGTCTATTTTCCGCTTCATAAAACGAGCATGTCTGCAATAAAAACATATTATCCTGTGTTTTATAGAAACCTCTATGAATTTAATGAGTTAACATTTTAATTGAAGTATACCTATTCATGGCTGCGATTTGATTTGCGCTTTTTTTCGGATCTGACCAAGGAAATATTGTCGGTACATAACTTGGGCTACTTTCTTCTTCTCGTTTTTTATTTCCAATAAAATGACTACTGCATATATAATCATTCCGTTTTGGCACCCAAGGTGAACCATCAGCGCTGTGGAAAAACCATTAAATCTATTACTTTATAAATAATTTATTTATCACTATTACTTGAGCATTCAAATACCGCTCCTACTTTCGATGTTTATGATATATATACGACAGAGGTTATGTTACTCACTTTATCTTTTCACAGCTGCTATCCATTTCTTTCTTTGCTCCAATTTATGTGATGCGGTTGGAAACGTATAAGACTTACACGCACTATTTTTGCTAGTGTTTTTACACTCGACAACAGTACAATAACGACGACTCATTTTAATACCCAACACGAGACCCACAACACGCTGCCGCGCTGCTACTATGATGTGGACAATCGCCGACTCCTGCCACCATAGGCGCTGCGATAGCTCAATCTATCCCCTCCAAGCCAAATGCACACAGCGAATAGACGCGCGCACAATTTCACTTCTCTCTTTCTGACCAAAGTTCCTGTTTCTAGAAAAAGAGGGTCTAAAAAAGGATGGATTATATTCACAAACATTTTTAAAATTTAAATGTTGTTTACTGCTCTGAATAGCGTGTTTTGTTATACGGTCAACTTCTTTATCTACTGAAACATGATTTAAACTAGTAATTTTTTCTATTTGTTCCTTGTTTTTTTCAGAAGTTCTACAGATATCAATTCCTTTGTTTAAAGTCAATTTTTTAGTTCTAATTTATTTATTTTGTAATTCAGGATCTAATTTTAGACCTAAAATTAACTTACTTGTTATTAAACTGTCTGTCAGGTCACCAAATTCACAGGAAGTATTTAAATCTCTGAGGTCTGGTATATAATTGGCAATAGTTTCATTTTCTACCTTGTCTCTGGTTAGAAAAATGTGACGTTCGTAGGTAACATTTTTTTCCTGATTAAAGTAGTCATCAAATTTTATTATTATCACATCATAATCCATGTTCGTTTCATCTTCTGTGTATTGAAAATTATTATACACTTTAAGGGCTCTGTCACCAACACTAGCTAGAAGTAAAGATGACTTGTATTCCATATCTTCTTTCTCAGATTTAGTTGCTTTCATATACAGCATAAATTTGTTTGAAAAATTTCTAATTATCCCCAAGAGAACCTTCCCAAGACATCGGTTCTGGTTGATTTATAGGAATAAAATGTTGATGCACTATTTTTTCTGACAAAGTTTGTGGCTGAATTATTGTTTGCGGAGGGGCATAGCCTCCTAAAATTAGTTTTAGGTGACTATATGGGAGGGGTCATACTGTATAAACACTCTTTATATTTTTATTTTAATAACTAACTTCACTATTTAAGTTTACGTAGGTTTTTCTAAAGAATGTTTAGTTTACTTCAAATATCCTTTTTTTTTTCTTTTTTCATTGCGCCATGTTATCATTGAAACAACTATTTAGAAACTGAAACTTTATTTGTCGTCTTTACGTTTTACAAGAAATATAAGAAAACGTTATAGTCCGGGAACTATTGCTAATATATTAAGTATACATTTATAGTCCAGACATTAATTTAAAATAATATAATTAAATTGAAATAACATTATTACAGGGATCGACCTGATGTAAATTATCCGGTCAGATGTCAAAAGGGCACTTTTTTAATCCTCCGATTTGTAAATATTAGCTACTTCCACTCTGAACCACTCGGAAACCGATCTAGTACATCTGTAAAATATAAAGCCGGGCTCCCCGCGAATTCTCTCTCTTTTCAGTTCCGAATTCTTACTGAGTAGACCGTGACAGTAATACCGTCGTCTTTTTTTTTATTTCCTTCATCTGTGAAATTATAGAAATCTTTCACTATTAACGTGTCTATTAATATTTATTTTATTGTTCTCTTGATCGACTGTTGCTCGTTAAATATTAGCAAAGAAATAATTTGTTATATTCCGAGAAAATTGGTCTTTGCTAGGCCCGCATTTTATATCGTTTTAGGATTTCTGAACTTTCGTAAGAGAGACCAGTCCATCAATATTGCAGTCTAGTTTCAACGATAGAACTTCTTAAAGCCGAAATATTAATTAATTTCCCTCCTTTGTACGAATGTACGAAATACCGTTTTCTGAAAGTACACCATTAGTGCAGTCTTATTTCGTCGACTTAATTTCTCAACATCCAAGGTTCCCCGAGACAATAGACCCTTAATTACTCCGGCAATGAGTGAAATCTCTAATTCACTACATATCGTCGATCACTTTGCCGTTGCCCCCTTTATCCGTCACTGTATCAACTGTAGGAAACCGCATACCTTTGAAAATAATATTTTAATCGGGGATAGACAATTAAAATAGGTGAATTTTAACGAAGCTTAATTTTTCCGAAAATCCGACCATAATCCCTGAGTTAACACTGTTCGGCTAGCGCCGGTTTTTTTAATGTATCGTGAGTATTGCTTCTTGTTGGGGAATGTCGATCGAAATAAATAGATTTAGGATAACAACGATAGTCCTCAGATGTAAATAATTCCGTCACATTAAGTATATTATTAATTAGCTTTTAGTAGGAACCTACGTGCAACCGTATTACTTACATTTAATTTATAGGCAAAAAGCAATAATATAAAGGGAGGGTTCCAAAAATTATTTAAACTTGTGGATTCGATTCTTTTATTTATGTATTCCTCGAAGCTTTCCTTTTGTAAATATACATATATTCTTAAGGTTTATTATGCTGTTAATTAACCTGGAGGCTTCACCGCTGATAAGTTTTATTGCCTTTTAATGGTATTTACTTCTACGAAGTTTTAATTTGGTAAATATATTGTCATTTATTTTCTAATTTTGTTTATATAAACATTTTCACCAGATTAATTTAGAACTTTTCACCGTTTATTAGGAATTTTCAACAAATTATACTGTTAATTAAATTAGACCTCTTCTCCGCTTATTAAGAATATCTGTCTTTACTGATTTATATTTATTATCTTACTTTTTTTTATATAAACATTTTTCATTACATTAATCACGCTTTTAATTCACTTAGAGCTGGTGGTGGATAAGAACCTTCTTATGTCCATTGTTTGGACTGTTTTTTGGTTTCGGGAGTATAATGGTGAGCCCAAGTTTCCTCGACGGTTATGAAACGCTGCAAAAAGTCCTTCCCATAGAATTGTGGCGAAAACGTGTCAAAAGGTCGCAAGAAACTCAAACGACTCAGTTTTTGCTTCGGTGTGAGCAATCGCACAGAGTATTTTTTCATTTCCAATTCTTCAGTTAAAATTCTTGTGCACACTGTCATTTGAGATACCACCTGTCTGCTATCTTGTTCATTTTTATTCGACGGTTATCCAATACGATATGATGGACTTTTTCAATCATATCCGGAAAAGTAGCGGTTTTTGGACGTCCACTACGGGGTTCATCATTTGTGCTCATACGACAACGCTTAAATTCGACAACCCAGTTTTTAACCATTGAAAACGAAAGAGGTGATTGCACCCAGCTATACTTAGATTTCAGTTGGTGTTAAACCTTTCAAAAGAATGTGCTCTCAACTCAGTTTTTTCCATTGCTTACAAAATCACACGAGACGTTCACTTTGACGTACACTCAAAAAGAGATTGACAGATCGCACTTTATACTTTCATATTAAACATATTAAAAGATGATTCTGGTAAAGAAGAATCCTCCGAATTAGCTCAATTTCTGTGTTTGGCCTTGTAGTTACCGAAAAATCTTCGTAATATTAATTAGATTAATTTTCCAAAAATGTTTTAATTGCGGCCACCAAATGGGTCTACTATGATACAAAAAAATGTATATTTTAGTGGTCAAATATTTTAATACATTTTTATTATAGATTATACCTGTCACCTTTCAGATTTAGTCAATTTGTAGCAGAAGTTAGAAAAATAAGCGTAACAGAAAAAATAGAAATCACACAAAGCAAGAGAAAAGAACACAAAAACTATAAAGAAAAAGAACAAGGAATCAGACAATAGTTAAAGAAAACTAAGAGTAAAAAAAATTATAAAAAAAAAAAACAAAAAAAAACAAAAAAAAATCATACCTTTCTACAGGCTTAACAGTCAGCCCATCGTTCGCAGAATGACCAGACCGTAGCGAACCCAACGATGTAGTACGGACTTCGGGCAGACCCTTGAATAGAGGATTAGGAATTGTGGGGACTTTAAATTGATTAGGTGGACTTCGTCTATCCTTGGGACTGTTTTGCTCACTAACGCTCTTCCTTTTAGGCCTAGGTGTCAAGAACGAAAACAGGCTATCGGTACTGAAAAATTTACTGCTAAAAGTTTTTTCCTGAGACACCGTAGGCATGCGGGGTATCTCAAAGTCGCTTTTACAACGCAATACCTCATTTTTTCTGTTCTTTTCTATCTCATCCAGACTGAGTCTGTTATCACTTAAAGGTGATCGTTTATAAGTTTCATCGGATTTTCTGTTTTCAATATCTACTACGGCCAAGAAATTCGTCTTGATCCTTTCTACGACACTAGTAGATGATGATTTTTGCAGCTGATTAAAATTCTGCGAAAATACATCAGTTCTATGATTCATAGTAACTTCGGGAGTTCTATAGTCGTCCGTACTGGAATTGCTCACATAACTGAATTGACTTTGAAAAGACTTAGGTGTTCCATATATAGAATTATTTTCTTCTGATTCTTTACTGTTTTTTACTGGGGTGGAAGTGATAATGTTTTGTGATTTTGTTGAGAAAGGAGGTGAGGGCGACGAGAGAATCGTATTGGGGATGTTTATTTTGCGGGGGTAGGTGTTTGGGCGGAATAATGGAGGGTTTTTTGGTTTTGGGTGTGCCCGAACCGATCTGCTATGTAGGTCCCTAATATAAACAAAAAATTGAGTGTTGCATGCAGAAACAGTTTGTGTTTGTGTTTTTAAAATAAATTTATATACACCATGGTTAATACTCAGTGTTGTTATAATTATAATATATATGAAAAAGCAGTTAGCCGAATATTTTTTATGAAAATGGGATATGAACCAAAAGATAAAATAAACTTAAACCAATTTTTAGCAAAGAAAACTTTTAATTCTTTCATTTTTAATATAATTATTAAAAAAAATTGCAATAAATACAAGTTTTCTTTACTTATCGTGCACACAGCCGTTAACCTATTATGGTTTCATTCAAACCAATTTTGTTTCGTATAAAGTGTACCTGAAATATAAGTCTCTGCCTTAATAACTAGCTTAATATAAAGGGAAGAAGGTCGGTTAAAAAAGGAATGTTTTAGAAAATTTGATGCTGATCTAGTAACCGTTTTCAAAACTATTAAAAATGGCTTCTAAACCGTTATTTTGACATGTTCTATCCCAAAGTGTTAAATGTAAATTGTATTTTGTTTTCGGGTTACCTAACGCAACTTTGTTACTTCTTATAGCGACCATCTTGAATTTTTACATATTATCCAAATAAAAACAGATATTACTTAAATAAAAATATTATCCAATATTAAACTAATGCACTTTCGTGTATCACATGCTATTTTAGATAGATGCGATGTTACCAAATTAAGGAAAATATTAGTTTTTTTTTTTTAATTAATTAAAAAGTTGGATGGCATGTAGCACATCGTTTAACAAGAGGGTTATAATATTATACAAAAATCCAAGTGGTCGTCACAAAAAAAATAACAAAGTTACCGTAGGTAACTCAAAATACTAAACTAATGTACTTTCGTGTAACACATGCTATTTTAGATAGATGCGATATTACCAAATTAAGGAAAATATTAGTTTTTTTTAATTAATTAAAAAGTTAGATGGCATGTGGTACATCGTTTAAAAAGAGGTTAATAATATTATACAAAAATCCAAGATGGTCGCCATAAAAAATTTAACTCAAAATACGAAAGTCTGCCATAAAAAGTATCTTAAGAATGCATTGAGATGGGCTAAAGACAAGATGCTATGACGATATTAAAAGTGTCCGCACCTTTGTATGATACTTTTATGTCATGTGTCAAACTCGAGCTAGTGGAGCTAGTCAGTTTTGGTGAGAATAAATGCCCATTTTTATAAATATTATAAAAACATTGTCATTTCGTTAATCTTCAAATATAAAATTAGTATCAAATTCCCTAAAACATTCCCATTTAATTTTATAATATCAAGCGAGATACCAATATAGAGACTATTTCGAAACACACTGTACATCTAAAATTTTAAATGTATTATTTTTCACCCATAAACATGACCTGGAAGTTCGAAAGTATATTTGTATTCAGTGAAACTTTTCTGTTTGACTATAATGTATCGTCGGTATACTTCCAAAACCTGTTAACTGCATTTATTATGGTTTTGAGAAAATCTATTTTTAAAGTTTGTCTTTAAAATAATACCAGGTCAGCGATCTGATTTTATAGCAAATAAAATTTTGAAATAATTGTTTAAAAAAAACAGACTTAAAAATGCGAGAAGGAAGTAATATACAGTGTGTCTACGTAAGTTGGCTAAGTACATATGGGAAACTTTTTTATTATTAGTTTTATGAAAAAAATGTATTCTTCATAAAAAAAACTGTGCATGGTCTAAAACCTAAAATACAATCATCAGATATCAAATTCAAGTCGTAACCGAAGTTTGTCAAAAAAAAAAAAAATGATTATTGTCAAGTACATTCATTTTTGACAAACCTTGTATAGAAATAAATTTGATATCTGATGGTTGAATTTTAGGTTTTAGACCATGCACAATGAAGAATAAATGTTTTTCCTAAAATTGATAATAAAAAAGTTATTATCCATAAAAAGTTCTTCATGACATAAAACCTAAAATTATTTGATCAGTGGTATACGAGGTTTGTCAAAAATAAAGGTACTTTAATCTTAAGCAATATTTATATTTTTTGTCGCAAAAAATTAAATATCTGATGGTTGAATTTTAGGTTTATGCAGAGATTATGCAGAACTTATTATAAAGAATACATTTTTGTGATAACACTAATAATAAAAAAGTTTTCCATATGTAGTCAACTTACGTATACACTATAATAAAAAGTTAAATTTGCTATAATTATTAAGAAGGCAACTGTCATAATCATCACGACTAAATTTAATGTTGTTTCCTAAAAATTATTATTTTTACAAAGGATCACATTGATTTGAAAAACAGGTTGTTTCTTCAATAGACCTTTTCATCACACATTTAATGCGCATGCGTCAGTATCGGCTATCTTTTTCGTACTGTTTTTGTAAACAAGCATGATAAAATTTTCACGTGAGAAAAATTATATTCGATAAATTTTAATTTAGGTATAATTCATTTAAAAAAAGGAAGAAAAAGCAAAGTAATAATAGGTTTAGTGTCTTAATTGAAAAATACATTTTTGCAATCAATTATAATTATTATAGTATCTGTACCGAAAGGAGCAACAAAACGGTGTTGTTATGGAGTATGTAAAAGTGACACACGGTATAAATCATTCAAAGATAATACATATTATTTTATAAATTTTCCAAAGCCTTCGCTGCAATATCGTAAAAAAATATATCAAATTATCAGGCAAAATCCATATTAAAACATGTTCAAAAAGCGCAAAATGTGCATTAGGTGTGAAAAAATGTGGTCGAAGTGACAACGGTTTTCGATGGATTGATGATGTTACTAAAGATACTTATATTTGTTCACTACATTTTCATGGAGAAAGTGGTCCAACAGAAGAAAATTCTTATCTGTTATTACACAATATTTTTTTAATATTAAATATAACACAGTAATATGATTAAAAATGTCATGTTAATTAAAGTGTTTTTGCAAGTAATAATAGTTGATTGGCATAATTAATTAGAATAGAGTTATAATTATTATTTGATGTCATTCATTTTTTAACAGTTGATACACCTAACCTCCCAATCAGTCCACTTTTTCCTATGTAGCAAACATCCAAGACACTTCAACCACCTTCTCAACTGCTCACAACTATGCGCTTCCACAGAGTTATAAAAACAGTACGAAACTTTTGAATTACCACTATTTCAACATAGTGGCTGCGCTTGCGCTCATCACATGATAAAAAGGACTATTTAAAAGGGCATATTATTATTTCATTGAATTTTTTTTACATACTTGGTCGAAGGTCGTACTCTTAGAACGTACAAGTAAATTTTCACTTCAATATTGACACTTTTTTTTTATTTTTTTTTTTTTTTCATTTCCCAGTCTACGTACAACTCTCATGTCTTTCATAACCTTTAAATATTGAAAATTTTCAAAAACTTGTAGTTTTCGAGATATTTTATGTTGTTAAGTATAAGGGGTTAAGAAAAGGTCCTTTATTTCTCACACGTCAATTTCGTGTGAGAAATAAAGGACCTTTTCTTAACCCCTTATACTTAATCCCTACTACTCACATATGGCTACCCTCACTCCAAATATTTTATGTTGTTAGGAAGTCAGCAAAACCACTATTTGCTTCTGAAAGCAAAACATTTATATTACGAAAGCGAGGAATGGCGAATAGCTAACAATGTCTTAATACATTAAAAAATCAACAACCTTAACATTTTTGTTAAATTTTAGATAGAGGGAGAGATTTATTGACAGGTACATGCAGTGAGCACCATTTAGAAATAAGTTATATTTAATATACAGTGCGTTTAGAACAACGACAAAAAACTACTAGACTAATTTTGTTTATAAAAATCGAATTGCAAACATTCACGGTGTCCACGTAGTTGCCAAATTATTATGAGACAATAGTTTGAGAGGGTGTGTGTGAGAGTATTGTTACAATTATTGTTTATGGTTAATAGTTATAATTCGGTACTGACTAAACAGAGAAGTTTATTTGCATTCTTAATTCCAGTTATTATCAGTTTAATATATTTTTCTCATAACAACTATTATAATTTTATAATGTTGTATATAAGCAGCTGCCTCCTTCTTTCTAATGCTGCAGCCGATGTCACAGCTCAGTCCGCGTAATAATAAACACAATCTGAATGTTGCAATAAAAAAAAGCTTAATTATAAATGAATGGATTAGTCTAGTAGTTATTCGTCGTTGGTTCAGAAAGTGTGAAAATGTTGCATTATCTTACGAGTTATTATTTTCGCAGGTAAAGGTCGACTTTATATTTTATTTTATTATTTTTACCAGATGTGACGTCAATTTTTTTTTAATTGAACGGGTTTATTTTTATATCAAAAATTTAAAGTCCTTATTTTTCTGAATTCAACCATATCATATATGTCATATAATGAAACACTAATTTGCAGCATAAAGGAAACCAGTACTCATATTTCTTAACATTTATTTCATTATTTTGAAATGAAAACTTGAGAATGACTCAATAGTTAGTATGAATATTACCAAACCTCAAGTAGGCTATGAAAACATCTGAAAGTCCTTAGAACATTTCCACATTTTATGAACGTACTGTATAATTTCGTGTTTTCATTCATTTATAAAAGTTTTTAGTATCATAATTACACTGTAATTAAAGTAGCAATTTTCTATTTCAATTACTTTTACTGGATCGGAACTCTAGCAACATTTAGCAATAAGTATTTTATATTATACTACCATTTTATACTACTTTATAAATTTATGAACACAGGAATTCCAAAGGATGTTGCAGAACTTCTGAAGAAATTCCAAGACTACGGAAGAAAAAAAATTCAAAAAAATAAAATAATGTAGTTCGCATTCTATTATAATTTTGGAATTTTGAATCAACACTAAAAAATTAAAGATTTGAAAATTTATTTGCAGAAATCTAATGTGTGGAATATAAGACCGCAGTTATAAGAAATATAGAGGCTGTTTAACATAGTAATTTCCATTGCATTATATAGAAAACTATAAAAAAAACCTACGGTCAAAAATCATTCATATTAAAACGTCCTTTTAATTCATAAAATTACTATCATAACATAAACTTGTAATTTTTTAGATGGAACACCCTATATATTATCATAAATTTGTATTCAACAATATAGGTCAAAAGTCAAACGTTTCGAACTTATTAAAAATGATCTTCAGAAAAAAAGGTCCTTTGAAGACTTGAAAATGATTTCTTTCGAATCTACAAACGTCCAGATGGAACACAATTTTCAGTTTCTTTAATTTGAAAATCCGTCAATAGCATTTCAAGTTCAAGGATAGCGTTACAGGAAACATCATGCATTATTAGTTCGAAATTTAGAAATACTTACATAACGTTAAGAAAAGAAACAGATCACACCAAAAGACTAGATTTAAATTGAATTCTTGATATGTCTTGTTAATTTATGATAAATGGAATTTGTCCAATCAAGTTTATGGACCATTTACAAGAGGTCAATTGTGGACATTTCACTAAGCCAATCCAATGAGAAAGTAAAGACAATCCAATGAACATGCAATTGGCGTTTTACACGTATGCCAAGCCGAGTGCATATTGTTGTGGATGTGCAGAATGGTTAGGCGAATAGTTTTGAGGGCCAATTTTAATGTTCATCCTCCAAACATTTATAGGGGTGATACAATAGGTTGTACAAAATAACCGGAAAAAGACTAGACCGGAAAGTCATGTGTTTGACATATTAGATTTTTTTTTACATTTTGCTCGACATTTCGTCACATTTTATTTTTAAATATGCTCGTTTGAAGACAGTTTCATTATAATTTAATTACAAAACAAGTGATCAAAAAACTATATCAATCGGTAGCATTAAAAAAGCTGACTTTCATGTATAGGTAAATACATTTTACATAATTGATTGGTTATCAAGTTTTAACAGTATACCGGCGTTTAAATTAATTAATATGTATATAATTAAAATATTTTTCTAGTAATATACTTCTAGTAATATTACGCTTCATAATTTAATGCAGTTTTTTTTTTTAAATTTGTAATACAAATATATTTTCTAATTATTCACTACAGTATACCATAATTTTTCCCAAAAATAATTTTTTTTTTTTAACATTTATAAGGTCCGACCAATCCTATCTTTTTTATTCTCAGCCAAGACTGTTCTGTGGAGAATTATCATTAAAATGCTATAAATATATGCATTATGGAAATCAAATAAAATATGCTTTAATTATGTAAAAATATAAGAAACAGTTACATTTGCTAAAAGGTATAGATTTTTTAATTTGTGGGTTATTGTCCACGAAGATTAAACGTTTGTTTTATGTACCGGGTTACCCAATAAGAATAGCTACCGGTCATATATCAACAACCATTTATAGCAAAAAAATCAATGACAAAAGTGGCCAGGAGATGGCCTAAGTAAACACCAAACAGAAAAATGCGTATTTTATAAAAAATTTACCAAGGTGTTCTAAAAATTTCCAGAAAATTTCGCTTATTTTGCTAATATCATTTTCTCATACACTCCCCACACAAAATTCCGCCACCCTAAAATTTATTTTAAATGGATTATTTGAAAATAATCGATTATTCTTTTATTTTTTGTAAACACCGATTTATCGGTTAAGTGGCTTTTTAATTAATCGATTATTTTTGATTTTTTAAAGATAATCAAGTAGTCGATTTTAAAGGAAATACGACAAACAAAATATATTGTTTGAAAATAATCGATTGAACGAAAATAATTGATTATTTTCAATGATCGATAATTTAGTTCGATAATCACCCATCCCTAGCGACCAAATGACTTTTAATAGATTTAAATTTTAAAATGTTATCTGGTTTCAGACATATGCATTTCTAGAGTTTTATGTGACGCATCCTCTATAATAATTAATATTCCTAAAGAAAGAAGCCTTAATATACCTTTTTCTGAGGTTACAATACAAAACAGCATTTTCTCATTTTGACTAATTTTTAATATTATGTAATAGCCGTAGACAAAATATAATGTTCAACTCATAAGGTTAGATTTGCAGTATTCGCCTGCGCACATGCTTTTTTTATAATACTCGAAGACAATGAGTACCATTTTTTGCTTTATTAACAATATTCTATTTCAACATTTTACTGTAATCTCTTGCAGAAAAGTCCGTAGTAAATAAACATAAAATGTCGTGGCATCTGTTTGATATTAAAAAATCACGTTAATTTTATTTCATAATATAAAATTCCATTAAACATCTTTATGTTATATATCTGGTCTCTTTTATCTAAGGTAAAAATGCATTATCTCAAACACAATGTAACCACAATAATTAATGTACACAATTCATGTTTCCAATTTACAATAAATAAAATTTATTATATGCGTTTTCAAATCGACGTCGTTTTAGTCTACACTGATTTTATGTGAAAATAAGAAAAATATTAATGATTGATCAGCCCTTCAGATACATAAATATGAGTAAGCCCTCATCTACAACTTACAGGGTCAGCTCAAGCATAATAAGCAAACATTATCTTCGTGGACGTCAATAAAAAAAAATGGATTTTGTAGCCGAAAGTAACAAAGACTAAGATCTCGGTCGAACTTTAAAAATTTTGTTAGTTTAGGTTTATAATAAATGAATACCCCAATTAAATACATTAAAATTACTTTTAGTGGTATGTAATGTCTAATTTTGTTAAATTACCAAATTCTGAATTTGTATTTTCATTTAATAGAATAAGAAAATTATCACGTGCCACTAAATTGTTAGCTTTACTATTAAATTAGTTTAATGAAACCAATTAAAATTTATAATTATTTTAAATATTAGCACCCCAAGTATTCTGAATGAGTGTTATGTATCAAAAAAAAAACTTACCGTATATGCCCGGAATCTCCGGAACTACTCTGCCTACTATGAGAATGGGAGTGAATACTACTATACCCCGATGCTTTCGAGAGCTGGCTGGTGTTCGAAGAGTTTCTAGAGTGTCCAGTCTCGCAGAGGGACACCTCCTGTGGCTCGTGCTGATCCAGGTGAGGTAATGACGTGGGAACAGCGGGAGGATGCGATTCGTTAGAAAAATCTGAAGCTATTGATACGGGTACGTTGTTTTCGGTTAAAGTTTGACCTATTACTAATTCTGGAACAACAAAATATAAGATTTTAAATTTTTAAATAAATAACCCCTTAATGCGGCTATTAATGAAAATATCGACCAACTACACAAACAACGTGTTCTGGATATCAGACTCTTGAAAGCAAATTAATTTCATTTTTAACAGTTTAATTTAGTTTAAGAAAGTGAAGTAAGAAAGTCGGTTTAGATTCGAAAAAGTTAATGCAGATTTGAAAATTCTGGAAATGAAAAATCCCTAATTCCCCCTACGAAATTATGAAGATTACACCCTCATATTCCCAAAAGTGAAAAGAAACCAAAGAAATATTGAAAAAACTGAGAATTTAAAAAAGAAAAAAATGAATACGAGACCGGGAATCGAACCTGGAACCTTGGACTCGGGTCGTTCGTGCTATAACCAATTAAGCCACCTCACATATACGTGTAGATGTAAACTTAAAGCAATCAGATTCAGACTACCAACATTACCCACAAATTCTTCAACCCATCTCAGCTCAGAATTTGTGCGTAATGATGGTAGTCTAAAATGGTTACTTTAAGTTTACGCATTCGGACATTTACACGTATACGTGAGGTGGCTTAATTGGTTATAGCATGGACGGCCAAGTCCATGGTTCCAGGTTCGACCCCCGGTCTCGCATACATTTTTTCTTTCTTTAATTTTCAGCTTTTTCAATTTTTCTTTGGTTTGTTTTCACTGTTGGGAATATGAGTATGTATTTTCATAATTTCGTAGGGGAATTAAGGATTTTTTATTTTCAGAATTTTTAAATCTTAATTTAGTTTCTTGATATTATTTACTATTGTTATAGCAATTACATTGTGTCTGAACTGAATCATCATCACCCCCTCCGTCAAGCATGTAAAATTATTACCCTACGGTAACGAATAGTTAAATCAGCTATAAATTAGTTTTTATTGTAAACAGAAATATACAAAATCAGTGTAAACAATGTGTTTTTAGGCTAAACACTTTCTAGATTAAAAGCAATTTTGTATGTCGATTCCCATTTCTTATAGCATTCCCATTATTTATAAATTTGGCAACCTAACAAGCAAATAAATGCCCAATTATAAGTTTAAAAGAAAAATAAATTAAATTTTTACATTTTTACCAATGGAGTGGTTCACAAAAAATATTTTTAAAGTCTTCAAAATACTTTTTTATACAAATAAAATTATTGAACTCACTGGTTTCGGTCTATTTTGTGATTATACAATACGTCATGTTTCTCATCAATATTTTAATTTCCGATATTGTTAGATAACATATTACACTTTATTGCCAGGCGTTTGCGCTCGTTGCATTAAATGGGAATACATTATAGTAATTTAGGATATTAAAATTTAAATCAGTGCTAAGCTATTTTCATATGTTCCAGGGATATACACAGTATGTCCTATTAGACAGCATATGAATGGAAATTAGATACATCTATATGCTTGTTTAATACGAGTATTTATTTAAATGAACAATTTAAAAATATTGTTAAACAATTACAAAAACGAGTAGCTATGATTGGAAGCAGGGTCTGAATCAGTTGATCATTGCTTTGAAATGTAAGTGAACCAAATACTTGGTAATCGGTGGGGTTCAAATAACTATCAATAACAGTTAATACTAAAAATATTAATAATGCACATACAAGATTTATAATTAAAGCACTAGAAACAAAAAGGGCACCAGTTAGTCCTGTGTCAGTGGATGAAAGCCAGCCTAGAAATGGTAAAAGCATAATCTCCAGACGAAGCTACACTGACGTCTAAAGCAGGCAAGGCCTGCCCCCAAGGAGTACTATCCCCTCTTATTTGGTCATTCCTAGTGGACGAACTCATAAAAAGGCTAATATCTGCAGACTTCTACTGCCTAGGAAATGCCGATGACCTGGCGATTGTCGTAAGAGGCAAGTTCACACAAATCGCTCTAAACATCGTTGACGAGTGGTGCAGAATGGAGAAACTAACAAACTCTCACAAAACGAAAAGTACTGACAGGATTAAAATCATCAGTACTGAAAGAGGCCAAATACTTGGGTGTCATCTTTTACCACAGTTTAACATGGAATAAACACTTGCGAAAAGTTACCAATAGAAGCATAATATCCTTTAACTTATAACTAAAGTTGTGTGGAAAAAATTAAGGACTACAACCTAAAATGTACCTATAGCTGTATACCAGAGTCATAAGTCCTATGATAACCTACAAGTCGGTGGTATGGTGGTGACTTCGCAAGCTGAAGCCATTTGACAACTCAACGGTATTAAAAGGCAAGCATGCTTGAGTGCCACGGAAGCCATGGGAATGACTCCAACAGCAGCTGTAGAAGTCATGATAAACCTAACACCGCTACACATATTCACTCAAGACGAAGCCAGGTCATAAAGGTCCATTATACATAAGAAGACTGTATGGATATATAAAGTAAATATACCATACAGGAAAGCGTGGACCTTTTATTCACGCAGAATTCACCTGGTATACAGATGCTTCCAAAACCCATGTAGATTCAGGAGTAAATATATATGGTATCAAGCCGAAGACAAGAATCTCACTGATCTTAGGTAAACATGCTACAGTATTCCAGGCAGAAATAGCAGCAATACATCACTGGGCAAAAGAGGTATTAAGTCATAAGGTAAATGGAAAAACCATTGTCATATACTCAGACAGTCAAGCGACGTCAAATGCACTCAGTTTCGTGCGCAGGTCCATTTACAGCGTGTGTAGGTCACAGAGGATATAAGGGCAACGAAGAGGTTGATTTACTAGGCCAAGTAGGAGCCTTAAAGCTTGTTATTGGCCCAAAACCCTTCTGTGATGTCATAAAGACAGCTATCAGCAAACATGCACAAAGCAGTGGATGTTTAAAATATCTCAGGAATGGTGGAAAAATTCACCAGGACAGATAAAGGCCAAAGAGTTCTTAAAAGAAGCATCGCCAAAATGTACCGACCATCTACTAAACCACAATAGGAAAAATACTAGAGTACTAGTAGGCCTATTAGCAGAGTACTGTAGGCTTAACAAACGTATAACATCGGTCTGGTAAAAGAGACCATATGCCGGATTCTGAGATTCCTAACACTTGGAGAAGAAAAACCAAGGGCAACTAGCTACGCCGGAGAACTACTTCCTAGTCTATGGAGTCTACTACAAAAGACCAAACTAGACAAGGTACTCTAAACAACGATTAAAGGATATCCACAATAGATCTGAAAAGGTCGAGGTGGGTTAGGCCAAATGAAATCTCTTACCAATAGTAACTAATAGTTACCCTTTCACTGTTGAGTTCTAATTAACAGTGTTATTCCTAAAGTGGCGCTGGAAAATAGTAATAAAGCATACACGGAACACGAGACTAATAACCTTAGCAGTTGATGCCGATGGCACAAAAAAAAATAGATGAGTTATGAAATATTTATTCAGAAAAGATGTATGTAGTTTACACTATAAGAAACAAAATACGCTGCTAAGTCATTTTTGAAAGAATGGAAAATGTGAATTTGGGATTTGTAAGTATTTCAAATATTTGTCACAGTATTTAGTTTTTCACTTTTCATCGAAAAATCTCACTTAGAGAGGAGCATTATAATCTAAGCTACTGCTTGGATTTTAAATCATAGTTACCAAATATAAGATTCTTTAATAATTGCTATTTTTGTTCAATAATAACTATTTGGAAATTATCTTCAGCATATCATCAATTAAATATTATGGCTCTTCAAGGACCTAAATCAGCAAAATATTAAGTATCCTTCTGACTACAGTATTTTGTAATCGTATAATAAAATTGTATGGTCATTTGTCATCGCTTCTTCATTCATAGCATGTGCCATTCATTACACATATGTACCGAGGGCAGAAACAGTAGTTTGTGCAACAAGAGTTAGTATGATGACCACATCGCACGAAGACGAAGTTTCAATTGTCTGAGTGCGATACAGAAAATCCAGTCAAGTTGTACAGTATATTATTTCTACGATCCGCAGAAAAGTTACAAATTGCGGTGAAAAGTTTTTTTAACATTGATAATTAAATTGGTTCTAGATAATTTTATTAGAATTTAGGGTTTATTTGTAAATGCCGACAAATATCTTGTGAATTGCCATTATTTATCGAAATTAAAATAAAAGAAACCCTAATAATTAAAAATATACTGATATATACTAATTACTGAATATGAATTGTGATTGATGTATTTTATATCCTTATTAGAATGAATACGAAATTATATACGTTCACTAGCCTGATATCACCTGATTGTTCGTTCTGTAGTTTGTGCAAAATGGATAATTACATAAGGATGTAGAAGAAATACTTTTTTTTATATGCTTGCATTTAAAATATTTAACTGTAAAAAATGTTTCAACGTGGTTCAAATCATTGTAGGTTTCGTTTAGGACATCCAGTACATCACTAATAACATTCTATTTTTAGAAGCCCATCTATTTAATGGCTATCAGTAGGGAAATCGTTTTTTGAATAATGGATCTAATGAGCTTTTCCGAATTATACGCTGAAAGATCATTTTTCGTCTGAGTAAGTAGATATCAAAATTAAGTAGGTTAAATATTATGTCTAGCTTCCGTTCTAATAGCCTATAAATTATTTTAATACATGTATATTTTATCGTCGCGAAATAGTTTTAAAAACTGATAAGCATAAAAAGACAATTAATAAACAGATATGTAATGTGTTTGAAAAGTTAACACTGTTACTACATTTCCTTGTATAAAAAAAATAGCTAGACATTGATATCAATTTTAAAATGCCACTTAATTAATAGCAATTAAAGTAAGTTTAAAACCATAACTTGTTTAAATGGTATGCCTTCAGTTCATTAACTTAATAACAAAAAAAAAAAATGATTACAAGAGTTGCCTATGTACCATGTCGTAATAATACACTTTTGAATTCATGACCAGCTTTGTTTTTGGATACGATTTGTTACTGAAGCTAGCAGATTTTTAGTCTTCCGTCTCTAATTTGGCAACAAGGAACAATGCATCCAAGTTTGAGGCTATACCAGCAAACACTACGTCAAGTTATTCAACAACAGAACAAGATACTAAGAAACATCGTAGATATCCAGACAGGTTTTAGCATTTGCTTGTAGAAAAGGAATTTGTTATGGGTAGAGCTTTTTCTATCAGACATTACATTTGTTTGTATTTCATTTTAATTTCTCATTTTATTTTTGACGTTTACTCTTCAGTGGCGCCTAGTGTATGACTCTAGAATACCCATGTATTTAGCTGAATCATCAAACGTATCGTTTATTCTGAATTAATGTATTGCTTCCGTTTATTTGTAAAGTTGACGCGAAAGGATTTGTTCTTATTCAATTTGATGCGCCATTTTTTATGCCAGGCATTGATCTGGTTAATACATGTTTGTATTTTTTAGCAGCTTCTTCGTAGACTTTTTCTGTAGCCAGAATCGCAGTGTAGTAAGGAAAGTACGGGACCCAGTTCACTACCTAGTGGTATTTCTGCCTTGATTTACTTTAATTTAGAATATGCTTCTTCCTGTTCAATACATATATTTCTGTTAAATATTATTTCAATAGGTCTGAATATTGTCTTGAAAATAGTGTTTCCAGTTTGTGGAATTGTTCCTTATCTCATACTTTATTAAAAGCTTGCGTCCAGGAAGATTGCAGAGCAAATTTTGTTTTCTTCTGACGATTTTTTTAATATTATCTGTGATTTCCACTCGACCATTCACTGTTAGGTTCTAATTAACAGTGCTGTTCCTGAAGTAGCGCTGGGAAACAGTAACAAAGCATACACAGAACACATGATTGAGAATTTAAAACCACAAACTGAGTCTGGCATATTAGGTTTATACACCTAGGCCATGAAGCGAAAAAAAAATCTGTGATTCTGTGCACTTGCTCTATTGTAGAATGGTTTTCTATGGAGCCGAATTGATGAGAAGGAATTGAGTTCTCCTCCTATATTATTGGTTTCAATCATTTAACGTACACAATTGAAATGGTTGTAGTAAGTAGTGACTCTAATAAAGGCGATAACTAAAAAAGTAGTTTTATTATCTCTGGAGTTAGTTTTAGTGGGAGAACTAAATTGGAAATTAAGATTTTTCTGATTCCAATGAAAGCTCTTTGGAGCACAATTTTAAAAATGTTATATTACGTTCATTTGAGTTACGTTGTTGAAAAAAAAATTATTGCTGTCCCCAACTTATAAGGAGTAGATTAAACGAAAATTATCAACATTGTTTTTTCTTTTATATACAAAAGAAAGCTCTACTGTACTGGGACTTTGTATCAGCGTCTGACCTAAACCTATCAACATAATTATCAACTCTACTCATTTTAAAACAACTACAATACAGAACACTACGACTTGCACTTTCTTATCAAATTTTGCAGAAGTAAGTATTCTTAAGATATGTCTACTATAATAATATTGTCAGTCACATAATGTTTCTCCTCAATTGTCAATAAAATAAAACCCTCAGGTCGAAGATCGTTATATTCAGACAATTCCAGGTATGTGTCGGTAATGGAAAAACATTTTGTAGTTTACACGGTATTTTATGATTAAAACTCAAAATGTCCAATCGCATGCCAAAGAGCTTTATCAAAACTACAAATCTCGTAATGTTCTATACCCCAATCAGATATACTATTTTACTTCTGTACCGATTGAAAATAATAAATAATCTATTTATGCTTTTGAGACATGATTGACGATTATTGTTGGACTCACCCGAAGATAAGAGAGCCGGCCTCTTCTTCGGTAAACTTCCAAATCCGGAGCTACCACTGGCTATGGAACCCGCCAACGAACCGCTAGAAAATTCGTCTTGTCGTTGTTCGTTCCCAGGTTCCTCGACGTTCATCTGTTTGTGCTTCAAAGACGGCGACGGTCTAAAACAAGAGAGAAATATTTAATACAAAAAAATGTTACATTACCTTTCAGCGAGCTCCACACCAGAAGGCAGACTACATAAGTGGGTACTTTTAACGAGGATGTGGATTTGAAGATCCAATGACTCTAAAATGGGAGGCAATATAGAGGAAGTGACTGAAGGCTCCGAAGTTAAAATCGTTGTGTGTCTCCATCTAAGATCCTAGAAGAGGTTAAGTTTTAGTGAGCAGTGCGTAGGGACCAATCCCACACTGCTGGTAACAACCGTATCAAAAAAAACTAACACGATCATAATGACTTCCGTAATTTTCCATACACTTGGTTCGTGCTTTAGTAATAAAACGAATGCAAACAAAAATATAAATGCAGTAAAGAGCAAGCGGAAATTTTCATACTGGACTTTCAGACTAAAACATTAAAGTGAATTTTGAGAAAATTTTGAAAATTTAAGCAATTAAGTACCGTAGTTACATAAGGGAAGTCCTTTATAAAATGTCGAATAGCGATTAATTTAAAAATTTACGGCAATATTGGTTTTGAAAAAAAAAAAGCAAATTTCAAGGCGATTAAAACAATGTAATGATGTCAATATACTAAAATCAAAAACAAACAAGAGTTTCCATTTTAATTCACTCGATTAATTTCATTTCTCTTTTGAATTGAATAAAAGTATCAATATTGATTCTATTTGGAAATTAATTACATGTTTTGCCCATAACTTTCATTCCAATTACATGAAATCAGGGCCGTTTGTTTCATTTCTCACAACGAAGCGTTAAAATGTCGGGATATACGATGTGATTAATTTTTTACAATATCTATGCCTTTACAGCCTTTACTTCCGATATTTGATCATGCAATTATTATCTTTCAGTTCGTTAAGCCTACGGAGAGATTGTGCGATAGATCTGTTGACATTAAATGCTTAGCGTCAATACTATACTACGTCCAACTTATAGACAAGTAGCGTAAACAAAGTGTCCACCGCCTGATTAACTCAAAAACTTCCTGGATTAGTTGCATCCATCAACGAAAAACTACTTGACTAATCCATTCTTTAACAATTAAGCCCTTATTTATTGTAAATAATCACATCGTGTTTCATATCGGGCAGACAGAGCTGTCGCATCGGCTGCCGCATTAGAAAGAGCGAGATAGCTGTTAATTCGAGTGAGAATGAATCAGTTAAATACGGCTACGACGCTTGCTTTACATTGCTATCACCCTTCAAAATAAATTGCTTACTTTCCTAGAAATCGACGAGAAAAAAACAATATACTTCCTTAATGTAATTTTAAAAGTCTTTTTTGCGTTTTAGAGCCTTATGTTAAGTCAATTAAGAATTATAACCATAAACAATCCTTGTAAACTTTGCACAAAGAACTGGTTAATCAATTTAACCATATCCTACACAACCCAGAAGACATTCCATAATTTCTAACTTTGGGGTCGACACATATGCTCCCAAAAAGTTCCAAGAGGGAAATCTACTCACTACAGATTTAGTACGTGCCAGCCTACCTTATAGAAGATTCTTACAACATGTATCACCAACAGAATTTAGAGACACGTCGAGGAAAATAACACCGTAGCGGAGGAACAGAAAGACTGCAGAAGAGATCATCAAGGGTGCAAAGAACAACTTGTTGTGGACTCTGTGATCCTTAAACAAGTACAGAAAGATCACCGGAATATACACACAACAAAATCAACTCAACTATTGTCAATTTCCTTTCAACAATAATGAAAGGGTGACGAACAAACCTACATCTGCAGCTCGGTCCAATCTCCATCAGTACTGACGAAATATCTGTCCGTAGGGGAATCTACCAAGGTGATTCCTTAAGTCCGTTGTGGTTCTGCCTCGCAATGAATCCCCTCCTCTCCATCATGCTCAAATGATACGAAGTACGGTTTTAAAGTCAAAGCCAACAGAAACACTAACTACAATTTCCCACCTTCTTTGCATGCAAGATATTAAGCTATATGGAGCAAACCAGCTTCAAATCAATCATCTTCTAGATTTAACCCATAGATTCTCCAGTAATATTCATATGAAGTTTGGTCTGTCCAAACGTAAAACCTTCACACCGAAAAAGGCATTGTCATAGACAGAGATGTGCAATTACTAAACGTAGATATCATAAAGACAATGAAAAACGGGAAGTCCTAATACCTAGGATTCCAACAATCTAGTTTAATAAACCACAAGCAGGTGAAAGATAGAATCCAAGAGCAATACAAAAAAGAATAAAATGCAGGAAACTTATTGCAAACAATCAATACCTAACATCACACCATTTTTAATAAAATCTTTTGGAATCTTAAAAGGACAAAACCAAGGCTAAAAGCTATTCAGAGGCTGACACGAACAATGATGACAAAAAATAACAACCACGAACTCAACCAGCCCCTTATTGACGAGGAAGCTTCAAATAGATGGCTTACTAGCGGTACCCTCTTTCCAAAATCTGAGGGCTTTATGATCGCTATCCAATATCAGGTCATCAATTCCAATAACTGCAAGAAATTTGTCATTAAGGACGTCAATACCCAATCGGACAAATGCTAGAAGTTTCAACAAACATCAGAGACTATTCAGCATATAACATCTGGCTGTAGCGTGCTAGCTAATACTGACTACCTGCATAGACATATTCAAGTATGCAACATCGTCCACCAGAAACTGGCCAACAAATTCCGTCTGATTAACACATATACACCGTACTATAAATACCAGCCGCCGCAGAAGGTGCTTGAAAATGACAACTTTAGAGTCTATTACTATAGATCCATTAACAGACCAGACATTGTAGTATTGGATAGAAGAGTCAACTTAGTCGTCCTCGTTGACGTAGCGGTACCGAACAGCCACAACGCTTTCAGTAAATATCAGGAAAATATGGCTAAGTATGAAGATCTCGCTATTGAGATTAAGCAGATGTGGCATGGCAAAAGAGTGGAAATAGTCTTAATAATTATATCATCGTCCGGCGTAGTCCCAAGACCTTGCACGATAGCCTCTCCAAACTGGGACTAACAACACCTTATCTGATAACCAGAAGGCTGTTATACTGAATACCTGCCATACAGTACGAAATTTACCATGTGAACTAAGCCTAACCCCCTTGGTACTTCGTACCCGGGATAGGTAAATTATACCAGCTCGGGTATCTGTTCTTGAATCTCGGGGAGTAGAAATTTTGAGGGAAGAATAAGACAGAAATACAAATTTTACATTGCAGATAAGAAAAAAAAAGCCATAATAATGAACTTAGTAGCGTAAAAAGTCTAATAAATAATAATAGCCGTCCTCCTTGCACAAGCTCTTCAGACTTCAAGGGTTCGCTCATAAGGGGAGTGAATTATAGAGTATTATTACTTTCGCAATCTTAAAAAGCATAAATGTTGTTTTTAAAACGCCCCTGCTTGTTATACAGAACAATATTTACGTAAAATAAAGGCCGATTCAATTGGTTTAAAGATAGACATCGATTGTTAATGTCTTCATTGTCTTATTTCTTTGTTTACCGAAAGTACTTAACGCCTTTATTGTACTCGCAAGTATCTATATTTAAAGAATGATAAATATTTGCTATTCGTCACTTTATGTTTGTTAATTATTAAGGTAGGTACTTTCTAGAAAGAAATGTATTTTTTCTTCAATAGGATCAAAATATTCATATTGATTGATCACTCCGTGTAGAAAAATATCATTATCTTCATAGTAAAACAATATCCACATTTTGTTACCAATGCCATAACAATCTTCATTTATCAGAAACTCTCAAGTCACCTTTGGTAGCTGTGACAGTCAGTTGTCATGTACAAAAGTTTTTCTTAGTTTTTATCGCGTTAGGTGCGTAATTAATACAAGTTTGGAGTTATTAATTCTAATATAATAATTATACACCGTTGTTTTTTTTTTTTTGGCTTGGATTAGGAAAGATTAATAAAAAATTCTGTCCAAATAATACGGTATTAGCAAGGAGTAGAAATAACAAGAGAGGAAAGTCAGAGAGAGAGAGAGAGAGAGAGAGAGAGAGAGAGAGAGAGAGAGAGAGAGAGAGAGAAAAGTCTTGAAACAAAATCGGTAAAATATGAAGAATCCATCTACGTCTGTGAATGATAATGAAAATATTAACCAAATTTTGTTAGACTATTATGAAAATCCTAGAGTACTGTGGATCTCTTAAAGAAAGAAGATTTTATTAAAGCAACGAACAAAAAAGTAAACGGTTAAATAAAATAAGAGTTGGGACAAAATCATTTATTTCAATAGAATGTACAGTTAGAAAAATTTTGAAACAAGTGTAGCAAGTACGATACTGCACAAAAAATATATACTGAACAATGTTAAACTACTTCACGCAAACCTTTCAAATCAAATTAAAAGTAGACAGACTAAATATAATACTGTGGTAATGATGGTCATCTCTGTACGTTTTAAAATAAACCGATACATTCAAGCAAATGTTTTTTTTTTCCTTCTTTTTTTTTATTTTCGAAGTTTCTCTATTAAAATAGCTGAGGGTTTAAAACGGACAAGAATTTACGGCTGGGAATCTACATCTAAGCAATTCCTTGGAGATACCCCGTTTCCCTGAATTCCAATAAACTGTGAAATAGCGGTTGCGAGGATGATTCAACCGAAACCTATTTTCGGTTCTTTTTTTTTAAATTTAGCTTCTAATATTTTCCTCCAGAGAAAAGTTTATTATAATATAATACGAATAAGGTAAGTGATATGTTTCACGAGTGATAAAAATTATTTTCGAAAGTGATGTAATTTTTTTTCTACGATCCTAAGACAATTTTAACAAGCAAGTGTAGATTCTGAAGATGGGGGTTCAATTTAGAAGCTGCCTGTTCTAGGTTTGGTTTTTATTTTTTGCCTTATGGTAAGAGTTTTCAATAATTTAAGTGCTTGGATGGTGAAGTTGAAAATAAAAACATTGCTATTCCATTTTTTAGAACTTTTAAAGAAAAAAAATTGTAGAACAAATTTCTTCAATTATACATTTTTTCTCTACAATAAATAGTACATATAGGGACAGGGACAATTTGTAGTAAAAATTTCCAAATATTTCTAGAGATATTATCTACAATATTTAGTAAAAATATCCAAATGCATCATAAGAATTGTTCTACAAATTGTTATAATTTTTGCTATTCATTGTATGAATTTATATTAAAAATGTATTGCGTTTTATGAAAATAAATACGAAAATTTTACTCAATAAATAGTAAAAATTCATACAAATTGTAGTAATTTTTAATAAAATTTGAAGTAGTACTTTATAATTATTATAATTATAACCTAGAAAAAATGTTCCTTGATAAAATATTCAATTTATTGTTTTAATATAAAAGATAAAAAGTCTTAATTACATTATGTAATAAATAACAGTAATAATAGCGCCCTCAGTCTCAGTTGGCTTTTCTGCACCTGAAAAATATGAAATAAAAATTAATGCCTATTGAACTGTTCGTACCCTTAAAACGGGGATATTTATCACCTTTATACTGATTTGGATATTAAATGACTAAGTCAGATAACTAACAAAAATGTGAAAGTAGGTATGTCACAATTAAGACAAAAAAACATCATTGAACTTGGCACATTTGTTCGTTGGGCACAACATTCGATCGTTGACCACAACTATTTTTTATTTTAAATAATCTACTAAGGTTATTTAAATTAGTTATCTAAAGGTAAATTATTCAGAAACAATAATAAATGTACTTACCACTAATAGAAGTTGTCATTAAAATTTTCTCAAACGCATCGGTGCTTATAATATAATAATGTGTTATAGGTACTCGTATATGTACCATGCTTTGTTTTGTGAACATGGCGAACGGCTACTGCTGTCTGGCCATTTATGATCAACGTCATAAAACGTTGGCCAATAGCAGAATTCTGTTTTATTCACATGACTTAGAATTTCTACAATATATGGTAGAATATTTTTAAACAAAATTGAATTTTTTTCATAAGAAGGGATGTAAAGTATTACTATTTTTTGTAGAGATAATTATTAATATTTGTACAAATTTTTACAGAAGTTAGTAGTAGTAATTACGATAATTGTAATAAATTTCTACTTCTACAAACAATAGTAAAATATAATAAACATTTTGGACTTCTTTCCTATTGTTATAGCATTTTATTCGACAATTCAATTGCTACAATAATGAATAGTTTTTAACTATAAATTGTAGTAAAATGTTCTACAAAAAGTTAAGTATTTTTCTATAAGTCTACTACTACAACAACATTGTAGTAAAATTTTCTAGTCACATTTTTTTCCGTGATACAATAAGATAATGCGTTTCAATTGTTTATTTTACATATTACAAAAAAAAAACGTGGAACGTTGAACAAGAAATTTTTCAATTAATCCAGGCTAACTAATCCAGGGCCTCAGGTCGGAGTCTCAGTGATCTGGAGCTGCTACTGGAAATATCATACAAGGAGGGCATGCTATGGGGAGGAGCTTGCTTTTTCCACAAGGCAGGATTCTCCCCATAGTAGGCCCGCCTTGTAGGATATTCCCAGTAGCGGCTCCATAAGTAACTATCCTTACTATTTATGTGATATGAAAAAATTTTCATAGAACCAAATAATGAGATAAATTCTGTCATTTTCCTATATATGTGGTTATAGAAAGCGATAAAAATGTTAGTTATGTAATTAAATTTAAAAAATGCAATTTTCAATGGCATTCAAACAGCATTAATTTTAAATCACGTCTGATAGGCATTTGAATGATATTTAAAGAGAATATAAAATATAGTGTTAAATGTAAATATTTTATAAAAAAAAACAGTTTAAAAGCTCAAAAGTTCGTAGAGATCTAAAAAAATTTTAAGAATTGAAATTTACAAAAATATACTGCGATGATTTTTTTGCTGGTATAAAAACAGTACTTTGTTATCATATTAGCTATTTTTCTTTGTTGTTATTACGTTTTGAAGACAATGTTAAGTATATTCCGTTTCACGGATTTTTGTGTGTACCTGACATATGCGTGAGCAGATTTATTATAAGATTTTAGGAGTAACCTTTGAAAGTAAAATGACATTCTAAAAACAAATCGATTATATCACAAAAGCTTAGTTCAGTTTCTTTTCTATTCAGACAAATTAGAAATAGTCTCTCTTGACATTCCAAAAATAACGTATTTTACTCTTTTGTCGAGTCAGATCTGTGATATGGTCTGACATATTTAGGATCCTCATCGTTTATGGAAAATGTTTTTATAATACAGAAAAAAATTACAAGGAAAATTCCACACCTGTAATTTTGAACCAATCAAAATACTTGTTTTTGACAGATCACCATGGCAACGGAGGTATTTTAGTGGAAATTTTTCTCGTGGGGTACCCAACAGCGAATTGTACTGGAAATTTTTTGACGTTTACAATAACAGACCATTTTTGACAGACTGGTTTTTATTTGTTCACATAATAGGTTTAGTTTTGATACATTTTAGTTACAATGCTAAGGTGTTTTCTATATTCTTCGGCCACTTCTTTTCTTCTTAATGGCGAAAATGCAGGACTTTGGATGCTTTGAATTATGTGTCTATGTCTAATAAAATATATATAATATTTAGACACTAATTTATTCACCTTTTTCCCATTCAGCACTTTGAATTTTGCGTAGTTTAGGTGCAAATATTCGTGGACAATTCGGAACAAATTTTCGTTTTTCAAGTTGGAGCCACAATCCTCTATTAATCCGAGTAAGTAAGTCATGGTGCAATGATTGATCATTACATCAGACAATTTCACGCATATTTTGCATAGCGTATGATTTTCAAATCGATTCATTTTCAAACAAATAGGTAATTTTGTTGGTTTTACTTGCTGTGCAATATTCTTTATCGCAACAAAACGCGAGTTATTTAATGTTTTGAACTGTCAAAATACAATGATCACAGCCTCCTACGATTGATGCTTGCTGACGCTGGTTATGAATTTCATACCATTTTAAAGCGCTCATAACGCATGTTAATAAAAACGCAGAAAAACAATTTTCTACCACTTGTAGTTATTCAAAACTTACGTAAAATTAAAGAATATACTATTTTCTATTTTCAAATGGTATTCCCATGCAACTACAATGAGTAGAGAAAAGCAATTTGAAGGCCTAAATAATTGCAGCGAAACATTTTTTTACGTCGGGCCGCTTGACAACTTCAAAACTGAAATTATATTCGAGGTTAGGGTCTCACTTAGTTACCATGACAACTCAACAATCAAGGCGACAACACCTTTTATGTTTCACTGGTGACTTGGAGAAAATAATTTGCATTGTTGAGAAACGAAAAATAAATTTTAATAATATTTAATTTTCAACCATAATTCGGCGTGGAATTTTCTTACCGAATACCACGCGAGGTCAAATTAATATCAGGAAATAATTTGACCTCTAGTGGTATTACTAGTGAAAATTTTATACCTCTATTTTATAGCCGATCAAATGCTGTTATTTTAAAAGGTTTCCATAACAACCAGAAAAAATGTCCGGAAATGTTTCTCTTGGCGAGTACCCTGCATGAAATTACACTGGAAATGTTTTGACATTTGAGAAGCACTTTCATGCACATGATATTACGACGCAACGGTGTAATTAAAAAATTTGCCATTTTCAGCTCTTAAAATTTTATTGTCTGGAAATTTTTGCTCACTCACGAATATTTTAAGAAAATTATCCCTCGTCTTCGACTCGGGATAATTTTCAAAATATTCTTTAGTTCGAAAAAAGTTGCGCAAATAATTTAGGCACAAGTGGTAATATAAGTGATAATATAAAAATCTTACCCCCACCGTGGCTAGCGGGATATAGAGGGAGTTGTGGCATATTTAAAAAATCTAAGAATTTTTTATATAAAACACATATAAAATTAAGAAAATCTATCAAATTATGATATTCTGCTAATAAATCTTTCTTTCTTTTATGTAAAAAAAAGAAGTTTCAAGTAAATATACATTTTTAATTTTTTACCCGTTTCTTCAGATCAAAATGATTTGAAATGAAATTATAATAAATAAGCACAAATTTAAAATGCTTGAAGAAAAGATTTTCAACTCGAATATTTTAAAATACACCGCCTGATAGTCCTTGCAATCTGCGGTTACGCACTTTCCTGTCTAATAATTCAATGGAGACAAGTATATTTTACTAATTTTGAATATTTAATAACATTAATTTAAAATTAGTACTAAAAACTAAATACATGTAAATTATACATGTAATGAACCAAATCATTCTAAACTAATTTTCCTAACGTGTGCGGCTTAGTGCAAAATAATTTATCCGATTAAAAATTAGCAAATGTCAGTTTTGTGAAAGGAAAGGAATCTACTTGTCGTGGCGCGCATGCCTGCCGCCTGTCCATTACTTCTCTTACGGTGTTGCCATATTTATTCTTTTTTTAGACCATAAAGAACATTATATTACTATAAACTAACAAATTATATAAGTTTAATAAACACTTCCATAAATGTTTATTATGTCTTTTTCATACAAAATAATTCAAAAAAATAATCTTTTCAAATACCTTTCGTCCTTTTAAATTTTATCTATCTATTTTACGAGGGTATATCAAATATAAACGGGACTGTTTGGATTAAAAATTCCTGAGTGGTTATTGATCTGGAAAGAATTGATAGAAGGGGAGAAAACCGATCAGAATTCGCTCACGTTTCTTTTAGTATGCAAAGAAACCATGAGAGAGAAAGAAGTGCATGTCTCCGTGGAGCAACAGATATAATTAAGTTTTTGGCAAAGGAGTGCGTAAAACCTACCGAAATTTTGCGACAATTGCAGGTACAGTTTGGGGATAACACTCTGTCAAGAACCCGTGTATTTTCATGACACCAAGAATTTTCTGGAGAGCCTGAAAAGATGCACGCGTGAAAGCAAATACGCGATTGTAAGCCTAAAAGGTAATGGCAACAGTATTTTTTGATCGACTTTCTACACGATCAACGCATGATTAATGCACAATATTGCAGAGTTACTGGAAGCCGCAAAATTGTTATTTCGACGAAAAAGGAAGAATCAATCGGTCAGAAATATCATTCTTTTACATGACAACGCCAGACCTCATGTAGCTAATGTCACTAGGAAAAAATTGGAAACATTTGAATGGGAAATACTGGAACATCCTCCCTATAGTCCAGATCTTTCCCCTTGTGATTATCATCTTTTTGGATCCTTCAAAAAAGCGCTTGGAGACTAGCGTTTCGACGATACCAAGCGGTGGAAGCATTTGTGCTCCAATGGCTACAGAAACGTCCGAAGAGTTTCTACGATGCTGAAATAAAAAAGTTATCAATCCGATGGGAAAAATGTATTTATAATGGGGGGATGTTTGTAGAAAAATAATGTATGTTTGAAAACCTATTTAAATAAAGCTTAACATTTTTACAAAAGAAATCCCGTTTATATTTGATACACCCTCGTATTTCAGGCAAAACCACTCAAACTGATTTAAGATGAAATCACTCGTTTATCAATTGGTTTGTTTTCTTGATTTTCCAAATAAAGACGTTTTCGTGGAAACTAAAATTTGAAGGACTCGTGGTATTACCCTTGATAAAATTATACATATAATGAAAAAAATTGTTGGTATCGAAATTTGAATGCACAATCTTTTGCTTCAATAACCGGAGACTTATTCATTAGAGCGCGTTCGACAGATTAGGGTGTGATGGTTTTTATAGGATAATTTACATTTCCCGCTTTATATACCGTATCTGGTGTTGCCCATCACCGACCTTATATAAAAAATGATTCTTTTTTCCATTTTTCTGTTTGACCGGTGTTATTATTTGTTTTTAGGCCATTTTTGATTTATAAAAAGAAAAAACACATAATTTTTCAGCATCAGATTGAGCCTAGTATTGAAATTTGTTAACGAAATGTATGAAAACAAAAGCAAAACGAGAAAGGTTGAAAAAATCCTTAATTTCATAATAAATTCAGTTCATGGGTATCGAAATAATTGGGTCGGCCTTACGGCTTGGCTTATGTTCAATAATTTAAATAATTTCTTCGTCGTCGACGATGTGAATATATTCAAAGATATCTTTTTTTAACAATAAAAAAAGAGAAAATATTAAACTCTTAAATTGGCAACTATAATCGTTCTACGCATGTTCAATACATAACTGCGAGTATTTATATGAAACCGCCACTTGCAAGTGTCGGTTAGGGTTAAAGGCATATAACTGACGCTAAAGTCGATAAACCTTTTGATAGGCAATGACTGACGGCTATTCGCGATTCAAATTAATTTTCGCGCGCCTGTCATTTGTCACCTTTAAGTAGGATGGTAGGATGTTTGTTTATATCACATACTTTGATTTTCTTTTACTATACGGAGAATGGTCGCACTGCGCAGCTTTCTGAGTGCCTTTTAAAAGGAGATAGAAAACTCCGCCATTTTGAACCTTTATTACGTGTTGCCTACATCTTGGCGCAATATTTTTAATAGGTGCGTTTTAATCATCCGCTTCTGCTTCGGAATTGTCGGTTTTCTTGTTTTAATCTGACAGGTTAGAACGACTGAACCGACAATTCCGGAAGCAGAAGCGAATAATTAAAACGCACCTGATATTTTGCTTGCTGCTGTCAGTGTCAGTGAATATTATTTTTGGAGTCACAGTTTATTGCTAAAGAATCAGTTAGCTCACTTGGACCAGTTGAAAGTTCCAAAATAACAGCCACTCCAGGGATACAAATTCAGGATACGCAGAAGACTGCTGTTTTATTATAGGCGGTTGTCATATATTGTATTAACTGAGTTGCGCCGTATATAAACTGGAACATTGAGATAAAAAGTGCCGACGCAGAGTGAACGATCTGATTCTTTAGCTATAAACTGTGTCATAGGGTTCAAAATGGCCGCGCCCTATGTTGGGCGTGTCGGACCTCTCTCTTGCCCCGTATAGTAATCAAAGTATGTGGTTTATATACATGTGTTTGTTTTGTGCGGGATTTTGTATTTGTGATTTTTTAACTGTTTCAATATAATATTTATCATGTGTATACATAATTTGTTGGAAATATTCACCTATTGGTTACTACACGAACATCTAGAAATATTTACTAAACCCAGGACATGATTTATGTGGTTTAAAGAACATTTCAGGTACCAAACGTTTATTATTGATGAAGTTATTTAAAAATCTTTGATTCTGACATTAACACCATATAGATTGCAATTTGTTGGGGGCTTTTCGCAAATTACATTTTTAATTTAAACACTATCAAAGGCTATAAGAAAAAAACAAATTTAAAGCTCACAAGTAAGAAAAACGTCGAATTATAATTGATATAAATTAAAATATAAACAGTGAACAGGAACGCCAACGTTGCCAAATGATGAACTAATTTTAAAACAAAATTAATAAATGAGCTGAAATTTATAAAAAAAAATCAATATAATAAATCGGTTTTATAAAAATTCTTAAATAAATATAGATTATGATTACATATTACTAGACACAAATTTTGCTACTTAAAAAAAGGTATTATCCACTTTTTCAAGGGCTAAAAATCCGAGGGCGTAGCCAAATTTCGCTACTCCTGGCAACACTAAACAATATCCTACTTATACACTGAACAATATCCTACTTATAGGCACCTTCTACAAATTTACTCCAGAGGGCATATCACTTAGCTTGAATCGTGAATCCCCGTAGCTGCCAGCTATCCTAAATAGCCGAAGATTAAAAAACCAGTCTTAAGAACAAAAATCTGCTTTCAGCACGGTACATAGTTTCGTTTCACTAAATAAAACATGATTTTAAGACAGCGTTGCCATATTGATAAAGACTAGTTAATGAATAGAATATTGCTCCATCTGTTGAACAAAATTACTCTTAAATATGACATATGCATGACATCTACCAAAATTAGTTATTCTTATGAATACTGGAGGCCTCTAAAAGTGGATATTTTTGAAAGAGCCATATAAAACTAATTACTAAGAAGAAAATTTGAAGAGATTAAAAAAAGGTTTTAAAATACGGGTAAACAATTTGTAGTTTTGGAAATTGTCATCAGTCAACCGTTTCTTGTTTATTTTGGTATGATAACGTTCATTCTTCAACCTCTAACCTTACACAACGTGACAAACGAACTACTCCAAAAAGTCAGTATTTAACAAAAAAAAAATAATTTTCCTCATTTTCTAATATATTCTGTACACTACTAGCTAAAACTTATCAGTTTAATTCTAGTGATGTAATAACTTGACTTTGCGTACAAAATAGAATATTGATTGCTAGTTGAACTGTAATAGTCGTCGATGCAGTATAGTCGCATATAATTGCTATTTTATATCCAGATTATTAATATACATTCTATTATTATTATTAAGATTAAGTACTTACGCTTTAAATAGTATATCCCCCGATATCATATTCAGTTCTATCTTAAACTTGAGCATGCTGTTGTCCTGTCGATGTCTTGCATCGTATCCTTCGAGTAAGGCCTTCTTATGTATTAGTCCCGCTCCCGCATATTCGGCGAGATTCAAATCCACGAAACCAAGTTTGTTGAAGGATCTACCGCCTTTGGATTCCTTGCGGATAGATATCCTAAGGACGCAACGTTCCATTACTCCAGTCGAGGCGTTGGCCATCATTTTGCAGGGGAACGTGAAATTAGCACCCCATTGGACTTTGTGATCTTGGACTTCTTGCCTGAAAAGATAGAAAAATATTTGTAATATATGTAATATGTATATCGTCGGGTTATTGCCAAAACAAGATAAGTTACATTTTTATAGTTTTGAGTTATTTCATGATATTTAGTGGTGCTGCAAGACGAGAGAGACATTTTCTCTCGAAAAAAGATTCGAGACGAGACGAGAGAGTGTCATCTCTCGACGAGAATTTCTCGTTTCTCTCGAACTCTCTCGAACAATTTTCTCTTTGCTTATTTGAAATTTTCAATTGATTATCGTAACTTAAAATTTTAACATATTAGATTTCGAGATAGTCAAAAAGTTAACTATAATACACCTATTCTATAAATATTAAATGGTAACAAATGATACTTGTGTTATTAGGATTTTATAAATAGTGATTTATAGGAAAAAATATTTCTCATTTCATTTATTTAAAATTTATACAATCATTTCTTATATTTAATCCATTCTGCTTTGGTGAGGTTACTTTTGAAGATAAGTTGAAAATTTTTAAGCGTTTTTTCGAAAAACTGTCAAAGAAAAGGTAATACACACGAATGTATTATATACAGTGAGGACGAAAATTATACCCTCCTCTATTTTAACTTCTAAATGAAAAAATATAACAAAACAAAAACGAGGTAAAACTTTTTGTTATAACGAGATGCACTTGAGACACGTAAGATAGAGGGAGTTACTAGCTTTAAATTTTCTTATGGAAAGTAGAGTTATGTGATACCTCATTTAAAAGATATTTTCTATATTTTTACAACAGATTTAGTTTTTTATATTTTTACAGAAATAAATTCCTAAGGTAGGTTAATTTCTTTTTTTTATTAACCGCTTCAACCTCAAAGGATTATTACCGGAGGTATATTACCTTATAAATGCTGTTTTTTACAATAGTATACAATGGATAATTAACATTTTGGCTAGTACAGAGTAAAGTCAGTATCTTTTATAATTTTAAGCAATTTTTACTGTTAGAGGGAACACTACACAAATGACAATTTTTTGTAGCTGGTACTTTGTTCTTATACAGACATGTTCTGGGCCTTTACTAATAAGTTACATTCTTGATAACTCTCGTATTAACAATTATTGTTTATTATTAAGGAAACGCTTCTTGTATTTACTAAAATAAATTAAGAATATCAAAGGTGATTTAAAAACCACTTGACGTATTACATTTTTCATAACTTCTTAGCCAAAAAACGTATTAAAAAATTATCTTCTAACATTATCTAACATTTCTTGGATTATTGCGGCACACGAGAATTATCAAGAATGTAATTTTTGTAAAAACAAAACAAAATAACAAAATTAAAACTGCTTGGAAGTAAATATAATCAAAATATCTATCAAATGAGGTATTACATGACTTTACTTTCCATTAGAAAATTTAAAGATAGTAACGCCCTCTATTTTACGTCTCAAGTAAAGTGCATTTCATTATAACAAAAATATCATGTTTCTCTAATTTCACATCTTTTTTGTTTTGTCTCTATCTTCTTGCATTTTGAAAACATACTACAAAATCCTTTCTTTTGACATCGCAGGATTGCATTAAAAAAATCTAACTTCCAATTTAACCTCTTCCCCCCTCCCCGACTGACTTACAAAACAAAGTATTTTCGTTTTTAGTTAACGCCTAATCTGTAGACATGGGTAACGCACTAAAATTCTTTGCGTTGATACACTAACTCCGGCGCACTCTATTGCGCCAACTCACTGCGTTAACGCAATTGCGTTATTGCGTCACACCACTGCCTGCGCCGAATGAAGTCGATGCACCTCGGTGTATCGCATGATACCGGTGTTATTCAGCGGTTCAGCGCGGGCTGTCCTTTTATAAGGATCAAACCGTGTTCAAGGCATTAACGCAATTGGGAATTTAACTAAATTTTTTTTATTAATGTTTAAAAATAAACGAAAATATAACAGTGTAATGCACTCATTTTTTTATTTCATTGTGTTCGGATTTTACAAAAAATACAAAAATTCCAATTTATATAAAAAGGATATAAATTTTGTATACTAGTAGCCAATCAAATTGGGAAGAACTAAAAATTGACAGTGTACAAGATTAAAATTCATAAAATTCGACCTACAATCCTACAAATGATGTGAAATGTTGCAAAAAAACATAATTACTTGATAAATTTTGGGTAATCTGCATTACGAGTTGCATCAATTACGTAAATTAAAATTCTCAACTCGTCACGGAAAACGGAATCAGTGCCTGGCGCATGGCGCACCAACAACTCGCGATCCTTTCGACTCAGTATCGAAAATTGCGTTGCGCTGATACAGTAACAACTGCTGTATCAACGCTCGTAACGCATACAACTGCGTTAACGCAATAACGCAACGCAGCGCTGCGTTACACATGTCTACTAATCTGGGCCACTTATTACTTTAAATTTCAATTGTAAAACGACTGTGACAGACGGACAGACAGAGAGACATAAGTATTTCCTATTGCCAAATTTGGGTACTAATTAAGGGTGTGCACGATGTATCGATGTTTAAAAAACATCGATTTTTAGGTTTCGATTATCGATGTTCAACATCGATGTTTTTTAATCCGATGTTATTTGCTAACATCGATTTTTACATTAACATCGATGATTTTCTTTTCAATGTTTCTTGGTTTTTTGTTAAGCGTCACGTTTAATTTGATGGTTTAAATTTCTTTTTCCTGTTTTTTTGCTCTTCAATGAACACTTTTGGAAAACATCGATGTTTACAGACACATCGATGTTTGAAAAATTTTGCGCATCCCTAGTACTAATGCGCAAATTACTTGAAAAATTATTTGTTTTTGTCTTACAAATTTTACCGTTTTTTCATGTTTCGTCTTTTTCAAATTTAAATTTGATATTGTTTTATCACGAGAGAAACTAGACGAGACAAGACGAAAGGAAGGCTATCTCGATCGAGAGAAGCGCCTTCTCGTCGAGACGAGAGAACAGTTTTCTCTCGCCCTACGAGACGAGAGAGGCCACTCTCTCGTCTCGTCTTGTCTCACGGCATCACTAATGATATTACATATTTGCTCAAATAAATTAAGGGTGCTACAATAAGATAACAACCACTTCTCGAATTTTGACTGTATGTTTATGATATTTATACACGTAAAGTGTCAGTTGTCTTGTTTAGCCTGTTTTGTTTAAATTTGACACATAACCTTAAAACCGTTTAATCGGTAGATATCATGGGCTAATATTTTATAATTTTTACTTGTTGAAAGCAAAAACAATAAAAAGAAAAGATGTCTAGTGGATTAGCAATGCTAAAGATGGTTAGCCAACAAAAAGAAAGCACAGGTAAGCAATTTTGCATCTATTTTGGGTAGATGATAAAATGTGAAACATGTATTATTCGCTTTATAAAGAATTGTCTGAAAAAAAAAGGCACACAGCCAGTATCTCTAATAACCTATCGAAGAATATTTTGTACAAATTATAATTACTCATTTTATAAACTAAAGAAGGACCAGTGGCAAGTTTGTATGCCGCCGTATAAAACCTGCCAAAATTTAGAAAGAAAAGAAAAACTACGAGAAAACTATAAAGCCCGTATGGAAAGAAAGATTGTTATTCTGCTAAAATAAAAAATAAAGAGAGGGCCTCAACCGAAAAAAAAAAAAAAATTGTTGTATTTTCGATTTGCAATGTGTTTTGCAGATACCTAGCAGTGACGTAAGTCATATGTACTATAGTAGAAAACTATGCACGTACAATCCACCATTTATGACATGGCTCCTCCCATTGCCGCTTTTTGCTGTTTGGACAGAATTAAATGGAAAGAGGGGGGTAGTTTGAAAATTGGTACATGTTAACATGAATATTTAAATCAACTATTTGAGAATGTTTCAAAATTGTCACTGTCGGCCAAAACCGTAATCGAAATGTAAGTGCCCTAATGCTTTTTTTAATGAAAAATAAGCTAAAAACTCCATGGGAGAAAAAGTTGATTGGCTAAAAGTGAAGTGCTTTAGGTATCTGAAAAGTAAACCTTGAGTTTTAGAATATCGTTATGACCATACTTCGGAATACAAGGAAATACATGTTTTGAGTAAAGGCCGTCCTCTAAATGCAAATGAAATTAAAATCACAAAAGCGTACAAAAGATGTAGGCCCATTCCGGTTAAGAAAAAACAAGACCTACCAAAATTGTGTAAACGTGATGTTATCCCTGAAGAATACCATCAATATTACAAATCCTTGCCTACCTCAGGTAAAAGATTTAGTTCCAGAGCCAGCATCTGAAGATTCTGATATAGAAGAACTTCCTTTAGAAGAGCAGGATAAATAAAACAAAAACAGGTAATTATACATCCAAAAGAAGATAAGTGCTTTTTCTGCTAAATACTTTGGTAGTTTTTAAATTTTATGATAAATTTATCTACTGTTTAATATCCAATTATATTAAAATTCAGTTCCTAACTAAAAACATAGTTCTTCTTTTATGCCTAATTTTTCATCAACTGTTAATATTTTAAACATTAATAACTCAAAACTATAGATAATCGATAGAGAAACATATAAACGTCATTACTTTACCATCCATATGCTCTAAAATGTTAAATAATTAAATTGCTTTCATTTTCAAAATTATGCTTTAATTTCAATGACCACACTGTGTTATTCTTATGGACAGTAATGACAGTTAACAGTTTGGTTCCTTTGTTGGCATCCAATGCTATGACCTTCCTCAACCTGTGACGCGCAATAAACACGCGTATAGACCTTTCTACCATGTTCTAGTCAGTTTTCTGACATCTAATGAAGTTTGATAGAAAAGACCGCATGTATATGGTTTGGTGACTTATTAAGATAGTTCCAAGATTTGCATGGAGTGTTAGATACTCACGTTTTCTTATTTTACATAATGTTTTTGATTTACAATTATCTAAATCATGCTTTACTACATCCCAGAGTACAACATATCCATCAAATACGTACAGATATATTTTGTACATGTAACAATAAATAAACAGCACAGATAAAAGTGCTAAAAAACTTTTATTACTAATGAATACGAATGAATGTAAGAACGATCCCTGACCAACTAGGTAACTACACGAAAAATTCTCAATTTTCCACTACGTTAAACACTCGTGTAAGTTAACCGTTCGTTTAACACGAAGTGGAAGTAAAATAATCCGAATTAAGGGAAACAGAGTTCACGGCTGTTTGGTTTAGGATTTGTTACCGCATCAGAGTTCTCAACAAAATCCCAACGCAAATTTTCTTGATTTCCAAATTTACTAGATCAGATATGCCTAAGGAATGCCATAGAATTAGGAAAACGATTTTTTACTTTCCTGTATCTTTTAAGGAAAGTAAAGGAATCATGATGTTTTTTCTACCTCGAGTTTTCCACAGATCTTTACGTTTTGGGATCCCCTAAATCCGTGTTGAACATTTTCACGATGATTTCTGTTTGTATTCACGAAAAGTCAAAAATGGATAAATAAAAATCACCAAATTTTAAAATTTAGCTTTAATCTATCCTGCAGTGAGCTGATTAAATTTTGGACATAGCTGAAGCATCTGGAGGCACTTGAGGCATATTTCTTTTATTTATGATTATAATAGAAAATTCAGGAGTTGTTTGTGATGTCATTCTCTATAATTTTTGTCTTATACATTATTTCTCTAAAATCGACCATAACTTTACAGGAATGTCAGGTGTTGGACACATCATATTTTTACATTAAATGTTAAGTAATAAACTCTATTCGTTTAAGAGAAAGCTATTTATTATAAGGTGTCAAGATTAGTTAAGTGCACTATAACCAAAAAATAATCTTCAAATAATGTTTTTTATCTTAAATACTTCAAGCCAAGCTATAATAAACTACGAATGAAATGTTATTTCATTATGTAATAAACTAATTGAGTACACAGGTATACTTCTAACAAATTCCCTGATTAATAACTACCACTAGTAAACGAGTAAAATTAAAAATTAATTAAGAAAAAGAGGACATATAAATCACAACTATTTAAATCTTTAAAAAAATATACAGTAATAAATCATAAATAAAACTTGACACGGATCTAATCTGGATCTGATTTTGAACAGACGCCGATCGGTACAACTAAAATAAATTCAGCAATAAATGTTAACTACATAGCGAAAGCAAATTCAACGTATTTTACAACATACTGATCTATACTTGGGAAGTGGATCAGCTGTTTCAAAGAAAAAGTTTATTGTGCGTTTCGACATAAAATTAAACCATAATATTTAAATTTATTTTATGTGTGTACAGGGCGGCATTAGGACAGATAACTAGAACTAAAGCTAAATGGATACTTGAAAGGTACCATACATATAAAACTAAAATGAAAATGTATAATGCTTGGCATTCTATTTTATACTATTCACAGTTTCACAGCCCCATAATCCTCATTTTTATTCAGAATCAATAGGCATCATCATAGAGCATAAATGAAAATCGCAAGGCTATAGGGGAGGGTGAGGTACTGTTTCCCAATGTAATTTGACAAGTGGATCTCTAGCATGTAACGAGCATTTTGATTCTCGTTAGGATTAGGATATTTTTTCGTATATTTATATTTATTATTCAAACAAAAAAATAATATACTGTTATGGTCGTTGGAATTCTTATTTCGTATTTTTATATTTAATAAAGGAACTTTTCTAATTCGAAGGCAATGGAATGTTCTATGCGTGGGAGATGCAAAGCAACGTCAGAGGTAGGGGTACAAGAGTTGATAAAAAGGCCGTGCCCCGAAATTGCCGGTATCTTTTCGTTTTGTAACTTCAACCCACCTTTGTCTTTCTTCTCTTATCTTTTCTTAGCTATAGGTGAGGTAGAGCGTTTTCTTTATTTATCTTTAAGGTGAAATGCTGGCTAAATACTGCGTTACAGCGTTATATATCGATTAAGGGTATTTGTTGCAAGGATTTATGAGTTGAACAAGGAAGTTTACAACTATTTGGGTTTTCGGTTTTTAAGCTATTGCATAGCTTTTATCGCGGGCTTTGAGCGCGGAGACCGAATCAAGAAATTCCGTAACACCGTAACGAAAAAAAACCTAACACCCCCCACTCCGACCGGCACAGCGGTGCGGCGTTAAACAATATTAACTTCTCATTTATTAAATAAAAGAAAATCGAAAAATCGAAAAGTCAAAAAATCGAAAATTCAAAAACCGAAAAATAAAAAAATCGAAAAACCGAAAAATCGAAAAAACAAAATCGAAATTGAATTAATATCAAAGAAAAAACTTGAATATAAAAAAAAAAATTCTGCATAAATAAAATAAATAAATAATTGTAATTGCATAAGTGGATAAAAGTGCTATGCAATAGCTTTACCGCGGCAGTCCCCGAGTGCCACACAATTTTTTTTTTTTTTTTTTAGAAAAAGCCGTTTTGCGTCTTAACTCAGACCTTTATTGGGTCGTAATTGGACGTGGCTCATTTTAAGTTTACTACCTGCAATGGATTTTAACCTTTATCGTCTCGTTATTTAAAATTGTTTTTCCGGTGAGCAGGTATTCATCGATTTTTGTCAATTATTTGTCGATGGATTGTTTGCAGTGATTTGATTTTTATGATAATTTGTTCACTATTTTTTTCCTCTATCGTGTAACAAATCGATGAAGTGCTTAATTACTGGATTATAGTAATTTTTGCTTAACTTATTATTCCTAGTGCGGTGTTTAGGTAGCAATTTGCTACTTTACTTATCGCCATGAAATATTAAACCTAATTCACCGATAATACAGCGGAGATAAAGCGACTCCTTATATACAAAGGTTGCTTCTAACTTTTCTTTTCACTTTCTAAGTACTTTTTATTAATTTCCTGATAAAGGAAGCTACGCAACTAAATGCCAGTTAATTAATAAAAAAAAGGTACCCTACTCTAGTTTTATCTCTACTATCCTATTCCCTTTTAGTTTTTTCATTATATATATATTTTTTTTTTTCATATAATCCAAAAGGTTATATATGGCGTATGGGATTTAGATTGTCAATCTATTGTCGAGATCCACTATATCGGTGGATAATTTTTTTTAATCCGTTTGGGATTTAATATATTTAAATTTCTGACAACCGTAGGTTGGGATATTTTTCAAGTGAATAATCCGTGTTGGATGGATTTACAGCCATTCATCTTTAATTGGTTCCTTTTCAAATTTATTTGTGATACCACTTCATGGTTTTAAAGTAATCAGGAGTGTGATTATTAAAGGGTAATTTACCTTAAGTAAAGTGTGTTTATTTTTGCCAATGAATATTAGCTCTTTCCAAGTAATTTTCTAATTTTGGTGTGAACCCTACCAACTAAGCTTAACTTTGGCATTAGCGATATTAAATTTTAAGTTTTAGTTAATTTTCTGAGTAAGTTAACCTTATGTTAACTTATTTGGTTTTAATAGTAGTTCTTCCACACAGGTGGATGTAATTATTGCAGACCAAAAGGTCTAGGCCCTAGTAAGGGTTATTTTTTGAGGAATAATAGCATTCCTTCTTTATTCTCAGTCTTTTAGCAATTTACGTATCCTCAGGGATAGTAAAAGGCCATTTTTCTGTGTTGTCAATATGACGAATTAAGCCAACAGACCAAACAGTTTTGAACTCAGTCGATCCAAGTGTAGATCTAGTTCCTCAGCCTCAGAACGTCAGTGAATCTGCAACGTAGAGCAACGGTAGACCTTATACTGACAAGGCTCCTTCCTGAACAGAAACCGAACTCAATACCAGCTCGTTCGAACTTCTGAACAGGCTAGATCACCTCCAGAATCTGCGGGATCATCCCTCAGCTTAGTCATCAGGAGACTTAAATTGAAACCGAGCCGAGCTTAATTGTATATATCATTGTATAGGTTACTTAAATGGCATTTATAATCTTTTTATGTATAATAATTTATTTGGAGTGAGGGTAGCCATATGTGAGTAGTAGGGATTAAGTGTAAGGGTTAAAGAAAAGGTCCTTTATTTCTCACAAGTCAATTTAATTGGCGACCGGTTTCGAAGCTGTCACTTCATCATCAGGCACACCTAAATGGAATGTCAAGGAGTCAGTTGTAATAAAAAAAACAATTATAAAAGCATGAACGGACTTTAACATATACGAAATAACAGAAAAAACAGAAAAAACACAAAAGAAGTTAAACAATAACCTTGACTCACCTTGACTATTTCCATAAAGGAAGCGCTACATAAAGTTTAACAAAACGAGTTAAAAAAGTCATATGTAATACAATAGTATTTTTTAAAAATATTGTAGGTTAGGTTAAACCGCGAGATGTCTGTTTGAATAAATTAATTAAAACACATGTAAGACTATTATTAACTAAACAACACCAAATAGTTTTTACAAGCACAAACAGTTTCTATGACTTTTAATAAATTCCTTCTGAATAACTTTGAGAACCTGGAAATTTTAAAAAATATTAAATCTGGCCCCTCCTGCTCTCTGAATTCACAAATTCAATTTATTAGTACCCCAACGTTCTCTGCGCTTATTTAAATTAATTTCAGACTTATACCCCCACTCATTTGATCTTCAATCAATTACTTACCACAAATTAATTAACTCTCCCAATTTAGATTCTCTTCTCTTCCATTAATTTTTTGCCCACTCACATCTTATTAAATGTTTTATTAGTTTATTCAAATTCTCCCACGTGGTTGTCATACGCCAAAATTTGACTTTTCTTTTTTTTTTGACATTCGTACTTGTCAACTTAGTTTCCGTTTCCTGTAACAGTAATTTTTCTTTTGATTATCTGCTTCAAATTTCCCTTTTACATATGAATTTTCATATTTTCTTGTTCAGTGTTCTAATTTTCTTGTTAGTATTTTTTGCTTTCTCATTTCCCAGTTCAATATTTTTACTTTCAATAAATTCTGTCACCGCCCCCTATACTCACTTTCAGTAAATAACACCTTTGTTAGTACACTATTTATCCACTAAATTTAAATTTATAGTTTACTACATTGATTCGTTAAAAAATCTAGATAGATGTCTTGAGTCTGATAATTTTTACTTTTTACTTTTATTAATTGACGTTATATCCTTAAAATTTTAAACTGTTTGTGCTTGTAAAAACTATTTTGTGTTGTTTAGTTAATAATAGTCTTACATGTGTTTTAATTAATTTATTCAAACAGACATCTCGCGGTTTAACCTAACCTACAATATTTTTAAAAAATACTATTGTATTACATATGACTTTTTTAACTCGTTTTGTTAAACTTTATGTAGCGCTTCCTTTATGGAAATAGTCAAGGTGAGTCAAGGTTATTGTTTAACTTCTTTTGTGTTTTTTCTGTTTTTTCTGTTATTTTGTATATGTTAAAGTCCGTTCATGCTTTTATAATTGTTTTTTTTATTACCACTGACTCCTTGACATTCCATTTAGGTGTGCCTGATGATGAAGTGACAGCTTCGAAACCGATCGCCAATTAAATTGACTTGTGAGAAATAAAGGACCTTTTCTTTAACCCTTACACTTAATAATTTATTTGTTTGCTACATTTTCATAATTCATTTTATATAAGACGAACCTTCAGTTCAACTTTTATATTTCTATCACTTTTCAGACTTACTTGTTCATTATCATTCAAGAATTAATTGTATGTATTAGGAACCTGTAGCTCAAATAAATTTTATGTATCAGGAACCTTCTGTTCAAATTTAAATATTTTGTTATTCTCTGACAGAACCTTCAGTTGTGCTAATTGGCAAATTGTTTATAATAAACCCTAAATTGAATTATTTATGTTTTACTTTACCTAATATTCGTTTGAATTTGAACTTATCGTACCGTATCTTGACAGTGGTCACAGTCGAGTTTTGTTTCCTATTTTGTTTTTTCTGAAAAAGTATAAATCATGATTTGTTTCCGAACTTTCAAATTATTCAACAACTTATTTAAGATTTTTCTGACTTTGTGGATTTCGATTTGCGATCTACAGTCACAATTTTCATACTTAGGTTTACGTACCTTAATGTCATTTAAAACTTAACTCACGCAGACGAAGATATGGGTGTGAGTAATGCCTATCCGAATTTTTTACTTGAAATTTGCTGAGTTACATCGAGCTTCAACATATTTTTCCTTATTGGCATTATTGTTTTTACAGTTGGACAAAGAATGCCGTTTATATTTCGTGGCGAAATCAGTGTTTTATGACCCATTCTATTGAATTTTTGGCCCCGACATGGTTTCGGTCTAAAATTGACAATTTCATGCACGTTAAAAAAATAACTATTTTTATTTAAAAATTCTAATTATTCTTTTGGAAGAACTAGGTTTGAAAATATTTTATATAAAACAACATAATCTGAGTGAACTATGGACCATCCTCTATCTTGCGAATAAATATAGCGGAAAACATGTGCTTACAGCTGCAAGTAAAATATACAGGGTGTGTGTTTATTGCGTTTATTTCCGGCGGATCTTTAAATATGCTTTCGGTACGTGCCTCAAACACGTAAATTACGAAATGCAAATATCGAATTTGTAAATAAGATATATGTATTTGTATACATATGTGGTTCATTCAACTTCCATGAAAATATACACAATGTATTTATTTTAAACTCCCCTATTCCATGACACTTTTCTTTACAGCGTATCTATAAATTCGTTTCCAATCACACCTTAGTACATTTTGACAATCTTTTAAATCGAACACCATATCTGTTGCGTAAAAAAAGAGAAATTAAAAAACAAGTAGCTTAATATTTAGCAACTAGTTTCTGCTAATGGTCATCATCAAACCTAGAAAAAAAACATGTAATAACGAATAACAAAGAGTAGGTTCACAATCACATACTTTATTAATCTTGTAGTGCTTTAAAAACTATCAATCTATTAACATAACAGCAAATTTAATGCGAGGGCTGGTCTCTTTCCGCTGAGACTATCTAGAAGGCGATGATGTTTTTACCACAAATTTTTTCTACCATCACTATCGAAAGTAGGCTTTTGCGCCTTGAAAAGTAACTGCAAAGTTGATATTTTATGCAAGCTGTCATAATTTGACATTATTGGCGCTCCTAAGCGGAAAGTAACTTTGGCGCACTCCTAATTTTATGTACAGATAAAATAGAGCTAATAGTTATTTAAACACAGATTATAGCCTAAATAAATATTTTAATTGACTTCCTAATATTTTAAACAACAGTATTTTCCGTAAATAATTAAATGATTAAATCATAATTACCGACATATAAGTACTAAAATTAAATAGTATGTAACTTATGTACTCATACATAGTAAAAGGTACGCAACACAACATACAAACAACTTAGGAATCAAGTAAGTCGATGTCAAAGAGAGCAGCAGTTACAGCCGTATGCATAGTCGATCGCCAGCGACTCGCCAGAGATTCATTTCGGCGTATCGCCAGCGATTCGTGAAAACGTGGAAGAATTATTATTTCTAGCCTACAACAATAGACTGTTTAATTAAGAATATTAATTTAATTATAATTAACAAACATATTTTACCATCTATATTGGGTGTTTTTTAAATTTTTGTTTTTGATAGTTTTTAAGCTTTGTTGGTAATTACGTGAATTATAATAGCTATTATAATATTTTTTTTGTTACAAAAAATCCACTACAGATGTAGCAACGAAAGTAATAAAAATAAAACTATGTCATTTAATTAATTAATGATTTTTTATCACATAAATAAATAGGTAATAAGTAAGTGTAGCTAACATTTTCAATACGAGTTAATAAGTCTTACACTAGGATTACAAAAAGATATTGCAAATTTCAATAATAAATTACCTTAATAGCTATTTATGAAAACAGTTACGAAATACCTTATTTTATGTAACGAGTTAATATTTGCTGGACGAGCAGAGCGAGGTTCCGCAACATGAACGAGTAACTTTTTTTTATTGACAAATAGAAAATCATATTCATTTATTCTCAACGGCTTGTAGTGTGTTTATATTGTTTGTTAAAGTTATTTAAATTTCAAGAAAGCCTGTTATTTTGTCGTGTATTGTGTTTTAATTATTTTGTGCTGATTTAGAATGGAAATTAGGGACCAAAACAACATTATTACTATATATGTATATTTTATTTTTATAAGACCACCTTTCCTTCTTTGATATAAATTTTCAATAATAACATGTTTTCTATATTTTTGTGTGACTGTAAATTATAGCGTTTTTTAAGGTTATGGGTTTATGGGGTTATAAGGTTAAGAAATTGGAATTAGCAGCTTGGATTTTGTGTTTAAATTTTGAGTCTAATGCTTATATGCGTTAAAAAGTGATGAAAAGCCTCAATTATTAGGGTTTTGAAGTTATTGCAAAACCCTGAAGTGATTCGAAATCAGCGACCCCAAAAACATTTATTATGATCCCCAGACCCGAAATTTTTTTTTGTGTGGCTGTGTAATGTATAATATTGATTTTTGAACAAGGTTGATTTTTATTTGTTTTCTTTTCGCAACTGGCGACAATGAATTTTTAAAAACTAGTTTCATAATGTTCTACATTATGCAACTGATTGCGTAAAGTAGATCATTTTGACAAATTACGTTATATGTTTAAATTAGAAAAAAGAACGGCCGAAACTAAGAAAGAAACCGAAATTCGGTTTCTGTTTTTATTTCGGTTATAAAACCTTGTTTCTGTGGCTTTTTCTAAAAAATTCTTAATAAAGTTTTATGTAATTTTAAAATAGTTAAATTTAGCTTAGGTATCTGTCTAAAAGTAAATGAGATTAAGAAGGTCCCAAGAAAAACACTGATCGTTGGGTTAAAGTATTTAAAATTGTCTATAGGATATTAAGAGTAGTACTAACTAAACGCACTTTCCTAAGCAGTGATACAATATCTTATAACAAATTCTGCTAGTGAATTATAAACCATTATTAATTTTTTCCCAATAAGATAAAATACAAATTTATTCATTAAAGCTCAATCGTTTACTTCCACTGACCAGCGGATGTGCTGAACTAAAATGACTCCTAAATCCTAAATAATTTAGGGATGGTACCTTTCCTATTTCAGAACAATCACATGTTGTGTGTCTAAAGCAAAAAAGGAGTGCAATTTGTAAGTTGATTAACAACTGTTGGAGTAATATATTAGGTTTTTTAACAATTAATGTGAGTTTATTGTAATTTATCCGTAGGTTAATTTTTTAAATTTTGTTCTTTTTTTAATATAACACTTTTCCACGTTTTACAGTAAAAATGCTGTGTCATCTTTATAACAAATTAGATGGCCAAAGAAGTTGTTTACTTTAGTAATATTGTTCAAATAAACAAGACATACTAATGGTCCTAGAAATTTTCCTTGCGGTAAACCAAACTTTACTATAGAATCAAAACTTTTCTCTGTGTCTATGTTTACTCGTTGGATCCGATTTATAAGATTTGGTGGATTTTCTCATACACAATACGTTTACTTACTACGGCATTCTCTGTTCCCATCTCAAATATTTTTGCAAAGTTGTTTATTACTAATATTGGTCTATAATTTGTTTAAATTGTTACTATACCCTGATTTTAAGTATAGTTGTAATTGTTAATATTACTAATCTAAGGGAATGTAATCTAAAACATTTCATATATATATTTATAGAAGTAAAATCAGGCTGTTTCAACAAACTACCAATAAAAAAGGGAAAACAATGTAAAAAATAGTAGTGTCAACGATTTGTCATTTTGCCTACTTGAATACCTTGATTCTAAAAAATTAAATAACCATTCGGCACCTTCAACATAGGAATGGCCGAGTTTGTCCACAAAAAAACATTTTTAGTAAAAAACACGTAACATTACGACTTTCTTCTTTATACATGAAAAAGCATTACATTACAAAGTTGGCATCGATAAAAACAGATTCAATTTCAAAGTATAAAATGTGTTTATTTAGTGTTTCCTTCGTTCATAATATGCTGCTCATTTGTGATTAATTATGGAAAGTACTTTGATACGTTAATGGCCAATGTATATTTGCCTCCAACATTGTATAGTTAATTAATCAAGATTTTTTGGAATAAAAACATATAATTACATGCAGATAAACCTATCCTAGTAAAATGATTTATGATTAAAACCCATCAAGGACCAAATATGTTTTGTTACATTGATAATGCGATATTTATCCGCGTTAACGCGTAAAATATATTTAGGGTATTGCTCCCTGACGATTTTTTTATGAAATTGATTGATGTCAATAATAATAATAAACGGAACAGTTTTGAATCGCGTGCTAAATAACTTTTTTTGTTATTTTGATAGAGTGGTATATATCAACGAAAAAGCGTGACTTTAAATATATTTAGAGGTATGGCTCACTTACGAATTTTTATTTAATTAATAGTAATGGATACTGAATTTTTCGTATAAAAAAATATTTTTTTTTTGTGAAGGGAAAAAAGTTTGACATTTTATCTCTCTTGTCAGGTAATAAAATGTCACTTTTTATGAAATTACTTTTTTCCGCGTTTCCCGAGAAAAAAGTGTTTCTCGATTTCCCGGGAAAAAAGTGAGTATTTTTTCCCGGATATATATACACAAAAGTAAAGGTAGATATTTTTCTCAATATTAAATCGTTTTTTTCCCGTCACAGAAAAAATTGTGTTTTATACACGGGAAAAATATTAGATTTTAGCTCGAGGTTATGTTGCCTCCCGACGCGAAGCTAAAATCTAATAATTGTTTCCCTTGTATAATAAATAACTAGGTATTTCTACACCCAAATGGATATTAGCTTAGCTACGCACATACTACAAAATGGAAAAGTGTGCTATAACGTTCAACTAAACGAATATATTTCATATCTATTCTAGATAGTAAGAACACTGCCAAAAAAATAAAATCCACCGAACACAGTTCATATTTTGGACACCCAAATATTATTTTTAAAATTTTGAATAAGTGAAAATTCTGTCAAAGTACATTTTTAAGAGTATTAAAATTAAAATCCTTAAAGTGGCGGTGGAGGTGAGGACAGAGCATCTGCCTTCCACGCGAAAAGTCAGGGTTCGAATATGGGTTGAGGACTAATTAAATTCAATCTTTTTATTTTTTTATGTTTATTGTATTTTATAAATTAGTAAAAATTCATAAATTATTTTAAAATTAGTTATTTTGCCTTAATAACATGAAATAATTTTTTAAATTTGTTGGTTTTCGTTAGTGGGTCGTAGAAAAAATATACTGTAAAACTCGAGTGGATTGTCCATATCGCAGTCAGACGATTAAACACTCCATCTACGGCGTCGTGCTCAAACTTCGCATTCGTGCGATATGGCCATCATATCCACTCTTGTTGCACAAACTACTACTTTCTACAACCACATGGATATTAAATTATTTACGCACATACTACAAAACGAAAATGTATGCTATTGCGTTCAACTGAACGGATATATTTCAAATCCATTCTAGGTAGTGAGAACACTGCAAAAAATGAAGTCCACCAATCACAGTTCATATTTTAGTCATCCAACCACCATTATTTTTAAAATTTTAAATATGTGACAATTCTGTCAAACTAATTGTCAGTATATGTTTTAGTTATTGATATTAAATATACATTAAAATGAGTTATTTTTGTGTAGAATTGATAAATGAGAGCATTTCTATTTTTGTTTCATCCACATTTTAAAATCAATTTAAAATTTTTTTGAAACTATATGAAACTAATTTAATTAGGAGTATTAAAACTAAAATCCTAAATCTGGAGGTGGAGGTTAGGAGACGGTGTCTGTCTTACACGCGAGAGACGCGAGTTCGAATCTCGGATGGGGACTAATAAAATTAAATGTTTTTTTTTTTATATTTATTTTATTTTATAAATTAGTAAAAGTCATAAATAGTTTTCAAATTAGTTATTTTATCTTAATGACCTAAAATTTTTAAATTTGTAGATTTTCGTAAGTGGGTCGAGGAAAAAATATACTGTACAAACTACTATTGAATCGGGTGCTAAATGTGTTTTTTTTTTGTCTCTTTGATTTCATGATCGTTTGATGGCGCAAAAGTATGACTTTAAAATATGTATATGTTTCGAGATTTTTCGCCACATGATTAGTAATGAATGTTGAATTATAATAATATAATATTATTTTAAAAGTAATCTAAACACCATCTTTCCGCAAGTCAATACCACAAGTTCTTTTTGACGCAGGCAAAAGTATGGAATTATAAAATAAAATAATTTAAATTTTAATTTAGCAAGGTGTATAAATTCCGAATAAATTGTGATTTATTCGGTAAGATGGTAATCAGTTTTAATGGATTGATTTTGATTGACAAAAAGCACTGAAAAGGAATTTAAACAAAATCTTATATATTATATATTAAAAATATTTAATAAAGGAATTTATTAGTTCGGAATCTTTCAACGTTAACATAAATTTGAATCCAATAATGATTCTCATTTTTCAAGGATTGTATGCCCTCTCCAGTAGGACTTAAAACCTTGGCGTGCATTGCTGCGTTTGACATGCTTTGATATTTTGTCGTTTTAAAACATTTTTTTTTTTTGACAAATGAAAAAAATAGTCTTACTAAATACCATTGATAAGAGAGCCAATTACCATTTTTTGGTAAGACAAATTTACAAATTTTTCGTTCATTCTTGTCTTGTAGAAGACATAAATACTCTACTGCAGATGCACTAAGGTGGAGCACTCGATGACAGTGTCTTAAAAAGCCATTGTAGAAAATGTTAATGTCACATATTTAATTAGATTATTAAGTTAACATAAGACTTCATGGCTCAAATTGTTAAGCGACTCGGGTTCAATTCCCGATAAATGCAATCTTGTTTTATTTTGTATGGAAAAATGTAAAAAAATTAAAAATACGACTATTGCTGTTTATTCATTTTAAATACATTTTATTTATCATAATATAACCCCTACAGTTAAGCAATCCATTAATCTGTCCGCTATTTATTTTGAAGTATTTTGATAAAGATTCAGAAAAAAGTAGGCATCATCTTTAATATTAAACAAATCGGTTAAAGTATTTTATTCAGAACTTATTTTTTATTTATTGATAGTTATAGATAATATGTATTCGAAATTCGAAGTAATGGTTATGACGTAGCGGTGTTCTTCTATTTGTAATCGGACCCTACAAACAATTTCATAGGATGATAAAGGTAAAATATTAAGTACAAAACACTAGAATGCAATAATTTTTAGTCTAAAATAGCCATCGAGAGTCCCTCCAAAAGCGGACAAAATCAACTGTTAAACATTTAGCAGTGACGAACTTAAGACGGTAATAGGACTTAGAAGACACATAAATCTGTTAGGGATATCTGACGACTCCCTATCTAGAATATGTGAAAAGGAGGAAGAAACTCCTATTCACATACTATGACAATGCCGAAACTTTAAATGGGAACGGGAATGGCACTTCGAGGTACAATATCCGGAATCTGACATATTCTTGACTTCATCAAGACATTAACCTGTTGGGGTAGAAATTCAGACGGGTACAATAAGACTAGAACTTTGCAAGTGGGCTTTGAATCGCACACTATTCAGATAGATAGATGAAACTATTGAAAAACAATTAATCATGAAAGAAAACACAATTTTAAAATTATTTTCCTTCACATATGAACGATGTTTTTAGACCCAAAAGCGAATAGCCCACACATATGCACGTGTATGTTTCAAAAATAACGTTGTTATAAAAAGCACCTACCTCATATAATTTACAATAATTGGCTATTAAAAAACATTAAAGATTTTTTTCAATCAGTATCAAACCGGCGTAAGATCACATTTTAAAAATAAATGTTCCCAATTGACATTTGACATTGCCGCCTTCATTATTGTCTGTACTTAATCGCGAGTACCTGAAAAATCAGTTAGACTGGTGTATGGACTGGTGACATGGCGGTTTAAATTAATTGTAATTATATGCTTTAGTATGTGCACCATCAGTCTAAAAATTAACAATATTAAAATGAAGTCTGATGCCATGTATACAAAAGTGGCGACGTCAGACGTTATTAGTAAGAGGATGATCTGAAATATTTCCGAAATGTACGTGAAGATAGCAGCACTCGTCAATAGGGAATGCGACTGCGCATCTTTTAATAGGTACTCACAAAAATTTCAGCCATTTTGGACGTTCAGTTGTTGTTTGAGAATTGTTTGAGTCAATCGAAGTGAGTGTTTTTCTAAAATTGGAAAAATCAAGTATCGAGTTGTAATTAAATATTTGTTTTTGAAAGGCAATACGCCTACACAAATCAAAGATGAGTTGGACGCTGTGTTCGGGGACTCTGCTCCATCATTTACTACCGTTAAATTTTGGGCAGCTGAATTTAAACATGGCCGTACCAGCTTGGGAGACGATGAACGTTCGGGACGTCCAAAAAATGTAACCACTGACGACAACATCGCTAAAGTTCACCGAATGGTGCTAAACAAACGTCGAATTAAAGGGGAAAAAAAGCAGATACTATGAATATGTCCAAAGAACGTGTTTATCACATATTGAATCAGGATTTAGACATGAGAAAGCTGTCCGCGCGTTTTGTGTCGCATTTGCTCTCGTTAGACCAAAAACGTGTTCGGATGAACATTTCCAAGGCTCTGTTGGCGCAGTTTAGGCGCAATAAATCAAAATTTTAGCTGCAGATGAAACTTGGATACACCATTATACCCACAAAACAAAAATATAGACAAAACAGTGGACAGAGAAATTGTGAAAAAACGGCCACATTTGCAGAAAAAATTCTGTTTCACCAAGACAATGCGTCGTTTCACACCTACGCGGTTGCAATCGCGAAAATTCACGAATTGCAGTTTGAACGGCTTGACCACCCTCCTTACTCACCATATCTAGCCACAAGCGACTTCTTTTTATTCCTTAATCTAAAAATTGCACTCGGAGGACAGAGATTTTCGTTAAATCAAGAGGCCATCACATGAGTAAACAATTACTTTGCAGAGAAAGACGCCTAGTACTATTTGGACGGGTTAAAGAGATCGGACCATCGCTGAGAGAAGTGTGTAGACTTGGAGACAATGTAGAAAAATAAAAAATTTAAAGAAAAAGTATCTTGTATCATTGTTATGTCGGAAACTTTTCAGACAATCCTCGAACATGCAATTGTAGCGTAAGATGCGCTGTTGAAAATAAAAATTGAAGTGTGAAAGCATTTGTTAAAATACTGTTAGACAAAAAATATTGAATTTATTCCAACCTAGATGTCCTCACTGTATTATGATTTTTTATTTATAAGGACTATTAAAGCAACTCCTGTTATTTTCAAAAATGTATTTAAATGGGCAAATTTAACATTAGTAGTGGCATAAAAGTAACTTTTTGAATTCAATCTAGGCTCACGGACTACTTTGTAAAATATTCCATTTTTATTAGCGAATTTTATAATAAAAGTTTATTTGTTCGTTTGCAGGAGTTCGTTATCTTCCAAGAATCCATGATTGTCATTAGTTCCATTACAATTATGTTTTCATTAATTCACAGAACTTTAATTAGGTTAATTTGAAAATTTAATACATTTTAATCACTCGCTTTTTTAACGTATTATTATAAAGTAATAATGATGAAAAAAATATTCGAGTATGAAATGGATGTCTTCTTGTTAGATTATTATCGATTACTTAGTATTTTATACAGTGCTTCTCAAAAGTCTCCTTCTCCGCTTTTATTATAATGGTGATACTTATCTTTTCGTTTCACATCGTGTGTAGGAGTATTTTCAAATATAATTTCGTTTAACAAAACTGGTAGTTTAATTTATATAAAATTAACAAAAATTATCGATTAGTTAAAGAGAAAATGGTTTTTGCATTGTGACGATAACGGATTATTATGGTTGATCTAAATTCTTAACTTCTCCTTCTTTTAGAGTCCTGTTATCTTCATTTATATCTATTCAGCCCTCTCACTTCATTTACTTCATATTTTATTGTATTGTTTTCACTATTATCTTATACGGACCTATTTGGCAATATAAACTTTAATGTTTTTAAACACAACTATCTCTGCATAAATATTCATTTTATTCATTAGAAGAATTTTTAAACTCTAATATACAGTAAGTCATGTTTCACCTTTATGATTTTTTACTAATTTTTTCATTGTTGTGTAAATGCTGTGTTTCTGGATTTTATAATTAACTCTAAGGTATCAATTATATGTTTCAATTTTTATTTGTTATCAAAATGGGAAGTGGGGGAAAATTGAATTCTATTTAAAAAATTGCGCTTTGAGTAAACAAAATTGACCTGTCCGAGCATTTTTTCGAAAAACCAACTACTTCCATTATAATGAATTTATTCCTTTCATTTGAACCATACTGTATATGTGTGGGGCCTGTTAATGTGTGTGGTGCGTATGTAAGCAAGAATGGATGATTGACAAGATTAACAATAATTTTAAATTATAAGAACAATTTATGGATGTACATTTTTTTAATGCAGAATAAAATTATTAGTATTATTATTTGATTTTTATATGAAATTAGCTAAATATAATAGAAGAATTAATAGAAACAGCAGTTTACTGCGAAAGCCATGCAGTGCTCTAGTCAAAGATTAAAAAAATCTATTTTAAATCAAATGTTTTAATTTCGTTTAGTTTAGTGCTTATTTTCAAGCTGATTACAAACTTGCTGTAATTTTGTAAATAGTATTTAAATGTGTTCTGTACTATTGTGTTTACTTTGTTAACTCTATTGAATAAAATAAATTTAAAATTGAAACAATCACCATTATTATTTAATTTTTCCTATGATCACATTGAAAAGTAAAAAATATCGCACATTTTACTCGTATGAAAAGAGCCCTATTTCACAAGCGTGTGCAATAATCTACTTAATTCATTATCTGTAAATATGTCAGAGGCATACTTTCTATTTTGATTTACGAGGCTGGGCTGAAAAATAATCGGCCTAGACAAGAAAACACAACTTTTTTTGGCAAAACTCAATTTATTTCTCAAGCTCTATACATTTTGTCCAACGAATCTCCAATTTTTCGATGCCCTTCGAATAATACGATTTCTCGAAGTCCTTAAAATAGGCCTCTGTCGCAGCGATGACCTCACCATTCGACTCAAATCTCTTACCACCGAGCCATTTTTTCAAGTCTGGAAACAGATAATAGTGCTGGGCGCCAAATATGGGGAGTATGGCGGATGAGGAACCAATTCGTAACGCAATTCATACAGTTTTGCCATTGCGACTGCACATTTGTGCGCTGGTGCGTTGTCCTGGTGGAAGAGCAGTTTCTTCTTCGCTAAATGCGGTCGTTTTTGCTTCAAATCGTCGTCGACTCGGTCCAACAGCTTTAAGTAATAATCGCCGGTGATGGTTTTGCCCTTTTCAAGGTAATCGATATGAATAATACCGTGCGCATCCCAAAAAACTATGGCCATGACCTTGTTGGCAGACAGACCCACCTTGGCTTTCTTTGGATTTGACTCGCCCTGAGAAACCCACTGCTTTGACTGTTCCTTCGTCTCTGGCGTATTGTGATGAATCCATGTTTCATCCACGGTTACAAAACGGCGCAAAAAGTCCTTCTTATTGTGGTTAAACATTGCCAAACACTCCTTTGAAGTTGTCACACGGTTTCGCTTGTTGTCGGCATTGAGCAAACGCGGCACCCATCTGGCAGCGGGCTTCGTCATTCCCAAATATTCGTGCAATATATTCTCCACTCGTTCACGTGAGATGCCCACAGCCTCAGCAATCTCACACACTCTTACCCGTCGATAGTCAATTACCATACCATGGATTTTATCGACCACTTCTGGTGTGGTGACCTCTTTTGGACGGCCTGGACGCTCATCATCAAAAATTATCGTACGACCGCGTTTAAATTCGGCAGTCCAATATTTTATTGTTGAAAACGAAGGTGCAGAGTCCCCATACACATCATCCAGTTCGATTTTGAGCTCATCGTTCGTTTTCTTTTTTAAAAACAAGAATCTAATCACTGCGCGATATTTGATTTTATTCATTTTTGTAAAAATGCAAAATCTGTTTGCCTTCAATCACTGTCAAGTACAAACTAAGTGAGGCAGCTCGCTGAAAATTTGACAGAAGTCACTTGAAAGATAGTTTTTACGAAAAACAATTGCATTTGTTCCTAGCGCCGCCAACTCTTGCCGAGGCCGATTATTTCTCAGCCCAGCCTCGTATGTATCTACAAAATCTCCGTAAAGTATGGAATAAATTCGATATTTCCTAAACCAAAAGCTTTTTAAAGAAATTTGAAACACGTCCATTTTTAATTTTAATGTTCTAGATTTTACTAGAAAATTTCATTATACAGGGTGATACACATTAAGGTGATGACGACATCGGCAATTTTTTTAAATGTAACACCCTGTATTTTGTGACATTTTTAGATCAAGAGAAATGAGCTGATTCCAAAAAGGTATGATACTTCAAAGGTATGCGCTTTATCTTAAATGTTCGAACTGTAGCCCTTGCTGTATTTGAGAGTAACCCAAACGTTGTACAAATTCTTGTTGAACCTTGTTTATGGTTTCTTGAGAAATATTGTTTATTTGTGTTCGAATTCTCTATTTTAATTTTTGAATATTTACTGGTTTCGTTCTATAAACAACATTCTTCAGATGGCCCCAAATAAAATAAGACTGGCGACCTCACTGGTCATTCAATATGTCCACGTCTACCAATCCACCTGTTTGGAAAAATTTCGTCCAGGCACCTTCGAACATCTACAGCATAATGCAAAACCTCCAGGATTAATTCTACTGGGGAATAAATTAATTAAAGTAGAGGTACAAGATACTCCCTTAAAAACTGTTGGCCCGTTTAAATTACCTTCATAACGTAGGGTCCGATGATTTTATTTCTTAGAATGCCAGCCCATACATTTATTTAGCTTTTGCGGGTATTGTGTATGATGCTTACGCATCCAGTTGGGGTTTTCTTTTGCCCAGTATTTACAATTCTGACGGTTGATCTCGCCATTTAATGTTAAAGTGACCTCATCAGAAAAAATTAGGATTTGTACCAAGAGACGGTCTCGGTGGCAGTTATCCATCATAACTTCGCAAAATTGTATTTTTCTATCTGGATCATCTTCGTTTAATTCCTGTACAAGTTTGATTTAATAGGAATCCCATTTTTCAAGTTTTATTAATTTATACCGTTGTTTTGCCAACTTCGTAATCACGACTAACCTAACGAACAGAAGTGTACGCATCTTCTTCAAAAGTAAGTAGAACATCTAATGTTTTATCATAATTTACAGAGGGACGACCTGATTTGCGTGTATTTTCAATCGTACCAGTTTCTCGAAATTTCTTTTCAATCTGACTGCGTTATGGGTCTTTCTGGATATTTATCATTAAATAAATTACACACTTCCATCTGAGTTCGCGATCTGTCTGCATACCCAATCATCGTAAGTATTTCAATTCTATGCTTTACATTTAAGGTCATTTCTACTTCAAATTAATTCTAAGCAATTATACAGAACCTTCACGAATTAATAAAACAATTATTGTACTACTTAACTATTACTGAAAGTCAATAAAAATAATGACATTTCACTAAAAGCTAGTAGGCTACTTTTTCCAATTGATAAGAAATAATTTATTTTCTAAGCGCATATCTTTAAAATTCCCCAAGTATCAAACCTCTTTGGAATCAGCTCATTTCTCTTGATCTAAAAAAATTCAGGGTGTTACATTTAAAAAAAATTGCCGATGACGTCATCACCTTAACGTGTATCACCCTGTATAATGGAATTTTCTTGTAAAATGTAGAACATTAAAATTAAAAATCGAAGTGTTTCTTTTTTTTTAAAAGCTTTTAATTTAGGAAATATCGAATTTATTCCATACTTTACGGACATACTGTACTTTAATAGTATAAAATCGATTTTATTTTTATACCTAGATCCAAGATTTTTATTAACAAAAATTATTAAAATAAATCTTACGTAATAGTATACATTTTTGTTTTTTGGTCAATATACATTTTAGATGCTTAAACCTTCATGGTTTAAATAGTTAAGCGTACAACTTTGGATTTTATGACAGGGATTTTATTCTAGATAAAACCAATATTTTTATATTGGAAAAATAATTGAAAAAAATATGTACTACTGTTGTTTATCATATTAATATAACCTCTACAGTTAGGAAATCCATTAATCTTTTTACCAATCCATTAATATTTCTGACAATCCATTAATCTTTCTGCTAGGTATTTATTTTGTACTATTTTGATAACGGTTTAGAAAAAAAAAATGTAAGAAGGTAAGTATCTTTAATAAAAAGTTCTTCACTGTTATTCATCAATAAACAAATGAAAAACATATCGTAATATTTTTTGTACCTATATTTATCTTTATCATTCTATGAAAGTGTTTGTAAATGGAATAGCAATGTCTTTAATTTCGACAAAACACTATCCGCAAGATTAAAATTATTCCAAACCAATAAGAAAAATAAAAAACTAAAACCATTCACATCTTGTTTAAATCTCCACAGTCAGATTAACTGTTTTTCCATTTTTTAATGAAATTATTTTATGGTCGTAGGAAAATTATTGTACTACTTGTGTAAAAGGGATTTTTCCCACTCGTGTACAAAAAGACACTATGGGGGATTCAAAAATATATACAGGATGAATCCTAAGTTGATACTTTTGTGTGTAGAAGTCATTAAATAAACAACTTTTTCCAATACGGTCCTGTATAACTCTATAACATTTGTCGAAAAATGTCATTCATATCATAAGAATTATTCATAAAAATTAAATATGCTGTAGAAATGTTGATTTTCTTTGACTTATCCCACCTGATATGAAATCACCAGCGCACTTAGTCAACAAGTCCTCAATAACATTATTTAAAAAGATATGTTCTTCTAAACGCACTTTTCATTTTAAATTTACCATACTGAACAGATAAACATACTACTGACCTACTAACTAAAATCAGTTGAATACATTACAATAGTCGTGATTTAAATTCGTAAGGAAAACCGAAAACACAGATAAAAACATAAACATACTTATTAATTCGTTTAACTTTTCATACACAAGTCCTGGCGCGGATTAATTTTTTTAATTCTGTATCTTTCTTATTTTTCAGTTTTTTAAAAAATTGAAAATGTTTATTTTTTAAAAAGTATCAACTTAAGATTCACCCTGTATATATTTTTCATCATTACGTAGAGATAATTTTGTAATTATTTGGAGACTCCCAATCAATTTAAATACATTTGTTTTCGAATCTATAAACGTAAGTTTTCGTAACTTTAAAACAGATTTTTCACTATAATAAACCTACTTAAAACTATTTTTGTAATGGTGGATATTTTTTTAGGGTAGGCATCGTTAAATGAAAAATAATGTACACTGGTGCCAAGAAATGTTAAAGTATTACCAATTTATCTTTTATAGATATGATCAAATTTTAAAGTCTAAAATAACAAATTTTTTTTTAGTCCAATTCTGTTCGCATTACTCAGGAATTTTGTTTTTAATTAATACTAATTACAATAAAATATCTTCAAAATTTTAGTAAATTACTTCACATCGTTTAAAAGATATGGCGATATAAGTTTTCAGGTAAAGATCCGTAATAAATCATTCCAGTACATTCTTAAAAGAAAAGTCTGGATTCGTCTAGATATCAATCATCGCCCAGTGAAGTATGTCCATAGGGAAACATCCTGTATATTAAAAATAATCAAATAAGTGTATCCTTTGCGAAGAATTCAAATTTTAAAATTTCTTACTAATAGCAAAAACTCGCCCGCCCATTTCATGTTTTCAATTCAAATCCGCTATGGGCAGAGTCTTAATATATAGGTTCCATTAAAACTAGACATCTAACTTATTTTTATGTGAACTAGAATCGATTCTACCGGTTTAACAGGGAAACTATCAGTTTCATTGAAACTGAAATTCAGGGTAAACCGTTATCGTCATAGCGCCCACGTTCAGTTCCTGGTAATTTCAAAGTTTGTTCATTATTAGAGTTGTAAACTGCAATGTTTTAATTGGTATAGTTTTACGAAACATAGAACTTCATTTTTAAAAAAGCATTTACTTAAATTTTAATGGATCTATGGATAGAATATACGCTCTCTTCTCGTGAAATGTGTGAACAATAACATACTGAAAGAAAAGTTCATTAAAAATAACACTTAAATAATTATCATTAATTTCTAATTCTAGTTCTTCTAATACTCCTTGTAAATCATTTGTTTCACTGTTGTTAAAAACAAAGTTACAGAAAACAAGAAAGGCAAAACATGTAAAGTACCAGAAGTAAGCAATTAAATCGTTGACATCGTGTCGCCAATTTTTTTGTTACAAGTGCTTCTGCAGAAAAATATTACATTGGGTCCTATGATTGAACGTTTACGTTATCCGTAACGTACATGTTAAGCCGAGTTTTAACAGCAACGAGGCAAGTTCGTATGATGGAAAAATGTTTCCAACACATTACTGTTATTTTCCGCCTGTTATGTTCTAATTTAATAGTTTTCCATCATACGAATATGCCTCCTTACTATTAAAACTCAACCGAACATGTACGTTGGGTGGCACAAACAAATACATTTAATCGAAAACATTTGATCGAATGCATTTGACCGAAAGAACATTGTATCGAATGACAATTGATGGAATGCATTTGACCGAAAGAACATTGTATCGAATGACAATTAATCGAAAAGAAAATGATCGACAAAAAAATTATCAACAAGAAAAATGATCAAAAAGAAAAATGATCAAAAAGAAAAATGATCAAAAAGAAAAATGATCAAAAAGAAAAATGATCAAAAAGAAAAATTATCAAAAAGAAAAATTATCAAAAAGAAAAATGATCAAAAAGAAAAATTATCAAAAAGAAAATTGATCGAAAGTAGATTTGATAGAAAAAGCAAATGATCTCGAAAAACCAAATATACATAAAATTATTAAAAATCAAAATCAACTAATTTACATAACCTGTGCAGCCTAGAGCCGTCGCTGGTTGCTTTGCAAAAAAATATACAAAGAGGAACAAAAATAAAAAAAATAGTAATTTACCTAACCTGTGCGAGAGCAATCAGTTAAATTTAAATGGCACCAGGCCGCACAGGTTAGGTAAATGACGAATGCGAAGCTCTTACTGGGCGACGTTTCATCCTTTTCGGCCTAGAACCGGAAAGAACGCCCCAGGAACACTTGGTAGGGAACCTATTAAAACTAACCAAAGACACAGGACTATTCCAAAAATAGTACCTGAATACGGGGAAAGCAGGGAAATACAATAGACCCAAGAGGCAGCAGTGTTCTGGGCCAAACCTAACCTTACCTGCTTACAACCGATAAAGATAAAAAGATAGGTAAATGACAATTCGCGAAAAACGTCAACTTTCTAGTTATATTTGAATGTGCAAAAGCCTACTTTGAATAGTGATCGTAGAAAAAATATATTTTCGATCAATGTCATTTAATAAAATGTATTTTCGATCGTCTTCTCAGGTAAGAAGTTAAAAAATATTTATAAAATATTCTTTCAATCAATATCTTTCAAACAGCTCCGTCATCAGTTAAGAGATTGGCGTAGGTGGCCAATATTTTCCAACAAAAAGATAAATTAAACTACACTGTTGTAAGCAAAATGTAAAGTAACTGTTTTTCAAGAATAATCAAATAAAGAATTTTATGCTTACGAGTACCTTCTGAGTCAAGCTCATTATTTCAACCTTCTACAAGAATCAGCAGAAATAACTTCTAGACTTCAAATCAAGAATTAAACCCTCAAAAAATAGATGCATCATCACAGAACCAGCAAGCAGAATAAGGCATTTATTTTTCAACTGTTAGGTATCTTCATTTAAATTAATATTAAATTTATTTCTACCATTAATGGTCAATCTGTTCTTTTCTAAGTATCTACTTGCTGATTAAAGTATATGGCTATTGTTCGTTAATCTGTCAAGTAAACCTACGTGTAACTTTACTCAGAGGTGAAAAGACCGGCCCTAAAAATGAAAGTCTGCAATCTATAACTAAATCTGATCATTTTCGATCTCAAGTAAGACCGCATGGTTGGTTCGTGAAAGCGTGTTTCTGTTTTGATTTTACACCACGCGATCCAATCACAATGTTAAACCAATAAGAACACGAACCACTCGATCAACCTGGACTTCAAATATTACGTTCCATGTTGATCAGACATAATTGTAGACTAGACCTCTTCGTAGGTATTTTTTTTAAATGTCTCGACATTTTTTGATGGCTTCATATCTTTAAAGCTCATAAACTCCACACTATATAGATTTCTTTAATTATACCTATTCACTAGGTTTCATTCCTAACACGCTTTCGCAAAAAATGAGTACCGTTTGTAAATTTCTTTACTTTATTTTTTATGATTAATAACTACCCCAAGTGAAGATTTATAATTATTACAATACAGATGAAAACTTCACAACCTAAGGTCTTAGTCACTACTGTACCTTAAAGTCTAATTATTCAGTTAACCTACCCTACATTTAACGTAAGATTAAACCAGAGTATATTCGGCTTTTAGTTAACATCACTGAACCAAATCCAAATGTTTTTGGTTCGTTTGAGTCTTCTTACTAGATTAGCGTTGTTGTGAAACTGGATAACCTCAACGTTCCTATGTTGGAACAGATTATTGGCAAATTTTGTAATTGTCTCTTAAATAGTCTCCACCTTGCGGCAGTACCAGGATGAATCGACGATGTTTCTTAATACTTTATTATGGAAACGTTTTATTTTTACTGGCCCAGTTCCAAAGCTGGATACCCTACTTCCAGACGGGTTTGGTATCTGCCTGCAAACTAACAGTATGTTATATATGGACATTTCGGAGCTTTTCATAGCTTTTTCATTATTTTGTATATTATATCAAGCATAACCATTTACATATTTTGCTGAATTAGCATAAGGAATCTGAATGTCGTTTATCCTAAAGGGAATATATTAATTTTCTTTATTGTTGAAGCTGATTTTCCTTTATTCAATTTAATCTTTTCGTCCAGGTGTTAATCTGATCTATAGATGTATACAATTGTTTGCTAGCTTCTTAGTGATCCTCTCCAACAGCCAAAATAGTAGTATCATTGAGATAGTATTGTGCTTAAGATTAGGAATATCACTGGTATACAGAAAGTAGAGTACTAGCGTACTAGGTCACGCTACCTTGATGCACATATTTCTGCCTTGATTTCTTTAAGGTTAGAATAGGCCTCCTCCTTTATTCCTAAATATCTTTCTGATAATAGAATTTCAATATTTAAGAGTATTGACATGACAGTTATTTAATAATTCGCTTTTAAATACAGTTAATCACTTGGCATAATGTAATTAAGTAATTAAACGTGTTTAATGTTTCTAATATTATGCCAAGGTTTTAAATGCATTCTTTCTAGGTCACATTTTAATTTTCCCAACAATGAAAACGCTTTTAAACTTAAACAAAATAAGTGGTGCAATTTTCACCCCATATCTCGTGACACAAAGTAATTTACTAGATGTCAAAACAATGCTTATAAATTACTTGATTTTCGCTGAAAATTATTAACTAAAAGTGTAGGTTTATTTGCTCACGTCTATTTTCATATAATGAGTATTTTGCATCAAAATATTATTAATAGGATATATTTGAAATGATAATTTTAAAAAACAGTAATTCAAATGAATGAAATGAAAAAAGTACCACATAAGATTTAGCAGAAAGCGATGACTATATAGTTTGAGTCAAAGGGGTATCAACAGACCTACACTCAATTACAGTAACGGTTGTTAAATCTCTCAACAGCTAATTATCCTATAACTTTATTAGAATGTGCTTAATTTGAAGTTCATGTCATTCAGACAGAGCACAGCATATTTAAGCTCTAGCCCATAAATTGTAATGAACGTTGTTGCAACCTGCTGCTAAGGTTTTAAAGTTATAATAATTAAATGTCATGTATTACGGGTGGCATAGAAAACTTACAGTAAATAATATATTATAATCAGGACTATTGGCACGGACTCCACCCGACTCAACCTCAACATTTCCAAATATCTTTCGTCCTGAGTCATTACTAAAAACAATGAGCCGTGAGTGGTATAAAAGAGTGGTATATCATGTGGGTGTAGAAAAAAATAATCGTTAACCGTTGCTCACAACAGAAGGAATTATCTACAGTTTCTTTCCATTGTAATTTGGGGTGCTAACTTGGATTTTATTGAAATTTGAGATAGAGTGAATAGAGGGGAGTTTAGGGCAACTACTGCTTTCTTTTTTGGTGTTACAAAATATCGCTGTGACAAAAAATGTAAATATCATTATTAAACAGGTTGATGTATTATTTTCTTGTTAAAAGTGAATTTTTAACAACCACTGAGACTTTCTCACATAGTTTCAATAACCAGGTAGTTGTATCTGGATATCCTAAACGAATTTATCACTCGCGTGTGTGGGCACACTTGAATCCCGCCACCCAAAAACTGATGTAGTAAATAATTAAGACGATTAAATAAACCAACCAAAAATCAATTGTCTTAAATATATGAAATGATCGATACAAATTTCCAAGAATATTCAGGAAGAAATCTTCAAGGATGTCGTTTATATAAACACCATTATTAAGTCTGGGAGTGGAACAAGACTCCCAAGAGGTGCAACTATTTTTCTAAGGATGATTATCGTTTGAAAACAATCCACATCGTCGGTCAATTAATTTGTCTGTTTTACTTCTATTTAATTAAATTTTAGATAAAAGACTTCTGTATCTGTAACGTGTGGAGGGTGGGTTACCCCCACGGCACTTAGGCCTCATTAGGCCCATTGTGCATCCTCCTAAGATGATATGCACCTCCTAGCTCGTGAGCCAGTCTACAGATTTAATGTAGTTGACAACGTCGCCAAGAGGTGCTTCTTTTATATCGGCCGGTGTTAGCGGATACTCGCCGAACACAAATCTTCTAATAAAGGAGAACGTCGAGCAATATGCTCGATGGTCTAATTTTCTTGTTCGCACCCTCTGCAGAGTGCGGATTCTGACAGCCCCATGATATGGAGATGCTTCCGTACTTGGCAATGACCAGTCAGAGTCTGTTACTAAGCGCAGATTCTGTCTAGTCATAGTCAAGTATTTGTTTGCTGCAGTGTTGTCAGGATAACTTAAGAGCTCCCTAGTAACTTTGCAGTTTCGTGTTTCATCCCATCTTTCCTTGAATTCCACAAGGGAATGTTCTTTAATTAGGTCTGTCACTACCGATTTTGTCAGGCCAATAGAAGGGCCAGGTCCAAAAAGTATTTGGTTGGCTGCTTTCTTGGCGTGACCTTTGATTCATCTTAAGGTGACCACATTGTTGATGGATACTTCGGCCAAAGCTTCGCGACATTCTAGTACTAACCCTGTGTAAATTCATGGACTGTTCAGGGTGAGTAGTGCTTGTCTGCTATCTGTATAGATGAGCCTGTTCCTTCCAGTGATATTGTTTCTGGTTATTTCTTTTGCTGCTATGAGAATCCCCGTTAGCTCTGTTGGAACTACACTAGCACTATTGCTCACAGCCCATTTTATGTTTAGGTTTAAGAATTTGGATAAAATACTTTTTACTGCGTTCATGCAAAAAACAAAACTGGTTCTTTATTTCACTCATCTGTCATTTTACTACAGCTTTTTATGATCATGACAAACATAAATATTCAAATCGACGCCAAATATTTAGTCCATTTTCATTTTTTGTGAGATTGTGTTACGTTTTAAAAAATATTTATATTGAAAATTGTACAACTTGTACATTTACTTTTAATATTAGTAGCAAAAACAACGTTTAAGCTTAATTATTATTCATAACACAGTTGTTCCTAAAGTTTTGGTTAAATTATTTTTCTTAACATAGTTATTTATAGTACTTTTTTAATGTTAATCGATGCTAATTATTAGTTATTAAATATTTTGCTATTAAATTACGCTTTGTATTTTTCTGCACTTAGTGTCGCCTAAATAAAACATTTTTTGGTTTTTGAATGAACGTAGAAAAAATATTGTATGCAACTCGTTCAAAAAGTGTTTATTGCACTCGACGTGTTGTCCAACAATAAACACTTACTTTTTGCACTTGTTGCATAAATAACTATTAAATTAGTTAATATATTCTTTCTACTATAATCATAGCTCTAGTATTTTATTTAGAGGTAGTTTAACATTAGTTACTACTAATTCAGAGTAATTAAATTACAACAAAAATGAACCAATTATTTACCAAATCACAATATTCGAACCCATTTAATATTGGTGTAATAAATGTAATTCTTCAAAGAATTCTAAATATGTGATTTCTAATATATAAGTATATATTCATCAACTACTCGTACAAGGTCAACTTTTGTAATTATTTCATCCATCATCATTAGATTGGGAAGTAATTATACATTAACAAAAGTTATTTTTGAACATTCTGTAATCATATATATTTATACTGGAAGAATTAGATTTTCACTTAATTAAATAGTTATCTAGACGTTGTAATATAATTTTTACTTCCCTCTATAAATCGTGAAAGAAAAAGTCACCTTCCGAGATTATTTCAGATTTTCACGTTTTAGGGTCCCTAGACTACGAAAAACTTCAAATTTTGTATGGATATAAGGTTTCTTTCTGGCTCGAAACCAGATATACTTCCAATCAGTTATATACAGGGTGAGCAGTTTTTAAAATAAGAGTAATTTTTAAAAATTGGCAGATTTCGACTAAAATTGGTATCTAAAATTTTAGAAGCCAACATTGCAGATCCTAAATAATTTTTTAAAAATTGAAAATGTCGTTGAAAGGAATCATATTTAATCAAAAAAGGGCCCCCTTGAATGGAAATAATAAAAATTGTCCTTTTGGTTAATGTAACTGGACCATTTAACGGTGATCGTGGCGAAGAATACCGAGTGGACGCGAAGTAAGAATTCAGGTGAGATCAAGAAGAAATTATTAAAATTTAAGTGCTTAGGAGTTCCCTGTTTTTACAATTTCTATATCGAGGGAAGTTCTGGGTAAAATATTTTACCGATTTTTCTACTAATGTTCAATATCTGTATTTTTATGGCATTCATTAAGATTATATTTATTTTCAATTTAAGATATAAGTTTATAGCCAATATAAATGCAACATTACATATAATAACAATAACATCAACAATACAGGGTGTCCCAATGAAAAGTAGCCCATTTCCAGAGCTTATAACTTTTAAACACCTAATCGTAGAAACGTGCGGTTTTTGCTGATATGTGTTTTTTTGCTATAAGTTTTGCTTCAGTGACACAAAAATTATACCTATACAGGGTGTTTTTAAAAAATCTCCTCTTTTAAATTCACCATAACCAAATTTTATCAAATGGATCTGAAAGATACACTCTTCTACTTTTCAAAATTGTATAATTTGTACATGGTATTTTACAAAATAAATTTGATAAAATTTGGTTATTACGATGAATTTAAAAGAGGAGATTTTTAAAAAACACCCTGTAGTAATACATAATTTATGTGTCACTAAATCAAAACTAATAGCAAAATAACACATATCAGCGAAAACCGCACGTTTCTACGATTCGGCGCTTAAAAGTTATAAGCTCTGGAAACGGGCCACTTTTCATTGGGACACACCCTGTATATCCATAAATAGAAAATAACAGTAATCCAAAATGTCCCTTTCTTTTTGTCAAGCCTTAATTTTCTGACATTTTTAAGTTTTTTTCCGGATGGTTTCTTTGTTCTGATAACTAATAATTCGGTCAAAGTTTAATATTATTTTTAAATGTAGTATGTACTATTTTTCTATACTGGATCGTAGAAAAAATAGTATAAGCAATGCACATTTAATGGCTATTGAGACACTTGTATTTATTACGACACTCACTAAGGCTCATAATTGTGTACTCTTTTGTAAGTTTTTATCATGAACACATTTGATCGCTATCACCTGTTATGACTTGACTATATTCTCACAGCAAAGTAAAACGATTTAATTCCTATACTTTTAATATCTTTTTGTATGGTTATTATACTTAGGCAAATTCAATTGGTTATTTTCTACCTCAGTAGGTACATAAATTGCAATAATTCTCATGTAATCCTCAATCGCTTATTCTTTAAAATAATCGATTTTAAATTTTATTTATAATTAATCCATAAAATTTTGTAAAAACTATTTGTCCTGGCCATTCTCTAAAAGTTTTTCTAATTTTGACATATAAAGTGACACTTTTTGTAATCTCAGTAAGTGTCAAAATGATCTGCTTTACGCAACCAGATGCATAATGTTGAACATTATGAAACTGGTTTAGAAAAATTCATTGGCTATTATATCACCGGTTTCAAAAAGAAAATAAATAAAAATAACGTTTTTGTTTTAAAATCAATAATATACATTATTATTGAAAGTTTATATCAAAGAAGGACATGTTGACTTATAAAAATAGAATGTGGTTAAACTTGCAACCTAGTAGTAATATTGCTTTGGTCCTTAGGTCCTTATTTTCCATTCTAAATCAGCACAAAATAATTAAAACACAATACACGACAAAATTACCCACTTTCTTAAAAACTAAAATTTAATAAGCCATATAAACACTAAAAGTCGTTATTATTGTAACGTTGGTTTAATTTATTTATAGTTCGTTTATTTATTTAAAACTTTATTTACAATTTATTTATAGCGTATTAATTAATTTATATAATACTTAGGCACTATTATAACTCACAATTCTAATTTATTTATTACAATTTGTCTTTACTGTCAACACTTCATTTCAATGTCCGTCGACGAACTCGCGCTATTTTTATAAATCCAGCTATGTACTCGTACTAGAACTCTCTAGGCTTTCCAGAACGATCGAAAACTGCCTGTATATGACTCATACGCCGCAAATGCATCAATCCGGTTTTTTCTCGAAGCAGTGCGTTTGTCTCTATATGGCCAGCGCTAGACTTCATACCGCGGGTAAGGAGTAAACAAGGAACAGAGACGGTTTAAGCATTACATTAAAATGATGCATCTGCACCTAACAATACAAAAAAGTAGTAATATTGATTGCATAGATGTCAGTAATTTCTTACCAAAACACATATACATAATTTAGACAAAATTAGAAAAAAATATTGTATGTAACACGTTACGAAATGCCGTTTTAAGTAACTTGTTGATATTGCAGAACCCCGCTCTGCTCGTCCCGCAAATATTCACTCGTTACATAAAATAAGGCATTTCGTAATTGGTTTGATAAATAGCTATTTCACTTTCTATAAATGAAATCAAATCTACAAAAATGTTCACAATCATTCTTGTAAAATTATGAAGACTATGGTACTATTAAAACATTACCCAAGTCCTATAATATATGATATTTGAGATTCAGTATTTTAAAAACAAAACTAAACAGAAAAGGTAAATTTATAAAAATAACCACACGAAACGTTAAACGGTTATAAAATCATAAATTTATTAAGAAATTATGACTGTGTAAAGAAATAAAATTTTCATGATGCTGTAAATATATATGGTCGATATAACTGTTGTTACGTTCCTGGCAACCAGTTTTATTTCATATAAACCTACGAAACGACAGACTACAATGGTAATACTTGATTTTTTAGATTTGTACCTTCCAATTATCCCAGATACTCAACTCAAGTTCGGGGAAATTTGCAACTAGCAAAAAATTATCTTTTCTATGTTCTCTTTACTCTTTTTAATGATGAAAACTTGATTTTGTATCGTATTTTCTTTTATTTTGAGATTTATGGGAATAATCTGGATGTATTTCTACGAAAAACATCGTAAATTTGTCACAAAAAATGTTTTATTTTTCAATGTGTCTATTTCTTTCGATAAAAAGAAATTTGTCTTCGAAAATGGAAGGTGACAAACATATACACATATACAGGGTATTTATTAATTAAGAAAAGTTAAATATAGTTTTACTCTAAACCTAAAGTTTTCATTCTACAAAGTGAATTTCATAAATGTATAATTTTCTAAATATTTTCATGTTTGAGAAGGACTAAAACTAAAAAAACTCGGAGATCAGAGATCAACCAAGAGTCCCTTTTTTGTAACAAATTGCGTGAGGAATAATTATTAATATTAACTTTTATGAAATATAGGGTGTTCAAAAAGTTTGGATTAAAATTATTTTCTTATCCGTTGATTCTACGACAATAGGTTATTGTAATTTATCTAAATTAGAGTATGTTAACAAATAATGACGATTAACTAACATGTACATATTTTTAAGTTACAATCTTTGCCGCAAGGGAAGCTATTAAGAAAATTATATATTTAAGAAATTTATCACCCTGTAGAATGAAAACTGGGACGTTTACAGGAAAAGTAAATGTAGCTTTTCTTAATAATTAGTTAGGACCTACAGGTTCCCCTGTTTACGGTACTTTATTCTGAAACACCCTGTATAAAAAAATCTGCTCTATTTAGAAGTTTAAAGAAAATTTAGTTTTTATTTATTGATGAATAACAAAATTACTCAAAGGTCAAATATGTGTATAATGGTGGATTTACACCCATAGGAAAATTTTCCAATGAATCGAGCCCCAGTAGAAGTTTCCACGTTAAACGTTAGCTTAAGCGAGTAGCAACGGCAGTGTCATTATTATATCGACGTCATATAATAGGAAGGTGCTCCTAAATTGTTACAATAAACTTTTTTAAACAAATAAACGTTACATTGGTGTCAGAAATCAGGAATAAATAGTGAATAAAACTTGGCTAAAAAACTACGTGATTTAAAAGTGATCGAGTTACGTCAGGAATAAGAGGATCGTGAACTGCAGACTTTGGGAGAGAAACAAGAGTTGGCAAAGCGACTTAAACAAGCAACAGAATTAGAAATTTATGATGATGCGTCTTCTGCTATAATAATTTCTTCAATTTCTTCAGACTTGACTTCTATTAAAACTGAAATTTCTGGCGATGTTTCTTCTATAAAAAATTATATCTCTACTATAAAAAATGATATTTCTTCCTTGTAAAATAAGATTTCTTCTGATATTTGTTCCATAGAAAATAAAGTTTCTTCCCATATTTATTCCTTAGACAATAACATTTCTTCTATGATTTATATGAAAAAAAATCTGCTAGTGTGGAAAATAAGATGCCTTCTGCTGAGGAGAAAATAAAAGAGATGGAAAAGAAACTAGAATAGAGTAAACAGAAAGGCAAGTCGTGGAAAATAGAGAAAGACGATGAAATAAAGATGGGGTCATATCCAGGGATTGTAAGGTTTGCTCGTGTTGCAGCTCCAACTTTCGACGGTTACGATAACAAACTACTTTTCTGCAACAATTTTGAATAGGTAGCAGCAGTTTTTCGGTACTGTTTTGTTTCTATTACTGGTACTGTCGGAAGAAACTAAAATTGAAGAATATTAAAGATCGCGTCTATTATTAGTCCAAGACTTTAAATCTATGTTCCTATATTAAAAGGAATAGAATAAATAACATTTCAATTATATGTTTTCCAAACAAACAAACAAAATACTAAAAATAAAAAACCAGACGAATTTAAGTAAAAAATAAATGATAATTCATTTAATATATTCATAACAAAAAATAAAATGATCATGTGAAATTTGTAAACAACTAAATTATAGAGTGCCAGATGATGCCGCATATCGCTGAAAATAACAAAGATGATGTAAGGAAATTGTCACCTGTGACGCTGTACAGACATTGCGATTGCTGTAGGCAACGCCAATTTTGATAAATCTAAATCCAAACATGCCATTATATTGTAACTGCTCCGACAAATCACAGTGACATTTTGTCAATATTTTACAGGAGCTTCGCAGTTTGGCGCCGATAAACAAAATAACACGAAAGCGTTTTGATAATGCTATTTTAAAAAAATATTAACAAAAACATCACTTATAAATCGCAAATTATTCTAGATAATATACAAACAAGTGATTATTACACCCGCTTTAAAGCTAAACAAATGATACAAAATGTATGAAAAATTTTTTGAATTCGCATTCAAAATTTTCATGTTTCGTTCTAGGTAAATTTTACTAGTTTCATGTCTATTTTGATCACGAGAGAAACCAAACGGGTCTAGAGAAACGAAATGGGACGAGACAAACGTATTCTCGAGTGAGAGAAGTGCGTCCTAATCGCGAAGTCTTTTTTCTCTCCTAACGAGACGAGTCGAGAGAATCCTCTGTTTCTTCTCGCGACATTACTAGTTTAAGTGAAAGGTTACATTGGATGCAGATACTTGCGATTTTTTAGTCGTGCGATATCGTACGATATCGGACGCAAAAACAAACTAACTATTTAAAGATGTGCGGTTACATTAACTGCGTTTTAGTCGGTTGATATCGTACGATGTCGGCCGACTAGGCAAGAAAAACAAACGCGTATGTTTTTCTCGGCGACATCGTACGTTATTAACGATATACAAATCTGACACCTGTGTCACATTCAATAATAATTGAGAAGATTTTGTTAAAAGATTTATTTAAAAATGGACTTAGAAAAGTTAATTTTATGTGTTCAATCGAGGAAGCCGTTGTTGGATCAAACATGTAAAGACTATCATCATAATAGAGTTATAGTAAAAAAGGGATGGGAAGAGATAGCAAAGAAAATGGAAGAAACAAGTAACACTTATCTCATTTTCATTTTAAAATTATTTTCGATACATCTTTCTTAATCAATAATTATATTATGAAAAATACATGAGCATTTAACAATCATATCTGCTTTGTTTGGATGGCATTCTATGTCTTTTTTGAGGATCCTCCATTTGGAACATAGTATGCCAAATGCACATTCAACAATCCTCTTTGCTCGGGATAGTCTATACTTTTGTGGTTGCTTGCTTAACTCTTTTGGTCTCTCCTTAAGTACATATCATTAACCCAATATTTTCTTTTTTTTATTTAACATCATAAATTTCAAACAACTTTTTTTAAGGAAATCTAAATCCCCTTTGTCATCCATGCAACGAATCGCAAACAATGTAACCACACAATCGTACGACGAACGGTCTTACGACATCGCACGACTAAAAAATCGCACGTATCCGCATCCAGTGTAACCATTCACTTTGTATTAGCCTATTGAAATATTCAGTGTGTCAACTTAAGTTGGAACCATATGGAAAACTTATATTATTGGTTTTGTGAAAAAATATATTCGTGATAAAAAGTTCTGCATGGTCCGAAACTTAAAATGTAACCACCAGATAAAATTTTTTTAAGCCTTATACGAGGTTTGTCTAAAAATATGAATATTTCTTTATTTTTTACAATACAGAAGAATATTATAAAGTAAAGTTATTTTGAATTAAAAGTTATATTCAAATATGCAATTACAGTCATTTAGCATGAAAATTCAGGTTAGGTAATTATTTACGTATTACATTATAAATTATTTGTAGTTATAAATTAATTAATCACCAAACCTGAATTTTAATGCTAAATGGCTGTAATTGCATATTTAAATATAACTTTTAATTCAAAATAACTTTACTTCATAACATTCTTCTGTATTGCAAAACATAAAGGTAATTTACTATTGAGAAAATTCATATTTTTTGGCAAACCTCGTATACAGCTTAAACAAAATTGATATCTGATGGTTGTATTTTAAGTATTGGACCATGCAGTACTTTTTATCTGGAATATTTTTTTTCACAAAACCAAGTTTTCCATATGGTTCCAAACTTAAGTAGACACACTGTATATATGGATGTTATTCAAATGATAGGAGTTGGAAAAAATTGTGAAATTTAATGACATAACAAAGAAAACTATCACAAAACCGTACAAAATGGATTATAATTTAATCAAATACACAATACAATCCAATAGAGATAGGAATTATTCAATGCGGTCTCATTTAAAGGACGAGTGAGTCTTTAAGGATTCATTTTTGTTTTCCAATCATTCGTAACCAGATAAACTGACAAAAATACCAACAAATAATTGCTAATGGAATCTAATCTGAATAAGAATAATTTCTTGACCGTAGCAGAATTTTATATAAATAAAAATGTCCTTGGTTTATTTGGTCGTTTTTATTTTCTATTGTTTAGCACAGTACTACATATGTTTCGGAAAACTTTTCCATGGGGGCGATTACAATTTAAAATTAAAAAAAAAACAGAAACCCCATCTTTCTGTTTTAGCGTGTGAATGTGTATTCTATAGAAAATAAAAACGACCGAATAAACCAAAGAAATTTTTATTTATATGGAATCTAATCTGTTCCGGTTTTAACGGTTTTGACTACTTGAGCAATGTTCAGAAGAAGAGATAAATGCGTTAACTTTGCTTTAGAATATGACTATTCATTTAACCATGTTAAAACTCAAATATTTGTCACTAAAATAAATGGTTTAGATTCTAAATAAGGGCGGTACTTTTTTACTGTTCATACCACCGAAAGGCATTCTTTTTCGTTTATGTGGTACCCTTTCTTTGTCTTCGTTAACTTGACACTAGCATGGGAGACTTTTTCCATCGTTAGTCGGTTGATAAAGCACTACTCTAATTCCGACCGAGCTTACATCTGTCTGCAAAACAAATGGTAGGGAGAAGTCCTGACGATGTAATTTCAACGGATGTTCTAAAACTATTTTAATGTATTCGGAACAGTTTTGTCCATTTTCTCCCCATCTCCATTTTGTTTTACAAATCAGCAAATCGGTCATCGGGACGGATAGTTCTGACAGAGCAGGCACGTACTCTCTTAACCAATTGATGGTACCCAGAGAAGACCGAACATCGCGTTTTTTTTCTGGGCGCAGGAAAATCTTTTACCTGTTTAAGGCGAGCTGTTTGATGCATAGTTACCTCCCCTTCTATAGAATTTCCTAAATAGTCTAATTTTTTTGTTACTAGGTTAAACTTCTCTATTGAAATACGCAAAATATGGAAAGCTAAACGTTCAAGTATCAACAACACATGTTTTTGGTGCTCTTTGTGAGTATTCGAATACATAATTATATGGTCCAGATATACCATTACAAATTTGTATATAGTTTGTAAGTACTTCGTGAACCATTAATTTTTGGAAATAACTCGAAGCATTTTTTACATCGAATGGCATGACCTTAAACTGGTAATAACCTCCGTCCAGACAGTATTGCCAACCGGAGGGAAATTTCTCGTATTGCGGGAATTTTTTACTCCAGTCTACAATGTGAAAAATGTATGATTTAAAAAATAAAATTTGTTAATTGTTTGACGTATTTTTAAAGTATTGTTAAAAGATTTATGATACAAACCTGGTTTATAAAATGATGCTGGGGACTTTTTTTTTGTTTAGAAATTTCACAAACAAAGGTCCGGGATTTCACAAACGTGGGAATTTTGAAAGTATGTGGAGGGAAAAATCTTACTTCAAGGTTGACAACATTGCGTCCGGAGTATTAAATGCAGTTAAAGATCTTGCCAGATCGGTCAATGCGATCTGCCAGTATCCGCTGCGCAGATCAAAAGTAAAAAATATTATTGATGTGTCTAGTTCCTTCAATGTTAGACGTTGAAAGCTCTCGTAGGCGCGGCGGTTTTAGTATTTAATTTACGAAAATCCAAGCAGAATCTGGGTATGACCGAAAATTCTAAAATCAGTAGAGTTCTAAGTTGAAATAAGTTATCCAAGAAAATCAAAACCGCAATCGAAGGTTTCGTTCTAAAGTTATAGAGCCTTCATACATACGCTTAGACAACCAGACAATCTTTTTTGCATTTTCGTTTGTGCGAATGAAATACTGAAGCCCCATAAGTATGGGGCCGCAAAGAAGAAAGAGTCATTATTATAGACGACGAAAAATATTTTACACTTGCCAACTCGGAAATCAAAGGAAACGATGGTTTTTATACAGATAATATAGAAGAGTGCCCAAATAATGTAAAATATAAAGAAAAAGCAAAATTCGCTGATAAAATTTTGGTCTGGTATGCGATTTCGACTAGGGGGAGTTCCAGATCTTATGTCGGTTGAGTAAAGGGGGAAGCAATTGATTCCGAAAGGTATATTAACTGCCTCACTAAATTAGTTGATTTTGTACACCAACATCACTATGAAGACGATATAATGTTTTGACCCGATTTAGCGTCATGCCATTATGCAAGAGCAACTCAAAATTGGCTTCACCAAAATAACATACCTTCTGTACCAAAATAATTTACCTCAGGCCCGCCAAATTGAAGATTTTTGGGCACTTTTATCTCGCAGAGTGTATGATGGAGGGCAGCCAGCCGAAAATGAGGAACAACTACGACGTAGAATTTTTAGAAAGATACGCGAAATAGATGTTGTAGCCGTCCAGGGCCTAATGAGCAACGTTCGCAGAAAATTCCGCATGGACCCCTTCATTTAGTTTAAGTTTATAATTTAGCAAATAATAAAAGTTTAAATAAAGTGACTTATTACAAAAATATAAGGTTAAATATTTTGTGCCAAAACTATTGGGACATACGTTATTAGTATTTGTATTAGTGTTATGATTAAGCATTAAACTGGACTAAATATTCAAAAATGGTATATATAATTAGTATTAGTGCTTCTTTTTTAATAATCTTTTTCCTAATAAAATATAATTCTGCAGTCAACAAAATGTTGGTTACTGAAGAAATGTGTAAGATGTCAATTGTGTTCTAATGATATTTTTTTTGTGTTTCAAACGTGTTTTTATTAATGTTTTAACAAGTTAATTTTATTTAAAAATATTATTAATCAAAAACAGGTTTAATTAAGGACATTTTAACGGATTTACGTGTCAAATTTATAACAGATTAAAAGAAGCAGAAATTTGAGACAATCATACAGAAAAGAGGCCTTTTCTTTCTCGTGGTGACATATCATTTGTCAACTTTATACTCGGTAAATATTGCTGATAGACAAAAATTGTATACAGCGCATAATTTGTACCGAAATATTATCGTTTTCGAGCTTGTTGAAACAAACCTATAAACAATATCTGACAACATAATCATATGTGTATTGTTAATTATCATTAACCGTTGTCTATTAAAAAGAAAGGCCAAATACGTCATTGATTCATTTGATAGAAAACAAGAAATTTAAGATTTAACATGAAAGTTGAGCCTGTCAATTATTAAGCATAAATATTAATCATAAATCGAGTGAAGGTTCAACTTAATCCTTAATCATAATACTAATAATAAGGGAGTATAAATAGACCCTAAATTGATCGCCGTGTAAAATAAAAAACATTTCATGAAAAGCAAGTTCTCTATATAAGGGGTAGTTATAAGAAATTGAATATTTAACAATTTATCATTACATCGGCAATGCCTCAACCATACCTGCAAAACCACTCCTAGATATTAACTTTGTAAAAAAAATCATAAAAATCATCTGCCAGGAAACACTACTGGCCTTAAATAAACAAAGTTCGCGTGCGAAGCGATCATTAGCGTGCATATGAAATCAAAAATGGAAACCATGTTTAACCGCGCCATGTTCTGTCGATGTAGATATCTCCATGTGTATTTGTAAATTTATTTCGCGTCATATTGACGCCACAATCGATATGTGCAGATGATGGGAAAACAATTGCCATTGTTTCTAAAGTGTTGTGTACACATCAGTTTTACTAGGTACCTAATCCCAGCTACTATATATGAGACACGCGAGAATTGGGTTTGACACTGATTGGATTGGATCGGGGGACATTTTGAACATATGGGAAGACAACTCAAATTTGAGGGGCAATAATGGTAGTAGGTAGGTATTTGTTGATTAATAGAATTATGTATCCGTACCTATTAATATCTATTAAACGATCAAATAGTTTAACAAATTATTATTTTTTAAATGTCTAATCTTGTTTTATAATTTTTAAATAGAATATAAAATTTTAAGTCCCATAATTTAATATTCAAGTAATTCTTATTCATAATACTATACCTTCTATGTTATGAGTAATTATACAAGGGATGTTTCGAATGAGATCCCAAAATACCTTTTACGATTCTTAATAGCTATAAAGTAATGAAATATACAGGGAAGATATTAAAAATGAAAAGAATGCATGAATTTCAAAAACGAATGATACCAATTTTAGTACTATATACGAAAATGTAAAATGGGTTAATTTACCCTTTTTCCGACGGTTGATTATTAAAATAATCTCACATAACGTTTTATCAAATGTGAGATCCTATACGTAAGCGCTGTTGCCGATTCGTTACCAAATTTCTGAGAAAAACTTTAATTAAAAAACTCACCCACTGGAAGTTATTCGAGGAACTGCAAAATTTAGACTATAAAACTAGAATGAAGATATATAATGCTTGGCATTCTATATTATACTCTTCACAGATTCCTTTTAGAATCAATAGACTTCATCCCCTCATAAAGCTTGTTTTTTCCTGAAGATTTCAATTTGATACCGTTTACAGAGTCATAGGCTTTGTCTCCTTATAGAGCTTGATTTTTGCTAAAAAAAATCAAGTTCATATCATTTTTCCTTTTTGGGTTTATAGGCTTTATTTTAATATTTCAACCCCCTTTACCCTCCATTTTTATTTAGATTTTGTTTTAAGAATCAATAGGATTAATTCCTTGATTTTTACTAAAAATTTCATATTGATATCGCTTTTGGTTTTTGATTTCTTTTTTTTTATATTATTCCCCCTTCAACCCCCATTTAATTCAGATTTTTTTTAAATCAGTAGGATTCGCCACTTTTGTCTCCTTATAGAGCTTGATTTTTGCTAAAACTTTTAAATTGATATCATTTTTGAGTTATGTTTCAACCCACCTTAACCACCTATTTTTATTCAGATTTTCTTCAAAATCAATAGGCTTCGTCCCCGTATAGAGCTTGATTTTAACTTATCGTGAGGACAAAAAAACGTGACATCGGACTGACAGACAGACAGACGGATGAAGCGAATGCATAATACTCTTCACAGACTACTGTGTGAAGAGTATAATAAAGAACACTACAGAATATAATTTGCGTCTTATATCAGGAATATAAAATGTGTGTCTAAGTAGCAGATCACGATGAGGTGTGCCTATAGAAAGAGCAAACTCAATCTTCTTTAAAAGTTTTAATGTTTGATGGTTCTTCTACAGTTAGATGTCTGTCAGACCAATAAAACTTTCTTATCAAACTTGGTAATAGTAGTTTGTGCAACAAGATATGGACAATCCGCCCGAGTTGTACAGTACGACCCACTAACGAAATTCTACAAATATTAAAAATTATTTTAGGTTATTAAGATAAAATACCTATATTAAAAATAATTTGTGACTTACTAATTTATAAAATAAACAAGAAAAAAAAGGAAAAAATATTTAATTTAATGTTTTCCCATTCCGAGATTCGGGCCTTCCGCATGAAAGGCAAGCGGCCGAACTTACGACCATTTAAGGGATTAACATTTTTGCCTTCATATAGTTTTATTTAAATTAACAAATTATTTATTATTATAGGCGAAATAAAAATAGAAATGCTATTATTTATCGATTCTACGCAAGAATAACTCATTTTAATGTATATCTAATCTCAATAACTAAAAAATATACTGACAATTAGTTTGACAGAATTGTCAACTACTTAAAATTTTAAAAAATAATAACAATCGGTTGACCAAAATATGAACTGTAATTGGTGGATTTAATTTTTTTTCAATGTTCTCACTACCTAGAATGGATATGAAATATATTCGTTTTATATAATAAAAAAATGCATTGTATAAGAACATTATATTTTCTGTCTTGCTGTACCTTTATTTAAGTCTGAATTCAGATACACTACATATTATTTGCAATAAATATCAAAGGAAGTATACAAACATTTTTAAATAATTTGACATTTAAGGCCATTCATACATCACAGTTGACATCTTGATACTTGACCGCCAAGCATTATTCTGATTTTTGCCAAATAAAATGGCCGGTTAATTATTATATGGGGCTGCGACAGAGAGCCAGTAAATTTGATGAAGGTGTTTTTGTGGCTAGGGGCGAAACAGTAGTACGCTTAAGTTAGCACCACCATAAAAAAGTAATTTTTAAGAGACTGCTTATATATTTTTCATAAATTGGCAAGCTTGGCGACTAATTTCGAATAAAAATAGCCTTCAAAATGGCTATGGTGGCAAGTATGAAGGTCGCAACCCGCCTTAGAAATTTCACCTTTACTATCAACATCTGTTGTTTGACACGTCGTTAGAGAATGTTGACGTTAGAAATAATTGGAATTCCTAAAATTGTCACATAAGAAATGCATAAGCGGATTTTAAGAAAATTGATATTAAAGTAGGAAGAACCTAAAATTCTTAAAATCAATAGGTTTCTAAGTTAGAAGTAATTATTCAAGAAAATCAAAACCGCAAGTCAATCAGAACTTTCGTTCTAGAGTTATCGTGCCGGCATATATACACACAGACGACCAGACGAACATTTTTTTTTGCATTTTCGGACTCAGAATGATCGGAAACATGAAAAAAAGTTTTAAAAAATGGGGATAAGAAAATTTGTTCGTCTCCACGAATGCAATACTGAGGCCCATAGGAAGGGCCTCAGTAATTTACACTGTTTTGTTAAAGTTGAAGGTGGTAGCCATGTGTGAGTTATAAGTTCAAAAAAGGTAAATCAAACGAGGGTGGTCCTTAGGATCTCACAAGAGTATTTTATTACGACCGGTTTCGAGGATCAGATCCTCATCATCAGGTAAGGTCTAAAATAGAGAGGAAAAACGAATGAGCTCATAACTAATAAAGTGGGTTTAAACATTTTAATATGAAAGTTGTCAAATATCAAGAACTCACCCGTAATTACTCATCTATTTAAGACTAAGCTAAGAGAATTATCCCAGGGTCGGTGTAAAAACAAGTATGCGAGTATTTTTTAAAATACATAAAAAACAATAGTTGCAACAAAAAGTTGATGTCAAAACACATAAACAAAAGTAGGTCTAAAACTATTAATTAAAATTATTAAAATATTTCACGAACGGACGAACAATTAAGACAAACAAATTTAAAACTTTTTAAACCCTACAAGCACTAAAATGGGTTCTTGGACAAGTGTTTATAATTCTACAGGAATTAAATTTTATTTAGATTAAATATACTGATTAACGCCCTCTAGGTATAAATAGACGAATTAACCATTCTAATATTTAAGATAACAGTTTAGAGGTTGTCAAATTTAAATATTTTGACCATCGGCTAATAGATGGCGTTGGCGAAAAAAATAAATGTTTAATTTTTTATATAGGTTTATAAAATGAATTGTTTGAATTTGTACGTAATAATAAACAAAATGAAATAAATAAATTATTATTGTTAAAAGTAGAGTCTAGCATTAGCGTTGGAAAATAATTTTAGATGTACTAATATTCAAATTAAGAAGTTGGTAACAATCAACGGAAAAAGGAAATGGTGTTAAAATGAAAAGAAGAAAAAACTATTGATTTGGTTAGTTGTTTTTTGAAGTAATGTGCTGAAAAATGAAAATGGAAATGGAGACAGAATAAAAATATAAGATAAGTATAACTAATTAAAGTCAATAGAATTTCATAGGGAAATTTTAAAGTAAAAGGGGGGGGGGGTAATTTAAGGGAAACGTAGATTTTTAAAAAAGAACTGAGAACGTGGGTGTGGATTCGGAAAAAACTTGTGAGTTTAGTGATAATGCATTGGTACTTTTTCTTAATCTAAATATTTCTAGGTTCTCCAAATTATTCAATATCAACTTGTTGTGGCAAATGTGGAGTACCCTAAAGCCATCCCCTGAGTCAATAAATAAAATTTAATTCCTGTAGAATTATAAACACTTGTCCAAGAACCCATTTTAGTGCTTGTAGGGTTTAAAAAGTTTTCAATTTGTTTGTCTTAATTGTTCGTCCGTTCGTGAAATATTTTAATAATTTTAATTAATAGTTTTATACCTACTTTTGTTTATGTGTTTTGACATCAACTTTTTGTTGCAACTATTGTTTTTTATGTATTTTAAAAAATACTCGCATACTTGTTTTTACACCGACCCTGGGATAATTCTCTTAGCTTAGTCTTAAATAGATGAGTAATTACGGGTGAGTTCTTGATATTTGACAACTTTCATATTAAAATGTTTAAACCCACTTTATTAGTTATGAGCTCATTCGTTTTTCCTCTCTATTTTAGACCTTACCTGATGATGAGGATCTGATCCTCGAAACCGGTCGTAATAAAATACTCTTGTGAGATCCTAAGGACCACCCTCGTTTGATTTACCTTTTTTGGACTGTTTTGTTATGCTAGTATTTTTACAATTTTTAATACAGCAACTCTGGTTGCATATTCTATTGTTTTTATCTACTTTTTTGAAAAAAATTACAAATATCGTCCTAAAATGCACTAATTATCCGCAGCTAGCTCTAGTATCGCTTTTGCTTGCTTCCCCTACCATAACATCGCACTGAGCGAATAGATTCTCTAAAAAAATCTGCATTTCTCAACACCATTAAATTTTAATATTGCATTACTTATATACCTATAACAATAATTGCTCCTATTTACAAGATTATATTAGATAACGTTTGAGATAAGAAAATTAATTGCTCCTTAGATTATGTTTACCTCGCATAGTTTATTAAAACTTTCCGTTGCTTTTCAATATTTTATGATTGCAAAATTTGTTCAATATGTTTTTTCTTTCACTCGTGCAAATGTTTGTGAACCTAATCTTTAATATATATTTATGCAACCAGTTACTAAATGCTTTATTTTATGTAGCGAGTAAATAAGATGAACGAGTTACACAAAACGACATTCGTGTTACATACATATATTTTGCTAATTTTGTCTAAATTATAAAATTGTCTGGTAAAAAATGACTAACTAATTTTTTGTTATTTCCAATAAAAGATTTTATAAAAAGAATATTTGGAATTTGTAGACAAAAAATGTGTAATGTGTAATAATTATTACTAGGCTGAGAACCAACCTTTATTTCTTTGATATAAACTTTCAAATTGATTTTAAAACCAAAAAGGTTAGTTTTTATTTCTTTTCTTTTCGCAACTGGTGACAATAAATTTTTCGTAACCAGTTTCAGAATGTTCAACTTTAGGTAACTGGTTGTATAAAGCAGATCGTTTTGACAGTAGCTGCGATTACAAAATAGAAATGAAAAAAAAAATGTTTTTTCTACTCCTATACTATAACTTGTTAATTAAATGCTAATTTCCAATGTCATAATGATACTCATTAAAACACTGGTTTTCATTATGAGACTGAAAAATTGACCAATAGAAATCAAGATTTTTAAATAACAAAGTAGGCAGACCCAATATTTTCTGTAGAATGTTTGAGTATTAATTTATTTGTGACTAGTACTTTTTAATAATTGTACTATTCAAATTTGTATTTAAACAAAATTGATTAAAATGTAATTTATAATTTATCTTGTTTAATGTTACATATGAATTCGTTTATGTTTAGTTAATAGTTAAATTAAGATCATACTTATTATATTGGTTATTGTGTAGGAATAAAAATTAAGTCGAAGAACTTATTTTTATTTCTTATTGTTTGTATAAAAAAGTATTAAAAACTTTAAAAAATGTCGTTGAATTGAAATAGTTTCTTGGTCGTAGAAAAAAATAGTGTATGCAACTCTCATGTAACGGCTATTAATACATGATCGTTGTATAATATACTCTTCTACAATAGTCTAGAATTCATAGAACCATAACCACTCTCGTTTTTATATGTTTAACATTTTTGGGGTTGCCACTTAGTATTTTTATTTTCACCATAATTATTTCATACTCACTGTCTCCAAGGTTTCGTTACATTTCAAGAATATTAATATAGTAATGTTTTAATTTTTAAATAAACGTTTATTGACGCAAGATAAGTAAAAGTTTATTACAATACCTACAAAAAAAACTTAAAATAATTACACCGTTAAATAATACATGCGATAAAAAAGACAATTATGTTATCGCATTTTAAAAACAAATTAGTATGCATAACCATAATATCAGTCTTTAATGACATTTTTAAATGCATTTTAAAGCAAAGTGCATGGAAACGATTTACAAGGCTCAATTTTTGTATATACCTACTGTAAAAAGCGTATACGTCACTTTAGTACATTCTGATTCTTTCAATTTATAAACGCTTTTGAGCATTAGAAGATACGTCTCAAAATCCACCATTTTTTACAAAAATTCCGGTTTTTCTTTATTAGTACGTTCTCGAGACTAAACTTTAATATTTTCTTAAAGAATTTTGTAAATTGCTCTCCAGAAAAGTTTTTTGACAAAATACGTAAAATTGATGTATTTTAAAATTAAATTCATAATAATAATCTCGGAGATTAACCGAGGAAAGGCAGCTTTTAAATTTAAACTATTTATCCTTCAGGTTTGAAAAATAATCTAATATAATCCTTATTTCCTCGGAGTAGAGCAGTGGCTGGCTATAACGTAATTCTAATAAAATTCAATCTAAAGTCTCAGAATTTAAATCGACAAACATACAGAATGTCTCAAGTTCCTAGATTATAGGTATTTTTTAACCGCAGATAAAGCTAGAGAATTCGGAAAAAGTAGTTTGTGCAACAAGAGTGGTATTGCTGACCATACCGAAAAATCAAGCTCTATAAGGGGACAAAGCCTATTGAATTTTAATAAACTGAAAAACAAAAAATGATATAAACTTGAAATTTTTAGCAAACATCAATCTCTAAAAGGAGAAGAAGCCCTTTCATTATAAAAAAAAGCTGATTAAATATGGGGGATTTAAGAGGGGCTGAAATTAAAAAAAATAATCAAAAATGAAAAGCGATATCAACATGAAATTTTTAGTAAAAATCAAGCTCTAAAAGGAGATCAGGCCTATTGATTGTGAAAACAATCTGCTTGAAAATGGGGGTTAAGGGAATCTGTTAAACTGCGAAGAGTATCATTTAAAATGCCAGGCATTATATATCTATATTTTAATTTGTGTGTGTGTAATATTATGTATTATGATGGGACTTATAAAATAAACATTTTAGTTCTTATTTTATTTGCCAATAAAAGGTATGTAAAAAATATATTTTTTATTTGACATTTGTGAAAAATTGTGAAAATGATTAAACTTACAATAAAAAACTAAAAAATGGTAGGTAAAGTTTCATATAAAATGTTTTACACAAAAATCAATGTGAAGCTTTCTACATAGTCTGATATATATTTAAAAATAATCTCAAATTATGAAGAAAAGTCAGTTTACTAACTAATGTTTATAGATGGTTTTCAACGTATTAAAAACAAAACAAATATCACACTAACTAAAATATTGGAAATTAGAGGGACTAGAGCCTCTAAACCTAAGAGGTGCAAGCATCCAGCTTAAGGGGGAGGTAAAATATCTCGGGGTTATGATTGACTCGAGACTTACCTGGAACCAGCATCTAGAAAGAACCACAAGGAGAGCGGAAACCTCATTAATGATGGCAAGGCGATCCTTTGGAAAAAAATGGGGGTTAAAACCAGACATGGTATAGACAGTGGTGAGACCCATAATAACATACGCAGCTTTGGTGTGGTGGCCAAAGACACAGCAAAGGAAAGCAATAACGAGGCTTAGCAAGGTACAAAGACTTGCCTGCCTCGGAATAACGGGGGCAATGAAAACAACCCCCACTGCTGCAATGGAAGCACTAATAGGACTCCCACCTCTTCACTATGTGATACAAGGGGAGGCAAGATTAGGTGCTTACAGATTAGGAAATACACTGGGAAATCTTGACATTAGGCCAGGTCACATGAGTATCTCAAGGTTAGTGACAGGAGACGTGCTAGACATGAGATCAGACCACTTAACCAAGAGGTACTCTTTTAATACTCCCTTTGAGGTTTTAATACAGGAAAGAGCGGAGATCACCATAAGGGAGCCCAATGCCCAACGACAGGAACAAACCTGGTATACAGACGGGTCTAAGACTGCGGAAGGCACTGGGGCAGGAGTATTCTCCAAAAACCCTGATACTAACCATAGCTATGCTATAGGAATACATTGCTCGGTATTTCAGGCCGAGGTATACGCAATTTTGCAATGTTCAAAAACGAACGCTGAAAGAGCTGTCGAAAATCAGCATATTCAAATAATGTCAGACAGCCAAGCGGCACTTAAGGCCATATCGAGTCAGAAAGTTACGTCGAGGCTGGTATGGGAATGCATCGAAGAACTAAGAACACTGGCAGACCGAAATAGAGTAAAACTATTTTGGGTGCCGGGTCACAAAGGGATCGAAGGCAACGAAAAGGCTGACGAACTTGCAAAAAGAGGGTCAGAAGAAACACCGGAACCAGACACAAACCCAGGAGTACCAAAAAGTACAGTCCGGGGTTTTATAAATGACTGGATTCGGGAACAATATATCAACTATTGGGGAAGCACCCCAAAACAGGCACATGGAAAAGCCTTCATAGGCAGACCATGTCCCAAAAGAACTGGAGAATAGGAACCAGTTGAAAGTGATAACAGGGTTCATGACTGGGCACGCCCCAGTAAAGGGACACTTGAACAAAATTGGCATGTACAATGGGGAACTCATGTGCCGACTATGTCACAAGAAACCAGAAACGGCCAAACACATGCGAAGCTCTAGATCGCAAAAGACAGGCTCTTTTTGGACAACCCCAGGTTGATCCAACAACGTATAGAACCCACTCACCCAAGGATCTGTACAAACTTGTACAAGGTACAAAGGTGATAGAGTGGGTGCTATGAACTAACATGGGGTAAAACACAATAAGCCAATAGGCTTCAGTGTTATTTGGAGACACATAGTCAGACGAGCCCAGGAGAGAAAAAAAAAACTAAAATATTCATTTATTAATAGTTATAGTGCTTGAAAACAGTACGATAATAATGACTACACTTAATACAAACTCAAATAATTTTGATCCGAACTTACAAATGATAAAATTATTGGAAAAAGTGAACACCCATTTTAAATTACCACGAGCCGGCACTAATGAGCACTATGCCTTACGTGGAGTTCAATGCTCTGAATGCGATACGAGCTACACAATATATTTTTTTACGACACACTAAATAAAATGTACAAAATTTTCAAAAATAATTTGGGAGTTATTTAAATAAATTAACACAAATATTTGAATTTAGGAATTTTACTAATTTATAGAATACAAAAATTAGCCTCATCCAGGATTTGTTATGGTAACATTATTTATTGCTTAAAATTTTTAATTTGTAAAAATAAACGAATATCTAGTGGATTGCTATTATTTATCGATTCTTCACAAGAATCACCCATATTAAATCATATTTTATCTCAATAACTAAAAATATACTATATTTAGAAAATATACATGTGTTTGTAGAAAAAGTTTATCAATACCTTAACTACATATGTGAAAGTTTGTGTCAATGATTTACAAATAATATTTAAATGAAATGTAATTTTTAATAAGTAGTTGAAAATAACAAGGACATCGAATTCACTTCTATTAAATTAAAAATATAAAGCAATGTATAGTCTAATCAATTCATAATTTCCGTTCACTTGTCGATAAAAATATATACCGTTTTCTTTTATCTCAAAATTTGTATATACCTTTTAATACGTTTCTATTTCTATAATTCGTCGCATATAGTACAGCCGATTCACAAAGTTTCCATTTAAAAGAAAAAAGAACCCCGAAAATAGATCCGGTAATAATTTCGGCCATTCTCCGATTGGTTCTTAGTTTGTCGCCATCAGCGTGTAGTTCACGATATATCTTTGTTCACGACAGATTTCAATACCCTCTGCTTTTCCGAACTTTTTTCCATTATCCCACACCTAGCACGAGTGAATCGTAAGTTCCGTAAGAGTAGCTACAATCAAAACGTCAAAAAACGGTATGATCATAAGTATACTGGCTAGACGGGAATTCTCTTCATCATTAATTTATTTTGGAATGCTTTGTCCAATGCTTTGTCCGCATCAAGAAATTACCTCTACGTTTGCTGTAGTACCTTATTCTTTAAATTGTTTTGGTGCATTCAAAAATAAAACCAGAAATAAATTATATATATTAGTGAAGAAATAGAATTAGGTTTTAGGGTTCACAAGTTTTATTTGGTCAATAAATGTTTACTTTTATAATATTTTAAGAAGGGTTAATTAATATTGTTTAAAAACAACAATAGTCCAATTAAATAACGAAAAAAAGCCCCTTCGAGCTTACATTAATTTGTAATTGGATGAAACAAAAAGGACCTTGTGTATTTTGATGTGATCTTTCCGAAAAAAACAAAAAAAAAAGATGTAGCAGTTTTTCAATTTTTTTTAAATTAGGAAAAACCGGGTTTTCCGGAATTTTCCATTGTAAAAATGCTAATTATCTGGGCAAGTATCATTGCGATAGTGAAAATAAATACACCATTCGAAAGAGGAGGCAAAAATAGTTCGGAAATTCATTGCACAGGTAGTTTTAATGACGAATTTCTCGCCGCCAGAAGTGCTTTTACCAAAAAGTCGTTTTGTCGTTTTTTTTTGATCAGAACCATGGACATGAAATTTGCGATGAATTTGTGGCGAAATTATAAATGTTAGACATATGTTGCGTATTTTTTTGTTGGCTCTCAAATAAAATAAGTCCCGCGGCGAAATCTGACATAATTTTTCGGGAATTCGCAGGAAACCAGAGGCGTAGTTTTTTTTTTAAATTTTTTTCCCATGTGATTTTTTCCGGGTTTTCCGAAAACATTTAACAAAATAAATATATTTGAAAAAACTAACTTCGCCATCGAAAAGAGCACAAAAAATACACAAAAAGGTATACTTTAAAAATGTTAGGAAATTAATCCTAAGCCTGAGTGTAAGTTCCAACTTGGTGATAAGCTTGCTTTTTGTTCGCTAATATCTGGTAATTCTATAATTTGCACAAATTTACCCAAACTTTCAAAGTGTCTGGTTCTAGGCCCATAGACTCCTATTCCAGTTCATTCTATGGTTTTGGAACCATTCGTATACCACAGAATAGCAAGCCTTTCGGTTGCAAGCACGATTGATTCTTTCTTACAGCTTTGTGGTTTTGAAGGTTTTCATAAAACTGTACTTCTTTCTCATTTCTTCCTGGAGCATATACCAAGTATCTTCGGTACTAAAGCTAATAGATTTTCGTCTGATTACTCCGTTCCTAATCATTCTATATTTTGTCCTTTCTGTCACGTTATGTATCATTAAATGTAAATGCATTTAAAATCACCTCCATTGTGGGCGCAGGACAGGTTCTCATTGCACCGGTAATGCAAACACAGGCTAGTCTTTGTACTTTTCGAGATATTAGCTCCCGTAGTAGCTTAACTAGTTATGTTACTCCAGGCTACAACCCTATAAGTGATGATTAGTCTCACTATTGCTGTATACATCCACCGCAGTGTGTTCGGTTTACATTCCCGCGATGTTTCTGCATACCATTAGGGCTTTTGTAGCATTATTTACTACTTCCTTATCATGTATGTTCCAGATAAATTTGACTTCTTTTGTCTTTTGTACATTTATCCTCGACAGAGTATGCATAGAAGTTCGTCAACGGTTAGCAGACTAACAATTGTTGCAACTGTCAATAGTAACATACCGTTTTTAAAATATTGTCATGTTATGTGTTTTATTAAATATTTGCAGATCTTTTATATAAATTTTTTAGAGCAAGGAAAATATTTAATAATTATAATAAAAATAAAAAGTTATTAAATTAAAATAAACTATTTGGATGATGTTTTCAAATATGCGCTATGGAGATATTTGTTCACTGCGAAGTCTATACATTCTTGAATAATTATTAAAATTATTAGAGCGCAAGCGATACGCCACACGTAGAAACAATTCTTAAAACCAAAGCACTACCGCAAGTACCACAAACAAATTTTCTACCGCAAATGCCGATACCGCAAGTGGGAAAACATCGACGAAGAAGGCATTGCTATGATTAGTTACGAAGTGGCGTGTTGTAAAAAAATTAAAATTTATTAGTTTTTACACAATTTTATTCTAACAAGATTTGTTTTGATTTTATTTTGAGTTTCTCGAGCCACCTTGTAAACTCGAAGTCGGTCAAACAAGTTTACAGACGCGAGTTTGTGTAGGTCGATTGCTGGTGGCAAGGTTGTCCGCTCAGCAGTGCCGAAGTAGCTTTTATCAAGTTTATTGAATTTCGCATCCACTGTTTTGCAATGGATATTGTAGTTACGGACAGTGGAAAAGCAATCTACATAAAACTGTTTTGTCCAGTAAGAGAATTTCGTTTATTAGATTTTCAACTCTTTCCTGCGAAACTTTTGTTTAAAATCATATAGGTATAATATATGTCTTTCATTTTAACGATTAATATACTAAGATTTCATTCCTGAAAGTGAGATCGGAAAACCAATTTCTTAACAAGTTATCGGATATTTTTTCTAAAAAATACGAGGGTGGATCAAATATGAACCGACTTTTGTTAATAAATTTTTATTGAATTATAATAAAAATAAATGAACAATGTCTTATTTTTCTATATACATTCCTCCTTTCTGAATATATTTTTCCCAGCGGCTAGATAGAGTTTGTATACCCTTTTCGTTAAAAGAACGGGGTCGTGTACATAATCAGTTGCACACAAATTGTTCCTCTTGATCATCACCGTCAATATGTTCTCCTCTTGTGAATCTTTGAGTGGACCTAACATGTGGCAGTCACATTGTGAAAGGTCTAGACTATGGGAGGGTGTTCAACAACAGTCTAATGCATTTTTGCTAGTTTTTCTTGAGTTTGTAAAGCTGTATGCGGTCGAGCGTTGTCATGCAAGAGCATCACTTATCGTACCGGACATCCCTGTCTTTTGGATCGGTAAGATGCTCGAAGATGCTCCAAAAGATCGTAATAATAAGCTGCATTAACGGTTCGTCTATAGTGAAGAAAATTCACCAACAAAACACCTCAATAATCCCAAAACACTGTCGCTAAAACATTACCCGCAGACAGGCGAGTTTTTGCCTTTACTGGGCCAGCTTCGCCTTTTTGTCTCCCCTCCTTACTTGATCTTTTGGTGCACCCAAGTTTCATTACGCTATAAAAATGCTTCCCCTTCCGCTTCGTAGCGTGTCAGCAGCCTTTGAGAAATTTCAACACGAACAATTCGTTGATGTTCATTCAAGAGCCTTGGAACCCAAATTGCAGAAATTTTTCGATACTGAAGTTTTGTCTTAATGATGGATTGGGCACTCCCATAGCTTATCCCACTGCTTTTTGAATTTCTGCTATGGATAGTCGACGATCTGTGGAAATAAGATCTCGAATGGTATCAATGTTTTCATGTGTGGTGCTTGTTCGTGGAAGGCGTTGTTGAGTTTCACTTTGCACAGCATCTTGTCCTTCTCGAAATTTTTGATTCCAAAATTTCACTTGTGTTTTGGACAATGTTGATTCCCCATACTGATTACGCAATCTCTGCAAAATTTCCGCTGGACCAACACGTTTGATGACGATGCGTTGCGCAACGAAAATTGGTTCTGGTCTCTCGCTCATCGTAATACCCACTGACTGTGTGCAGCTGCAGTACAGGTACCGGCATGTCGTGACACATCGGACTACCCTCCCCCTCACATAACTCCTTACCTCTCTCCTGCGTGTGTGTTACTCGCAGGCCGGAAAGGTCGGTTCATAATTGATTCACCCTCGTATGTTCATTTGAGCAACTGTTTTACCGAAAATAGTCTACTCTTCGTAACAGACCAGGAATTTTTCATTAATTGCAGTTTACGATATGTTTGTAAATATACAGGGTGCAACAAAAACGTATGTCCCAAATTATACCAGATTTTCGGTTAGACCTAACTTATCTATTTACAAAAAAAAGGTTATATAAAATGAAAATTACTTTATTTCAATAACTCAGAAACTGTTAAATAATTTATAATCATTTATTAAACAACGTGGTTTTATTAAAGTAAGAGCAAGTTGGCAAGACAGAAATTACAAAAACTTTTGTATACTTCAGAAATTGGTTATTCATGTGTCACCACCGCACTGGTTTAACACATTCATTTGGAATCTTTTTAGTCCTTAGTAGCTACTATTTCGAAAAATTAATATATTTTGAAATTCGGTAACTTTTTTAATACATAATACATACATAATAAAATTAACCAAAAGTAAATACTAATTAGATGATTTGACGAAATATGTGCAGGTTTCTACCAAACGGTGCTCCTCCAACACATTTCTTAGCTACCCATCAGAATCTAAGACCTTAACCTTGACTTCATTTTTTGGGGTTTTATGAAAGCAGAAACCATTATTTTCCAAAATATTCGATTTTTATGTTAAAACAGTGCATTTTGAATATTTCGTTGGTACACAACTCAAAAACATAGATATTCGAGGACATCCATTTTGAAGTTTTTTGTTTCCTGATCTTGCATTTTAAAAAGGTTTATATAATTTTTGGCAATAAACATTAGTGAAACTAATTTGCTTTAATAACAATAAAAAAAAATTTTGTTTATGACGATCTTTCAGAAAAGTATATTTCACACCACATTGATGACTTTTTCAACAATCCTAATTTAACTTGTGTCACTGTTGAAAATATTTTTTTTTTATCCGGGGGAAACCGCTGGTGTACAATCAATCTGTACTATGTGTACTGTTTATGTATTTTGTGCACTACTGAGTAATAGGTATTTGTGTATTATTTGATAAAAGGGTTTTTTTAGGTTATTATCTTAATTTTATTATTGGGAAACTTTTTATTAATTCTGTACTATTTGCATAATATGTGTACTATTTGGGACAAAACGTTTACTGGTGTACAATCATTTTCTAGCGGCTTACCCCTCGTTTCTTGGGTTATTTTTAATAAAACTGGCATATATTTTGATTTATGACCCTAGCCGAAAATATCCTATTTTGTTTCTTTGACTGTCTGAGCACTACTTACATTTGTGTTACTCTTCATTATCATAAACTCGCTACACAACATACGACACAACCGCTTTGCAGAGGTCATTTTTGGAAGTACCAATATGTCGTTCTTTCACTATAATCTCAAAAATGTAACTTTTTGAGTTGTGTCACTATTCTCGTACACCAACGATTTGTGAAATGTATAATTTTTTATCAAGATAATTTATTTTTCAAAATACAAACCGTCTAATTTTTGGAAAAAACAATTACCTTAAAAGACGTCAATTATATTTGTAACGACATATTAAAAGAGTCGTAATAGTTTTTTCTAAAAAGGTACTAAGAGACAAAAAAAGTTTAAAAATTAATGAATTAAACCAACGGTAGTACAAGAATAACGTATTTAGAGGATCGCAACCCACTAAAAATTTTAATAGGGTGTTTTCATAATTTTATCTTGCAAACTTGCTCTTACTTTGCTAAGACCACACCCAGGCAGCACACATTAGTATAACTAACGTATTTTATACGTAATACTCGTTTAATTTTGGTATTGGTTGATTCCGTATACGTTTACAGTTTACGATTATTATACATACCGTGTTTTAAACGATATATTATACGTTTTTTATATACATCCTATGGTATATAATTGTAAATTTGTCTACGTTTAAATTTAGTTAACAATATACGACTATTTTTAGTTTGCGATGAACTATTTATATACAGTGGGCCTAAATATACGTTTAGGTTTATTTAAATTAAATTCGTATAAATTTACATTATTATACAATATGTTTTCTTCGTTTATAATTCCCGTTTAAATTTCGTCTTGGTTGATTTTTTAAACGTTTACCATCTACCATTTTTATACTTAACGTTTTTTAACAGATAAATTAAACGCTCTTGTTTGTCGATACTAGTTAATATACCTATATTATTCTACGTTTAAATATAAGTCACCTTAAACGCATAATACCAGTTTACGATGAACTAGTAGACAGAAGTAAATAATATGTATATATTTAGGTTTATTTAAATTAAAAGCTTATAGATATATTTATTTACATTACATCCACATTTTTTTAATTATATTACCTGTAATATTTATAACAAATTCCCCATACACATGGAACTATTTTTAGATGGCGGATGGAGGACGACGTACTAGTGGTACGGTCTTTTCTCATTTCTACTCATGCGTATGTGTAGTATTATTGTTCAGTGTAGGGAATGGTTTGTGGGAGCAGGTTCATCGGTTCGTCCATTTTAATTTGTGTACACGTTTTGTTGCATGTTTCTTTGGCGTCCTGGCTTTTACAATATTGATTAAAAGCATAGGTAAGTTTCTATTAATGTTTTAATTTAGCTACTCCTTTAATAATTGTTGCATTTTACAACAACTACTGTTTTATAGGCACGTACAGTATGTTAAATGATTATAGAAACTTCAAAACATAACCTTACTTTTGTTTCTTTTATTTTTTTACGTATTTTTTAGGTTACCTAGTTATTTCAAGCATACTTATTATACTTATTTTCCTTTTTTTTGGTCAGTTGTTTTTTATTTAATAAAATGTCTAAAATAACTCTGTCACTGCGTCATCTACGTAGAAAAATAGCGCAAAATGTTCAAGATGCTTTAAAGTCAAATCAATTTTTTTTTATTCCCAGTGAAGATAACATTAATAAGGCTTCGGACATTAATATATCATCTAATTCTATTGTTTATAATAATTTCCAAGAAAATAATACGAATTTAATTTCGGAGCTGTTAGAAAATATTTCACCTGAAATTAAGTTAGATTTTCGTTATAGGAATGGGGGTGGACCAAGCGACTTAACCGACCGAACGATTAGGTGTGCCATGCAAGATTAGCTTAAGTTAGCTAAGGCCCGTCCAAAGTGTTAAGCTGAGATTTTTATTTTCATATATATTTTTTGTTAGTTAAAGAAAAGTTTCGTTTAGTTTGTTATTCAGTATTTTAGTGTTAATTTTTTTGTATTTATTTATTTTTTAGTATTTTGTTTATTTTTTTTTTAATTAAATATTGTTCTGTACATATAACAAGTGATCAAAAAAAATGTATAAATATTTAGGCCATTTACAACCAAAATATAAATACGAGTAAATTTTGTTTTGATCACTTTATTTAATTTGTGTTTGAAATACATTTAAAACAATATCAGGTAGACGCATTTTACACATTAATAAAAATCATACAAATATATCTAATATAGACGTATAGTAAAACAGGATAATTAAAGGTAGATAAAGTAGTAATGTTAGACGTATAAAAAATAAAAAAAATATACGTTTATAGGACGGACATTTTCACGTATATATTGGGTAGCATATCAACAGTATCCATACGTATATTGTAGTACATAAAAAAACGTATTTTATACCAAAGTGAATTCGTATAAATATACTACAACTATAAATCCAATATAGACGTATAGTAAAAACGTTTAATTATAGAGGATAAATTCTTAGTAATCGACGTTTATAAGGCGGACATTTTCACGAATATATTTGGTAGTACATCAACCGTATTCATACGTATGGTAGTACCTAAAAAAATACGTAATTTATACCAAAGTGTGCTGCCTGGGCATGTTTAATAAATTGAAAATTCCTGGTTAGGGCTGTCACGAAGAGTAGGATATTTTCAGTTAAACAAAATAATATCTTTACTTATGTAATAGTAATTTACGTTACAAGACCGGAAAGTAGTGTTTTGCATGTCGAGACGAGCAGATTCCAGGGCGAGCTGTAGGCAAGTCCTGGAAGCTTAGAGAGACCAGCTGAACACTAATTTTCGTTCGCGTGACGTACAATATTTTTTTCAAGACCGACTCTTTGATGTAAACTTAATTGTTTAATTATTTTGTATAATAAAGTAATTAAAACAAATACTAAAACTAGATAATGGATACAACTGCATTTTTTCTGTGTCGGACAATTCAAAATCTGAATCCACATTTTAAAATTTTCAAAACAAGTTTGACATAAAAGCTTTTGCCTATCCCTAACGTCTTGATCGGCAAAATGTTATTTTCTGGACGAAAAATGGTCCAGAAAGTGTATATTTTCGGGTCGGTCTTATTTTTTTAAATCCGATATCTTTTCAAGAAATTGTTTTTCTGAACACATTTTCAAGAATGAAATCTTAGTTTTGAACACAAGTTACGAAAAACTGAGATGAAAATCTAAAGGTGCACATAAATATAGCGCGCTACGCCTGTGTTGTGTCTGCGTCGTCCCAATAACGGACCAAGTTCATCAGATCTTTCACGCGCCGCGCCAAATAGGATCGAAGTAAACCCACAGTACCGTATAAATCTGACGAATTGGGCCCGTTGTTGACGCAGGCAAACGAAATTATCTTACTCGGGTTGGACTTTAAAAATTCAACTTTAAATTTTGCGCCACTAACGGTGTGAGATTGCAAATTGTCGACAATCGTATGAAGCACGAAATATGTTGATTTAGGTTACAATACTTGAATTGCTCTCTAAAAATACATTTTTTTTGGTAATTATTCAATTTTTTTTATTTGGTAGTTTTTGTGTTATCACGTTATCATCCAATATATGTATGGTTTTACTACTAAAGTGTTATCATTTTATTAGAAGATCCGCCGACTCCATAAAAAATGAGAACCTCCGTGACAGCCAAAAATGTGTATTTTTTTTTAAATACTTTTTTATTTGCCTCATTCAAAGAGCAATAATGTTTGTCGCCAATTCTATTATTGGTCAGCTATATATAATATGTATTATTTATGCAAGTAAAAAAACAAAAAAATTAATATCAATATTTACGTTTTTTTGGTAGAATCACCCAACTGTTTTTTCGCTTAGGTATAACTTTTTCCTCGAAAAATTGGAGGTGGCAAAATTCAGATTCTTGCTCATACTTGAAAACTGTATATAAACCACTAAAAAAAATTCCTTATTTTATGCAAATTCGCTTGTACTATGCATCGCGCGTCACCCTATGTTTGGATTATATTTTATTAAATTGGTTTTATTTAACCACGATGCTACTTATATTTTTATAAATTTAGATTACGACAAACATGGTTTTTGGCAATTACATCTGTATATTATTTATTGTCGATGACGTTATCGTATTTTGTATACAATATTTTAATATACGAGTATATGACGAGCTGTGATTCACGAATTCATTTACATCACAATAGGTCACCTGCGCTTTTTTATTCGATCAGCACCAGTCGATGTAGAATTGGTGTTTTCGCTGGAGTTATGCTTTGAATTTAATTTTTTTTTTGTATTAGATAAATCGCTATTATTAGTAGTATAATCAAAACAGATGTTTTAATTAGAAATACGACGCCAACTCTATTTGTGTCCGATTGTTTCATTACAATTTGTATGACAATATTTAAATGGTGTAATTTGAACCCTTTGTTCTCGTTATTTCATGTGTTGGCAAAACAAGTATACTAATTAAAGCTTAGATAAAATTTAATCAACTCGATTCGCCGAATTTTTTTCATATGTTTCACTTTTCGATAAAAAAGAAAAATGAAGTGAGAAAATTGATAGAGATCTGAAAAATCTGAATTGCAACTTTGGAAATATGAAAATATACAGGAAAGGAAAAATCCCCCATTTTTCAATAAAATTACTTTGTGGTCAAGATTTTCCTTTCCTTTATGGGTATACAACATTTGAGAGATATGGATAACCTTATTCTCATAAAATTTACGGAGTGGCCCAAAAGTCTGGAAACGGCCAATTATCTCGTAAATCGCAAATCCTAATTGTACAAAATTTGGGGTACACCTATTTTGGGATACTTAGATTCCAGATTTGATATTTGCAATGTTGCCAGATTTGCTGTTTCTCTTATATTATTAATCACTTTGGATTTTCAAATTCATCACCCTGTATATTCAGTCATTATTGGAATCTCCTATTCAATACGAGTTCAACCATATGTAACACTTATGATTTTATGTATTCTGGAAGGCCTTCGAGCGGTATTCGAATACTTAAGAAAAAAAAAGGATCCGTGATCCGGATTCGTTCAAGGAAATCCTTGATGATTCCTATTCGAATCACCAATATTAGTCTCGGATCCTTTTAAAAACCAAACTACGCCGGCGCGAACGGTCGATTCACCTCTGACAGAAACAGACTGAAGATCCATTGTTAATATTTAGAAGATACGTAACAATCTACAAATTAATATCAAAGAAGGCAGCAGAGCACCTATAAAATTTTAAGTTGAAACCTATGCCATACTTTTAGGCTATTTTAAAGCTATTTTTATATCCTATTCAAAAATTGTATGCTCCTCGTTTTTTTTGCAAAAATCAAGGTTCTCTGCTAGAGCAGAGCACCTCGGTTTTTTAAGGCTTTTTTCTAAAAACAACCACACTGCATTTTTAGGCTACTTTTAAGCTCTTAAAATATTGTAAAACTTTATTAAAAATTGCTATTTTTAAATAATACAGGGTGCTTTGTTAAAACAAAGTCAACAGAGCACCTCGTTTTATTTATTTTCTGGAAACATCTACTTATGTCACATGTTTAAGCTATTTTTAGGTTCTTAAAATATTATAAAACTTTTCGAAAAAAATAGTGATTTTTAAAAAATACAGGGTGCTTTTTTGGAACAGTGGTGCTTTGCTGGCTTTGTTCGAAGCTAGCAAAGCACCCTGTATTTTTTAAAAATATTACTTTAAGAGCCTAAAAATATTGTGTCGTTGTTTTTGGAAAAAAAAAACATAAAAAACTTAGGTGCTCTGCTGACTTCGTTCGAAGGTAACAGAGCACCTTAATTTTTGCAAAAAAACAAGTAGCATAAAAATAGTTTTAAAATAGTCTAAAAATATGGCATAAGTTTTAACTCCTGTGTCTAGGTGCCTAGGTGCACTGCTGCCTTCTTTGACATTACAAATTAGCAATGAATATGCAACATAAAAAATTCCGATTATTTTTGTTTGTAGGTATAATCGATGCACCTTGAAAGAACTGCCTGACTTTGAAATTTTGGTGCCATGTAACCACAAGACATTATTTCATTGTTTGTTTATTTTGTTTTTTGTATTAAAATAAAATATATTTTTTGTAGATTCTAACTTATTTATGGATCATATTTAGAGAAAAAAATAGGTATTTTTTTTAACATCTTGTATAAATCATTTATACGCAAGTCATAGTCAGTAATAGGCACATAGTTGATATTGATATTAGATTAGGAAGCATACATAATACCATGGCATGACACTGACAGTGATTCGTATTCGTGATCCGAAAAAATGGATTCAAATCACTTGATTCGAATCCTTCTTTATTGCAAAAAGAATTCAGACATAGGATGCGTGATTTGAATCACATCTCGTAATTCGGATTCGTGATTCGAATCAATTTTTTGAGAATTCGTACTAACTCTGTCCTCAACTCCCCATAGGAAATTATGAAAAATACACCTTCTATCCCTAAAGTGAAAACAAACCAAGTTTTTGATAAGATCAATATATTTGATAACTTTGCAGGAAAGTCGTGCGTTGGACATATTTAGATTACATCTAGGGAGAAATGTATTCACACGCTGAATAGGTTTGTTTACATTGTCAAGTCGTTGGCTAATTGCAAATGTTGGGCTCATACTTATTTGCCAAAAGCCACATTTCGTGGAGGGTAATTAAATTTCCAGGAATAACAACTTTAGATGAAGTTTACTCGGTATTGAGGTAATCAATCTGTTCCGGCTAAGTTGTTCAGAAAATATTTACAGGGAACAGTGAAGAAGGTGAGTGAAGTTCGAGGTGAAGTTGGCTCTCCCAATGATATCTTTAAAAAAAACTATTGCACCAGAATGCACTAGTGATGCATCAATATGCTAATCACTTTTTCTGCACCACCTTCCTTGAGAAACTACATCTATCTCTTTGTGGGGGGGACAAATGAACGCTGGCTCCCCCAGTGAAAATTTCAAGATTTACTGTAATGCACCAGTTAACCCTTGTTATGCACTCATATGCACCACCAATAAAACTTTTTTTCAAAACCCCCTAAAATTTTTATGGGCTGTACAGATTTCGTGGTTTTATATGAAAAAGATGCTCTTACGATAGGAAAGCCATATATCCACTTTCATTACAAAATGTTAATATTAGAAAAAATCGATTTTCATTTTGTACTTTCCAAGTTTCCAAGGACTGTAACTGTTGCATTGAGGTAAGTTATGTTCAATCGAATTATTTTTGAGCCCAGAATATGTGGTTCTATTTATGACCTACCCTTTCGTTATACCCTGTTTACAAGATTGAAATAGGTATACAAATTAAAATACGAGATGGGGCAAAAAGTGCATTGTGTACTAAATAATAGTTAAATATAATCAGGCTGAACGCTTTTGCTTCACAAAACCATCATCACACTAAAAAAAATAAAAGATTTGAGGTTAACTCATGTGTAAAGGAAACAATACCTACATACTTATCTATATTAGTATGATTATTAAAAAGGAAGCCATGTCTCAAATTAAGTGGGATTAGAGTCTGATCTCGTCCACCTTTAAACTATTCAATTAAATGTAATTGTTACTCAATCATTACTACCAATCCGACTACTTAAATGTGTGGTGCTAATGTTGTAGATATTTAATTGCATTTCTTTTATTTCATTTTCTAAATATTATAATTAATTTTTTAATATATAACAAAAACATATTAGGTACGTTCTTGCATACAAAATAACAAGACAATATGTGGATTAAACAGTTAAAAAATTAAAACGTTAATAATAAGTTGAATATTAATTATATAATCAAAAACTCAAAATCTCTTCAGCCAAAATAGTGTAACGATAGTCTAATTTATTTATAGTTTATTTATTTAAAACACACTTTTTACAATTCATATATGCCGTACTAATTAATTTATATAATACTTAGGCACTAACTCACAATTCTAATTTATTTATTACAATTTAACTTTTTAGTCCAATACTTTTTGCTAAACGATAAGTAGGGCTATTTATACCAAGTTTAACTCTGCTACGAGAAGTCTCTAGACGCTCACGAAAATTCCATATTTGACTCAACGGTACGCTACGCCCGTTTTAGCCGTTTCTCGAGCGTCAGCGGCATTCCTAGAAGATTCCGTCGTTTCGAGAGTGAGTCGGGTGGCAAGCTGATGGTCGCTTGCTTTAGACAGATACGGCTCAGGAATTTTCATGACGAGTAGTATACTCTTTAATATATCAAAAATCAACTTTCTACGATAGAAAACTGCTGTGTCCCTATTCTGTAACATCAGCTCTATAAATAAGACCTTCATCCCTAAGAATATCCAATAAGTAGCTAGATTTATACATTTGTAATCGTACTTTCGTCAATTATGTGGTTCATTGTAGTATGTGTCGTCCTTTTGAATAAAAAGCGTAAACGTTGACTGGTTTGTTTATATTATAGTTATTATTATTTATAAAAGTAAGAATGTCATTACTAATTCTTAGTCTTGTATATTTAAATTCTTACCCATAATACAAGTAAACTAACGAGAATTTTCTTTTCTAATAATTAATAAATATATCTAAAGTAAAGTAGAAAAATTCCCCCTATAAAGTACCCCTCCCTCCGATACTTAGACTAAGTCCGACATAAATATTATTTATTATACTCACTGCTGTAGTAGTTTTATTGTTAAAATTTCTTTGAAGAATTACCTGCAACAAAAACAAAAAGAAATTATAATTTAGATGTTATTATAACAAATGTTAAATATTCATTAGTTAGTGTACGTGTATTTATGAGTTTGACAGATGCATATAATAGTTATTTATGCAACCAGTTAGGAAAGGCCTTATTTTATGAAACGAATGAATATTTGCGGGACGAGTAGAGGGAGGACCAGCAAAATGAACAATTTACATAAAACGGAATTTCTTAACGTGTTACATACAATATTTTTTCTAATTTTGATTAAATAATCTCTATAACTGCGTTTTGGAAAAAACTTACTGACATCTAAACTACCAATATTACTTTCTTGTATTGTTAGTTGCATATGCACTCGTTCATGTTGCGGGATCTCGCTCTGCTTGTCCCGCAAATATTCTCGTTACATAAAATAAAGCATTTCGTAACTGGTTGCATAAATAGCTATTTCGTAATCAGTTTCTTAATGTTCAACTTTATATAACTGGTAGCATAAAGCAGATCGTTTTGACACTTGCTGCGATTACTTTATATGTCAAAATTAGAAAAAAAATTAGAGTTAATAGTTTTTATTGAAATTTCCTGTATATTTATTTTATTAGTTCAAATATGTCTCCATACTTTTGGCAAGTTGCCAGTTTTCAAATTATGACAATATACGAGTACAAGGTGTTTTGCGAATAAAGTGGCATATTTCACTGGTTTATGAGGTACAGTCTGTTCGCTATACTTACGCGGGTTTCGGATTAAAAATTTTATGGGTATTTCCAGGTAAGTACCCGAAAGTTTGACCTGTTCTTTGGGGAAATATCAACTGGTTAAATGAAATGAAAAATAATGTACAACTTTTTAATTAAATAATAATGGAGAATCTTTTGTATAATTGAGAGCAGAATTAAACTTCTTCATTAATGGAGTATAATGTGGCTATTATAAACTAATAATAATTTTATATTACACTTCACACAGAAAATATAGTCTATGTATAATAAGAGGGTTATTCAGCTCAAATAAAATATTTTCTAACATCAAAATTTGTTCCATGTAGAGAATTTCAAATGAAAAATAAAAAAATTGAACTTGCCAACAAAAATGAAAATCAGTCATTATCATCCAAAATATCATAATCGTCATCATCATCACTGTCATCACCATTAATTGTTATTATTATTGGACTTATTTCGTTTATTTTATTTTCATGAGTCCGCCAATCTTCTATTAGTTTCACTTGGCTATACAGTTCCGCCACACTTCGCCTATTTATATAATATTAATAAAGGACAGAAGGATGAGTATTGCAACTATGTTAAAAGAAATAAATTGGGTTTCAGTTCAGAATTATGTTCAGTACATGACTGATATTTATAAAATAAAAATAAAATAGTACCATCGCATCAGATCTATTAGAAAAAATTCAATATAATTCGCAATATCACAACTATAATACTTTCATCTACGGCAAGCCAGCACTAAAAGTTCCCAAAATACAATTTTTATTAAAGGTTTGCAAAAATGTAATAGGCTGCCTACAGAAATTAAAAAAAAAATAAATGTAACCTCAAACAATACTTGATAACAGAACGGATATACTTTTTTGTGATAATACTCTTTAAACCTGCCCTTTTTAAGTATTTTCCTTAATTTGTTGGTATTTTACCCTTCGTTTTAACCGCATTTATCATACATTATTTCTGTTTTGAGATCATGTACTTTATTTTAAAAAATTACTTGATGTTATATTAATACTACCTACTATGTTTAAATTAATATTTCTATATATATTTGACTATCATTGTAAATTAGCAGTTGCTAAATAAATAATTAATATATATATATAATTTGTCATTTTTGCTTTATTTTAAAACAAAAGTCACTAGGGGTCTACTTTAACACAAAAATAGTTTTGCTACTATAGGTTATAGCAACTTATAGCCACAAAATTATTTTTGTGTTAAAGTAGATCCATAGAGCAATATAATTTACAAAGGCCTTCTTTCAACATACAAATAAATTACAACTTTATAATTAAAATGAAAAACACAAGAAAATACCTCGGTATCATAATTGAAATGTGTTGATCACATTACGTCATTAACAATCAAAGTTAGAAGATTCATTTTTAAATTTTATGAATTAAGGAAATTGATGACTAAGAGTTTACTAATTATTATTTATAATTCTCTGGTTGAATCTATTTTGCGATATGGTATAATGTGGACTATATGATATTGCACTTCAACCCCTTAATGTAATCCAAAATCGTATAATTAAAATTATCTACAAAAAACCAGCATTTATCTTACCTCTCTTTTATATAATAAAAAAATGCTTTATATAAGAACATTATATTATCCGTCTTGCTGTACCATTATTTATGGAAAGCCTGAATTGAGATACACTACAAATTATTTGCAATAAATATCAAAAGAAGCATACAAACATTTTTAAATAATTTGACATTTAAGAGCCATTCACGCATCACAGTTGACATCTTGATTTTAACGAGTTTTTGCTTTTGCAGTTTATTTTAATGCAAAAAATTCACAGGATTAATTAAAATAAAGATATTAATTCACCTAATGCGATATTTTACTTGTAATTAATTATAATAAAGTTTACTTCTTCAATTATGATACAGGCTAAATTTTCTATTGAAAATATCGACAACTTACCAATCATTTTTATCATATACCTACAAAAGGTTTATAAAACAACTGAAACATAATTTCGAACTAGTAAATCACATGAAATATTTTTGTTGCATAAGTGAAGAGGGATGCATAATGGGCCTAGTGAAGCCTCAGTACCGTGGGTCAACCCACCCTACACACGTTACAGATACAGAGAGAATTGAAGGTAACTTATATAGCAATTTTTTCTAATGGGTGTACGTACAATAATCAGTAGAGTGGTCCACAAAAATATTTCTAAAGTAGGCCATGAGCGACAACAACAGTTTTTAAACGCAAATCATCCTACAGGTAAAGAAACGTGATATCACATTTTTTTTAATTTACTTCTTTCCTTTTTCTTAACAATTTAATATGTTCATCATCGCCGTGCTTAGTTCAGAAATACCATTCTACTCTCTCTTAATGTTTGTATTTCATAATTAGCCTTTACTTTCTTTTTAAAAATGCATTTGTTCTCACTTTCAACTCTGAGGTTACTTAATTTATAATTCACTTTTAGGTTCGCTAATAAAAAGTGGTTTTTTAAAAATGACAAAAACTTTACAAAAAGCGGAACTTTACTTTATGTCTTAACAATATAAAAGTTAAAATGTAAAAGCTAGAAAATGCCGGCAACGAACTAGTTTTGTTGCTGCTAGATTTTGGTGGGACCTTATCTTGGACTTGCCGCCTCTGCATAATACTTGTATTTGCTATGATTGCTCATAACTCCACCCTTAGAGGAGAATCCGGGGGCTGGCCTCTGGATTTTCTTCCTTGGAGAACTTCTTCGATAAATTCTTCCTATATTTTCTATATGAATAAGTGCAAAATAACAAACAAAATGCGATAAAAATAAAAATCAATATAGTCCAAACACTGATTTTGTTAAAATGGATTGTATTATCAAAAATATGTTATACTTTTTGTTTTTGAAAATTTAGAGTCTTTTAGAATGGTTAATTGTTCCAAATTAATACTGTTCAATTTAATAGGTTTAAGGTAAATAGGATTTTTATCATTAGAGTTTTTAATATTAACTTTAGGAAGTTCTATTATATTTTAAATTCACTTTTTGGCAGTTTCTACATTTATTTACTAATTCTAATAAAAATGTTCCTTCTAATGGGACATTCTTTGGGCCACTGTGATCTGAGGTGAGATGATCATCCATTTATTTTGAGGCATTTTTTTTTAAATTTTTATGTCCATAATGTCTAGATGGTTTGGCAGTTGGTGAGGTTCTTGGAAAACCTCAACAATGAAACTTCGCAGGGGGCGTCTTCTTCTACTGGAGTTGGTACTGATTCGTGACAGATACACTCTTGATTACTAATTTCTTGACATTCTGAGTCAAACGACATGAAATTTTGGTCGTTTAGAATAAGGATTTTCGAATTTGGAATAATCATTTGGATAAGGTTGCTTTTAGGAGTAGGTAAAGGAAAAAGTTGATATAAATCGTAATTTTCTCTTTCCACAATTGGGATTTCTATAACAAAAATAATTTTGTTTTTACTATAACTTTTAATTTGCATTATTTTTTCGAATTTAAGTATATTGTTTAAAATTGGTTCAAATGGTAATTTGTTGTTAAATAAGTTGCTATCGATTAATTAAATATGGTTGATCAAATATTTAGGATCTATCATCGAATTATGAAAAACATTTAATTTGGAAAAAATTTTTAGTAAATCGTAAATATTTTGATATAAAATTGATATTTGATTTGTGACTTCTTGAATATAGACACTTTCAAAAATTTGTTTATTTTGGATTTGAGCGTTTTTTAAAATGTGTTCTATTTTGTTTATTTGAGATTTTAATTTTAGTTTATTGTGAGCTAAGACTTGACAACTTTTATTAAATATTGTCTAAAGAATTTTCAACTAAGGTAATTTGTTTATTAATTAAACATTTCATCTTATTTGGATTTTTCGAAAGATTTTCTATGGCTTTGTCATATTTTTCGGCGTCGTTTTGATTTAAATTTACAGATATTGATTTAATCATTGTATTACATCTTCAACATGTGTTAGAGCTCCCGTACGAAAATTTAAAACTTCATTATCAAAAGTTTCATAAGACGGACCTTGAGAGGGTTTATGGAAATTTGTCAGCTGTATTACATTTGTATTAATGTCTTGTTTTTGACTTTTATTGTCGTTAGTTGTATTAAATGTTGAGAAATCATTATTTACTTGGAAATGGCATTCACCGTTATTATATTGGTTATTAAATTAATTTTTGAATTGGTTTTCTATTTGATCAGAATTTTGTAAATAAAGGTTATGTATACGCTTATTTCCAGATGATGTATCCATTGGCTCTGGGATACTATTTGATCTATTATTAAAATTGGAATTTCTTGAAATTAGACCATTTCGGTTGAAATTAGTCGAATATTGACCAAAATTTGAATTTTTAAAATTATTTGAATTTCGATTAAAATTTTAATTATTGAAATTATTTGATTGGTTAAACTGGGATCTCTGAACGAATTGATTTTGATTCTGAAAATTATTATTTTGAAAATTCTGATTATTAAAGTTTGAATGAAATGTTAAAATTATTAGAATAAAATGGTTTTTGTAATGGTTCTGGTGGTTGCCTTTGCTGAGATTTCGAATAGATATTTCTGCTATTTACAGATCTATAATTTTGAGAATCTGATGTCTGATGCGTCTTTCTTCGGGCGAAAAATTTGGTGCGTTTATTTTTGATGCAATTAAACTTCTAGAGTCTTGGCAACGCATACCAAAACGACAGGGGGGTTAATTTTTAAAAGGTTGTAAAGCAATCATGACAGTCCATATTTCTCTGATCACCAAAGCTTAAAATTAAAATTTTTTTATATCTATCCAAACAGTTAATTCACTACGGGAGCCTATTAAACTCAAAGCTCTGCCGGTTAATTTGCCAATAACAGCTCTTAAAATAAAAGCATTAATTGTAGCTGTATTATTTTGCCGATCAGAAAATTGTCCAAACTTTCACAAGCATCTAAAAATACAGTTAATATATAGGGATTCCCATCAAAATTTGGAATAGTATCTACATATAATTGCAAAAGTGGATAATTAGTTCTATCTACCATATTTGAATCTGATCTTTCTGACTCTGATTCTTTTATAGGAAGTACATTATTTAAATTTAATGAGGAATATGTCCTAAGAGTACTATTAAAAATATTCACTAATTCGTCTATCTCAGACATAAAATATAATATAAATTATCTCAATGTTTTATTTTATCCCAAAAATTAAAAATCACTAATATATTCAACTAAAAAAATAAAATGTTTGAAATAAAAGGAGAGCAAAATTTCTTACGCAATTCCCAGGAATATTTTCATGTCTTAGGGTTGAGCAATGCTGTTTCTTCTCCCTGATTTTTTAAAATTAGCTGGATTTGGCGATGTGGTCCTCGTCCAGGGTCTCCAAACTTCGGCAATGTTGGTCCTTTGCTTGGATGTACACTTTTTGGTGAGTTTATTTTACCTATTTTCGCGATTTCGATTTACCGTTAAACTATTAAAATAGACCGATTTGGCACGATTTTAGTTATCACACCGTTAGGAAATCCTACTGACTGCGCCACTTTTAGGTTCACTAATAAAAATTGTTTTTTTAAAAAAATGACAAAAACTTTACAAAAAGCGGAACTTTATTTCAATAACAATACAACAATCTTAACAATATAAAAGCTATTTTAAATTATCCCCTTTTATTTAGTTTAGATAATTTTGTAAAAATAGTTAATTAGTTAATAATTAAGACTCAAAATTGTAGATATGTATTAAATAAATTGTAAAAAAATTATCTTTGTAGTAAGTCCAGTAGGCATGGCTGGGTAGAATAAATAAATATTAAAATAATAATTTTTTTAGTCCGGTATTGTTGGATTTACTTAGGAACCACCCTATGTATGGACATGCCAAGATGTCACTTTCTTCGCGACACACCGCAAATAAATATTTTCAATACCGCGACAAACAAATTTCAATAAAATATTGTGTAACAAATGATGGTTTACGAATTGGCAATCGTAATGCATATCTAGACATTTTCTGCATGTTTCGTCCTCGGACAAGGAAAATTCGGGTCAAGTGCATGATAAAATTATTGGTGTTATACATTAATGAAGTTGACCGAAGGTTATGAACTAACCGAGGCGAGCGATTGCGTTTAAATAATAAATAACTTTTTGATAATGAGGAAGACACTCGAGACACGACGAATTTAAATTATCCGGTAATCAAAAATTATAAATAATCGAATTAGCGTTGTTTTTAATTATAAAATGATAAAAAAGTTACTTTTTATAGATAATTATCGACGATAGTGATAGTCTGAAAATTTTCTTTTTCAGAAAAGAATTTTATTTGTTAAAAATTAAACATATAAATTAGATTTAACGTTTATCAATAACTCCGTTTGTAGTACGTTTCCATTTTTATCTAATCAGCGTTTCGTATTATAGGGGGTGTGTCCATTTTTAATATTTTTAGAGTTTTACATTAGGAAGAAACGTAAAAATACCATTTATGCCATTAGAATACGGGTAAGAAATCGCTATTCGGATTTTTGACGTTGGGATTTCAAAACATAATTTTTCTACGACCACCATTCAAAATACGTTTTTCAGCGTGAGCAAAGAAACTACTTTGCACACGCACATTTAAGTAAAGATGTGATCGTCTATTTAGGCTACATTCATGCCTTAACATCATTCAAACTTGTGACTTCTACATGCCGTTAGGTAGTGACATATATTAATGACATTTCAACAGGATCAATCTTAATATACCAGGTGTCCTATTAGTTGCGAGGAAGTCAAATATCTCTCTTATTATAAGAAATATGTTTTAAACGGTTTACTTTTTTGCATATTTCTAAAATACTACCAAATATACATTATTCGGTTACATTGGAAGACTATAAATAAATGTAGATGTTTTTAAATGGCTCACCTTGTATATTTTTATACAATACTATTTTTTTTGTCCTACGACTTTGCCAATTTGTGTCAAAAAATTGGAAAAAATACTGAAAAATTGTTCATGACAAATATTATTAATCTTTAAACATATAAGACTTCGTATTCCAAATTGAACGCTCAGTATATTATTTCACAATTTGTTATTTGTTATTATAATAAACATGATAGTTTTTGACAAATATTTATTTTAATTGATAAATTAAAAATAGAGATAAAAGTAAAATTGGATGTCCACGCACTAATGGTTCACCCTGTATATATTTGTCCAGAAGACCCAAAAATCAATCTATATCCGTCAGATTTGAAAATGGAAAACTTATTACCAGATATTTGGAGGCAAAAGTACGGAAATCAAAACTCTATAGTTATGAATTGAAAAGAAAAACAATATAAGGTAATTTTTAGAAAGCATATTTCGAAGAAATGCCAAAAAGTTTAAAACATCATTTTGGTCTCACTATTCTATGATAAACAGTACCGCAAACATAACACTAACGTTTACACAAAATAAGATCTTCACTAAAAATCAAAAATTTTGTCATAATGTACCAGACAATAAATATTAATCAAAGTAAGTACATATAAATTTCTAGAGTTTAGGTAGGTACTATTTCTGTTTTGTAGTAACACTACGATTTTAATTAAGCATTCAAAGTTTTCAATTCCACATGAAAATGAAATTATTTTATAATAATGATTTAGCAAAGGGTAGAGTGTTCGTCTAATGTGCGGTCGCTTGATTTGTGGCATTACAGCTTACAGCTCTTAATGACCCTTTAGGCTCTATTAAATATGCTTCTAAATTATCCAAACTCCATCCCAATTACATGATTTATTCATATATGAGCCATACAATTTTGAATGATACAAGGGTTGCCTGTTAAGTTGTTACAAAAAGTGAAACAGAAACGAACAAGTTCGAAACAAAGTGATTTTCGAAATATTCGCCTTTAAGGTCTATACACATTTTTGCATATACTCAAACCAATTCTGGAAACATTTTGTTCACTCTGAAGCTGATAGATATCGTAGAAACATGATTTTGAAAGTCTTCAACAGCTTCTTGAGGTGATGAAAATCGCGCATCTTTTGTTTGACAGTGGGCAACAAGAAAAAGTCATTAGGCGATAAATTGGGTGAATACGGGCTATGAGACATTAATTCGATGTTTTTCTCCTTCAAATATTCAGTTGTTTGACGTGCTTTATGGGAGCTGGCATTGTCGTGATGAAGAATGATGCGACGTTTTTTGTTCTTGTTCCTTATTTCATCGATGACCGTTGGCAAACAAATTGTTATATACCATTCGGCATTAACAGTTCTTCGATCCTCTAATGGAATGATTGCGACGTGTCCAGTACAACCGAAGAAACAAGCGATCATTTTCTTGGAAGTGCTCCGTGAACGAACAACTTTGGCGGGATTGGGTTCATCGTTAAACACCCAAACAGTAGACTGTTGTTTGCTTTCAGGTTTATACGAATATATCCAAGTTTCGTCTCCTGTAACAATGTTGTATAGCACAAGTAGAAGTTGGAAAGGCTTTTGGTAGGTAGGGGGGTAAACGTCAAACCACTTCGGACGGCTTCGAGAATTTCGCAGTAATGTTTACCTGCCAGTGTAGTTTCATAGAATAAGTAATTTTAAATTATTTATGGACTATAAATAATTATTAAACTTATATCGACAAAAATTTCAACAGCTATTCACAATTTATTAAACTATTTACTCGAAATTGTTATTAACATCTATAAAATAATTTTGTACGCCAATGTATCGCGTCCACTTCGGTTAGATCCGCCGAAGACCTGTCAGGTTATGTGTATAAAGTGGGAGAACTGGCAAAAGCCTTTCCAACTTCTACCCCTGCTATATACGGATTTTGAACGTCATCGGTCGAATTTTTTCAACATTTCCTGACACCAATCAACACGATCCTTTTTTGCGCTTCGGTAAAATTATGCGGAATCCATCTGGAACATATCTTTCTCACACTTAAATGTTCATGTAAAATCGATTGTGTTGCAGTCTGCGATATCTTAACGAGACGCCTCTATCTGTCTGTAAGTCACATGCCGATCTTCTTTATCCTTCACCTGGCCTCGTGGGGGTACATACATACCCCACGCTCTTTCTCGTCGATATTCGATATCTAAATCGTCGAAATAGAAGCTCGTAACGACATCTATCGGTAGTCAAGGGATATACTTTTATATTTAGACCAGTGGGATAGCGCTGTTAAAATTAAATACCTTTTTTTTAAAGACCCATGAAAACAATTATTATTCTTTTATAGTGATGTAACAAAAGAAGACAGCTAAATTTCAGCCCTTTTTATCGAAAAACAAAAAAGTTATGATTTTTTTTAAACGCTTTTTTTAAGTTTTCCAGTTTACCAGATTTTTTATGAACGCTGATCTTTATTTTTTCAACTCTGACTATTCTACAGTTTAAAGTGGTATCTAAAGAGGATCTCTGAATTTTTCGAGACAAAATAATCAATATTTCAATTTTTACAAAGATTTTTATCACTGGGGTTAATCATGGTTAATCATGTTTCGCACAGCATCGATGTTTCTTAGAATGACAACCGATTTTGGCCGACCTTCTCGACATTCATCACTGACGGACGCACGACCATGACGAAATTCTGCAAACCAATTTGTAAACAGTCTTCTCTGATGGTGCTTCATTACCAAAAGTTGCACGAAGCGATTCTATGCATTGTTGTTGAGTAAGGCCTTTTTAAAATCATAAAAAATAATTCAACGGGTGATTTAGATTTTTGCACAAACTTGCTTCTTTTAAACGTTCACTATCAATCAGTCAATTTCTAAATTGACAGTGGCTTCGCAATAACAAACGTCAATGTTCACAAATACAGTGGTGCCACAATTTATTAACGCCACCTATTGTTCGATTGTAAAAACTTAAAAGGCAACCTTCGTATATACATAAATTGTTCTTAACAACAAGTTTATTTCTGTAATCATATAGACAAAACAGAAAAAAAATGGAGTCTCAAATGTCAAATGTATATTTAGGGTGGAATTAGGTGGTTTAAAAATTTAAATATTGGTGGAAAATTGGATAAGATACAAAAACTGACTGGTCAAAATTACAAATATGTAGGTACTACCACTCCCTACATTACACCTTGTGGAGAGAAAAAAAGGGTGCGACATACAGTCTTTCATTAAAAGAACATCATGCCGTCATATCATGAAAATTAAAATGGAATTGTCCAAATCGAATAGGGTAGGTACCTGTTTTTCACGATTTTATAAAATCTTAATAAGGTAAGTTTAGACCGGCCAACAAAATGTTGAGACTGGTTTTGTCAACATGTCGCTCACTGCATGCTATAATAGCACATGACAAAACTATCAGTTTTGAGAAAATCACCGATTTAAAAGGTTTAAATGTGCCATATCAACTCTTTTACTTAATTGATATTGATGTGTTTAAATTAGGAATCAAATTGTATTATTGCTACTTTTTTAACAGACACTCTTTTTAACAATCTTTTTGAAAAAAACAACTAGTTCTGCCGTTATTGACTTTTTTACACTTATAATTTTTATCAATAATGGAAAAGTCTTGATAAAACAACAGTTTAAAGTTTTAGCAACATGTTATTACAAAAAATTGGTATCAACATATGGTTTGGTAACTGTGTAAGTTTATATATTACCTAAAACCTAAAATTACGAAACTCAAAAAATAACAATAAAAGGAGATTCTTTCTCTACTTTAAAAATAATATCGCCTGAACTATCTTTATAAACATTAAAAAAAGTTTTGAGTAGTTAAATTTCGTAACTCATCTCTATAACTTTATAAGGAGCTCGTCTTCTTCGCGCTTTTGACCAACATGACGTTATGATCTGGGCCAGATTGTAGTGGTACTATATCAACTTCCATTTCTGTGGATAAATGAAGAAAAACTTTTTTAAACTCTTCTTTTTCAAAGTTTACTTCTACATTGTTTATAATATAGCTTTATTCGCAGATGTATATCAGAGGTATATAAGACCATTTTTAAGTGTATAATAAAAATAAATGGATATGTGATTAAACAAAATAGACAAGTGTTTTAACGAGTTAAAAGATAAATGTGACAAAACTATTACTAGTGCATAGATAGCAAAAACAATATTGACCAAAAAGTGGTAGAGTACAAGTATTTAGGTTAGGATAAATAAAGAAGTGTACTAAATTAGAGCAATACTACCTATCGGATCATCTAAAATGCTTAGGTAAGTTTTGATAAATTTTAGAAAAAATTTTAATTGCCTTTGAAAAGTAGTTCCCCGTAGACTAGGCCACAAGCCACCATTGAATTATTATAATAGTATTTCCAATAATAGTGATATTATTATCAACTGCAATAGTCTTTTAGACATTTTAAAATTAGATTAAATATGGTACGTGCAAAATATAATTTTTTATGGTTTTATACAATGATTATCCAAGATTAACGGGTTTCATATTTTTAATTTTTGAGGTTATTTTTTTCTTTGATTCGAACGTTTTGAATATATTAGTTCCTGTAAAATAAATAGATTTTGTTTTCATTATTCAAAACGTTCGTTTTCTGTCCTACCTATTCGATTATTCATTAAAAGGTCGAACTATTTTAGCGATGCAACATATGAATGGTTTTATTTGAAGAATGTCTAAGAATTATTACCTTGTTATACGAAGATTTTTGACTAACTTGATAAAAGTTAACGTCTTGAGGACCTACGAAGTACCATTAGAGACCTTTCATCGAAGATGAGACCTGTTCTAAACCTTTAAGAAGCCCTACCTCATTGAGAGTTAATTCTAATTGTACCGAATACTATTCAAAAATAGATAAATTAAAAAGTCATTTTATTATTAGAAAGGATAAACTGGGTTTCTTTGAAGTACGATATATTGACGCACTTGTTATATCGATTTTTCGTCACGCATAATAATAAAATCAATTTAAAATTCAAATTTTGTTTATCAATAATAACTATAATGAACACTTTGCCGTTCTGTTTGACACGTTCACATTGATCGAATGGGCAGACAACGGCACGGACCGTCACGTCAAGCTAACGTTTTTGATAAATCTTGACGGTTTGTGACGGTGGCGACATGTAACGTTACGTATGCATGTGAATGTTACCATCAGAAACCCATTAAATAATATTTTGACGTGACGTTATCGTTCCGTGACGCTAATGTTCCATATAGTGCGAATTGACCATTAGCTGGTAGGGCTGCTAGACGAGCTAGCGACACTGGTACACAAGCAGAATGTCAGTATATTACAAAAGTTCATTTATATAAATTTTTAAATTGATAGTCAAATAAATAAATGAGCCCTATTATTAAAAATAGTGTAAAAAAAATCCTTTAAAACTTACTGAATAGGTACTCGTATAATAACAATATTTAAAATGTGTATTTCAGTTACGTATTCGCGCGCACGATTTCATTGGTTGCCGCAGAGTAGGTTCGGGAAAAATTAATTTTTTGGAACCCAAACTTTGGTTTTTTTTTATATATTTGAAATTAACATCACCTGTCCTATTCAAAGTTTGACGAATTATCGATCGTACAAATGCTATTTCAGAAATTTTTGAAATCAAATTCAAATAAATTAATGTTTATAAACAGATATTAATTACATTATTTAAACATCATTTGAATGATTGTATTTGATTTGAAAACCAACTTGATTAACGGTAGGTTTTGATTAAACATGCCAGATTTGTAATTTGTAACTGAAACTGTTATTTTCCATGAATTATGTATTTTTTATCGATAAACAGCTTCAACAACGTCTAGTTTTGATTAACGACATTTTGTTTAAAACATATTTAGGATGACAACTTTTACCTTTATTTGGTATGGAAAAATTATTGAAAATAATTAATTCAAGACTTTCTGTAAGATTTTGTACTTATATATTTTCTATTGCGCCTAATTTAGTGAAAATAGTTTTCATTTAGTATGGTATGTACAAAATGAGATTGGACGTTATCCAAAAAATTGACTAACGCCAACGTGATTGTGATTCGTAGACTAACGACGGATGATATAAACAAACTTAAATGAATTTACATCGTCAGTTACAACGAACTCAACCGTCATTAATCAATTTTTTTTTGGAACCGGTCTAGAAACAAGGTTACGGTCAATGCAAAACATGGCAACTGTATTGGTGTTTATTTTTTAGATTTCCTGCAGATTTAGAAGAAAAAAAAGATTTATATAGATACAGTTGGAATTTAAAAATAGATGTTTTTAGCTATTTACATTTTTGCTTCTCACGATCAGATTTTTAGACACAATGTAAATTGCTTGAATATCACAGTTTGCAAGTTTTTATCCCGCTTCATACTTGGTACTTTTATTATTTAAATGGTTTTGGTTAGAGTGGCGAATGGAAGGAGAATAACGTATGACAGTTGAGGATATAGGAAATAAAAATTGACTGATCCCAGCGTCTGTATAAAATATTGACTCGGTTCCTGATAATGGCTGTTTCGTTTTCGTATGGCCAACCTGTATATCGTTAATAATTTTATTTTTATTAGGTTTGTTCACATGAGCGATAGAATCATTGTATATGGTCCTGGTCATACCCCATAGTAAGTTTTAAAATTGTCATTCTATATAAAATGATTTTTAATAGAAAAAAAACTAGAAAAATGTCGTTAACTTTTCACTCTATCTCTGTATTAATTTCCCGCTAATCTGTCACTTGGGCAATAGACGTATGTAGACTAAAGCAAAAATTACTACTGGAGTACAAGGCACTAGTGCACTGCATTAGGTGTCAGTACTCTCTATTACTTGGGAGTACCTAGACATTAGTGGCTGTACACAGACAGTACATTGGCAGCAGTTGACAATCTACTGCAGTAGATCGGTTTTGAGCCAAATAGCAACAGTAAAACGACTGAAATTTCTTTTGAGAACCAAATTTTTTAAACTTAAATTATATAGGTTGTTGTTGTTAACTCAATCTGATTGAGGTACGTTCGCTGAGGTAAACTTTTTCCAACTCTCTCATCCGCACTCGTCTTTTAAACTTGTTTCGTCTATCTCCTATCGTTCATCCTATTTTTACAAATTAGGAAAAAATTATACGAGCCACAAGCTACAGGCACTGCGAGTGAACATCCATCTCTATATTTTGTCTCTAACTCTCTAATTAAATAAATACAATATTTACGTAATTCTCTGATTCTAGAATTAGGAATTATATGCGAGTAAAAAATAATAACTTGATTTTTAATTAAACCTTAATATTTTTAACCGCTAAGGTTACCATCAATGAAAAAGGTCCAATAATGTGGTCCCTTAAATTACCAGTGCAAACATTTTTTTCTGAGGATACTGTGTGCATGTCGGAATACCTAAATGTTTATTTTCCCGAGCCACATGTCTCTGGATTGTTAGTTGTGCAAAGAAAAAGTTAACTTGTCGGTAAATAAAATTAATTTTAAAAATTTTTCATTTTGACTCTGCTGATGTCATAATTTCGCAAAACCCTACAAAAATTAAAAAAAAAACGCACAAAGTAACAAAATTATGATATACTTATTGTAACAAGTAACGAGTATGTATGTTTATTGTACATTTCACCGATTTGATTACGATGCTCTCCGACGTTTTACGAATAATAACCTGCAATTAATAGGGATGGGCGTACCTACACCGTATGGCTTGAATGATTTTTTCCAAACCTGTTTATCCTAACCATCTCTACATATCTTTCTCAATATTTGAAACTACATCTTTCACTCCACGACGCTCTCTTTAACTTAATAAACTTTATGCCTTATAAAATTAAATTGTATCATATTTAAAAGTGTTGTTTTGAAATAGAAAATGTCAATATCACAATCTCTACAGACAGAGGCAGATGAAAGTGCTAACTGCAGGGGTGCAGATTTTTACTACATTTCTAGTTTTTTTTGCAGGGATACTGGTTGATAAGTACTCGCCTAAAGATAAAGATACAAACGCCAACTAAGTATGAAAAAATAGAAATAAGAAAAGCAGCCATCACGAAGTTTCAATCGCACTGGATGTGCGAGCTCGTACATTGTAGTTTGTGGAGGAGCCACACTCAAAGAACCAAAGAGATGCCATGCGGCTCGCAAGACGCGGTTTGCCGACCACCGCCTTAGAGATATCTAGTAATTAATAAAAAATAAAAATAATTCAAATATGACCAAATAAGGTGGGGATAGTTTTCCACAGCACTTAATTGTCTCAACTTGTCAAAAACCTGTTGGTTGTCACTGGGAGGTATCTAGAGACAGAAGGAGAATGAACGGCTCTATAAGCCAGCCCCCAACCGTTAGGCATAGGACATTGATTCCCGGTATCTAGCGAATCAACTCTCAAGGAAACTCCGTGCCCCTAAAAATTAGCGGGGCCACATCTTTTTTCTCCTTTATTAAACAAAAATACAACTTGTTTTGTGGCGTACTGTCTATATGATGTCGTAGGTTGGCCGTCCTGTAGTTCCGTTGGTCCATGTGTCTTGCCATAATGTTAAGGTCTTGTTTCGTTTTTTGCGTGTGCCTATTTTGTCTCTGTAATGTATTGTTTGTGTGGGGTGATTGTGTGCCTCATTAGCTAGTTTGTGTGCTCGTTTTGTGCCTTCCGTTACCATATTCTCAATGCCCGGATGAAGCGAAGCCTCTCGAAGCCATATGTCATAATATGAGCGACCGTTTCTCTCCGGAAATCAACTACTTATACAAATTATAACCAAATAAAAAGAGCAGAGAACATTATTTTCAACACTCTTTTATTTTGTTACTAAAGAGAACGTCATTAGTATGTTATAATTCAATGCCTGTTGCGGTATTAGCCGAATGAGTAGTTGTTTTCCGGAGAGAACTGGCCACTCGTGTTATTTTAAGGCATATGACTACGATAATTTATTTTTATTTTTTCTTCATTATACCTAGGAAGGCCTGGCAGTGTATTATTTGGAAGGTGGTATTAAAAGTGCCTCCAGATGCAGTAATAAAATATGTCAGGATTGATTCGGCTAGAGAATTATAAAGAATTATTAATTTTTTTCTAGATAATATATCTTTTAGATAGAATTAATGTATTAGAGTTCTTAACCGATTACTAATATGTATTATATGGTGATCCGTCAAAACTGTCTCAAATTACTGCCAGAGCAAATAAAAAAGATAGAAATTTGTATCTTATGTACCTACAGTAAAATAATACAAGATTGTGTGCGAGTTAAAATATTCCCATGGACTAAATAATCGAATATTTTTCTTATTTAAACATACTTACTTTATTTTGATATGTACTATCAGCTTTAGTCATTACGGTATATAAATTTGGACCATCGTGTATAAACTGCCACGGGGTGTGTTTGTATTCTTTGTAGTTCGGTTTGCAGAATCAGCTAATCAAGCCTAAAGCATATTAAATTAAATCTCAACCACAGTGGGTTTCCACATTTCATGTTAAAAGAAGATTTGTATTTCAAAGGATTCATTCAAATTAAGTAAGTTATGGCTAAGTGACGGTATCTTGTCTTCTGTAGTTCAAAGAGAATTAAATTTAATAATTTAAAAATATAAAGATCGTTGGATAACTCCTGTACTGAAGCACTTTGATCTTGTTTTCTAACCGAAATTGTGAAATTCGGAATTCTATTTTTGAGTTCTACTTTACTACAATAGAAAAATGTGTGTCTGAAATATATTTTTTCTACACCCACATGGATATCAGCTAACTGAACGAATATATTTTATATCCATTCTATGTAGTGAGAATATTGTAAAAAAAATGAAATCCACCAATCACAGTTCATATTTTGGTTCCCCGAGGACTATTATTTTTAAAATTTTAAATAAGTGATAATTCTGTCAAACTAAATATACGTTAAAATGATTTATTTTTGTGTAGAATCTATTTTTATTTATATTATAATTATAAATAATTTGTTAATTTTAATAAAACTCTATGAAGTCAATTCAATTACGGGTATTAAAAAAATTTCCCAAATAATTTTCGTTTTTGAGTTAGGGCTTTTTTTAAATCAATAAGTTTAATTCCCTTATAAAGCTTGATTTTTCCTGAAGATTTTAATTTAATATCGTTTTTGTTTCTGAATTAGGATTTTTTTTCAATATTTCAACTAGGGGCGGGCAAAATAATCGATTAATCGATCAATAATAGATTATATATTTTTTTAATCGACAATCGATTAATTTATTATTTTCGATTACTTGATTATTTTCGATTAATCGATTATTTTTAATTTATCGATTAATCGATCAATAATAGATTATATATTTTTTTAATCGACAATCGAATAATTTATTATTTTCGATTACTTGATTATTTTCGATTAATCGATTATTTTTAATTTATCGATTATTTTCGATTAATCGATTATTTTAGATTAATCAATTTTTTTCGATTAATCGATTATTTTCAAATTCTTTTCGATTAATCGATTATTTTTAATTAGTTGGTTATTCAATTATTTTCGATTAACCGATTTTTTCAATTAATCGATTAGTTTCGATTAATCGATTATTGTCGATTATTTTCGATTAATCAATTAATTTCGATTAATCGGTTATTTTCGACTAAACGATTATTTTCGATTAATCGATTATTTTTGATTGATCGATTATTTTCGATTTATCGATTATTTTCGATTTATCGATTAATCAATTATTTTAAATAATCGATAATCAATTATTTATTTTGATGATCGCCCAGCCCTAATTTCAACTCCCCTTATCCCCCATTTAAGTAAGATTTATTTTAGAATCAATAGGATTCATTCCCTTGTAGAGCTTGATTTTTACTATCGCTTTCCATTTTTGATTTTTCCTGAAATTTTCAATATGATATCATTTTTAGTTTTTGAGTTAGGATTTTTTTACTGTGTCTAGCCCCCTTAACCCCTCTATTTTTGTTCATACAGCTTGATTTTTCCTGAAATTTTCAAATTGATATCGTTTTTCGTTTTTAAACCACTTCAAAAAAGGAGGAGGTTCTCAATTCGTCGTAATATTTTTTTTATGTATGTTCAGCGATAATTCTTTAACACGGTGTCCGATTTCAATGATTCTGTTTTTGTTAATAAGGGGTCTCCCGGGTGGTCCCATATAAATTTGGTTAAAATGTGGTGACGGCATCTGCACGATTTTAAAGTCGGTTTTTTAAAATTACTTTTAATACTTGTTGACTTATCATGCGGACAAAAAAAGTGACATCGGACGGACGGATGCATAATACTCTTCACAGACTACTATGTGAAGAGTATAAATAGTGATTATTTTAAATTTACCCGTATATAACTTACGCGTACATTTAAATATATTTTGTGAATTAGACGATATCTATGAAATCCCAAAAAAGAACATAACTCAATGACTGAATGAAATACAGATACTTTATTAAACAAGATCAAGGAAGGAAAGGTAGAAAAAAAAATTCAACAAATAGAGAATAAAAGAAATAACTCAAAATAATCGGGAAAACGGGAAAAAGATAGTGAGCATATAAAATAACTGGGTCACAAAAAAGACACCCACAGGATAACATGGATAAAGAACAGAAGAAAATAAACATAATACAAGATATAAAAGTAATTTTAAAAAAGCGACTTAAAAATCGTGCAGATACCCTTAAAAATTAAGTTTTGATTTTTTCATAAATCAGCACACCCTGGCCAATTGTATATGAGACTAGCCCTCTGAGGTATCCCCAATCTAACAAAAAAGAATTGTAGAAATCGGACAACGTAGTAAAGAATTATCGCTGAAAATACATACAAAAATGAAGAGTTTGATGATTTTCTCATGGACCCCATTGTTAGATCTTGACCAAATTTATATGGGACCACCCCTGAAGTAGCCCCTTTCTAACAAAAGAATTATAGAAATCGGACAACGTAGTAAAAAATTATCGATGAACATACAAAAAAAAAAATATTTTGACGAATTAGGAAACTTCTCCTTTTTTGAAGTCGGTTAATAATAAAAATGGTTGACAGTGTACAAACCTGAATTATTTTTAAACTTACTAATTGGATAGAAAATTAAAAGACCTTTCAAATGATCAAAAAGTAACGAAATAATGAATGTATTATTTTCATTTGCACACCATACTGTATAATTTCTATGTTTTTGTATTTGTAATTAATGTATTCTATCTGCCCTTTAATTGATATGTACTATTGAGTGGTTATCAAAACAAAATAAATGTATATTATTATCTTAACCCAGTTGTTTGTGAACATAATCACTTTAAATAAGCTTCAGATACATATGCCACGAGTTTTTATAACCACATGGCTTTTAAATGACAAACCCGCACGTTTTCACACGTTTTTGTCAACCATTAAGTAATACAGACTTAGTTGGGGTTACATTTTTTTATCATTAGGTAGATTTTCCAGAGAAATTAATTACATACAATAAAAATACGTTATAACATTAGGAAGCAAGAAAAACAAAAACACTAAATCGAAGTGAAAAAAGCAGGATATTGATACCATACGAAAACAAAACATTATACAGGATGGAGACTTTCTCACAGGGGCCATATTCTTATTTTCTAATCAAATTAATATTGCAAAAGGAAAATAATTCCAAACTCAAATGTGACCAAAACGAAAAATAAATGTAAACAAGAAATTCTCCAAGCCACATACAAGTAGGTACATGCATTTAAGACAATTTGTTTCAAAAATGCACTTAACATATGTGTACGCTTGCTAAGCACAATACTCGAATTCGGGTAATGCCCGAAAAAAATGCTCCAAACTAATTTTGTGCAACGAATAATTCCCAAACCCGAAATTGTACTCTTCTACGGCTATTGAGCGTTACAAAATAAGCAGAACGAGTTTTGTATATTTTTGAATGATAAATACTAGTTTTACTTGTTTTATTTAATTAATGTCCGAATCCGAATAAAAAATACGGTGATGGTAGAAGTAGTAGTAATAGTAGTAGTTAATAATCATGAATTTCTAATGTGTTTGTCTTTGGTCTTTGCCTTCTATCATTTTAATTTGCAAATTAAAAGTTTAATGTACCTAATTATTTGATTTTATTAATGGTAATTATTGAACTTTTTTAATCGTTTCTTCAATATACAACAATTAATTTGAGCTGTGTGGTGTCCAGGCCGTTTGAGTCTATGCCGGTCGGCGTAGCCAGGTATGGGTTGAAATTTTCTGGTTGCTTCTTCTTCTTCTTCTGGTTGTATATTGTCTTCTGATTCTATATCACTTTTAGTTTGCCATGGAAATATACGTTGTGGTGATTTATAATATCACATCGCATATCCCGAAGAAAACTGTATAATTTGGAATTTTTGCTTATTTAGAAACAAAGTTCTCTAGGGGTCTACTTTAACACAAATAACTACTATAAGTGGTATTGATCATTCAAAAAACAAAACTAGTTTTGCGCAATTCAAAATGTGCAAAAGTAGTTCTGCTTATTTTGTAACGCTCTAGCCGTTAAAAGAGTACAATTTCAGGTTTGGGAATTATTTGTTTCGCAAAATTAGTTTTGCACATTTATTTTGGGAATTACCCGAATTTGAATATTGAACGTAACCTATATATTCATTGAGTTCAATAAGCAATTTAATGATAAAAAAAATCCAGCACTTTAGACTCCTATTTTTAAGATATTTGGAACAAATGAAATGGGGCCCATTTATTATTATTATAGAATATTTATTTGTGCAAATAGAAAAGTGATTTCTTGTTTTTTCTTCCGTCAAATTCACAAGAAGTTTCGTTTCGAAACGATGATCATCAAATTTAACAATTAGGCATTCCAACGACCTGTCAAACATTATGTGCCAGTGGGAAATTCTTGTATATCTAAGGGGGTAACGACATAGTCTTGCAACTTGGACGCTATTTTTATTCGAAGTAGTAGTCGCCAAGCCTGTCAATTTTTGAAGAAATGTATAGGTAGGTTTTTTAAATATTATTTTTATTGTGTTTGACATAAAATATTTAAATGTAATCCATTATTCATGATTTTACGTAAAGTAGATAGAATACACCATATGTCGCCACCCTTAGATATACCAAACCTGCCCACTGGTAATTCATTTGTTTGGAATGCCTAATACTGTCCACGCTGTATACACACAAACGAATATCTTAACAGACTCCAATACCTCATTTCATCTGCTTTATATGTTGCGACATTTCATGGCAGCTCTCAAAGGAGCTTAATTGCCAATTTGATATAAATTGCTTCTTTTTCATCCCTTTTTTTTCGCTCCCTGGTCTGCGCCTCTTTGAGTGTTTAATGAGATTAAAAGTTGCGACCCGCTTCAGTGTTTTTTGTGCTCAATATCTATAAATTATACTATAATACGACAAAAAAATAAATTTTAAAGAATACATAACACGAAATGTTAACATCGTCCTTGAAAATAAATCTGGGTATTTAGTCACACTTGGAATAAGACGGCAAAAAGTGTAATGGAATAAATAATTATTACAGATGGCAGACATGTGATAAATACAAATAGAAGAAACGAAACCGTGTGTAGTACAGTATAGAGGAGTTTTAGAATTTTTAAATACATCAAAATTGCGTGTGTAACAAAAAAAAAAAAACATTTGTTAAAGTTATTTTCTTTATAATCAATACACATCCCAACGCAATATGACATGTGAATAATATACGTATAAAATTTAAACTTTTTTCATATTGCATAGTTATTGGGTAGCTAAAAAAAATAGTTGGCCTTGTACATCTAAACTTTATGTGATTTTCATTTATACAGGGTAGCTGTTAAAGATGGAACCAAACCTATTATAGTGCTTAAACGGTTCAACATACAAAACCCAAAATTTCAGAATTTCAACTAAATATATTTGTGCATATTTTAGCCCAAAAATTATTTTTTTTTATAATTACAAAATTTTAAGCATGGCCGCCATCTTGATTTTTTTAAATAGCAACATAGGACATGTTATATACCATTTGAAAGGGTTTAACACCCTGATTACAAAAATGTATCACACATGGGGTCTAAACACAACAAAAAGGATATTATTAATAGGGAGCGTAGGAGGCTGTGCATTTGACACAAGACGTCAAATACATACATTTTTGTATTCAGGGTGTTAAACCCTTTCAAATGGTATGTCACATGACCTATGTTGCCGTTTAAAAAAAATCAAGATGGCGGCCATGCTTAAAATTTTGTAATTATAAAAAAATAATTTTTGGGCTAAAATATGCGCAAATATATTTAGTTGAAATTCTGAAATTTTGGTTTTTGTATGTTGAACCGTTTAAGCACTATAGGTTTGGTTCCATCTTTAACAGCTACCCTGTATATCACGAATATTTAAAAAATAATTAACAGGGTGAGTCACGAATAACTACATACTTATACATTAGCTAGAGGGAGTTAGGGTAATTTAAAATAAGAAAATATTAAAAATTTCATTTAAAAAGAAAATTGAGTATGAAATTTTTTTCTTATTTTAATTTAATTTTTAATAAAAACAAAAAAATATGACCATAGAATGTGTCTAAAAATGTATTTGAGGACATTAATCTTAAAACTTATATGAACGTTTAACCTAACTAGTTGCAATTCCGATTTTTGAGTGAGGTCGGCCAGATTTACATTTATTAAAGACAATTGTGTATTCGCTATCAAATTAAAATGAGAAAAAAATTGCAGTCAATTTTTCCCTTAAAAGGGATGATATATTTTTTTTTAAATGACTGGAAAGACCACAAAAAAACTCAATCGACCTGTTTTTGCGTTTTATCAAAAAATTTTATCCTGATGCACTAGCGAATTAGTTCCACAAACTAAATTAGTTCCATAAACTAAATTAGTTCCAGTTAACCACCTTGTATAAAAAAAATAAATATTCTAGTAAAAAATAAAAAACAGTTGCTTTTATATTTTTTCCATACAATTGAATGGTGCAATCAGTTTTTAATTTTTTTTTGAATTTGAAACAAATTATATCACTAATTAAGAAATAACTCGGTGTTGCGTTGTTATTGCCATTTTTCGTCTTTATCCATTTTTGAACATGTTTATTGTGACTATAATTTTTTATTTTAACAAAAACTACATGTCAAAACGAAAAAAATGGGTACCTGAAGAACTTTGTACTATCATTTTCACCGTACAGTTTCTTTTTACAAAAAAAAGTGTTTGACAGGAATCATGTATATTTATACATATATCAGGGCTGGTATATCTAAGTGGGTCGCGACATAGACCCAGTAAATGGATGAGGGGGTGACTGAGGCTAGAGAGGAAATAGTAGTCAGCTTAAGTTGGCAACACTTTTCCGATGTTAGTTTGGCTGTGGTTTGGCGAAATCCACGGTTATCGTTTGTCCTGCCGTAATAGATTATAAAAACAGAGACAGCTTTACTTTTAACATGCATCGTGCATAATAATGTCAATATGGTACAAATGGAATGAACCACTGTTTTCCTCGTAGTCGAATGTCGAATTAAAACTAAAAATATTTTGTACTTTTTTATATACCAAATTATGCAATTTGTTTCCACTTTATTTTAATGTTTCATGAATAGGTACATGCGTTTCTGCTGTGGTAAATAAGTGTTCATGTGAAAATTATCTCTGATCTCAAAACTGAATGCCATAAATCCAGGATTTAAATCTTTCATAGTGTTGCTTGGGATACATTGTAAAAAAGGTGTTGGACAAAACGTTTACAACCTAAAATTGCATGGAAAACATCATAGAAGAAGGAATTTTACCTTTATGACATTCTCTTTTAACATTTTTAAGTGACTAAGTTTGTGGTTTGGTGAATGAACTCAGTTACCACAGTCAAAAAATTCAAATTAAAAAAAAGTGACTAAGTTCTAATAAGAATACATAAGTTGAATATGAAAATGTAATTACTTGATTTAAATGTGATTTAATGTGTTTTATATAAACAAAGTGCTGTAAAATGTTGATAAATGCAAAACCATTATTAAAGAGATTATTATCATCAATAGGATATTTTGTAGTAGCTGGTCTCTTTAAATAATAAACTTGAAAGACTGTAAATTAGTAGTTACTTTTACACTAGAAGTAAAAACAAAAAAAAATGTGTGGTTGAGACTAATTTATGTATTTAATAAAAACATATTTAACATGTTTTATTTAAATGAAAAACAGGTGTTATTTGAAATGTTTTATTTTAGTTTAATAATGTTTATAAATTATGGGTACATTTGATCCGAATCTTGCTTAATACTATAAAATGCATATTCATTTCTATATGGTTAGTATTGGAGTAGAAGAAGTACAAAAGTTTTGATTAAAAATATATTCTTTAAATACAATATTCACTAGATATGCTAATTTCATACGTTTATAATTCTGGAGATACTGTAATATTTTGCTTGATTACTAAACTTTGGTTGTTCTTGTTGTGGTCTGCTGTTAACACTATTGTCCTGAAATATTAAAAAAGCTAGACAAAGGTTTTTCCAACTCTTTTGCCAGCTTTGTTAATCTATGCTACTGTTATTCTGCATGCAGACATTTTTTACTGGAGATTTTCTCTAAGAACTGTATTCAGTTTCAAATTACGGCCAGTTTTAGGACAGTACCTCTGTTATAAAGGTATTTCAAAGCCATCCTTTGTAAGATGTAGCCAACAAATACATGCTAAAATGTATAGAAAACAAATCGCAAGATATTACACAAAATTATTTAAATTAAATAAAAACATACAAATGAAGTGAATAATACCTACCAACAATTTAAAAAGACCTAAAATAAATAGACTTAGGGGACTGGAGCTCTAAAAAAGGGAGCCATAATTTGTTATGTATCCTCATCTATAAGAAAATTGTCTTCATCTCTTCAATTACCTTTTAAAATAAACCAAACCAGCACAAAATTGAAAGTGATCTACTTTTCACGACGTATTCTATGTACATGTGAGATTATTAATTATTTATTAAATTGAAATATTTTATCCTAAAAACTATGGACATTTTATAATGAAAATGTCATTTAAAAAAAGACTGATTTTTTTTCTTATATTGGCAAGTCTGGCGACTAACTACATGTTGCCAGATCAATGGGCGACAACTATTTCGAAAAAAAAAAAATGGCGTCCAAAATGGACTCCTATGTCGCGATCCCCTAGATATACCAGCCCTATACATATATAAAATTTGTTTTGATTGTAAGACACACAACGGTATAATTTCACCAAATTTCATCAAAATTGAATTATTTTTGGATACAGGAAAAATAAAAAACGAAAAAAAACGAACTTTTGCATATTTATCGAAAATTTTGAGATTATGTTAAAAAGTGACCTCTACAAAATCTGTAGATTTTTGGGTTGATCTAGAAGAAGTATCAACATAGCATTAGGATTATAATGAAGATACGTTTAAATATCGATATTTTTTTTAAATTTCAACTCATAACAGTCGCGATCTTTGGAAAATACAACTCGTGGTTCGTACTCGTTGCATTTTCGTCGTTGGGACTGACATTCATGACCTTTCAAAAAAATTTCGATACAAATCATACCCATTATTATATTACCTACATTTGATAATATCAATTTAAATTACACTAAATACAAATTTAAAAAAAAAATTAAAGCATGTTAAATGTTTTACTACGATAAATGAATTTAAAGAGTACAAAATACATTAAATAATTTATGACCACAATAAATGATAATTCGAACAAAATTTATCAAAAGTTCCGTTGGTAATATCTCTCTGTTCAAAGAACCACCGCCGGAAACGGATCTTTTTAATCTTTTGTGTAGTATTCCTGCCATGTAACTAGGTAAATATTTAAAATGCATAAACGCATTCAAACAAAAATTAATTTAAATATATTTCCTACTACCGTATATTATAATGCATTCTAAAATTTCTAACAATTTCGCTATCATCCAAGTATTTCTGAAATTTAGTTTCAGTTAAAAACGTTTTCTATTGTCTACAAAGATTCTGAATGCACAATTTAAAAACAATAAATCTGGTCCTGTGTACATTTTTAACACAAATCGACTGTCTTAATAAGGGGATACTGTTTATTGTCCCTTTAAAAACGAATCAAATCGGTGCCAATGGAAAAAATTTATTATTAAAAAAAATTACTACTTTAATTTGAACCACAGTATACAGGGTGAGCCACTTAAAAGTTCCACACCTTATCTTCTTTGAGATATCGCAATATTTTGGTTTTGTTTGAAAGCTTTTAATAATTAATTTTTTCTCATCGATTCAATTCAAAATAAGATAAGAGCGAGTGGAATTTTTAATCGGTTGTTTAATAATAAAATTGGTGTAGATATGCCACTGATTTAGTTTGGAACATTAAAACTTTTTAAAGATGATAATTTCCCCTTTTTTTAAACGAATCAATAGTTAACATATTCAGAAATAATATGTCGCCCATTTTGACAGCTGACAGAATATTTACAATACACAAATATGATCCAAAAATATTCAAGAAATTAATATTTCAAAAAATAATGGTTTCCATTTAAAAATTAATTGCGATTTATTATTTCCGGAAAAACTGGAAGTAAGCCATAACAGCACGGAATAATTATTAAATTAATTATAAACACCAGTTATTTCAAGGTTTCAAACAAAACAAAAAATATCCCAATATATCAATTAATAACGAAGATAGGTGGGTGGAACTTTTGTTGCTTACCCTGTACATATCTCGTTTCTTCGAAATCTCCGAATATCCTTATTTTGTTTTATGTTAAATATATTAGTATATAAGTCAAAATAATTTATTTTTTTTTAATTTTTAGTTTATTTTGTCTACAATAGCGAACCTTGTTTTTTATAAATTGCAAATGTTTGTAGTAAGAAACCATCACGATTCTCTAGAAAGTAACAAAACTATTAAATATACACTAAGTATATGTATGCACAGGAAGTTGAAGAAGCAATAGCTATCATAAACTTCCTAGTCAAGTTTTGATTGGGTATATCTATCGCGAACGCCAAGTTCCTGACGTTGCATAAATTATAGCGCAAAGCATTGGATGTGTAATAAAGCGTTTAATCGCATAACAGATAGAATTTCTTTCCGTCTATATAAATTTCTGATGAGTATTTAACATTACGATGTATTAATTTACCATTTTGTTTGAGTATCAAGTATCTTAAGAATAAGTTATGGAAAATAATTAGATAGGCAATGATACTCACATTCAACCAGGAAAAATAAAATGGCGTAAGAAAGTTTTGAAGAATCTAAATTGGGAACATACAGTTACAGTTGGTATAAGTTAGAAATTACCTATCCTAAGGGGTCTCAGCATTGTATTCCCGCCGAAAAAAAATTCTTGCTCCCACTTTTTGTAATTTTCCCCAAGTTCCCCAAGTTTTCATTCTAAATCCGAAAATACATAAAAATGTTTCGTCTGTACGTATGACACCTTTCTATAATATCCGCAACTGTCATATGTCATTCCTCTCCCCTATGTCAGTACAAAGTATGACACATCGTCGGAAAGGTAATTTTGATGGGGAATTTAGCAATATGACTGTTCATTCCGTTCCTTTTAATTTTAGCGTCCTCCAACGTGACAAAAAATTATTACCTATGGTAAAGTGTGACACTTCATTTGATAGCTAATTTTATTAGTAATCCAATGCACCACATAACATTAACCTAGATATTGCACTTGAAACAAAATAAATTTAGTAATAATGCATTCCTTTTTCCTTTAAGGTTCATTTTTGATTGAGTTAATATAATATTACGTAGTTATTTTAAATTACTAATAAAATTAGCTTTCAAAAGAAGTGTCACACTTTACCATAGGTAATAATTTTTTTATCCCGCTAGAGGGCGCTAAAATTAAAAGGAACGCAATAAACAGTCATATTGCTGAATTCCCCATAAAATTACCTTACCGACGATATGTCGTACTTGGTACTTTCCCTATTTAAATTGTATTGGTTGGATTGGCGTAGGGGAGAGGAATGACATATGACAGTTGATGATATTCTAGAAAGGTGTCCCTCTTGAAATAAAAATCCTCCTTTTTTGAGTTTCTTTCAAGTTATTCTGAGATACGGCCAGCCGCCATCCTTAATATGTGTACACATTTTCTTAATAACAATTTTCGATATTATTAAAAACAAAGGTACTTTACTCCTGCATAAAATCTTCTTTTCGAAGGTTTACAAAAAATCAAGGTTCTTCCGTCCTAAGTATTGTTAAAACTGGTACATACTGAACATTTTACAAAAAGCGGACTAAAAATAAAAGCTCGGAAGGACTTAGAAATTTTTAATTTTACTTAACTTTTTATGTCGTAAATTAAAATATGTTTATTTTATTTAAAACTTTTTTGTAACCTATCAAAAAAAGGCTTTATATCATTATACTTGGTAAAAAAGAGGGACATCTTAAAATGTCACCATTTACCAACAAAAAGGTAAAATAAAGAATCCCATCTCAAACGAAAAAAAAATGGATATTTGTCTCATCGACTAAAAAGCTAATTAAAATTTATATATTGCAACAGTAACATATTATTTTTCACTGTGTTCAACTAAATAACTTTTGTCTTAATTAAAATAGTAGTAGATATAGAGCAGTTTTTACATCATGATCCGGATAACTCAAAATCGAAATTTAAGCTGTCCTGTCCTAGTACTTGTACTGCTCTAACACAGCAATATAAAGGCCATGAATTAGTGAAAAGAATATAAATATTCATTTGTTTGCCACAGATTCTCATTTATCATTGCGTACAGGCATATGCTAATTTATACATTTTAGATTCGGATGCTTCGGTCCGTTGCTGGTATAATTTCTTCAAAGCCCGCGGTCCGTATTCGTCAACGTACCGTAAAATTAATAAAGTTTCCGGCGTTACTGACTAATTCGTTTTAATCTAAGCGGATTTTCTGTTTTGAAAATAATATTATATTTGTACGCATTAAACTAGTATTAAAGTATGCAAAAATATATATAAAATATGAACTGGGATTGGTGAATTTTATATACATTCTAGAATGATAGATAATATACATGTGGGAGTAAAAAACAAATTTAGCGAGGGGTAAACACATCCAAAAAATGTGTACACAAGAATTCCTAACATAAAGAATACCTGAGAATTCCTGGGAATACCTGAGAATTCCCGGGAATTCCTGAGAATTCCTGGGAATTCCCAGAGACTTCCTGGGAATACCCAGAGACTTCCCGGGAATACCCAGAGACTTCCAGGGAATACCCAGAGACTTCCCGGGAATACCTAGAAAATACCTGGAATACTGAGAGAATAACTGAGTATATCCAGATAATGCCCGAAAAATATATGAGAATAACCAAGTATTTCTAAAGATTTATCTAGAGTTAGTAAATAAGGTCCTTAATGAGGTCCTTAAATTATTAGGAAAATAAATAATTGTTCCGGATTTATTAACTAATGATTAGCATTTTTTCCCTCACTTTAGATCATATTTTACTTTTGATAAAATATAAGAAATAAAAAGATAAGATAGGTATTAACTGTGGGGGAAAAATTTTAACTTTGGAAAAAAATCTGATGGGTCCAATACATGACTTTCCTATCTAGTTATTAGGTACAGGCTTTTTCCGGTTATTTTGTACAACCTATTGTATCATCCCTGTAAATGTTTAGAGGATGAACTAAATGCATTTTCCACATGCATCTTACTCGAAACATTTTTTATATTTGGTGTTTTCTCCGTTTTTAAACTGAAATTCGAAATTGCAGTTTACCTCAAATATCTCGACTACGGTCCATTTTAGGGAAATCATGTATATAACAAAAAATATAAAGGATAACATTTAAGAAAAATTATGTATGGGACAAAAATTATAGAAAATTATATTGCAAACAACTTTTATTCAAAAAAATTTCTTCTCCAATAGTAAATAACGGCGATATTCGTTAAATTAAAAAAACGACCCCCTATAAAACACCCCCAGATGCTTCAACTATGTCCATAATTTAGACAACTCACCACAGAATGTATTTAAGCTTAAGTTTAAAATTTGGTGTTTTTCTCTTTATTCATTTTTGAGATATAATTTAAAATTCGAAATTTTCACATTTCCTCAAATTTTTCGAATACGGGTCATTTTGATAAGATTAAGTATGCAACCAAAATTATCTCGAAAATTATAGAGAATAATATTGCAAACAACTTTTATTCAAAGAAGTTTCTTCTCCAAGTGTAAATAACAAATATATTCCATAAAGTAGGAAAATGGCCTTCTATAAAGTACCCCCCAGATGTTCTGACCATGCCCAAAATATATTCAGCTCACCGCAGGGTAGATTAAAATTAAAAATTTGGTGTTTTTCCTTTTGTCCGTTTTTTAGTTATGTTCAAAATTTCCAAATTTTCACTATTCCTCAATTTTCTCGAATACGGGCCATTTTAGGAAAATTATGTATGGGATAAAACTTATAGAGAATAATATTTCAAACAATTTTTATCCAAAGAAGTTTCTTTTCTAAGCGTAAATAATGGATATATTCCATAAAGTAGGAAAATGACTTCCCATAAAGTGCCCCCCTCCCAGATGTTCCGACTATGCCCAAACTACATTTGCCTCACTGCAGGGTAGATTAAAGCTTAAGTTTATAATTTGGTGTTTTTCTCTTTATCCGTTTTTGAGTTCAAAATTTTCACTGTTTCTCAAATTTCTCGAATACAGGCCATTTTAGGATATTTATGTATGGGGCAAAAATTATAAAGAATAATATTTTAAACAACTTTTATTTGAAGAAGTTCTTTTATAATCGTAAATAACAGATATATTCCATTGCATACTTGGATAATATATTCCAGGTATTGTTCAATTCTAAACAATTTGAATTATAATTGACAATGTTTGAAAATCCCTGTATGTCCAATTTTATCAACGATCAAAAATAACATTTTGCCGTTATCCACTGTTTAGCAACATTTGAAGTTTTTTTAAGGTAAATATTTTTACAGTATACTTTTTTTAAATAAAATTTTCGTACTGTTATTAATTTTTCTAATAACTTTATTTTGCACCTTCCTTTTGTCCTTTATGAGGGTTATTTGGAGAACATTTTTTACTTTCCCCTCTATGTGTGCGTAGGTGCGTGAGTGGGTGCGTGAGTGGATGCGAGGGTGGGTGCGTTGGTACGTGCATAGATGCGTGCGCGGATGCGAGGTTGCGTGGGTACGTGCGTGCGTGCGTAGGTGCGTGCGCGGGTGCGAGCGTGCTTGCGCGTGTTTCTTTATACTCGATAACTCATGAAAGGATTAGGAAAAAACACCAAATTATAAACTTAAGCTTTAATCCACCCTGCCGTGAAAGAAATTTGCATAAGTCAAAAACGAATGAAGAGAAAAACACCAAATTATAAACTTAAGCTTTAATCTACCCTGCAGTAAGTTTTTTAGATTTTGGACATAGTCGGAAAATCTAGGGGGTACTTTATGCAGGGTCATTTTTCTACTTTATTAAATATACGCTTGCAGAAGAAACTTCCTTAAAGAAAAGTTGTTTGCAAAATTATTCTCTATATTTTTTGTTTTACACATAATTTTCCTAAAATGGCCCGTATTTGAGAAATTTGAAGATAAGTGAAAATTTCGAATTTTGAACATAACTCAAAAAGGGATAAAGAGAAAAACACCAAATTTTCAATTTAAGCTTAAACACATTCTGTGGTAAGCTGACTAAATTTTAGGCACAGTCGAAGCATCTGGGGGGGGGGGACTTTATGGGGGTCGATTTTTTTACTTTAACGAATTTCAGTTATTTATGATTAAAGAAGAAATATTTTTGTCCAAAGTTTTTTGCAATAGCATTTTTTATAACTTTTGTGCTCGCTTTAGTGCCATACATAATTTTTCTTAAATGGTCTGTATTGTAGAAATTTAACAAAAAGTACAATATTTGAATTTTTTAAAATGAACCGTATTCCAGATATTTTTGGAAAACTGCAAATTTCGAATTTCAGTTTAAAAAAGGAAAAGAAAAAAAACACCAAATATAAAAAAGTGTGTGGAAAATGTATGTATTTAGTTCATCCTCTAAACATTAGATTATACAAAATAACTGGAAAAAGCCTGTAATAACTAGATAGGAAAGTCATGTGTTGGACACATCAGATTTTTATAGAGAATTGCCAAAGAATACCTGAGAATTCCTGGGAATACCTAAGAATTCCTAAGAATACCTTAGAATTCCCAAGAATACCTGGGAATTCCCAAACAGGTGTACACAAGAATTCCCAATGTATTAACCCCTCGAAATTTAGATGGTTTGTATTTTTTTAAATAAATTGTCTATAAAACAAAAACATGTAATTCACAAATGTAAAGAACGATCTACAAAAAATATTTCATCAAAATATTTAAGAAAGTAACTTTAAAAATTAACATCTCTACGAAATAATTCAGTTATAGAATGTTCCATTAAAACCATAGTATTGAAACAAACTAGGAGACAATAAAATGGGTTCTATTCATCAAAAAGAATAGGCTAATACGAGCCTTAACCACTATATGTTCGGCCTTTTTATAATTTTATTTCCGTTATATATTAGGAAACTTAAGGTTGAAGAAGAACATCTATTTTTTAAAAATTACTTAAATTTAATAGTTGTTTGATGTTTCTACTATTTGTGAGAGCATGACGGGCCAAAATGACCTTATTTAAAAAAAAAAACACTATTTAATCGGAAGATAAATGACCATTTAAATGTTCGAACAATATCCTCCGCAATTAATAAATTTAATGTTTGGGAGGCTTTGGAATTTTTGACGTTTAGAATTTTTTACGTGTTTTACGCACATAATAAACACTAACTTACTTTGTAATAAACAATAACTTATTTTGTTGGCTTTGGAATTTTTGACGTTTAGAATTTTCTACATGTTTGACCCACATAATAAACACTAACTTATTTTGTGGTTTGACGTTTTAAGTTGTTGAAAGTGTGACAGTTTCTAACGTTTCTAATGTTTTTTATTCGTTATTGAAAATGGGTCGCGGTAAAGCAACTCCAAAAAAAATTAGAGATTTGATAATATACAAGTATAAACATAAACATAAGTCTCCTAATAAATATCTGAAATAAAATTATGAAAAGGCCGAACATATAGTGGTTATGGCTAGTAATACCTACTGCTGTTTATTATGTTTCAATGTCCCTTTGGTGGTAATTTTCTATTTATTATTGATCAGTTATTATTGACTTATTGTTTCTGAGTAATGATATGCTTTTTAAATTTATTTTTATATACTGTTTGTTTTCTGTTTCGGAGTTAACATTCCTCATTACGTTAAACGCGCTATGTTCTATCTTGGAATATTTAGCAGTCTGATAACCAGCTACTTCATACATAATACATTTTTTAAATATTACATTTCTGTTTTTCTTAATATGCTAATTTTAAATAATAATTAAATATAAAAACTAGAAGTCAAGTTAAGATTGGTTCATGCAACTCAATTTTTAAATGTTTTTAGAACGAGTATTACTCTAAATGACCGTAAGATGGAGCCTCTTCCTACATATGGTATCTTATCTGATGAGGAGTTAATTATGTTACAGTCTGCTTACATGAACACTGCCGCACTGTCTTTTTATCACAGTTTTCCAACCGTTCTAAAAATATTTTGTTGTTTTAGTCATGATAAGCGAGACAGAGGTACACCAGGCAATTGCACATGTTGTTTTTTTTTTTGTTGTTTGTAGGGAAGGTCTTGGCCTCTGTGTTTTGGGAATGCCAGTCGATTTTCTTTAAGAATGTCGAATCATTAATGCTGTCTATTATTGTGATCTGTCTATGGGGCAAAAAGACACGGCATTTCGGTCAGAAGTGTGGTGCTTCTACAAGACAACTCCAGAGACCATAACGCACCATTAACACACCAAAAAATGGTCGATGTGCACTAGGATATCTTACAACCCAGACCTGTCACCATGCGACTTCCACCATATGTTTGGGCCACTCGAGAAAGCCCTTGGTGGACACTGTGAACAGCACTTCAGAACGAACGAGGAAGTGCAGCAGTTCGGGTGCAATTGGTTTGATACACCTCCGTCAACTTTTTAGGATACCGGTATTAAAAAGTTACCAGACCCTTGAAGGAAGTGTATAGACAAGATTGGGAATTATGTAGAAAAATGATAAAACTTAATATAACGCGTTTATGATCGTATTTTCACGCAAACACCGACAATCGAGAAAGTTAGGATATTCTAATTCTGAACAGACTATTACCAAGTTTATAATTTCATACAATTCTTTTGCATTTACCTTCACTTAAATTTTGGCAACACACAGTCAACCACTTTTCCCATAGAACCTTTTGAGAATCTATTTAACGCAAAAGCACGTATTTCTCAACTATTTAGTACAATACGAGCTTTTATCACTCCCTTTTGTCAGTCCAAGTCTCTTCAGCCCAGCCACAAAGTTATATTATTCAACAGATACAAAGCAGCTTTTCCTTGAACTTGGCCCTACTGACGCTCCAAGCGTCGATTCAGAGAGGGACGAGGAAGTGCAATTAAAACTTGATTCTAATTTGCTGTGACGACAGCACGTTATGTAAGTCAAGTAATGTTTGTTTAATAATTACGGATACACTATGTTACAAAGGTTGAAGTAAACTTGAAATTACTTACTAAAGTTCAAACTCTAAACTGGTTAGGTATATGAAAATCACTAAATTCAAGTTTGGAACTCAATTATTTGAAAATGCAATCTTTCAAAATGAATTTCTATGTTTGCCTTTCGAATTTGTAAACAAAACCAATTAAACATCAATTACCAAACATAATATTTAATTATTTATTAATTATTACTCAACAAAATAATTTGCTTATTTTTAATTTATCTCATATATTATTGTTTTTCTTACAACCACAGAGGAAAGATACATAGTATGAAGGTATAAAAGAATGTACTGTATAGTTAAGACGCATTCAAATTTTGAGTATTCATACAAGTATTAAAAGTAATTTAAAAAAAAAAAAACGACTTCAAAATCGTGCAGATGCCATCACCACATCTTAACCAAATTTATATGGAACCACCCCTGAGGTACCCCCTTACCAACAAAAAAATAATCATAAAAATCGGACAAGGTGGTAAAGAATTATCGCTAAACATATACATAAAAAATGAAAAGTTTGAGGATCTTCTCATGGACCCAATTATTAGATTTTTACCAAATTTATACGGGACCACCCCTGAAGTGTCCCCTTTCTAACAAAAAAATCATTGAAATCAGGCACCGTGTTAAAAAATTATCGCTGAACATAAATTAAAAAATATATATATAAACTTACGAATTGAGAACCTCCTCCTTTTTTGAAGTCGGTTAAAAAATCAAACGGATTCATAAATATGGACTAATTTATCGAATCCAGTTAAGAAATTAATTAATTATTTCCTGAAATATGTAAATTTAAGCTGGCCTTGACCAAAAACACCAATAATTTACAGTAATCTCATTAAAAATTTCTAAATTATTAAAAAACTTAAGAATTGTGCAAATAATTTTATTTCCCAGTTTCAAATTTCGAAAATAATAGAAATTTGTCAGTACAAGAAAAACAAATAATTAGATTAGGCCTATCCATGTTTAACAATGTAATTTCAGAAATACCATATCTGATTCTCTGGATTAGGTCAACATTGCACTTATTTTACACTCATCTTCTGAATCAGTGGCTTTGATATTAGATGTTACATTATTAACTTTGTCTTGTTTCTCTTTTCTATTCTTTGTAGTATTTTTCTTTTTCTGGTTTGAGTCTATTATTTCCACTTTCTAGGTATTACGTTTTGACAGATAAGATAAGACCACAGTTGATTAGAAAGAATAATGAAAATTAAATTTAATTTAGAATTTAAATTGTCCAATTTAATTAAATTTTCTAAAATTTTTAGAGAATATTTTACTGATTATTCAAAAAACAGATAACCAATTATTGTTTACGTTGAGGTTTTGCCACTGCATTTCCCCACCAGATAAAGATCCTGTACTGGTAGTCAGTATTTTTACCTTAAGTACCTCTGCCTCCTTGTCCATAGTAATAAACGCTGATGAGAATTATACGTTTTATTCACTTACTAACAGGAGTGACTACACATATTATACAGGTACATATGTACACTGAACTTGATCCGTGATTTTCCTTCTTACAGGAAATATGTTTTGATTCTATTGTGTTTGAGCCAGAGGACAGTTGTTAGTAAAGAGATGAAAAATGTGTATTTTTTGAAAGGATCTTGTTTTTAAGTGAGCTAAGAATACAAGTGTTGTATTATGCAAAGGTCCGGCCTGGGAATGTTCTGTTTAAATTGAGCAATGTATATTAGGAAATTTAAACACCAATGAATAAAGTTCAACGTGGATTGAACCAGTGTTGGTATGATACACCGTAATGTACATTTCTTAACAACAATTTCTGATAGCGTTAAAAATTAAGGTACTTTACTCCTGCATAAAATTCATAGTTTTCGATAAACCTCGTACATGACTGAAACACAATTTGATATCTGATATTTGTATTTTAGTTTTTAGACCATGCAGAACGTTTTATCAAGAATACATTTGTCATTAAACTAATAAAAAAAAAAGTTTTTCATATGGGACCGACTTAAGATATGGTTAGAAAGTGCGAATTGTATAAACAAATGGATTGTTTCAATCCAAATTTATCGTTCCACTAGTAAGTTTAAATTTGGGTAAATTAAAGGTTAGGTTTTACCTACCGAAGTATTTATAGTGTATAAAATATTGATTGTTTAAAAAAAAACTTAATGCGGCCTTGTTTACTAAGATGTTCACGTTTTGTCTGCGTATATTTATGACAACGACCGTGGCTTATCCCGATGGGCCAATTTGAGTTGGAACTTCCAGGATGGATATCCAAGAAGCAAACCTGGATATTATAATTTTTTTTTACATATTGTTAAAATAAAATTGTAATTATCTGTATATATAAATAAAGATTTTTAAGTAAGTTTGCGTATATTTACTTTCCTTTAACTTAAATATAGATAAGAGAAAGAACAGAAATAATATGTACCTAGTTATTTTAAAATTATGTCAAAAATAAATAAGTAACTAGATATAAACGATATCTAAACATAAAACTAGCTACATCTAGATTGAACCTCTATAGACAGATGTACCATCCTGTATTTCCGTACATGTAGATTAATCTATTAATATTATAGAGGTACATAAACGATATTATACAAGCATGCAGTTGCAATTTATATTAACTAAATGAGTTATAGTACACTTGATACCTACCCACATTGCGATTATTTTCAAAATACACACGGCAGTCTGCATTGTAATAGGCGCTTTATTTTATACATCACGAAAAGTTTTGATCTCTCTGTCGTTTTTAATTAAATCTAAGTACTAAAAATAATTAATATCGACTTCATTTTATAGACTTATTACCCGTTTTTTTATGTGGTTAAAATTATCACCTGAAGGAACTTCACTTAGAAACAGCCTGTAATGTTCTTTCTGGAAATCTCTCATAATTTATAGTTCTACTGCCTTGCCTCTTGGGCAATAATTTTCCTATCGAATCGAATTAGCTTTAGCTAATTTTTTACCGCTACTAAAAACAAAGAGCCGAAAGAAAGCACTTCACTGGCCATTTTTCACGTTTCACTTTTCCATTATTTTTACTGAAAAGATACGATCAATTTCCTGCAGCAAAATTTTCAACTTTCCAAGAAAAAAAAAATAATTTCCTTCAATTCTCTTTCAGAGCTAAGGCGATCTGTCTTGTTTTGTCTTAGAGTAGACGGCTTCTACAGGGTGATCTAGTTCAGTTTAGCGTTTTGGCTTGTAACGTGTATCTGCAATTATACGAATTACTTTTAGAGCAACATCTCAAGACATATGTTCCATGTTTACGCTCAGAATTTGTTATTTAACATTTCTACACAATTACAGTGAACTTTGTTCTAATTTATTCGGCTTCGGCTTTTTAGATATTATCTATGGATATACATCATGTCAATTTAAAAACTTCCCATTGGCAATATCCTATATTTAAAAAAAAAAGATATTAAAAATTGCTTAAAATAGGCAGATTTTTATTCCAAGGGGAATCCTTTCTATCATATTCTCGAATGTCATTCACCAATACAATTTAAATAGGGAAACTACTGTAATGCGAGCCATTTCATTATTCAGTCATGCTCTAATCCTCCAAGTCCCTCTCTGTCTTATTTGGCCTTTGAGGCTCAACTTGTCCGATTATTATACATAATTAAACCCCTTAAGACCAAACATTCTTGCTAATTTTGATATTTTAATGTGTCTTACATATGCGGCAGTGGGCCCAATAGCAAATTAAAATGCTTGAAATTGGTGAGGCTGCAGAATTTATAATGGTCGGTAGAGAAAGGGTTGTTTAAGTGAATACAACCTTAAAAATATAAATAAAATGTTAATGAATACAATATAACATTTATTTTTATAAGTCTACTGTCCTTGTCAGTGGAACACAAATTATCACTCAAATTACGTTATCAGTAATATAGCATATTCTACAAAAATGGAAATATATGACAAGCATCATATGCACCTACTCTTCGAATTTTGAAATCCAAGCTGACAGTTTGTAATGTGTAGTGCTTAAACAAAAAGTATATTTTTTTTATAAATTTTTCAATTACACTTTAGATGCGAAATATACTACTGTCAATCTTGAATAGAAAAAATAATAATTAATAAATACAGTTATAATAAAGCACACAGCAATTATTCGAAAAATGTGGCAATTTCGTGTTTTTAATCGTCGGTTATTAAAACTACTCGCAGATCAGTAATTTTAGAGATAAATAAAAAAAATAGTGGAAAGATGAAAGATCTCGAATCTCACTGTTAATGCAAGATTTTATTTTCAGATCGAAGATTCTGTGCGAGTCTTTAAATTCCTGTCCATAAAAACCGAAGAAAATTTATCGTTTTCTTGTCAGATATAAAATAACAAGTCGACCGGAAAGGTCGAATCAAGGCCGATGATCGACATCGACATGAACAGATAAAAAACGACAAATGGTGTCACGAAAAGGACTATTGAAACAGTTCGAAATATTGTACAAGAGGTTTAGTTACAAAGTTTTAATAGATAAATTATTTGTTGATATGAAATTCGGAAATGACAAATTATTATAATTTACTGTTTTTAATAAAACGTGCATCTATACCCTAAAGTGATTAACAGTACAGATGTTTGTCAATTGTTGTTCTTAAATATTTAGTAACAGTCTCTGGAAACGATTTTTACTAATTTCTCATCATTATTTATTTGTAGGGAATTACTATATAAAGGTAAAGAATTGTAATAGCAGCTAAAAGTAATAAAAGAGGTTCAAGATTTACTGACTATTATCTACAATTAAAATATTTCTGTTTAACTATGAAACAGCCTGTATAGCAAAAATTAAAAAACGCAAATTGAACACCAAATATTGTCACTACCGGTTTTGAATGTAGCAGAAATGTCACCCAACTTAGGCATGCTAAACAGGGTTGTCAATAAGAAACTAAAAATTGCACCAACTCTTTAAGATATTATTGTTTGTCATTAATAAACGCTGTTGCTAGGTACACGCTAAAGTGTACGCAAATCAAAAAATTATATACACGCGAAACGTCATATTGCTGTGGTGGGAGGTGTTTGTGTGAATGCGTCTTGTTTGTTTTCATTTACGCCGTGACTAGCACAGTAGTATTTTATAAACCTTAGAAGCAAATTTCACATACATGAACAAATAATAATAATGCCGAGACAACAAGAAAACGAAGTAACGACTTCTCGTAAAAAAATTTCAATCCATACCTAGCTACGACCGGCGTAAACACCAACGGCCTGCACACAGCTCACCTACTCTGTCAAGACGTTTCACGTGTATATAAATATTTGAATTGCGTACAAGTTAGCGTGTACCTAGACACTGTGATTAATAAACGAAAATTATATAATTAAAAATAGTTTATTACTTAATGTAACGTTCCATTCACGTTTAGGAAATATTTTTAAAATTTAAATAAAAGTTACAATGTAACCGGAGTTTAAAAGAAATATTCTCCGAAATATTATGTAGCAATTTAAACTAGATTAAAGCAGTGTTTCTCAAACTTTTTTGAAGACGGAACCTTTTTGAAAAGCGAAATATTTGACGGAGCCCTAAACACATTTCTAAAAAAAAAGGTCCTCAAGCCAGGTCCTTCCCTTTTGTGGCGATAGTACTGCTTCTTTTTTATTATTATTATTATTATTATTATTATTATTATTATTATTATTATGACTATCATTTTCTTCGCGGAGTCCCCCCAAAGGCTTTGTGGAGCACACTTTGAGTATCACTGAGTTACTAGGTTCTTTCGTTCGTCCCACTGGTGTAGTAATGAACTACACCAACGCACACCATACCTTTCGTTTGACCCGGTGTAAAACCCACTATATCTTCCTGTCGGCGATGTGGTGTACACTGGTGGATATTTTCTCCACCAGCTATTAAGCAGGAGTGAATTACACTCGACATGTTTATAAGGAATAAGGAGGAAGTAAATTAGGGTAAATAAGGTGGTGTAATTGGTGAAATTTACACTGGTGGACACTACACCAACAGCGAACGAAAGAACCTAGACTATCTATCGAACAGGCCTGCTCGGCGAGAGAAATGGTGTCTGAATGGTCCAGGTAAGACGTAAATTTCTTTCTCTTCCTAAATATATTATTTGATTTTTATTCAATTATTTGAATTAAAAAATATTACTTTATTAATATGTAACAAGTGCTTATATGTTAATCTACTTTCATGAGTTAATTTAAAGGGGATTAACAACTCATTTTTTTTTATATAACGAACATTTTCGAATAAGTACCGGATTTTATTTTTAGCTGGCTGTAATTTGTTGGTATAATTATAAGAGTTGTCTGGGTCACCACTAGGGGTGGACAAAATTATTATCGATTAATCGATTATTTTCGATTATTCGATTAATAATAATAATCGATTTTTAAAAAAATTACAATCCAATTAAAAAATGTGTCAAACTGTCAAAAATGTGTATCTGACCTACTGTAAATTAGTCAGAAGTAGAAAGAACATGGGGATATTTTTTTTACTATAAATTATTTTGGATAACAATCCCGATACAACAAATATGGGTTTATAAATAGATGTAACGCTAAGAGACGTCTTTATATAAAATGAATAATAACGATTTTTCTCCTATTGTGAACAACTTCCGTAGTATATTAACTTATTTCCAATTGTTAATATCTCAAACTATCGCAGTTTAAATTTTGATTATTTTTCTTATAAAGAAACGTATGATTTTTGCTTCGAATTATAAAGAAATATAAACAAATATATTGAACACTCACCTGCTGCTATGATCCTGAAAATTCCCGCCGTCTAGTAACCTTAACTTGGCGAACAGTACGGCCGAAACGAATGGTACTTCGAGCAACTCCTCGAGGCATATCTCCACTTGAAACTTATACTTCTTCTTTTTGGTCATGAATGACGCCATGCCGGCGCCCCGTCCGTTGGTCATGCAGCCACTCCCTGCACGTACAATCACTATTTAGGACATACTGTATAATCTACTATATTCGACGGTTTCGGGTGCGCGCACTGTAAGTTTCGTAGGAAACGCGCGTAAATAATGCGGATAAGTCAACTCACATTAGTACAAGTACGATGTTGGCGTTATACAAACTCGATATTACAAGACAGGTTTGGCTTTTGATGACATAGTAATCACGTAGAAAACACGTTGGAATTTAGGCTTAATGACGTCGTTTATTGCTCGGTTGCGTTGAAGTTTAGGCTTACGAAGACCTAGCGGAACGCGACCGAAAACACTATAAAATTAGATATGTAATTGATCACTGCGCTGTAGTGTTTCTTTGTGTGATGTTATTTTTAAAAGATTAATTTTAATGTTTATAGTAGAATAACGAGTACCTATGTTTTAGATTTTTTCAATATCTCACCGAATATAGATTTTTGGCGTTTGAAGAAGTTGCAAGTCAATCTGAAAACAATAAAAAGAAAATTAAAAAAGTTATCCATCTTTCGAATGTGTTATCTGTTTATTTATCCTAATATGCCTATTGGCCTAATTTCCACGATACTTATTAATATTGAATAATAACAATATACGTTCATATTACAATATTTACATAGTTTTGATAATACCAGAAACACCGAAGATTAAATAATTATTACTGAAATGGATATGTTTATTAATTTGCTGCCTAAAAAGACACATTAGTCATCAATTCAGCAGAAGAAGCAACATTGTTCTGCGCCAGTGTGAAAGCCTGGCTAGATTGAGATTTACAATATTAGGCGAAAACATATATCTGACAAGGTAGCGGTGAACAAGGACAAATAATGTTTAACGCCTTTCAAATCTATTATTTATTTTTAATTATTTTTATTTATTTTTAATTATTTTTAATTATTTTTATTTATTTTTATTTATTTTTATTTATTTTTATTTATTTTTATTTATTTTTATTTATTTTTATTTATTTTTATTTATTTTTATTTATTTTTATTTATTTTTATTTATTTTTATTTATTTTTATTTATTTTTATTTATTTTTATTTATTTTTATTTATTTTTATTAATTTTTATTAATTTTTATTAATTTTTATTTATTTTTATTTATTTTTATTTATTTTTATTTATTTTTATTTATTTTTATTTATTTTTATTTATTTTTATTTATTTTTATTTATTTTTATTTATTTTTATTTATTTTTATTTATTTTTATTAATTTTTATTTATTTTTATTTATTTTTATTTATTTTTATTTATTTTTATTTATTTTTATTTATTTTTATTTTCATTTATTTTTATTTATTTTTATTTATTTTTATTTATTTTTATTTATTTTTATTTATTTTTATTTATTTTTATTTATTTTTATTTATTTTTATTTATTTTTATTTATTTTTATTTATTTTTATTTATTTTTATTTATTTTTATTTATTTTTATTTATTTTTATTTATTTTTATTTATTTTTATTTATTTTTATTTATTTTTATTTATTTTTATTTATTTTTATTTATTTTTATTTATTTTTATTTATTTTTATTTATTTTTATTTATTTTTATTTATTTTTATTTATTTTTATTTATTTTTATTTATTTTTATTTATTTTTATTTATTTTTATTTATTTTTATTTATTTTTATTTATTTTTATTTATTTTTATTTATTTTTATTTATTTTTATTTATTTTTATTTATTTTTATTTATTTTTATTTATTTTTATTTATTTTTATTTATTTTTATTTATTTTTATTTATTTTTATTTATTTTTATTTATTTTTATTTATTTTTATTTATTTTTATTTATTTTTATTTATTTTTATTTATTTTTATTTATTTTTATTTATTTTTATTTATTTTTATTTATTTTTATTTATTTTTATTTATTTTTATTTATTTTTATTTATTTTTATTTATTTTTATTTATTTTTATTTATTTTTATTTATTTTTATTTATTTTTATTTATTTTTATTTAGTTTTGCGATACTCCCCAATTCCCCCTCCTTAAAATGTGAAAATCCAAAAACCTTGAAATACGTCATTATTTACAAAAAATAAGTAGTTACAATTCCAATTTTCAAGTTCCTACCTTTAAAAAACCGAAAGTCTCATACAAACTTTCACCTCCCGTTTCCCCCCTTAATGTCTATTTATTTATAATAAGTAGTTACAATTCTAATTTAAATTTTCTACCTTTAAAAAAGTAATATCTCCATACTAAGTTTCCCCCGTGACCCCCCTTTCTAACATTCCTTCCCTGTCTTTCCCTTCTCCCCATTTCCCCTTAAAATATGAAAATCCAAAATCCCTGAAACAAACCATTATTTATTCATGATGAGTAGCTATAATTCCAATTTTCAAGTTCCTACCTTTAAAAAATCGATACTTCCATACAAACTTTTAACCCCCGTTTCCCCCCCCCCCCTTAAAATGTGAAAATCCAAAAACCTTGAAACACGTCATTATTTATTTTTGCTCAGTAGCTGTATTTTAAATTTTCATGTTTCACTACCACTATTTAAAAAATCATGTCTGTCTAAACACAAAAACAAATCGATCCTACGAGAACCGTATATTTTCCGGGATAAAAAGTAACGTATGTGCTAGTCCAGACTATAATCTATCTTTGTGCCAAATTTCATCCAGATCCGTTCAACCGTTCTTGCGTGACTGAGCAATAAACATCTATCCATCCATCCAAACTTTCGCATTTAAAGGATGTCCCAAAAAGAACTTGAATTTTTAATGACAAAGAAAACATAGTATTTAACGAAAATTATACAAATATTTTATTGGATTTTCAAGAGAAAATATTGACATTAAACCTGAAACAAAATATCTGTCAAATGGCAACCGCGACTCCGTTGACAGGTGTATATTCGTTTGACGAAATTTTGGAAGACGTTTTCGAGCAAAATCGCCTAGATTTCACGATTATTACGTTCGATTTCTTCCTTCAGTTGTCGAATCGTCTCAGGATGGTTCCTATATAGTCTACTTTTTAAATACCCCCAGAGGAAATAGTCTAAGAGCGTCAAATCGCAACTTAACGGCGGCCAGTTTTGGTCTCAAAATCGTGAGATGACACGACCTGGGAAGTTTGTTTGCAGTAACGCCATTATTTCACGTGGGGTGTGGCAGGTCGCGTCGTCCTGTTGAAACCACAAGTTATTTATGTCCATTCCATTCACTTCCAGCCAAAGAAAATCTCTTAGCATGCTACGGTAGCGATCACCATTTACAGACACCTTCATTATTTTGAAAAAAATAAAGTTTGATGATCCCTTCTGCCCAAATGGCGCACCAAACTGTTACTTTTTCAGGATACATTGGAAGCTCGTGCACGGCATGTGGACGCTCTTCCCACCAAATCCGACAGTTCTGTTTATTCATAAAGCCGTTCAAATGGAAGTACGCCTCATCACTAAAGATAATTTCGTTGTGGAATGCATCGTCAACTCCGTGTTGTTCCAATATCCAATTCGCAAAGTTTCTGCGCTGTCTATGATCGGCTGGCTTCAGCTCTTGCGTCAACTGTATTTTGTAAGGATGAAGATGCAAATCCTTTGTCAAAATTCGTTCTAATGTACTGTCACTCATATTTAATTCCTGGCCGCCATGTCGGATGGAAGTGTTTGGATGTTCGTTAACACTGGCTCTCACGGCGGCGATGTTTTCAGCAGACCTTCCAGGACGACGCCTAACACTTGTCTCCTCTTTCAATGCAAATGTCCGCTCAAATTTGTTGATCAAATTTTCAATAGCGGGTCGCGACGGACGATTATGTACACCGAAATGTTCACGTTAAGCCTTGGTTTCTTTGAACACTTCGTCGCGGTGAGCGAACAGTCCGTCAACGGTCGCGTTTTGACGATTTTATCCAACCAGAGTATTTAAATGGGAATGGTTTTCTTGAATTCGCTTAGCTGAGCAGGACGGCGTCATGCCGCTGATTTGTCGCGAAGAGTCGGTTGATATCTGTTGAGTTTGATATCAGCGGAATCGTCGGCGTGTGCGGAGACTATATTGTTATTAATTTTAAAACAATAAGTGACAAATTCACACATACAGATGACATCATGACTTTATTTTTAGGTTTCTTGGAAATTATGTCCTTTATAAAACTCAACACGAATTCAAAAAGATCTGTAGAAAGTCTAAAATACTCCCTAAATTTGGTTTCAATTCCAAAAAGCCTCCGCTGCACAGTGATATTAAAGGCACCTTCTGTATCGCGACACAAAAACAACTCATCCACTGGCTTATTGGAAACTTTGACGGTTGCCATTGCCAGTTCCTCTTGTTCTTCCTCTTCCAACAATAATAATAACGCAAACAATTTAATTGCATCCATTTTAGTACTTTTCGTTTACATTCATAATACATAAACAGCACGTACAGACATAGAGAAAGTATCATTTTCTATATTTTTTAACAAACCACCTCGGGCGAAAATTGCTGTCCTCAGCGGTCGACGGACTGTCCGCTCACCGCGACGGAGTGTTCAAAGAAACCAAGGCTTAACCTGCGCTTTGTCACTATAAAATTTCCTCCATTTCTGTAATGGGTCTTCACAATTAATAAACGTTCTTCAAGAGTGTAACGCGGCATTTTCGTTAATGTCAATGTCTTGACAGAACACATGACTAATATGGCCCACTTCATGTTTGACAGATGGAAATGGTACGCGATTTAAAATTCAAGTTCTCATTGGGACACCCTTTTAATACTAGTAAGATTAGTAATGTTTTGATTAAACCATCATTTTCAAATATAACGTCAACTAAAAGAAAGCTAGCGAACAGATATTGTAGAAACTCATCATAGTTTTACACATTTAAAGTAATATGATGAAAAAAGGGTGTTTAATTTATGCTCAAAAAGAAATTGTTCAATTTTTGGGTACTATTCATGATTATATTTATTAAATGCTACCGAAATATGGACATGTTCAAAAACTAATTTTATATTTCAGTGATCATGTCAATTTTGCATGGTTCACTTATTGAAAATCTGTGGACCTTTTGTTATAAGAAAATATAATCAGAAAAGATCGGATGCGTGTATCTGTCTGAGCAAGAGCAGGTTTCGTATTGCAACAGGAATCCTTACAGACACCTTAGTAAACTGAGAGTAGTAGAAGATAATGAATGCAGATTCTGTGAGGATGATGAAACCTCCATTCATTCTGACTGAATGTGTAGCAGTCCAGAATACCACTATACCTAGGAGCATACCAAATAGAAGGGGGAGATTTAGGTACCTAATTTGAAAACACTCCAAATCTTACACTTCCAACATAGTGTGCCAATTGTAATTGGACGGGGCTTGTACCTATTTTTATAAGAAACATATTTGACTTCGTATGTTAAAATTAGCATTTCTTTAGTTTATATTGATTTTCATTGGTTCACATTTAATAATAGAGTTTTTCTGATGGAATTATCATGAATTAACTTCCCCATTTTTCACCTGTTATAAATTACATTATAACCCACTATTGCGCAACATTTTTTTTTAATAGCTTTATTTGGCAGTAGAATGTTGTTAAAATCTTTATAAATGTTGTACTAGTTTGGCCTTACTTCATGATCAACATAAATTTTAAATTAAAAATAAAAATTGTTTTTAATTCTCCTGAAAAAATATCCCTTTCTTTCATCAGGGGTTTCCATTTTCGAAAAATTATAACTCGATTAGTTTACTTTTAGAAAATTAAGTGATTCGAATAATTGGTATTCCAAAACATTACTTATTATTTTTGAAGAATCAATCCTACTCAAATACAGGCTTCTAATACCAAAACCTCTTTTAGAAAATATTTAAATTGGTATAAATTTTGTTATCTTAACCTGTTTAAGTAATTATATGTTAATTACTTTTGAAAATATCATATCGTTCAGCTCATTTATTGCTATCATTTATTTCGTATTTATTTGTTTATGTTCCATATCCATTGATTGTGGCTAATAATTAATTGTAAACTTGTATAACATTTTTTTTTGTTCTATTTGTGTAATATTAAATTCTTGGCTTATAAAAAACGTTGCACTATTACATAATTGTTAATGATTAAAATGCGCCGATCTTTTATATGGTTGCAGAGAAAGTTTCAATACTTTATTCAAGTCTTCGTTTTTCTTACTTCACTTGGATTCTATTCGTTTTAAAAATATATAACCGGATTCCAATGGGTAGGTGTTTTTGTCGTTTATCGTAATTTGTAGGAAATACAAAATGTATTTCTGATTTCTATGAAAGAATTCGACTTTTCTTAACAGTAGGAAGCAAATTTATGGCGGTATTAAAATGGTTTTATACAACAAACGCCTACACTGAAGTACATTATACTCATTTGAGTCTAAACAGTTTTATTTCTTAGGGTAAACATGTTAATTATAGAGCTACCACATTGACCCAGTAAAGAGCAGTGTAGTGCAGAGGTAACTTTCAAATAAAAAGTGTAATGTAACAATTAGATTTTGTAATAATTATATTATACATACTTCTTTCATAAATGTTCACGTTTACGTCGGACCGTATTAGAAAACTTAACATTGGTGAACGAATGAAGGATCTTAGAAATTTGTTCTAGTATAATCATATAGATTATCGTCTTTCTACACGATGTCACAAAGATGGCTTTAAGAATAATTGAGAGAGCTGGGATTGGCATGAGAATTTGTTTGCGCCGATGCGGAGTGAGAATCTCGATGACCACAGTTCGAAGTTTCCAGGTTGGACTCATCTGTCTTTTCTTTAATTCTCAGCTTTTTCTATTTTTCTTTGGTTTGATTTCACTTTGGAGATATGAGGGTGTAATTTTCAAAATTTCGTAGAGGGAATTGGGAATTTTCCATTTTCATATTTCCAAAATTGTATTTCAGTTTTTCGGATCTCAACCGATTTTGCTCACTTCACTTTTCTTTCATTATACTTTAAGTTACAGAATTTGTTCCAGTTAGACTTTCCACGCTGTATATCATTTTAAGTGAGAAAGCTAATAAAAATAGGTACATTTTAAAATTGTCTTGGGCAAAATCTTTTAATGAACGTTCGACTATTTTCAATAATTTAAGAGTGACATCAAAATAGAAAAAAATATGTCGTTTTACAGTTGAGAGGCAGAGCAATCCATATAGTCTGATTTTACCATTTTGTAGTACATACAATAAGCTCCATAAGAAATGCATTGGATTCAAAGACATTACAACTAAGAGACCAAATTGTTTACATTTTTATTGAAGCAAATCATTAATTATTCAAATTATTCTTTAAAGTTTTAATATAAGCTAAATGTTTTATTAAAAATCAATATTAATCTAAACAAAATATTAGGGTTGCAAAGAACTCCGTAAATACGGCAACGCTGAATATCTTATTTTACGAATTTACAACTAGTACCTATTTTTATGAATGAAATGTAGTTACCATAACCAGCCGCAACGTTGCCCATCGGGTCTAACAGCTATTTTGCATTTCTGACAGTTTCTGTGTGACTTATTGATTTATTCATTCATAAAATACTATTTTTGTGAACTTTTGTGAGAAATATAAAGAATTATGGTACATGCATATAAACTTAAGGGATGTATCATCCCTAATAAAAATGTCTAAACTGCTTTTTCAATGGTTTATTTCACGATCAAGTATTCTGAATTACAATGTTGCTGTGGTATTGCCACTGTCTATTAGCGTACTACCACTGCGCTGGTCTGTCTTACTCGCGTATCGGGGACAACACTAATCATTTGTAGTGCGCATGTCGTATGCGTTTTATTTGTACATCGGTCTCTTTTTGACAGAGTATGTGAGCTGTGTCCTGGCTTTTGAATTTTATACCGGTCGGCGTAGCCAGGTATGAATTCAAATTTTCTGGTGGCGGCTAAGCCGCCACCCTACGAGAAGTCGTTGCTTCGTCTTCTTGTTGTTACGGCAATATTATTATTATTTGTTCATATATGTGAAATTTGCTTCTGAGGTCTATAAAATACTACTGCTAGTCACGGCGTAAATGAAAAAAAACGACGCATTCACACAAACACCTCCCACCACAGCAATTACAAATGATTAGTGTTGTCCCCGATACGTAAGTGTCTGTCTTCTCCCGCTCGTCCATCCTGACACGCATGTGTATGGACTTCAAGAGTGTATGGTGGGGAGTATAGAGAAATACCGCTAACATGCATGTGTAGTGTTCAATAAGCTAGATCATTTAAACCGAAATTTATCCTTTCATCGGTAAGTATTTGGAGATGTTTTCATTTGAACCAGTGGAGTAGGGCATCCGTCTTAATACTGTTTTGACTATACAATTTCTTGTATAAGATTTGATACAATTTCTTATAGAATTTAAATTGTATAGGATCACATAGTAAATTGTTTGAAAAATGATTATCCAATCTAATTTTTCAGACAATTTAGTGCAGGTTTGGTAATATACAATTTAAATTGTACAAGAAATTGTATCAAAAACTTGTGTAGTCTAAAACAGTCTTAAAACAGTTTAAAAATGATTTATCTATTAGGCACCTATACATATTTTTTAATATTCTATTTAGGTTTCCGCAAGATCCTGAGAAAAGAAAACATTGGTTTTCTCTAGTAGGGATCCTTGAAAATCAGCCCATTCGTAAAAACCCAGAGTTGTGTTCAGAACACTTTTTCCTGAAAATGTTTTGATACGTGCAAATATATCAGAAAAGATGCAAACCTCAGAAGGTGTGAGGGCTTTCTATTTTTGGATGACTTATCCAACAGGTAAAAATACAAAATATTAATTTTTTGTTTACCTCTAAACATTATTTATTACCTGTATGTATGTATATCTAATGTATGGGTTTTTAATTCTGATTTAACTGTTTTTGGAACACTACCTGCTGCAAAAAAACATTGCTAAATAATAACACTAATAAGTAAGCATAAAATAATTAAGTGAAATTTTAGTTAATAAAATTAAGATATTTAATATATTTAAAACGTTATTTTAAAAATGTTTACAGTGTTTTACGATATTTTTTGCCATACCATGTTTTTTGTAATTATTAATTAAAAAATTATATATTTTTAGGACAGTGTTTTATTTAGATGCCACTACCTACTTAATGTTAATTTAAAATTTTAAATAATTTTGGTTAACATCATACCAGGCAAATATAAAGTAAATGCCAATAAACTATAAAGCAATACATATTAAAAATCGGAAGGTAACTTGATATCTCTTGTATTTGAATTTACTTGTACTTGAATTTACCTACATGAAAAAATCATAATTATATTACTAAAAAAATATACCTACTTATTTACGTATTTTTTTAACATACTACTCTGACAATACTGATAAGTTTAAAGCTCTACGCCACTGGCGGGCAATTTATGGACACTGTTTACAACGTTGCCAGCCGGTCCTAAGAGATCTGTCTTTCTCTCTTCCACTCACTAACAATTGTATGGGATTTATGAATGAAACATTTTGTCTTTATGTTGTAACGTCTTTGATTGGATTATAAAAACATTGATATTTAAAATAGTTTGAACCAAGTTTTGGTTCCAGTTATCATGCCGGCATACATACGCACAAAAGAAACTTTTTTTACAATTTCGGCCTTAGAGTGACTGGAAACCTGGATAAAAGTGGATAAGAAAAATGTTTCGGCTCCTACATAGGTATTATTTTAATATTATAGATGCTAGTATGCTTAAACGACTGTAAAAATAATACACTCTAAGAGTAACGTCATGCTAATTTCAAGTTTCAATTTTAGTAAATTTATGAATTTAAAAATAAATTAATGTAGGCAAAATACTAATACTAATTATTTATAACAAGAAATATTTTATAAATTTTTGGAGTTATTTGTATAACAAAAATAACAGGCAGTACTGAAAAGAAACCAAACAACAGTACAAAAATACGTATACATTATTTACAAATATTAAAAAAAAAAAAAATAATAATTGACCAGATAATATACACTCCCCACAAAAATTACCGTATCACTATTAAAGGTAAGGAAAATGGTTTATTTGAATTTTCAATATATGCATTGTCGTGCCGACCCTGGACTTTATATACTATTTTAGGGAACTTTTTTCGGGAAAAAAATTCAAAATTTAACAACGTTTAAATAAATTTGCGTGCGAATATATCGAGGACCAATTACTTTATAAGTTATCAACAAGATTACATGATGTATTTAAAAAAAAAACATCACACTCTAGTCCAAATAAGTTTTTGGACAGTGGCGTAAAATTTAGAAGGGATGAAGGTGTTACTTACCCATGCCGTACGCCACTAGCAATTGTTTTTTTCTGCCGATAGGCGTATATCAAAAATGATTACCGAATTTAGTAGCCATTAATAATTTAACTCCCTGTATATCGGAAACGAGTACCATTTTACCCAAGCGTGTTTTGTTTAACCGTCTTATTCTCAATCAGAGAATCTTCAGTTGTTCTATGTCCCATTACCAATGGGACACCCTGTATAATTTTACATATTCTTCTAAAACAAATATCCATTTTTCTGTATTCTTACTGATAATCTGATAAATATATTAATTTACTCTTGATCCAATTAAAATTAAGCCGAAAGTAATCCAATTTTATATTAGTCATAAAAAAGTTATTTCTTGCGAATTATTATGGATTCAGTAAACTAGTGAGATTATCCAACTAACAGATAAAAAGTTGTAAGTCGCCCCGGAGCGCCATGGCAAATAATAAACATTCCTCCCTTGCACAAGCTTTGCTTTCTGGGATTCACTCGGAAAGTGAATTTTAAGAGGATTATTACTATTTATGTATTATTCCGCAAGTCTAAAACGTAAATCCTGTTATCAGTGACTGTATCGCTTTGATATTTAACATTTTTAATGTCCTTCGGGTCCTTACACCTTGACCAAAGATTACCGAGACGAGACCACTACATTCATGGCGTAAAAATATCGCCCTTTTAAATTGTGTTCACGTTGTTGTCAAAGTGATCCATATATAATTAATTGTATTTTATGATATTTATATTATTAGAGAAACTCCTAAAAAAAAATATTAAAAAGGAACATCCCTAGTTGAACAGATAATACAACCATAAAAATTCAATACTCTATACAAGAAAGTTGGAACTATATTAAAATATTTTATTTTAACATCTTCATTTTAGTCTGATATTTTTGCAAATTCCAAAAATAAATCCAATCAAAACTGGCTAGGAACGGCGCGAGACGTTGTCATTAATTTATGATTCATTTGTTTTTCGTTGTGTAAACTTAATCTAAAATATTGCGGGATTACATTATCAAGTTTATGGATTGTAAACGTCAGTAAACGAACCTGAGTTTCATACTTTGGGTAAGTGCTGTTATGTATTTAAAAAAATTCCGTACCGATATACTTACATTTTTGCATTGATAATATCTAATTGGATTGGTATACAAAAGGTCATAATTCGGTTTAGTTTAACCAACGTCAGAAGAGTGCAAAAACAAAATACATACATTAAAAATCAAAAACATGATTTGCATTACTTATAATAAATAAAATTATTATCAAATATTTGGCATTAAGTCGACGACTTATTGAGTACAATCGTCTTCAGACTTTTTTATGAATTGATAACTACAAATGTAAAAACCAAAGTGCTAGGTAAGGCGCACATCTTCATTATTTGAGAGAGAGGGAGATATCAAAAAGCATGCGGTTAGAATGCCTAATCATCATCATCAATTCCCAAAGATTCCCAAATTAAAAAACACTTAATTCCATTCAATTCATTTAATCTTAATTTTAGTTCAGTAATAATCACATCCTTTGCTTATTTAGATATTTCTACATATAATTGTCTCCTAACATTGTCAAACTTCACTTGTTATTAACTTAAGTTTAATTTTATACTGTTAATTCAAACTGATCTTCAATCATTTTATTCCACTTTGAAATTCAATTTTTCAAGATATTTTAATTTATTTCATTCTACTTATTCGTTGGCCATACTTATCCTTTAAATCAATGGTAGCTGCCGCTCGCAAATATGGAATAGAAGACACCATCTGCTGGTGGATAGAAGACATGTTATGCAGACGGAAGTACAGGCACAAATGTTCAGTGAAACCATGAAGGTGAATATCCACAGAAGATGCCCACAGGGTGGAGTTCTCCTCTACTGTGGAACCTAGTGGTTGATGAATTGCTGAAACCAATAAACAATCAAGGGCTGTACACCCAAGGATATGCCGATGACATAGTCATCCTTATCCGAGGGAAACACCAAACAACAGTCTTCGAACTCATGCAAAGAGCTCTTAGGCTGACAGAAAGGTAGTGCATTAGAGAAAACCTCTTGATAAATTCTGACAAGGCACAACTCATAACCTTTACTCGGAAAACAAGGTTGGAGGTCTTAGAAACTCCGACTCTGTTTGGAAGAGGGCTAAACAAAACGAACCAAATAAAATATCTGGGTCTAATCCTAGATAGCAACTTACTTGGAACCAACACTTACAAAAAGTGACCAACAAATGTAAAATATCTCTCATTGTAGGGAGACGCGCATTTGGAAAAACAGGGATTAAAACCGAAAATGGTCACCAGGCTATATTTGGCAATAAAAAGACCCATGATAACTTATGGAGCCGTTGTTTGGTGGCCAAAAGTAAACCAGAAAATAACCCTCAATACCCTCTCAGGAGTTCAGAGGCTGGCATGCCTTTGTATTACAGAACTGAGAAGTACACCGACAGCCTCTATAGAAATCATTCTAAACCTCCCACCCCTTGACCTAGTCATAAAGGGGGAGACCAGAATGAGTGCATACAGACTGAAAATTTCCAACAACTGGAACCCACTGGGACATATAAAACATACCAAATAATACATGAAGTATATGATTCTATATTAAACATAGGATCAGATCACATGACATCCCTCCTAACCTTCAACAGACTCTTCCAGGTCAACTGCAACTGGAACGAGGTAAATAAGATAGATAAATACTTGCTTAGCTCATCGTCTCACTGGGAAAACGTACCACTGTATTTCAAGCTGAAATACATGCAATCGAATTGTGTGTACGAGAGAATTTAAGAAGGAAGTACAAAAAACAAACCATCATAATTGTCTCAGATAGCCAAGCAGCCTTAAAGCCTTTTGATTCAAACAGCTTCAAGTCAAAGCTTATCTGAAACTACCTTGGAATACTAAATGATCTGGCAACCCACAATAAGGTAAAACTAGCGTGGGTACCAAGGCACAAAGGTATCAAGGGAAATAAAAAGGCTGATGAACTCACCAGTGCTACCATTCACAGGACCCGAACCTTTATTTGGGATAAGCAAAACCTCTGCTCGGCAGGCAGTGAACAGGTGGGTAACCACAAAACACCAAATTCGCTGGCAACAAATAAGAGGGCACATAATCAATAAGCTCATGCTAATTAGACCAAACCCACGCATGGCTCCTGAGGCACTACAACTCGCAACTCCCATTGTGGTATTACTAACGGGACACTGCTTGCTGAAACACCTTCATGTGATGGGATTACAATATGATCCCACTACGTGTAGACTACATGGAAGATGAAGAAACTTCATACCATGTGATCTTCGAATGCGAAGTTCTTACTAGGCGACGTTTCATCCTTTTCGGCATAGAACCGGAAAGAGCGCCTCAGGAACATTTAGTAGGGAACTTAGTAAGACTATTCCAAAGATAGTACCTGGATACGGGGAAAGCATCCCCTGCTTTCCCCATACAATAGACCCAAGAGGCCACAGTGTTCTGGGCCAAACCTAACTCTACCTGCTTATAACCGACAAAGATAAAGATACTTATCATTATATTCACTGTGGTTGCCCGGTCGTAGAATAGACAAATTAATATATTTACTTTGTTGCTGCCTAGTATGGATCTAGGTAGTAGTTTGTCTTTCCTATAACTTTGTCACTTTTCTTTAACTTTCTTCCTTCCTTTCTAATTTGCCCTTCTTTCTTCTATGCATAGGGCATGGTCTACTTACTTCAAGTCCTCTGGCCTAGTATGGATCTAGAGTCATTGCCCTTCATTCTACTTTTAAAATTACGATGTTCAACAGTTTCCCAAAATCAAATGTACTTAGGTTTCTTAGAACTTCTGTATGGTTCATATCCTTAGAAGCCTAGTATAGCCCTCCCCTTCTTTCTCATTATTATATATCTTTTTAGTTTTTTGAAAAGTTTGATCTAACCCGGGTTGACCCCAGAACCACTCTCGAACACCCTTTCTACTTTGTCATGTTCCCCTGTGTCAGTCTAAATCAGATGAACAAATGAATAATAGATAAGTAACGGTCTGGATGTGTTTGAAGCAATGACATATATAGTATATATAGACTGCTTATCCATATGTAAATAAAGCGATGAAAAGCGGGTCGAACTGGGAGATGTTTTCTCTTTGTCTAGTACATGCAATGTTTGTGTTTTGTCTCAATTGTAAGTGCTCACTGGTAAACAAACCTTATACAGAACCGGTTTAGAAGAAAGTTTAGTTTAATTGAAATTTTGTTGTCACTGTCATTGCTCAGTCGAACATTTTTTTGAATTGTTCATTTTATTAAATTTTAATTATACTTATGTTCTGTTTTAAGTTTTTTTAATTAATTAAATATAAAAAATTGTTTTGTTTTTTGTGATTTTATAGTGTCTAAAATGTTTATTTAACGAATTTTGTTAGTTGTAAGTCTAAAAATTATTATTCAATGTTTGTTTGCCCTGAAACAAATTTGGAGAAGTTCCACGTCGTTTCAAAGGTAAGTAAATAAAACACATGGGCGGTACACCTATATTGTAAAATATTAGCAATGGAAATTTGTATTCAAATCCTAGAATTATAGAAGGTTGAAGTTGATTAAATTAACATAAATTGGAAATACAAAATATATTGGAAACATTTTATAATATTTTGTTATGAATTCTGCTGGAAAAGATGAATTTAAAGCTGGAAGAAATTCCTATTTTATTCACTTCTCAACTTGGTCCGTCTTCAAGTAAGTTATACAAGTAAGTTATAATAATATTATGTAATACAATACCTAATACATTATAAACTTGGGAGATTAAATTTAAAAAATAAATGCTGTATTGTATTCTCCTAGACAAAGTAAAATAAATCTTAGTGCTTTCTGGAAAGAAAACATTTTATAAAAATATAAACTACACCAAAGTGTTTCTTGTATCTTAGTAATGAAATGAATTATACTTATAGAATGATTATGTTGTAAATATTTTATAATTCTTTTTAGGGAAAATTTACTTCCTAGTGAATGTAGTGAAAGACACGAGTCTAGAAGTGATTTATAATAAGCACATACTGGATCAGAAAATTTAAGTTGTTCCACTGACATTGCTCCAGAAGCTATAGAATAGGTTATTCAATTTATAAAGAAGACATCTATAATTTTTAAATTCAGAGACAAAAGGCTATGCTAAAAATAATACATTTAAAAATGCCCGTTTTTAAAAAAATATTTGTCACATATCATTTTGGAGATTATTAAAATATCTAAAATTCCAAAAACTTTAAAAAACATGTTAAAAGTTTATAAATGAGAAGTGTGTTAATCTAGAACAAGTCAAAGGGGGTTATTTTCTGAAAAAACGAAAGCGCCAAGCAGACTTCTCAACAAAGTTCGATCACCAAAACGACAAGCATGTGATTATGGTATTCTCTAATGCTAGACGATTTTGATATTCGTATGTGATTTTAATTTTTGTTGTAATCTGTCATAATAATTATAAATCGTAAATGCTGATTTGTCTAAATATCTAAGGTTAGTATTTGAATGTCATTTTGACATTATTACAATTATAAACTCAATTAGAATATATTAAGGCCAATTTCAGAATTGTAAGCAATCAAAAACAATAAACATCATACATTTGCTGACATTTTAATATTCAAGTCATAATATTTAGATATATATTTTAATGTTTGACTTATCTACTTCCGAAAATAAACTTTTTTGAATAAGCTTTACTTTTTTCAAATAGGAACAGCACAACAAGTAGAGAATACCAAAACATTTGTGCTTTACACTTTTGCTAGTTGTTACGTTTATGGAGGGAGCTGAGTGCTTTCAAAAATGGTTAGACAATAAGCCCCCGTTTTAACTCAGCGAAGTAGAAGAAGGTTTCAATCTAGAATATCTGTCAATATTCGCTTCTAACATTTATTTAAGAGACCAAAAATTATATGAGTGAAAATGCATCAGAAGCAGTTGAGGTACCTATGTATCTAGTATTAAAATAAAAATAATTCAATTTGGTGACATACATTTAAATATAATATGTAGCCCATGCACAACTTCGTTTCCTATGGGATTTCCATTATATTTCTTTGAAAATAGACACTCCACTAACCAATTTTATCTTTTTTTTTATTTATAATTACCACTTTTGATACTTTTATATTGTATTTATATTATTAATTTTATATTGAATTTTTATAATTTATTTCTTGTATTGTTTTTTAATTTGCGTTAATTGTATGTTAATACATTTTTGGATGAAGCTTAATTGAGTTTTATATATAAAACATTTTTATCACACACAAGTTGTACATAGACAAAATTTAATTTATGTGATTTATTAGATGTATACAGGAGGTTTTTCAGAAATTATACATACCATGTAGGAATAAACTAGCTAGATACTGGCGTCAAATATCTGGAATTATTAATAATTGCTCTCGTGAAAAATGAATGCATGATACGGATTTTCTATTCTTACATAAGTTGTTAAATGGATGTAATATTACTTACCAGAAGTTACTTGGCCTCGGCCGTAAAATTCTGATTCGGCCGTAGAAGATCAACTCAATACTTACAGCCTTTGGTACACAAATATCTATTTTAATTCTATAAATGTCATTAAAAATTTATGAAAAATGTATTTCTCATCTATAAAATTGTTATTTATGATAAAGAAACATGTTAGTTTATAAGAACAAAAATAAAACCTGAATCGATACCAAATCAGTGAAAATGTTGCTAGAGTTGGGGACGCTTTTATACAAAATTGTAATGTTACTATTTTACTAATAAAGCTACAGTTAATTTATCTTAGCATTTTATTTAAATATAAATATATTATCCCAATAAAATTAATGACGTTTAAAGGCCTCGTCACTTCAACCTTTTTTATGCTTCTAGTTTATATGTTTGTGAAAAGAGATCTATTGTTAATTAACAGTCTCCATTAGATCTTTCTTGGAACAAGATTACAGACTATAAAGGTAAGTTTCAACAAATTTATAGATTGGAGTCTATCTATTATAAATTACTTTCAAAGCACATAATATATATTTGTTTATTCTTAAGAAATGATAAAATCTATTACATATCATTTTTTTATATTTTTAAAAATAAGTAACTGCCTTAATTCCTATTTTTTGACATCCCTCGTATATGCTAAAAAAAATTAAATTTAACACTTCAAGTGGTAAGAATGCTACCTTTAGGTATATAAGGAAAAAGTAAATTGGATTTTTTTTATTGTTGAGTTTCAGAAATATTAATTTCTCCTGGTTTTAAAATAAGATGAAATGATTAAAACGGACCTGCAAAGGCACTTTGTGCACCAATCTCACCAGTACTCCTGTGACCTAATGGGTAAATTCAGTTTGGTTTACTTTTTTCAAAAGGGATTGTTGTTCCATTTTAAATACATAGTTTACTGATATCTACCTATAAACAATATTAACAGTGTAATTATTTGAATTATAAGTATCATTTATTACATTTGAATAAAAAATAGAATTTAATTTTTGTAAAATGAAATTTTATGCATGAGTTGCATTGTTTAAATTTGTTATTGACAAAAGAATGTTTTGGGTTCTGATGAAAAAACTATTTGATACGCCCATGGGGACCAGGGCTGTCAAAAGTTCGTAGATACTGGCTTCAAACAAAGTCTATGTAAAATTGCGCCCGTAACACATCTATATTTCATTTGTTTATCTGAGCAGTCTAATTTTGTGATATGTCTGCTGTCAAATGTCAAAATTAGGTACGCTTGTCCTTTGTTTTACCGCCAAAGACGATGTACAATTTGTCCATTTTATTATAATTAATCGTTAATGTTATACCTTTTATAATATTAATTGGAGTTCGTTGCCTATACCGTCCCCAAATGTTTTTTAAATGTATTTGTTGTTAACAACTCGATGTATAGTCTGATTTATTCAATGTGGAAGGTATCTTAGACGTAAGTTTTGTCATGTGTTAATATTTAAAAAAAAAATAATTTGTAACGCCTTTTAGGACGGCGTTGATGATGGCTTCGTTAAGCCGAAAGCGCTCAGCCTAATTATCAATAAAAAAATTCAATTTTTTACACACTGAAGTACTTATTCCACTTGTAGTGTGTACACCACTCCCAGTCTACTTATTTAATTTAAAAATTATTCAATAAGATATATAAAAAACAAATCTAAAACCAGTCACATCTTGATGTAACCGTTATAGCCAGATTTCCTGGTTTTCCATTTTTTTTTTTATAAATTATTTTGTGGTCGTAGGAAAAATATTGTACATCACTTGTATAAAAATTACTTTTCACAAACGTAATGTAATATAATATTGAAACCTTAAAGTGAAAACAAATTTAATGAAAAATTTAATAAAAACTATCTACGGAGATTCGAAATTCGAACCCACCTGATCGTGTTCTACTCACACTGCTTTAACCAACTGAGCTATCAGGACATAAGTTTCTGACATCCAAACTGTTTAGTAGAACACAGAACATCTGTTGCCTCCTGGAAAACAATCAAAAGTACTCGAAATGTGGGCGGTATGCCAAAAAAGGTTGGAGATATTGGGATAACATGCTAATGCGAATTGCGAAAAAATTCACTAGTAAGGGGGTGAATAGGAAGAGTATTATTATTCAGGAATAAATTTCAGAAACCAAAGGGTGATAACAAATTAAAGAAACCTTGGAAAACTGTTCTTGAAAAAAATCGCTCCGAGCAGGGTTCAAACCTGCACCCTTTGGGTTCCCGTCCCAACAGCATAACCACTAGACCAGCGAGCTAATTGTTAATATGAATCCCAAGATTCTACCCAAACTCGGTTTGCCGAATCCTTTTCTAATTCACCAACCATTCTATAGCCACCATTGTGGCAATGTGATGTAAACCTTCGATGTTGCATATGTTATTTATTATGTTTACGTTATGTATTGATGTTCGATAAATTAATGTGTTGCTAAGATATGGTGGCTCTGAAGTCTTGATTTTATCTCAAAGAACAGTGAAAGATAGAGATACTTAAGTAAGTTTTCGCGGTACACTATTTTATCTTTTTCCTTATATCTTAGTTATTTATCATCGGTATCATTTAATTTTTTTACTGAGGTATTCAAAAAGAAAACCCTACCGATCTGTAATCTTGTATTTTTTTTTTATTTTTTTGTTACACCTTAAGTTTTTTAAATTATAATTAAAAATATAAAATTGTATCAATTTACATATCCATTTTTAAAAAACTGGATTATCTGTTTTTTTCTATTTACAAGTTTTTTCTAAAATCAAAAACTAATTAGGTTTTCTGGGTGGACTTTTCCAATATTTGTATTTGGAACTCGTGAGAATATTTCGCTCTTTCTCATCTACCTAGTCATCGCATCGGTTGCTAGGGTTAGCAAATAAAAAGTGATTCATTCGGACAGGATCTATTTCGCCCTTTTGATTGTAAAACTGTAGTATCGTTTATTTTTTACGAGTTGAGGAATTAATTGTGAAAGAGTTATGAAAGAAAAATCGTGCAGTTGCTACCAAAAGGTAAGACTATTTTTATTACACATTTAACTAAAGAAATATAATTTTGATTGATACACGAATATCATTTTTATTTATAAATTTCACAAAAGTCGAAGACGATGACAATTTATTATAGATAATATAAAAGTAACCTTTATTATTTTGCTAATTTGAAATTATCTGTTCTATTGTTCTAAATTGACACCAGATATGGGAATTCACGAAAAAAAAAATATCTAACCAATACAGGCGATCAAATTAAATAAAAAATTATTATTATTAACAGATACACGGGCGATTGGCTATAACGAAAGCCAAATATTGTTGTTTTATCGTTTGAACCCCTCTATAATAAAATATACATAATATGTACGATAAAACATGCTTTTTTTGTACTTTAAAATATTGACCTGGGCGTGGCTAAGTAAAGGGTGTCCCAACAAGAGCGCCGGATTTAATTTGAAGGAAAAACACATTTATGTTTTGAATTAAGTCAACATTTTTATTTTAACATAAAGAAAAATGGTTACGATTAAACGTGAAATACAACATCAGGCAAATGGCCACCACGAAACCTCTGGCACAGAGTTATTCTTTTGGTGAAATTTTGAATCACGTTTTCGCATAAATGAGGCTGTATTTCACCAATAACGTGCCGTATTTCCTCTTTAAGATGTTCCACTGTTTCAGGCTTATTTGCATACACCTTTTGCTTCACATAGCCCCAGAGAAAAAAGTCCATCGGCGTTAGATCGCATGATCTTGGTGGCCAATGGTGATTGCCAAAACGAGAAATGACACGGCCTGGAAACTTAGTCTGCAGTAACACCATTGTTTCACGAGCTGTGTGGCAGGTCGCACCGTCTTGTTGAAAAAACATGTCCTCCACATTAATTTCATCCAATTCGGTCCACAAAAAATCCGTTAACATCTCGCGATATCGCTCACCATTAACAGTTAGCGCATTTCCAGCCGCATTCTCAAAGAAATACGGCCCAATCACTCCGCCAGCCCAAAATGCGCACCAAACAGTTACTCGTGGTGGATGCATTGGTTGTTCAAGTATCACACGAGGATTTTCAGCACCCCAAATCCGACAGTTTTGTTTATTTACATATCCGTCGAGTTGAAAATGTGCCTCATCTGAAAACATTATTTTCTTCGAAAAATCCGCATTAATTTGATGATGCTCCAACACCCAATCAGCAAATCCACGGCGTTGCGCATGGTCTCTTGGCTTGATTTCTTGCACCAATTGAACCTTGTACGCATGCAAGTGCAGATCTTTTACCAAAATTCGTTGCATAGTGCCTCTGGAAATGTTTAATTCTTGACCACGATGCCGAATGGAAGTTCCCGGATTCTCGGTCACAGATTCCCTTACTGCGGCTATATTTTCGAGTGACCGACAAGGACGACGACGTACAATGGTCTTCTGATCCATCAGCGTAAATTTGGTCTCAAATTTTGTAATTAAACGCCTCACTGTCGATTCATTTGGCGCATCATGACGACCGAAAATTTGACGTAAATGGCGAACTGTTTTCGCAAAACTTTCACCATTTTTGTAATGTGTTTTTACAATAATTAAACGTTGTTCATTTGAATACTTCTCCATATTCTTAAATCGCGCGGTCTGTAGGTGACATCTGTCAAAAAAAATTGACAGTGCAACTCGTATTAACAAAATGGCGGCAAATTTAAATCCGGCGCTCTTGATGGGACACCCTTTAGTAGTAAGGTAATAAAGTAATAATAATAATAATAATAGGTATTCTATATTATGTACCTGTGTATATAAAAGCACTTTTCAAAAAATCAGGGTATTGCTTTGAAAACACCAGAAATGAAGCCTTCCGAAGTTTTCGCGATAACACCCGGTATATAATAGTTACAATAACAAAAATGTTGTTTTACAAAAAATACGATCAATAACTATATATGTACAAAAATCTTTTACTATAGGTACCCGAGATTTATCCGACAATATATTTTTCATTTTATTAAATTTCGAAAAATATTTTAATTTAGAATATAAATAAAATATTTAATTTAAATGTAGTTTATCATTTGTAGAATAATTCCACTAGATGACTAATCTGGATCACCAATCTGGACCGCTGCCAGCAGTAAAAATGCATCGGATGTGGATAACAAAGGCAACATAATATATGTAGATTCGATATTTTGCATAAAATTTACTACAATAAATCGAAATTAAATACATTTTAATTATTGGCATTTTTGCTTGGACATTTAGACAAAAAATATTCTTTGTATTTCGTGGCGGAATCAGTGAAAATAAATATTAATTATTATTGTATGAATACGGTAAACATTATTAAAAAGATTTTTGCTAAAGGTAGGTATAAAAATATAATGTATGCAAATCATGAGGTCGGCAGCCGCATATCAGTAATTTTTAAAGCCGTATTTTTGATAAGGAAACAATTTAAATAAGTGACGTTAATCAAGAAGGTAAACTTTTATACTAAAGTAAAAATCGTCTACGTATTTGGAAAATTTCGTCATTTTATTAGTGCATAATATGACGAAGTTTATAGTAGCGGATAAATTTATTTTAGATTTTAATTAAAAATGTAGTACCTTGAGTTTAAATTATTTAAAAAATATATAAAGACGCGCTATTGGAGGGAGTTCCATTTCACCCTTCTTGTAACTATACAAGGTGATATAGAAAATTGAGCTCAAAGTAATACAAGCAAATAAATTGTTAAAAAATATCACATTTTAAACTAATTCTAACCATATCTTCAAAGGTGCATTTTTTCGTTGCAATATTCTTGTAATTGTACAGGTTGATACCGAAAATTTAGTTCAAAGTCATGCGAGCAAATTAATTAAATTATTTTTCAAAGAACTGAAATGGTATCAGAAGACATATCCAATTTAGAAGATTTTATTTTTTTTAAACATTTTTCTATTTTTATTCTTCCTTTTTTTCTTCTTAAAGATTTAAGTATATACCTACGGGCAGTACGAATCTGGGCCCAAACCTGTTAATCCGAAGGGTTCATAAATACGTTAAGATACGCCCATTAGGAAGGTGAACCCAGACATCTAAACAGGTAGGAGTATTGGACAGGGAAAATTAAATAAAAATAACTAATTTACCTAACCTGTGCAGCCTAGAGTCACCGCGAGCTGTTTAACAAAAAAAAAAACTACACATAAAATGATAAAAATTAAAAAACCTAATTTACCTAAGCTATGCGGCATAGAGCCATCGCGGGTTGGTTCGCAAAAAAAATACTAGATAAAATAAGTTAGGCCTAGTTTCGTTTATACCCTAGAAGACAAATTTTGGAACTCGGCTTACTTTCCTATACATTTAACGTTTGTTATTTACTCTGGACCAAGTTTCGAATCACCCAGTCCTACATTTGAGCTAAATGTTTCAAAAGAACAAAGAAAAATAATATGAAAAGTTAATATTATTTCTGTATGTTTTAAAACAATTTAAATTTGTATCACGAACAGCAGGTTTTAATGACTAGCGCTGCAATAGAACAATACTCGATTCGAACAACTAGGGAACTTGCTCGAGAACCAGTGTTGCCAACCGTACGGTAATAAGTGCAAAAATACGGTAATAAGCTTATTACCGCACGCAAATGTACGGTATTTAAACGATTAGCAGAAAATGTACTTTAACTTTAAACAAAACTGTCTTAATTAATAAAAGCAATGTTGCCAAGAAAGACTAAAGCCATCATTTATCCATCATCGGAAACTAGTGAATCTGAAATGATGATGTCTTTGTTATACGGAAATCTAAACGAAAACTCCTTTTATAATGAATTGGACTAAGTATAATAGGACCACGCGTGAAACAAACAAAGACCGTTAAGCAGCGCATTACCTATTATGTGGTCTTGTGCACGGTACGTACGACTTCCACCTCATTCCCACTTACGGTCGTCTCTAATAGATTTGGCTTTCCATATCTGTAGATTCAAATATAGAATAATTTCTTACTTTATTTTTGTAAATAGGGATAAGCAAAAGTTCTAGTTGTTTTAAAAGTTTTATGAGTCGAAAATAAAGTTTGTCAATTTTTATAAATTTACTTGTTTACTGATTTTAGGTATGCTAGTTAGTGTAAAAAAATTTAAAACAATATACACTAATATTGTTATTTAAAAAATTGTACTGTAACAGCGAAAAATACGGTAATTTTGGATCGTCGATATAAAATGGGTTGGCAATACTGTCGAGAACTTAGCATTTCCCATGTTGCGATTTTTTGGCGCCTTTTTGCGATTTTTACCTGCAAAGGCGACTGGTAGTGACATTTTATATTTTTTCTTTTTACTCTTATAAGTAACGAATTTTGATACTCAAAACAGACAAATACACTTTTAAAGAAAATGGATATGGGTATTTCTCCACTAATTGGAAAATCGTTGTTCCAGGCATATTTAATATATTTAAACCAGAATTATAATTTAAAATTTTCTGTAAATATAGAAGACACTCGAATGTTGTCCTTAAAAATTTTCAAGTCCTCTGTTATAATTTGAAAATTGTGCCGAAACCATAAAATGCATTGGCCCTGTAATGCTTGCTCTCCAACGTACGGGATTTTTTTTGTAATATGCTTGATTATTGTTCTTACAGAGGTGGTCGTTTTGAGCATTTGTTGTAACTTGTTGTTTCTTGTTTTTCCAAATTTAAGAATTGTTTATATTTTATTTTAGTATTTGTGTTATTTTTTTGAGTCATATATCGTCGTTGATACTGCAAAATGTTGTATGTCAAAATAGCTACTTTTCAGGAGACCAAAAAAACAATATATTTTTTACAAATATGACCTTTTAAATCACGTTAAATGGTCAATTATATATACTTAAGCGTCTCAGTTTTATTTTGCTTGATGCCTTTGCTAACGTACTGTATACAGTATATAATTTTAAAACTATTTTTAACTTTTCTAAAATTTTACGTACCTATCTAATTTTGTTACGTAAAATATACAACTTTTTTCACGCAAAAATCATGTATTTTGAACAATTTAATTAATTTACTTTCATGACTTTGAACTGAATGTTAAAATTTCAAGAAAACCCATTAAGTGTGAGATATCCGTTGTAAATTTGTAAAGCGAAAATTGATTATTAAAATAAAGTGATATTTTGTAGAAGTTAGAGATCACTCCATATTTCGAGAACACCTTGTATATTGTACACTATTGTAGATTACTAAACAATATATTTGATTAAAAGCATAAATGAATGTAACCAGATCTGAAGACAATGTTTTGTTTCAATTTAATATGTAACGACAGCGGCAAAATTAAATTTGTTATCTAATAATCGTAAATGTATCTATAACATGTGCAGTAATGCATTCATTGAATACCATTCTCGTACAGAGTGGCCAACAATTCAAAGTAGCTACCTATTGGCATAATATTTTAACATTTCAAATAATTAGAATAATACAGGAAGAAAGTAAATTGAATTAAAATTTGTAAATTTCGAGACAGTATTTACAGAAATCGACTTAACTTTTCTAGTTATATCAATATTTCACTTACAATTTAGTAAAAACTATTGTTGTTTCAAATTGTCTGAGTAGCTTCTTTTTATCAGTATTTCATCAAAATTCCGTTTTAAGCCTTTAATTTTTAATTTGTGTAATGATTCAAACAATAAGATCAATTGGATAACTCTGAACTATCTAGTGGGGGTAATTTTATCATGTAAAAAATTAAACTACGAATATTGGGTGCAATCCCAAAATAATTAATTCTAGCACCCACTTCACGCATCTATTTATGATAACAATGACAACACTGAAGCAAAATAAAACATACTCACTTGAAAAATACAACGATGAAACGTAGGTACTTAAATTATCTGCATTCGACAAAAATTTGACATCACGAAAGATTTTTTAAGAAGAAATCTTATTTTGTAGTTACATATAACCAAATGTTTGGTCATTGTCTAGTTTGAGCTTTTGTTGCTTATGTACTTGTAGGTATAACTATTCTAAACAAAAAATCTTAGTACCATATCTTGTGCAAATTAATAATAACGAAACAATTAATTTTTTTAACAGAAAATTGTGTCAAATCAAAGCTCAGAGATCCTACCCGAGAATACCGAACAAGGAGAAGCGGCAGCTTGGTGTTTTCAGTGTACCGTTTTGTAACGCGCATGTGCGAAAATAAGTTGTGTATCACTCAAAATGATGTTATCTGTCAAAGTCAGTCCAAGTTGTGTTTAGTAGGTGAGCAATGTTAAGTGATATTTTTTGGTGTTTGTTTTGTGTAGTAATAAGATGAAGATTTTTTACACACTTAGATATTCTAATACAGATATAAAATGTGCCAAAAAAAGTTATTAGGAAACTAAGAATTTTATCACATGTATAAATATTAAGTATAATGAATTAATCATTTTTGACATTTTATTTTTCATATGTAGGTATTGGATTTTCTGAAATATATATTTGTCTTCTTTTAAATTAATTTAATAAACAATGAACTGCAGATTTTGTTTATTTTATTTTGAAATTATATTTAAAAAATATAATAAATCCGCATGTTTCAATTAAGATTGGTCAAAGTGGGTGAAATCCCTTTATTCTGGCTAAGTTACAATTATGTCAATATAAAAAGTTTTACATTAAAAAGTTTTACATACCTGGCTCCAAAGTTGTATAACCCATTACCATCTGATTTAAAAAAAATTAACTCCGCAAGTTTATTTAAAAAGAAAATAAAAAATTGGATCCTATCTTTTCCGACTGCTACATTGCAAAACTTTATTTCGCCGCGAAATGAAACATGTTATAGTATGTCAATCTTAGCGTGACTTAAAAAAAAAACTTAATAATTTAATGTCTATTAATATTCTAATTGATTTTACTAACACTGTTTTTTGATTGTCCTTTTATATTATATTATATTTTACAGTTAAATTGTTTAAAATTCTATCATGTGAATCTCAAACATTTCCTTTTATAAATGTATACTTTTTAATTTAATTTTTATACATCTATTTTTCATGATAAATGAACTACTGCATTCACGCACAAGCCTGCTTTTGTGAATGTACACTCTATTTGCCATGAATATATGGGTGTCTACTTATTTACCTATCTCGTTTTTTATATACATGTATTTTTTCTAAATCTAAATTGTAATTTTAATTGAGGCAAATAAAGATTATTATTATTATTATTATAAAGAAGTTTTTGGCCATTCATATTTAAATTTATTGAATTAATCATACTGGAGTTGATTTTGGAAATATTGGTACATACCTAAATAAGTACTATTTCTAAAAATTCGTCTATGCCCAGACAGCACACATAGTCCAATGGACGTACATTTTGGATCCATTTGAGGGTCAGGGCGTCCATATCCGGGCATCCAGTATACGTCCGTTTATGCTAATTAATTTGACAGCTGAATATAGATACCCAGAGAACGTCTGTTTTTGGACTAAGTTTAGTAGTATTTTGACGTCCAGTGGATGTCCATCTTAGGTCATTATTTATTAAGCCAACCAGATAATTCCCATCTATATACACTTCCTTTTTTTAATATAATTGGTCATTAAATATTGAATCTATTGCATTTCATTCTATCAGCGGAAGTTTTAAATCTTATTCCATGATAACTATATCTAGTAAAAAGTGTTCAAGTGGTTCCTTGGTCAAGCTCGTCTAGCGATTGAAAGCATAAAACGATAATGGATGTGTCGTGAGTCCGATCCCTGCTCATGTCAAGCGACTTTAATTTAAAAAATAAATAAATGGTGTATATAGCGATTTACGAAAATAATAAACAAATTAATAATAATATAAAATAGTGTGTGGTGAGTTGCGGTTCTGTAAAAAAATTGGGGATGTGGTCTCAATGGAAATATAATCCTGGACGTTTTTTGAATGTCCAGTTTTCGACGTCCAAATATATTCCAGAATTGGACGTCCTCTGAATAGTCAAAAGTGTGCCATTTTTATACTTCACTGGACATCCATTGGATGTCAGAAGTCCAGAAAAACTCATTTTTGGACTTCTAGACATCCAAAATTGTATATAGAATGGACGTCCAATGGACGTCCAATGGACATATTTATATTGTCTGGGTGTTGTTTATGTATTTAATTCTAAATACATAAACCTTAAATGACATCTGGCTTATCTTTGAGAAAACATTTGTTTCTACAGAAATGAGTAATAAACTTGAAGTCCTTTTAATATAATAAAAATCCAGAAATTTTTAAAATATGTAAGTACTTTTTAAACCTAAAAGTACATTGAAAATATTTAGTTAAACCTCTCAAACTTAATGTCTTTTTAATTGTTACCTAAATTTTTTTTGGTACCCTTAATTTTATTAACCTTATTTTTACTTAAGGAAAAGGTAATTTAATTTAAATATGGGGCTTTTATTACATTTTTAACAATAAATAAACCAAATATTGAACAAATTTTATAGAAAAATTATAAAATAATAAACGTCTTTTACTTTTATAACAAATAATTAATTATTACCTACATAATGAATTATATTTTGCTGCTGAAATTTCACCATTACTATTAACCCTAACTACTTCAATGTAATTAAATCACATTACAACATTTACGCATGGACTATAACAATGATTTCAGATAGTTTGCCAAACTATTTCCCTCAGTGTAGAAAATAAGCATGTTTCTCAGCGTATTAAGTTGTGTATTAATCAAAGTCATGTTTTGAAAAAGGTCCACCCAATATCAAAGGCACCGACAGCTACTGTTGCTTCTCTTCTCATTGATCGGTATTCTCTGATCCTACTTCTACATCTTAACACTGTTGCCAAGTCACACAAAAAGTTTACCATTCAATTATTTAGTATGAAAAGTACAGCAATTCATTTCCAATAATTTTCGTACTAACAATATTTAATAATATTATAACTATTGATGTTGTTTGGTCCACCTATCACTCCTATTCACTCCCTTTCCCATAAAAATGATAAAATTTATGGAAGAAATGGCATATTTTTATTTAAAAAAATCATCTGTGTCCTTATTATTCATTTGCACAAGATATGGAACTTAGGATTTATTTATAATAGCAAAACCTAAGAGCACCTATGCTTAGTTTTTGCATAATCGTAGAGCCCAAACTAGACATTTTCCAAATGTTTACCTAATTTTACCAGTACAGGTTTATCAGCTATATTTTTTAGTTGCTTGGGTAAATACTATTCTTTCTCAAACTATTGTAAATACCCTTGTTTTTTTTGTATAAATATAGTAGTTCTTAAATCTCAATTTTATTTTTAAATGACAAATGATTATCATAATGAAAGAATATCACTTTAAGCATACAATGATTTTTTATAAAATAATACTGACCTTATATGATTGCTTCCAGTGTTCAGGAATAATAATATTATTATTATTATGATCTATATTTAAATTAAAAAATGTTGTCTACCTAGGTACTTGTATTTCTAAAGATAATTTTTACCTTTGTATATTAAAGCTGTAATAATCACTATTACTTTGTTTCCTTTTCTGAACTCTTTTACCTTAATATTGAAAAACATATAACCTATGTAGGTAGGTATCTACATAAAAGTATTGTTTAGAATAATTTTTGTTATAGTGTATATACTGTTTTCAAATTGATGGCCTCTAAGAAGTCAAACAGCGATTATTAGTATTTGTTTGTAAACAGTTACATCGATAGATTAACTATTTTTTGTATTAATTGGTAATAAAATAAAAGTGTACCTACTTGTTTAGTGAACCTACTTTAATTTACTAAATTTAAATGTTTATTGCGAGAACAAATGAATGCACTTATTTAAACAGGACGAATATCGATGCATATCCGGGATGTACCTATTTAATAACAAGGGATTCCTTAGTAGATTCCAAAGGATAATATCCAATTAATTTTCACCAAATTAAAACGAAAAAAAATATTAAAAAAAATAGTTTGCTAGGAAGTCATTAAAAATTGAAATTCTCACAAAAAAAATCAATAAAAAAACATTACAAACCTCGAATTGTGAAGTACAAAAGAGGGCACCAACCTGTTTGGAATTGTTTAATTGGTGAATTTTTTAACGAAAGGCACAAATTTTGACACTTGCTAACACAACTCAAACGCCATTACAAAACTGACTGACAGCCACTGCCACTGACAGAAAAACGAAGGGCCTCTTTCACTTGTAAATTTCAGTGTTACCAACGAGACAAATGTTTGGGTCATTAAAGTGTCTACTATCATACCAAGTGGAAGGACAATTATATTAAGATGTATGCATTTATCACATCAAAAAATTTAATTTACATATTTTGGCAATTACTATTAGGACTATTTTCATAGACATTCCACCACTTGAGTACTGAATATTTTATACTATACAAGGACAGTTGCTGCTTGACTGAATAAAAAGAAACAGTAAGTGTAGGGAAGAATAAGAAGAAAAATAAATTTGACAGTTTCAGAATTTTGAATTTATTTTAAAGTTTATTATTAAAGTTTTACAAAAAAATGTATTAAAGAATGTTGATACTTTTCCATTACATAAGTATCTTAATTTTTGAGATTTTACAGAAAAGAAAGAGGCAAAAAAAATTGGAGAATGTCGAATCAGTAGTTAGCAAAATTTCTACATGTACAGAAAGCAGCACTTCCAAATTTAGAGATTCGAATATCCAATTTACAAATAGCAAATCTTCTATATGTAACGACTTAAATGTAGATCCCGTGGACAACAAAATGTCTTCATTTATTAATTCGAATGTCGAATCCATAGATGGGAAAAATTTCACATTTAATGATTTGAATGTTGAATTCGAATACAACAAAACTACATTTAATGATTCTCCCAAAGAAAGCCTAATAAATAGAGATAGTGACATTAAGATAATTAAGGATATGGAGGAATTAAAATTACAAGAAATAAATATTGATGAAGATTTAGACAATTCTATAAAGTTTGATCCACCAGTATTTCGGCAAAGATATGCTGAGGTCTACACGACCCTCATAAATGAAAAATGGAGAACCAAAGTTACTAAATTGTGCGATTTCGGTTGTGCTGAATTAGGATTATTTACATTCATAAAAAGATTGAATAGATTAACTGATATCTTATTTGTTGATATTGATGAAAATATATTAAAGGATAATGCTAGAAAGATACAACCTTTAACAATTGAGTACCTGAAACGAAGGGAAGAGCCCTTAACAGTCAGTTTATGTGCTGGTAGTGTTGCAGACCCTGACTACAGAATTTTAAATACAGATGTCATCACTGCAATTGAATTGTTAGTATCATATATTTGGTCTATGACTTTTAAAGCAGCAAAAATTATTCATTTCAGTATGTCTTTTATCCACTGAGCTACTGAATATTTGTTCAATCAATTTCTTGCAAACATTACATTTATATAGTAGTTCAAATCCAACAAATTTTTCTATATTTTTAAACAAAGAATTATTTTAAAACCACTAATATTGGGGACATAATTGATTTCAAGAAGTTGATATTTTTAATAAATACTTATTTCCATTAGCAAAATATTTATTTGAAAAAAAATACAAAAATCACAAATAAATTAAACCTTGTGTACCTATTTCTCATTTTTGATTTAACAAATTCTTTGAAAATAATCTGTTACTAAGATTGTTATTATTCTTGAAAAGGGTAGAAATGCGAATTTACCTACATCACACTCAGATTATGAGTTGTTAAAAGACTTATGACTCTAAATGTTTTAAATAGATAAAATTGTTTTACTACTTCCTACGTTTTTAAAATAAAGTGTACCTAATTTTCTTTTTTAGAATTGAGCATCTATACCCTGATGTTTTGGATGCATTCCCTTACAACATCTTCAGCTATGTTGAACCAAAACTAGTAATAATAACTACTCCCAATGCTGATTTTAATATTTTATTTTCCTCAGACCCCAAGAGGTTTAGGCATTACGATCACAAATTTGAGTGGACTAGGGAACAATTTGAGGATTGGTAAAGTTTCATAATTTCATATTTATTCACATTTTCCAGTGTAATAAACTGTCATTGTATTGTAAAAGATCAGACCTTTCAATATATTTGAATCATTTTTATGAAAATAATGATCAGGATAATTTAAAAAAAAATGTGTTCTAAAACACTCATATTGCTTTTTCTGTCAAATATAATACCAATTTACAATATATGCGTTTTTTAATAGTCAGTCCAATGTTTTTAAAATATTTTTATCCTTTTCTTATTATTTCTGTAAAAATCTACCTTCCAATTCTATTATTTTTTTATTGCTTTACAAAATTATTAAAATAGATTTAAGTAGTTGTGGATTCTACAGGAAAAAACTGAAATAATCATATTTGCAGATTTATATATTTTTATAAATGTTATTATTATTAAGCAATCAAACTTTATTTTATTTATAATAAATAAAATAATTATTGTAGTATTTTTTATAACCAGAGAGGTGAAAATAGATGAAGGTGTAATATTGGTTTATCTTCATACTAAGTAAATGGTACTACACGTCAAAGCTTGTTTTAAATTACCAGTGGGTATATAGGGACTAATGTGTTAAAATTTTTTAAAATAAATATTTATTTTAACCAGGAAAAAATTGAACGTTTTTTCATAAAGTTTTCAACATTTATTTAAAAAAGAGTTTTTCAAATAAAAATCGTAATTTTCCAGATGTTTTTGTATACACTTCTTCTTATATCTATACCCTTTGTGGGACCTGAGCTGTTCTGCGGTATCAGAAGTAACAATATTAGGAGAGATTAAAAAAGAATTGGGCAGTAGAAGAACCAATAATTGGAACAATCTCTTGGGGTTAAGGTAGGCTAAGATACTTTTGGGTGAATATAACCAGAAAAGATTTGAAGCCTGTATCTGCCTGAGCAAGAACAGGGTACGTATTGTAACAGGGATCCTTACTGTGCATTGCTGACTCAAAAGACACTTTAGTAAACTAGGAATAGAAGTGCAAATTCTGAAAGGAGGACGAAACCTCCATTCACATTCTGACTGAATGTGTAGCACTCCAGAATCCAAGGGCACTATACCTAGGATCATATAACAGAGAAGAGGGAGATTTACCTAACTTAAAGCCACTCCAAATCCTACACTTTCTTGAGAAGATAGGTTTGGAAGGGTCATTATATGCATTGAGACATTTCCTTGCTGCATTAGAGACCGAAGGAGACACAATAGATCTGAAAAGGTCGAGGTGGGGGAGGCCACATGGCCCATAGTCCTAATTAAATCTAGGTCGCATTCATAACATATCTACTCCAGATATACCTACTGAACCAACTTAGTATTGCACAACACATGATTATTTTAATTATTAAATTTTTCTATTATCATTTTTAAAGAGAAATTACTACACTATAATCAAAAACACAATATTGTGTCATAATTTTTTACCAATACAACGAAAGTAGTGTTACTTATATCAAGTTATGTCATCACTATTCCTATTCACCTCTCTGTTTATAGAACACTGAATTAATTTCTCTTGAAACAACATTTCAATTTTAGGGCCAACAACATAGTTACTCGTTACCCTGACTACTCAGTAACATTTAGTGGCTTGGGAGAAGGTCCTATAGGCTCAGAAAACTTAGGCTACTGTTCCCAAATGGCCTTATTTACAAGAAAAGATCTGATGAACGAAAAATATACTCTTAAAGAATACTCAATATATTGCATTTGTTCTAATGAATCTCAGTGTAAAGGGTTGAACTCTACATTTTTGGCTTGCAAATGTGTATGTCCCTGCTGTTCACCAAAGTCTTCTTATGGCGTCTGTACTTATTACAGTTATTCAAAACAGATTACTCATGAGGATCAGGTTGAAAATACAAGTGGGAATATTTTCTATAAAGCCATTGAAACAGTAAGTACTAAAATAGTCTCAAGCATGTTTAATTTCAGGGGTTTTTATTAGTTACAATGAATACAACAAGTAATTTTTGTTTATATTGTTTTTTTTTTGTTCAAAAGTACTATTTAGTATTTAGTACTCCCATGTATAACGGTGCTGTACAGTAAAATCACGTTGGTATTATTTATTTATTTACCAACAGTACAATCTTAAACATTAAATATTGCTTAACCAAACTAAAAGAAAGATTACTTAAATAGAAATAAATGATGCCAAATTTTTTTCACACAATGGTACTCATAATACTGTGTGTGCGCTTGGTTTCCTGTAAAATACATACGAGATTGGGTTACTTAAGATTTTAATAATTTAATTTTTTTAATTATATACCTTTAAAATAAGGGCGGTTTCCATTATAATCCTTAGAGTTGCCAAATTTACGAAAGTGAAAAGTGTGACAACCGTGACGACAGAGTATCAGGTTATACCAAGCATTTTTATATAATCAGGTCCATTATTCCTTCACCTTATATTTTTCTATAAAACCAGTTCCTCCTTTTTATGTACGGCTTTAAATATTAAAAAGCGTGGCATTTGCATAAAAAGAGTGGCATTTTTCTCAATACCGGGTCATTTTCGTAATGTGGCATTGAGCGTACAAGCAAGTCAAAAAGCGTGTAAAATACACATAAAGTGTGACGTCTGGCAACCCTAAATAATCCTAATATATTTAAAAATAAAAAATAAATAAATTATAAGCAATAAAGTCAAAACGAAATAACAAATTCTTTTAATCACTAAATATTTAAGAATTAATGAATACCTAAATGTTATAATAATTAAATATTTAAGAATGAATGAGATCCGAGAAAGAAAAAATGGAGTTATCGCTCAATATAATGATTTGTAAAGTTATTTTCTACAATCCATTTATTAATTACTTTTAAATTTTTTTTTTTCGATTTTTTGCCTATGTGTATATATCTAATATGCCAGTCTCAAGTTTGTGTTTAAATTCTCAATCATGTGTGTTCTGTGTAGGCTTTGTTACTGTTTCCCAGCGCAGGAACAGCACTGTTAATTAGAACCCAACAGTGAATGGTCGAGTGGGGAATCCTACCAAGGCATCAGAATTAATTTTAAATAATTAAATTAAAATAATAAATCCCGGCCAGCGGTGGGATTCGAACCTGGGACCCTTGGATCCGGAGGCAGAGACTCTACCACTGAGCCACCCACCCCTTTTTTACATTTAGAATAAGATTTTTGTCTGATATTATGAGACAAGTTATTAGGTATATATTTTTGGACCAACACAATAGATTATGTTTTTGACAGGTGGCATATCTGGGATTTTGCAAGACGACGTTGTTATTGGCTTCAGCCCATGGTTTACATTTTTTTTTTGTAATTTGAATTTTTTAACACAAATCTTATGACAGTTTTAATATGTAATTGCACTGGTGTTTGCAAATTGCTATCTTCCCAGACAACACACCAAATCCCAGAGATATCCACAGAATTATCTTTTGTGGATATCCAATATATCCACAGGATATCAGAAATATTCCGTGGATCTAATATGGATATCTAAATGTCCGTCTATATCCAGAATATAGAAGATATCCATGATTCAGCAAAATATTTTGTGGATATCCAACCAAATGTCCGTCTTTATCCCAGGATATAGAATTCAGATATTCAGCAAAATACTTTATAGGTATCTTTAGTAGAGGTTCATAAGTAACCAATGATTATTGAACAACGTCGAAAGAAAATAGAGATAAAAAATATTTCCAACAATCTGCATTTGATTTTGCCCACTAAGGAGAAAGTCATCCTTATTAGGAATCTTCAGCAATAAATGGAAATTCTCGACTCCAGCCTCTAATGGAGTCTGATTATCAAAAAAATTTCGATCGAACTCAATTACGACGGGTTGAGCATGAGTAGATACGAAAGTGGTATCGCCATCTATACTTAGGAAGCGAAATCAAAAATTACATCTTGTGGATATCCTCGATGGTTTGCGTCCGCGCTTAGACTTTGATATATTTAGTGGATGTCCATGGGATATTGAATACACCTTAAAAAAATTAATTTTAAATATCTGCACGCCACAATGGCGTAATTAATAATTAATAATTTGCTATATAATTACTATTATTTATGGACATTTGCATGTCTATAAATTACATTTCATGGATATAAAATAGATATCCACCATGGACTGGACATTCAGTGGATATTGGGATGTTCAGTAGATATCCAAAGGATATTTGGTGTGCTGTCTGGGTTTATACACTAGTTCTGTGGGATATATTTTGTATTTGAAGAGCAGTACTTTTATTATCCATTTTTGAACTATTTGAAGTTTAATTGTGACCGCCGTACCTGCACTACCCCACACTACCATCCCATTTGTTAATATTGACTTTATGAGTGCAAAATATACAATTTTTAATGTTTTTCAGGTTAAACTATTTCTCAATTTATAAAACTTATAAATTAATTTTCTAATTTTCACTCATATATTTAACATGTTCTTTCCATGCAAAGAGTTCATCAATATTGATTCCTAAATATTTCAAAGTTACATTCCGCTTCCCAAAAATGATGCCGTTTCGCTACAGTTGGATAATTCCTGATCACGTTCACGTTCTGTTGCATTTTATTGTTTGTTAAAAAATGAAAGAGAATAACAGTCTAAGACATGGCAACGCACTACAAGTTGAACCAGACAGTTTAACTCTGTTGTCAGATATTAAATGAGTTACTTCCAAATCTGATCTGATTTTAATAATATAGTGTTAAGCAACAATTGTGTATTTTAAACATTTTATTCACATAATTTGGATAATGAAAGGAATTCTTTCAATATACGGCAACTCTATTACATATTCCTGAGATTTTTCTATTAAAAACGAATTTCAGTATAATTGGAGAAATCGTGAATGTCTCAAGGCCCATGAAATGCTCAAATATGAATTTCTTATACCATAAGGATAGAATTTACAGACAAAAAAGAGTTAATTAAGAAAAGATGAAAATCTCATGTTTTTTTTAACTTTATCATTTCTAGTAATTTTAGATAATTACTTGACCACAAACCTAGCGGATACCCGCGCTTTATAATGAAGGAATCGTTAATTGGCTATTCGAACTTAATAAAAATAATGAACATTATTTATCTATAGATTGAATACCCCTTCGAACGTGATAATAGAACTGAAGAAGAAAAAATGATGGACGAGTTTAGATATAGAATAAATCTTTTTGGGCATCCCAATAGCAGGTTTTTTGTCGAGGATCGAGACAGAGCTGAAATTCCTTTAAAAGACCTTTTGTACGGGCCTGATTGGGCCTCTATAACCGAAAATGAACTAGCGTAAGTAAATAAATAGATTTATTAAATATTATGAGCCCAATAAGGAAAAAACTAATTTGTCATTAAAAATTACTTTATTGTTACTTCCCTCGATAAGAGGGAAATATTTTAATCGTAAAAAAGTCACCTTCCGAAATTATTTCAGATTTTCATGTTTCAGGGTCCCTAGATTAAGAAAAAAATGTTTCCTCCTTTCGTCTGTCTGTCTGTCCTGTCTGTCTGTCTGTCTGTCTGTCTGTCTGTCTGTCTGTCTGTCTGTCTGTCTGTCTGTCTGTCTGTCTGTCTGTCTGTCTGTCTGTCTGTCTGTCTGTCTGTCTGTCTGTCTGTCTGTCTGTCTGTCTGTCTGTCTGTCTGTCTGTCTGTCTGTCTGTCTGTCTGTCTGTCTGTCTGTCTGTCTGTCTGTCTGTCTGTCTGTCTGTCTGTCTGTCTGTATGTCTGTCTGTCTGTCTGTCTGTCTGTCTGTCTGTCTGTCTGTGTCTGTTTGTTTGTCTATCTGTCTGTCTGTGTCTGTTTGTCTATCTGTCTGTCTGCCTGTTTCTCTGTCTGTCTCTAGCTCCAAAAAGGCGTAATAGAAAAACTTCAAATTTTGCGTACAGATAAGGTTCCCTTCTGGCTCAAAACTAGTTATACTTCCAATACGTTATAAACAGGGTGAGCAGATTCTACAAAAAAAAAAATATTTTTAAAAGTCGGCAGATTTCGGCAAATTAGTATCTGAAAATTTTATAAGTCAAAGATAACAGATCTAAATAAGTTTTTAATAATTTAAAATTGCGTTGAAAGGAATAGTATTTAATCAGAAAAGGTCCCCCTTGAATCAAAATAACAAAAAGCGTCCTTTCAGTTTGTGTAACTAGACCATTATTCAATAATGGTGAACGTGACTAGCGGACGCGTAGTGAGTGTTTGGGTGGGAACAAGAGGAAGATCGATTGACAGAGAAATGTGAAAAAGGGTTTTTGATTTGGTGGTTTTAATTTTAAATTAATAAAATTTAAGAGGTTAGTAGTTCCCTGTTTTTACAATTTCTATATCGAGGAAAGTTCTGGATAAATACTTTACCTTTTTTTTAAATGTATGCATTTTTGCATTCGCACAAACTATTTGTCAAAACATTTTTTCTTGTTAATGTTCCTATATCAAAATACATCAAGTAACGAGTGATCTTTGGGCCAGAGCGTTGTCGGTCGAATATACTAACACCCTCTATAAAGATTGATCCATAAAAATGTTTCTAAAGTAGGCCATAACAGACAAAGAAAAATTAAAACCTAAAGCACAGTTTATAGCTAAAGAATCAGTTAGCTCACTCGGACTAATTGGATGTTCCAAAATAACATCCACTTCAGGGATACAAATTCAGGATGTGCAGAAGACTGTTGTTTGAATATATGCGGTTGTCATATATTGTATTAAACCTTTGAAGTGTCGGAAAAAGGACAATATTTGTAACACAGAATACCTATCTATAATTTATTGTGTGTTTTGCAATTACACAACTTTCACCGCATTCTTTTTGTTATTAAAATATGTTCTCTTCTATTGTATGATTTGATTCTGTATACACAGGGATACAAATCCGAGTTGCGCAATGTATAAACTGGAACATTAAGATCAAAAGTACCGAGGCAGCGTGAGCCAGGGCCGCCGAGAGCCAGGCCGGGCCCCAGGACAATTCTCTAGATCTGGCCCCGTGACAAAAAAAAGCTCCCCAACCAAAAACTTCCCCTCTTGTCTTCTGTCGAATTTCTCATAGAAAACAAAAAAAATCCAGTTGCCTGGCCCCCTTATGCCGCTGCCGGCTACCCCCCCCCCCCCTCTAGTCGGCCCTGGAGTGAGCGAACTGATTCTTTAGCTATAAACTGTGCCTATAGATTACATTTGATTAGTTATTGTGAAAAAAAAGTACAATTTAAAGTTTCGCTTGCTTTAATTTGATATGGTAACATCAAACAGATATGCAAAGCTAACAGATATAAAATATATGTCTTAACTTTTCACCTCCGAAAATTAATGGAATAAAAAGTTTATTCACAGATAATAATTAAATATGCGACAACACTTTGCAGATATTAATTCGTCGCCTAAATGCAGAACTATTGTATGTCCAAAAAAAAATGCTTATTTTCTTAATACCAAATTAAGCTATAGTGTCCCTCTATATCCTATATATAACTATTGCAACTTCATCCGCAGTAGTTTTTTTCTTACCACTTAGTAAAAATATTGTAAAACAATCATTTTATTTATTTCTGAAGACAAAAATTTGTTCTCCTGAAAAATTCACATTGTGTGATATGCAATAGTTCTGCATTAAGGCAACGAATTGCAAAAATCGATCGGAGGGACATTTTAATTTATTTTCTTTGTCATCGGTTGTAAACTATTGAGAATTATTTTTTATTTTTATTTCTGCCATTGATATCAACTGCACAACTGCTGCGATTGATTATTAGCCTCATGTTCGGTATGGACATTGTTACTGTTTCACACTGATATTTTAGGATCAACACTGTTAAAACTTACTTTATTATTATTATTTTTTTTTAATATACGTACAGCTTTTCAGTACCAGCTACTTATCTCGGCTTTAAATAATGGAAAGTTCGCGCATAGCCTGCCGCGCTTCTTTCTTAGTAGGCAGCTATTCAGTCGGGATTACTTATTAGGTTTGTTCCTAGAGACAGTTTCCAACGGCTGGTGATTCTTTTATGAGGCGCATGCGCGATTTCCAACGGTTTGGGATTTATTGTCATGTTTATGCTCTGCGAACGCATTTTGTACGGTTATGGATTTTTCTTTACCTATTCTCGTGAGTTAGATACAGATTTAGTAAACTGGCAAACAAAAGAAGAAATTATTTGAAGTTTGCCGTTATAATTTATGTTGTATGCAGTTGTATGTGTCACAGAATAACCAAGTACCTATGTGTTTTGTTTTGCAGTTTTAATACACACTAGGTATATTAAAAAATCCAAAGTCTAGAAATGTTAATCACAAAAAACTAAAAAACAACTAAATCAAATAAACAAAAGCATGGACGAATGATAAACACGTAAACAGACATTAATTTCAAGCCAAACAAATGTCAAATTGCGTGTTATTAAAAATATTTCATGTGCCCATGTCCCGGATTTAAAATCCGGAGAATAATCAGAGATTTTTCCAACCGTTCCCAATCATTTGTTTCTACGAACGCCAAACCAATAATTTGAAACTATCAATGATTCTTCTACGAACGCAAAATTTTAATGCGCATGCGCTGTTCAGTTGGAAACGGTTCTGGCTCACTCTACTAACAAACATATTGCCATTTGATCTGGTGGCGCATACTTTGATTACTATACGGTGCAAGAGAGAGGTCCGACACGCCCAACATAGGGCGCGGCCATTTTGATGCCTTTGCCACAGTTTATAGCTAAAGAATCAGTTCGCTCACTCTGTGTCGGCACTTTTAAACTCAATGTTCCAGTTTATACACTGCGCAACTCGAATAATACAATATATGACAACCGTCTATAATAAAACAACAGTCTTCTGCGCATCCTGAATTTGTATCCCTGGAGTGGATGTTATTTTGGAACTTTCAACTGGTCCGAGTGGCACATACTTTGATTACTATACGGTGCAAGAGAGAGGTCCGACACGCCCAACATAGGGCGCGGCCATTTTGATGCCTTTGCCACAGTTTAATAGCTAAAGAATTAGTTCGCACACTCTGCGTCGGCACTTTTGAACTCAATGTTCCAGTTTATACACTGCGCAACTCGGATAATACAATATATGACAACCGTCTATAATAAAACAACAGTCTTCTGCGCATCCTGAATTTGTATCCCTGGAATGGATGTTATTTTGGAACTTTCAACTGGTCCGAGTGAGCTAACTGATTCTTTAGCAATAAACTGTAACTCCAAAAATAATATTCACTGACACTGACAGCAGCAAGCAAAATATTAAAAATATTGCGCCAAGATGTAGCCAACACGTAATAAGGCATCAAAATGGGGGAGTTTTCTATCTCCTTTTAAAAGGCACTCAGAAATCTGCGCCGTGCGACCATTCTCCGTATAGTAAGAGAAAATCAAAGCATGTGTCTGGTGGTCAGGACCGCGACGTCAAGAGAATTGATAGATTGCAGAAGCGTATGCATTAAATTTTGGGTTAGATTTAAAAAATTAATTATGTTAGAATTGTAACTATAGTAATAAGAAAAAATGATTAAATATAATTTTGAAAACGTGAAATTGATTATTATTCTAAAATCAAAAGTACTTTGGTTATAAAATTCTCAAAACAATGCATGCTTTAAGTCGTTGTGTGGTAGGAAAGTACACAAACAATTTAAACATTTGCAGCGATGACATATTAAATTAAAATTAAAAAAATGTTTAGCTGATACGTGCGATTTTTGCAGAAATTACGCAAATGGAAATACCAATTAAATTAATTATAAGAGTTGTAGGCGTACATATTTAGAGCAATTGGCAGTCTTTATATGCCTTAAATTGATTTCGTTCCGTTCATCGCGGCTCTGGAAATTCTGTTAAAAAAAAAAACTAAAATCGAACAACTGCCACACAAAACGATTTATGCCAAAAAAGTTGTAAATATTTTTAAGGTAAATAATTTGTTTTATCCTTGTTTTCAGTTTCCACTTTATTTGTTGATATTGTATGTAAGAATAAGAATTTTTTTAATTTTGACAATTAAAGTGACATTTTATGTAATCGCAGCAAATGTCAAAATGATTTACTTTACGCAACCAGTTGCATAATGAAACATTATGAAACTGGTTTCGAAAATTTCATTATGCCACCAGTTTATATAAAGAAAAAAAAGAAAAATCAATCTTTATTAATTTTAAAATCAATAATATACATTATTATTGAAAGTTTATATCAAAGAAGGGCAGGTAAAAATAGAATTTGGTTAAACCTAAAATGAGAACTGTTTTTGTTGATTTGATTCAACAATTGCATAAGGGTTTTCATCCGCCCATAAATGGTTATTATGGAAATTTATTATTGAGTTTCGAGAAAAATTAACTTTATTGGTAAACAGAATATGCCTGTCAAATATCGGATTTTCTAGCAGATTATGAAGAAACCACTCACAGAAATTAATGCGCAACGAGAAAACTCTAGGGAGTAATGCCTTGACACTTTGACTGTAATATGGGTATAACAAATTTTCGATGAGAATTTTCCAAACAAGTACATGTGAAACATTAAAAGTTGCCGCGATTTTCTTCGTACTAATAATAATTATTTAATAATGTAAAATTAATGTCAACTTTATTGTCTTTGTGAAAAGATATGTCAAAAATTATAACGCTTTACCCAGCCTACTAATTTTTATTTCATTTGCTTTAAGAGGTCATGTAATGTGCTTACCGTTTTTTTATTCAAATATTCAATATCGTGTCTACGTGAACGTCATTTGTAAAAGTAGAAAATTTATTTTTGTCCCAAAAAAATGTTTTCACGCAGTCTCAATGAATTTATGGAAAAAATTTGACCATCCACAGAAATGGTTCTTATTTTTTAACGCGAAAAAGGTGCATTATAAGAAAGTAAATCTATGGACTAAATTTGCTCCAAATCAGGATTACAAGAATAATTTTGATTTTTAGAAAAAGCCCAGTACCATTTTTTTTTTTAAATATTCAGTTCAAATCTCGTCGAACGTCACTGGTAAAAATTTAAAAAAATCTATTTACGTCAAAAAATGCTCCTGTATGATTAAAAGGTGTGTTCAAAATTTCACATAAATATGTGGAATGATAAGAAAATTATGATAAAAAACTAATTTTTTTAAAACTGTAATACCCTGTATCTCAAAAAGTTTACGACATATGTTGATATTAGCTTTTCTTCTTAAAATCACCCAAGGATTCACTCCCTTAAAAGTATCGGTACTCAATTAATAAACACCCTATATAATATTGATGAAGTTTATATTCGGTTGTAGATCATGCACCAACTTTTTATCAAGAATAGATAGATAGATAGATACTTTATTGTTTTAAAATATAAAATTTTATAAACAAAGTCTAAGTTCTTATAGTACTAATAGGTATTTACACAATTTAAAATTAAAATAAGAATATAAAATTAGGTATTTATACAATTTAAAATTAAAATATAAAAATGTAATTAAAATAAAATAAAATTGGTAAATATTACAGTACACATAAAATTTTAGTTAAAATTATCATTATAAAATTCTTCAATAGAATAATAAGTTTTTTTAGCATAATTTTTTTCACACTTCCATAGAATACTTTATAATTTGTAATTTTTCTTATTGCCAAGGGTAAATGATTAAACATTTTTCTTCCGTTGTATATAATAGAGTTCCTTATTAATGCGGATGATGGGATCGGTAGATAAAGGTAGTACGATTGCCTTGTATTGTATGTTGAAGTTATAATTATTTCTTCCTTAAACTTTTTATGAATAAGAGCTACCGTCTCTAATATAAACAGGCTGGCTACTGTTAAAATTTTATATTTATAAAATAAGGGTTTACAAGAAGCATAATTATTAAGTTTACACATGTACCTCGGGGCCCGCTTTTGCATAATAAAGACTCTATTAAATAGCTCGTCAGAACATGCACCCCAGAAACAAATGCCATACCTCAAATGGGATTCTATCAGCGCAAAATATACGTTTCTTGCAGCCTGCAAACTTAAACTGTAGGTCACTGATCGTACTGCAAAACAACCCGACGCTAACTTTTTACATAATAAATTTATGTGTCTTTCAAATTTTAGTCTATAATCAATAGATAATCCTAAAAATTTATTTTCATTTGTAACGTTAATAATTTCGGCTCCCATTGAAATATTTTCCATTTCACATTTAAAACAAACAATATTGGTTTTTGAAATATTAAATGTTAGATAATTAGCGTCACACCATTGTTTAATTAATTCAATGTCCCTGCTTATGATACGATGCAAGGTTTCATTATTGTTGCTGAGCCAAAGCACTGTCGAATCATCAGCAAAAATTGCAAATTGTCCCTGAATGTTAATAGTGACAATGTCATTAAAGTATATAAGGAAAAGTACTGGTCCCAGTACTGATCCCTGCGGAACTCCGCAGTAAATATGTTCTGACATTGAGGATTGATCATTTAAAGTTACCTTTTGAATTCTATTATTTAAGTAGGATTGAAACCATTTTAAAGCAATTCCTCGAAAACCATATTTTTCAAGCTTGTCTAGCAGTATTTTGTGATTCACACAATCAAAAGCCTTGATTAAATCACAAAACACTGCTGCAGAAAGAACATTTTCTGCAAAAATAAAAATGTTTTACTTATGGTGCAAAATGTTTATTATTTATTTAAATTTAAAATTATAATTTTTATGAGTTCATTTGTAGACTAATTTTTCCAAATACAGCCCTGTGTCCAAAAGGAGCTGAAGTCGGTTCTTATTATAAGAGATCCGTCAAGAACATAAAAATATGCTATTCCAGTTTTTATACAGGATAGCCACTTTTTAATAGGTGTTTTGTTTTATATCAAGTTGCGCTTATGGTGGCTTATTTACTTTTTTATCCGACGTTTCGTAAATGCAGGATCACCATCAAATTCTCTATTTAAATATGGACCAGTATTATTCCGACAGATCATGTTAATGCATGTTCGCTGCTGAATATAAGGATGTAACAACATATTGTGATTAGTTAAAATTTCGAAACATTTGAATATCATCAAGTACGGACTTTAGTTAATAATGTTTGGATTGATAAAAGCTATATTATCTTTTTTAGAAATTAAGAATATTAAATACCAACGGCAAAATTTTCATTTATGGCTATAATTTTCACAATACATGGTTAAAAATATAAAACTGCAAAATATTTTTTAAATAAATTAATTTCGTCATTAGTAATACAATTTACTGAAGAGAAATAAATGTACGTTTAGTTTTTAAAATGTAGTCGCTTATATTAAATTATTCATAATTCAGGTCCATACTAGTGAGTAAATCTAACTGATGATGTTCCAAGCTTACGAAATCTTGACTAGTCACAATAATATGTTACATTTTTTGTATTCAGCATTGAACATGCATTAAAATGGAATCTCGGAATAATACTGGTTCATATCAAAATAAATAAGTTGATGGTGGTCCTGTATTTACGAAACGTCGTATAAAAAAATTAAATGTGTTATCATATGCACAATATGATATGAAATAAAAGTAAAAAAACTTTCTCTATTTTTTAAAATAAACGTATTGCAGGAAATGAAACTAATTTGTTTTCTATCGAATATCTCTGAAACCGTTCCTGATCTTTGGTTTTCAGATTTGGCTTCGAAATATACATCTTTTTCCTTATTTAACCAACTTTGTGTCACTAATAGTTTACGCAATTTACCATTTCACTCATATTTTGGTTTTCAAAACGTCCTCAGATTGAGCTTCGAAATATACAACTTTTTCCTCATTTAACCAACTTTGTGTCACTAACAGTTTACGCAATATATAAATGATAAGGGATGATTAAAGAAATGACAATTTTCATTTTTTGTCCGATATTTTGAATCTCCCTGTAGATAACAAAGGTTTCTTAGTACCATTTTAATGAGCACAAAACTGCGCACCTTTCGTCTAATTTAACCAACTTTCTATCTGTTACCGTTTAAGAAATAACAATACTGTCTCTATGAAATGGTAGGGACCCTGTATATTATCATAATAAAAATAGTATATTCTGTGTCATTTAGAAAGTATAACATACACCAACCTCCAGCAATTCAAAAAATACATGAGAATGGGCTTGAGCGTTACCAAACTCGAAAAAAATCATCTACCAAAATTGTTTCAAATCATTGTCATTGTCAACATGTCACCCCCTTAATGTCTAAAATTTATCGTGTACGAAATTTACATATTTTACTTTCAGCAATCTTTTGGCCAAGAACGATTACCGTATTGAAAAATGCGTTATCCCGGAAACGGACGAACTTGAGACATGCGTTATTTTTGTACCATTGATGGACAATCTGACCAGTTCATCTGAGCACTCGGACTTCGAAGATACGAATTCGGGATATTTTCAATCTGTAAAAGAATCTCTGTCCGATTGGGACGACGACGACGCTCAGCAGGATCTGAAGGATGCTAACGCCGATAGCAGTAATAGCAAAGGTTAGTTTAGATTTAAGGTTTTTAAAAGTTATTTTGAAAATAAATAAATGGAATCGGCAATTGAACTTACATAATGATCAAATTATTCATTAAGTAAAGAACAGAAAAGAGGTACCTACGTAATAGGTATATTAATTAATACCATATTCTACCAATATGTGCCAGTTCAATATAAATTAATTTATCGTCGAACGTGAATTTTAAAATTATACAAATATTTAATTAGTATAGTATTAATAATTCAGTGATTTGAAAAATGTTGACAATGATATAGAAATTATCTTTCAATTGCTTTAGAAGTATTAATTTGTGTGTTTCTGTGATTATAAAATAATACAAATTCCCTTAATTACTGATTAATTCTTTACATGCTACACGCATTTTTTTCTTGTACACTCGCAGTAATATAAAAAAATGTCATTAACCAGTATATAATTTTTTTTAGTAAGCATATTATTATATTTGTCCTCTTTAATTTATTACATCATTAACCAAAGCAATCAATATTAATTTTTTATCCAACTAAAACTGAAAAATTATTGTCATAGAAAAGTTTGTAGTATGTCAGAGAACTCAAAAAGTATTTCTTGATCCAATTTTTTTTATTACGGTAGCAGAATTTCAAGTTTAATTTTATAAAATTACTTCTATACGATTAAACCAAACAAAATGTTACTACAGTCGAACCCAAGAGTTATGTAACAAATAAGTGGATGTTTTTGTATCTCGCTACCAAATTTTAAAAATGTTTGGCTGTTATGTGAGGCTGATTAACTAAACACAATATTACTACAATGGAAACCAATTGATCGAAACAATATGTATAGTGGAGCCTGAGACTTAAAAAAGAAATATCTGTTTGTGCGCAAATTTTCCACTTATTTTTAATCTGACTATATCAAATAGCTATTTTCTATCTTGGTACCATAATTTAAAATTTATTCAAAATACTTGTTCACTTTATGTGAAATAAATTAAACTAAACAATGTGTTGATAAGTTGCTACATCGGAACCAAAGATTTGAATAATAAGCGTTTGTGCGCAAATTTTCTATTTATTTTTAATAATACTAGTAATTGCCTATTTTCTATCTTGGTACTACAATTTAAAATTATGCAAAATATTTTTACAATTTATGTGAAACAAATTATACTAAACAATGTGTTGCTACATCGGAACCAAAGATTTGAATAACAAGCGTTTGTGCGCAAATGTTCTTTTTATTTTTAATATGACTGGTAATTGCCTATTTTCTATCTTGGTACTACAATTTAAAATTTATGCAAAATATTTGTACAATTTATGTGAAACAAATTATACTAAACAATGTGTTGCTAAACCGGAACTAAAGATTTTAATAACATAAATGTTTTTGTGCAAATTTTGCACACTCAAGAAAATAACAATTTTCTATCTTGGTACTACAATTTCAAATTTATTTAAATTACTTGTACACCTTATGAGAAACAAATTGAACTAAACAATGTGTTGCTACATCGGAACCAAAGATTTGAATAACAAGCGTTTGTGCGCAAATTTTATATTTATTTTTAATATGACTAGTAATTGCCTATTTTCTATCTTGGTACTACAATTTAAAATTTATGCAAAATACTTGTACAATTTATGTGAAACAAATTATACTAAAAAATGTGTTGCTACATCGGAACCACAGATTTTAATAACATATAAATGTTTTTGTGCAAATTTTGCACACTTAAGAAAATATAAATTTTCTATCTTGGTACTACAATTTCAAATTTATTTAAATTACTTGTACACCTTATGAGTAACAAATTGAACTAAACAATGTGTTGCTACATCGGAACCAAAGATTTGAATTACAAGCGTTTGTGTGCAAATTTTCTTTTTATTTTTAATATGACTAGTAATTGCCTATTTTCTATCTTGGTACTACAATTTTAAATTTATGCAAAATATTTGTACAATTTATGTGAAACAAATTGTACTAAACAATCTGTTGCTACATCGGAACCAAAGATTTGAATTACAAGCGTTTGTGTGCAAATTTTCTTTTTATTTTTAATATGACTAGTAATTGCCTATTTTCTATCTTGGTACTACAATTTAAAATTTATGCAAAATATTTGTACAATTTATGTGAAACAAATTGTACTAAACAATCTGTTGCTACATCGGAACCAAAGATTTGAATTACAAGCGTTTGTGCGCAAATTTTCAATTTATTTTAAATATGACTAGTAATTGTCTATTTTCTATCTTAGTACTACAATTTCAAATTTATGCAAAATACTTGTACAATTTATGTGAAACAAATTATACTAAACAATGTGTTGCTACACCGGAACCAAAGATTTTAATAACATAAATGTTTTTGTGCAAATTTTGCCCACTTAAAAAATATCAATTTTCTATCTTGGTACTACAATTTCAAATTTATTTAAATTACTTGTACACCTTATTGAACTAAACAATGTGTTGCTACATCGGAACCAAAGATTTGAATAACAAGCGTTTGTTCGTAAATTTTATATTTATTTTTAATATAACTAGTAATTGCCTATTTTCTATCTTGGTACTACAATTTAAAATTTATGCAAAATACTTGTACAATTTATGTGAAACAAATTATACTAAACAATGTGTTGCTACATCGGAACCAAGATTTTAATAACATATAAATGTTTTTGTGCAAATTTTGCACACTTAAGAAAATATAAATTTTCTATCTTGGTACTACAATTTCAAATTTATTTAAATTACTTGTACACCTTATGAGTAACAAATTGAACTAAACAATGTGTTGCTACATCGGAACCAAAGATTTGAATTACAAGCGTTTGTGTGCAAATTTTCTTTTTATTTTTAATATGACTAGTAATTGCCTATTTTCTATCTTGGTACTACAATTTTAAATTTATGCAAAATATTTGTACAATTTATGTGAAACAAATTGTACTAAACAATCTGTTGCTACATCGGAACCAAAGATTTGAATTACAAGCGTTTGTTCGCAAATTTTCAATTTATTTTAAATATGACTAGTAATTGTCTATTTTCTATCTTGGTACTACAATTTCAAATTTATGCAAAATACTTGTACAATTTATGTGAAACAAATTATACTAAACAATGTGTTGCTACACCGGAACCAAAGATTTTAATAACATAAATGTTTTTGTGCAAATTTTGCCCACTTAAAAAATATCAATTTTCTATCTTGGTACTACAATTTCAAATTTATTTAAATTACTTGTACACCTTATTGAACTAAACAATGTATTGCTACATCGGAACCAAAGATTTTAGTAACATATAAATGTTTTTGTGCAAATTTTGCACACTTAAGAAAGGGTGACGGAGAGGGAAACGACGTACGAGAGTTGAGGATATGATAGAAATATGTCCCCTTTTAGTTCCTGATAATGGCTGTTTCGTTTTCTTACAAAATAAACTAAACAAATTACTGCTACAGCGAAACCCAAGACTTAAGTAACAAACATGTGTTTATGTGCCAATTTTTTCCTTATTCGGTATTTGAATATAGCAAATAGAGCAGGTAAGTGCAACCTTTTTTTAATTTTTTATATTTTCCAGTGTTTGTTAAAAATAATGAAAAAAATTAACACAGAAATGTTCCCTATCCCTTAAGTATATAAATATACGTCTAACAATAATAAACATACAAAAATAAAAAAATCGGATTTTTAACGAATATGGCATAAGCAGGGCCGTAGGAAAAATATAGTGTTTTACTCGTTGAAGCTCGCAAACATTAACAAACAACCTAGGCTGCGCATCGATGGTAACCTGTTCTCTCACTTAAAAAGTATTTTCGTTAATACAATATACTAGTTTTGTCTATACTTTAAATTGTCTTTTCTTTATAACTAAAATGATAAAATTATTGTAAACCAAACTACTATTTCTACTCGGATTTGTGATTCTGCTGGTCGTCTTCTTTTCTCTCTAGTACTTCCCATTCTTTCTACTCACTTTCTTACTACTCACATCATTTTTTGTATTGTCTTCTTTTATTCCATGTCTTCAATTATTTGTATACATGTCTTTCGCAGTTTATTGTGTTTGGAATAGGGGTTAATCCACTGCGACCTAAAATATCTATTGTGTCTCCTTCTGACATGTCTCGATGTCTATAATGACGATTCCAATCCTATCTTCTAAAGAAAGTGTAGGATTTGGAGTGGCTTCAAGTTAGGTAAATCTCCCTCTTCTATTTGATATGTTTCTAGGTATAGTGCCCTTGAATTCTGGAGTGCTACACATTTAGTGAGAATGCGAATGGAGGTTTCTTCCTCCTCCTTATAGAATATGCGCTCACTATCTTCTACTACTCTCAGTTTACTAAGGTGCCCATTGAGTCGGCAAAGCCCGGTAAGGATCCCTCTTATAATGCGCATCCTGTTCTTGCTCAAGCAGATACATACTTCCTATCTTTTGTGGTTATATTCACCCAGAAGTATCTTAGTCTGTCTTAGCCTCAAAAGATTGTTCGATTTATCGGTTCTTCTACCATCCAATTCTTTTCTGATCTCTCCTAATATTGTGTTAACTGCTGATACTACAGAACGACTCAGGTCCCACAAACGGTGTTTTGAGTCCCATTCCTTGTGAGACTATCTGCTTCATCTCCTTATAAAGCTTGATTTTTGGCAAAACTCGTATTGATATCACTTTTCCTTATTGAATTATTATTTTTTTAAATTTCAACCCCTTTGAACCTCCCATTTTTAATAATAATTTTTTTTAAATCAAAGGGCTTTTTCCCCTTATACAGCTTGATTTTTGCTAAAAATTTCATGTTGATTTATGATTTCAACCACCCTTAACCCCCCACTTTTAATCAGATTTTTTAAATTCAATAGGCTTAGTCCCTTATAGAGCTTTATTTTTGCTAAAAATTTAAAGTTGATATCATTTTTCGTTTTTGAGTTAGTTTTTTTTTTAATATTTTAACCCTTAACCCCTTTATTTTTATTTGGATTTTTATAAAATGAAATTAAAAGAAATAGTTTTAATATGTTTCATTCGAATAATTATTTATTTTCAAAGACATTACAACATAGAGACAAAATGTTTCATTCATAAATTCCATACAATTGCGGACTGTTATTGTTTTAAAATTGTTAGTGAGTGGAAGAGAGAAAGACAGATCTTTTAGGACCGGCTGGCAACGTTGTAATCAGTGTCCATAATATGCTCGCCAGTGGCGTAGAGTTTTAAACTTACCGGTATTGTCAGAGTAGTATGTTAAAAAATACGTAAATAAGTAGGTATATTTTTTTAGTAATATAATTATGATGATTTTTTCATGTAGGTAAATTCAAGTACAAGTAAATTCAAATACAAGAGAATTTAAGTTACCTTCCGATTTTTAATATTTATTGGTTTATAGTTTATTGGCATTTACTATATATTTGCCTTGTATGATGTTAACCAAAATTATTTTAAATTAACATTAAGTAGGTAGGGGTATCTAAATAAAACACTGTCCTAAAAATATATAATTTTTTAATTAATAATTACAAAAAAACATGGTATGGCAAAAAATATCGTAAAAAACTGTAAACATTTCTAAAATAACGTTTTAAATATATTAAATACCTTAATTTAATTAACTAAAATTTCATTTAATTTTTTTATGCTTATAGTTATTAGTGTTATTACTCACTGCAATGTTTTTTGCAGCAGATGGTGTTCCAAAAACAGTTGAATCAGAACTAATAACCCGTACATTAGATATACATATATATATATAGGTAATAAATAATGTTTAGACGTTTAGAGGTAAACAAAAAATTAATATTTTGAATTTTTACCTGATGGATAAGTCATCCAAAAATAGAAAGCACTTACACCGTCTGAGGTTTGCATCTTTTCTGATATATTTAGCACCATTTGCACGTACCAAAACATCTTCAGGAAAAAAGTGTTCTGAACACAACTCTGGGTTTTTACGAAGGAGCTGATTTTCAAGGATCCCTACTAGAGAAAACCAAAGTTTTCTTTTCTCAGGATCTTTCGGAAACCTAAATATAATACGCTAGTTCAGTGTAATGTCATTTTGGTTCCACTGACATTTAATTCTAACCAAACTTTTAACAAAAACATCAATAAATTTGACATATACGGTTTTATTGTTTTAAGTTTATTTCTAAATATTGTTTACAGGACATAAAAAATAATTGAAAGGTATGTAATTGCTAACTAAACGATTGTATATTTGATGCATGTTATCTACTTACTTTAGGAATATATTTATAAAAGTGAAAAAACGATATAATTTAGGTAAACAAAACGCACTCAAAAAATCTACTGTCACTTTAATTGTCAGTGGAACCATAATTACATCTTCACTGAACTAGCGTATATTAAAAAATATGTATAGGTGCCTAATAGGTAAATAATTTAAAGGTTTTCTAAGTAGGTACATTTTAAGTTAAATTTTCTTTGCCACTATTCAATAATTATTTATTGGTATAAGAATATTTTACTAATTTATAAAAGGAATATCACTTTAAAAATTGTTTTAAGACTGTTTTAGACTACACAAGTTTTTGATACAATTTCTTGTACAATTTAAATTGTATTTTATCAAACCTGCAGTATATTGTCTGAAAAATTAGATTGGATAATCATTTTTTAAACAATTTACTATGTGAGCCAATAGAATTTAAATTCTATAAGAAATTGTATTAAATCTTTTACAAGAAATTGTATAGTCAAAACAGTCTTAAGACGGGTGCCCTACTCCACTGGTTCAAATGAAAACAACATATCTTAACCTAAAAATACTTACCGATGAAAGGATAAATTTCGATTTAAATGATCTAACTTATTGAACACTACACATGCATGTACGATAATTCTTTATATTTCTCACAAAAGTTCACAAAAATAGTATTTTATAAATGAATAAATCAATAAGTCACACAGAAACTGTCAGAAATATAAAATAGCTGTTAGACCCGATTGGCAACGTTGCGGCTGGTTACGGTAACTACATTTCATTCATAAAAATAGTAAAATCGTAAAATAAGATATTCAGCTTTGCCGTATTTACGGAGTTCTTTGCAACCCTAATATTTTGTTTGAATTAATATTGATTTTTAATAAAAAATTAGTTTATATTAAGACTTTAAAGAATAATTTGATTAAAAACATATTTTTATTTATATAATATAAAATTATAGTTATAGGATCATCAAATTTTATTTTTCGAAAGTAATTTCTCCAAATAATTTTTACAGACTGATAAAACCGGCAAAGACGCAATAAACGAGAATCTGGTGGGAATAATGATTTTCCACATAAAAATGTAAACAATTTGATCTCTTAGTTGTAATGTCTTTGTTTATTTTAAATAACTATTTTTTATTCTAAACTGTTTTTATACCATAGATAAATTAATATTAAATAATTTATCTGTTTTATACGCAACACCCTTCCATTTTTTCCGAACTGCCTTTTGCATTTAGATTTGTTAAAATTCGAATGTCTGCGACACATTCACGGAATTTCTTTTTCGTTTTAATACAGAAAACGATTATTTGGGACCGGACTATTCAGCGAGCATAACTGTAGAAATCATATTGACAAATCATCGGTTACTATGGCTACTGAAAATTCGCTTCCTAGTAACAGCTTAATGACAAATCTTCCTGTAATCTTTTAACATTTTAACATTTTGTTAACTTTTTGTTAGATGTTTGTTACTTTTTTTTGTAAATGATATATATTCTTTAAACCATATTTTCACAATTTTTTTTTTAATTTAATTTCTAATGACAAAATTAAATCAAAAACGTAATAATTAATAATGGAAGTAAGAGCCGGACCTAGCATAACTTCATCTGATCCCGAAGAAAGGAAATTGGCAAGAAGATTGAGAATAGAGAGAAGAGAAAAAGCTATAGCTTGGGCAAAGCTGGGTAAAAACGATGAAGAAGAGGAGGTGGTAATCGCAAAGACTCCAGTAGAATTACAGGTACACATGTTCCATAATCGAGAGGTTTTTTTAGTACTTTCTACAAGTACTACTACATTTATTTAGAAATAGTTTACCTTTTTAATACAAATGACAATTCTGTCCTGTGGGTACGATAGGTTTAATTAAAAAAATTTTGCAAAATGAATACAACGGTATCTGTTGTTTACATGTGATTTTAGGTTGAAAAAAGCAATAAAACTTTAAACTACTTATTAAAAGAAGGAGACGCCTATGTGAGAAACATTCGTAGAGCTGCCGATATAAGACTACAAGAACGAAATAAAATTAATGATGTAACAAAACAGAGAATCGAAACAGAATTTGAGGCCCAATCTAAAGAAGCAGAAGAAAAATTTGATGAAATTATATCCAAATGGGCCGGGCTTACGATTCTCAATGATCCTCTGCAAATTCACGAAGCTATCCTGCACCAAAAATCACAATGTGTTGGGTTATTACAGAAAAAGGACGAATTTATAAAAAAACTGAAATTAGAATTGATGGAAGTCGATAAAAACTTTGATAAAGACGTAGCAAAACAGAAGGACGACATGGAGATACTAACTCATAGGATCAACCTGCAAATAAAATATTTGAAAACAGCTTTTGAAAAACAATTTCGTACAATACAAAATGTAATTCAATCGGAACAACAAAAGTTCTTTAAAATGCGCAACGATCTTTGGAACGACCTCTACAAAAAATACATGGATAAAGAATATGAGAATTCTGAGTTTATTATCGAACAGAGGTAAAAATGTTTGTCTAAAATAATTAATGAATAAATTCAAAGTCTAATTTATAAAATAACTTTGAAATATTTTTATATCATTAAAAAAGTGATTCGCTATCTAAGTGCTTCCAAAATGCCAGTATTTTAGGGTTCCGTACCCGAAGGGTAACCAACGGGACCCTATTACTAAGCCTCCGCTGTCCGTCCGTCCGTCCGTCTATTAGCGAGCTGTATCTCATGACCCATAATAGGTAGACAGAATGTGTATTTCTGTTGCCGCTACAACAACAAATAAAAATAATTTAAAAATTAAAGGGGGCTCCCATACTAGAAATTTTGGCTCAACTTTCGTTTAGCCGAAATCTTTTTTGCAAAAACTATTGTCATGATAACAATTGTGATGACTATAAGTAAACAAAAACCCTAATCTCATGGTGAGGAAATGCGTAGTTGCCAAGTTGTAGATGATTGCGGTTTTTGTTTTATTTCATTTAACTGAAATCACGTATGCAAAAAATGTTGCCATGGGCACGCTTGTCAAGTTACCGACTAAACAAAAACCCAAATCTCGTGGTGGGAAAATACATAGTTGCTAAATTATAAATCATTTAAGGTCCACTTTAGCCGAAATCAGTTATAGGAAAACTGTTGCCATGGAAACGCGTGTCATGTCAACAACTAAACAAAAACCCAAATCTCGTAGTGAGGAAATGCGTAGTTGCCAAGTTTTAGATCCTTTAATGTTCATTTTAGTTTAGTCAAAATCAGTTATGAAGAAACTGTTTCCATGGAAACGCTTGTCATGCTAATGACTAAGCAAAAACCCAAATCCAGCAGTAACTGATTTCGGCTAAACGAAATTTGACCCGAAAATTTTTTTGCTCGATCTTAATAAAGTATTTAAATAGTACCTACATAGTATTAAATCTTGTACGATGGTGCGGAACCCGTCATGTCGACTCGCACTTGGCCGGTTTCATTCTTAGTTTTTTTTTGTGAAACATGTCGTTCAACACTTTAAAATATAGCATATACCATAAATATAGCAGATCGAATGGAACTTTATGATATTCTCTTTCGTTGGGCATAGTAAAGTAAAACCCTTTTTTTTTACAAAAAAATTTATAATATTTTAAAGTATTCTCCTGCACAGTCAATGCATGTTTATTGTTCCAACACAACCAAAACTAATCACAAACCGATTTGTGTACTTTCATATCAGGTCCTGAGTCTAAACAGGAACGGATTGTCAAGACATGCGCAAAGCCGCAATAACCTGAACATTTCGTGATTGTAATTGTATTTAAAATTATGAATATAATATATCGTAGATCGAAAATCGAAATCCGAAAGGTCAGAATTATCTGAAATAAGTTGTAGAATAATTTTGAAAATTAGGAAACTAATCTCAAAAATCGCCCTACAAATTATTAAGATGATTAAGATGAAAACAAATACTTAGAGATTTGAAAAAAAGCATGTCGCAGCGGGGATCGAACACAGACATCTTTGTTCTGTACACAAATGCCCTTACTGCATAACCATGGCAACATTGACTATCGAGATTCCTAGACAGCAATTTGATGTGCTAGTTCGGGCCAGACGCCGTTTCAGGCTGTTCTTAAATATTCAAATACCTCTATACAGCATCGGTATATATGAGAAATACATTGATTTATACTAAGCCCATATCTTCGTCTGCGTGAATTAAGTTTTCAATGTACTTACGTTGCTTAACCCAATAATTTCTATGTTTTGGGCATTCAAATAATACTCATTTGTTCGAGTAGCAGTGTAAGCCCAAGCGTTATCTTGATATTTTCGCGAACCTTTTGGAGAACCAGAGGCAAAAAAACTATAGTGTACCATTCTGCAATAACAGTACGTCGTTTATCCTCCAATGCCACAGTGGAAACATGCCCAGTAATTAAAAAAAAAATATTAACTTTTTCTTTCTACTTTTTTCACAAACAACTTTTGTTGAAGCCGACTCATTTTCATCAAAGTAGTATACCCATGTTTTATCACCTGTGATGATGTACACCAAATTACAACATCCAGGGTCAAAGCGATCTACGACTATAGATCTGCACCATTTCACACGGTTTTTTGAGCTTAGATCAAGTTGTGGGGAATCCACCGAGAACAAAACTTATGGACTTTCAAATGTTTATGTAAATTTTTTTTAATTGTTACACCAATCTTTAAATTTGCTTGAACGTTTCTGACAGTAATGTGCCATCTTCTTTAATCAAGTTAGGAATAAGATCAATATTTTTTCTGTAACTACTGTTTTTGGCTTTGGAGCACGAAGGAACATGACTTGTCACGAAGGAACATGACTTGTCACCAAGCACTCGATTGATTTCTTCAAATCATTCTTTATGGTTTAAGCCACGCTTCAAATTGTAAAAAGTAATATCCCGATGATGCTCCTTGTTCATTTTCATCGCTTATTGGCGAACTAATTATTTTAAACTTGTGTAACTTACAATCAGGTATATTTGTCAACTGTCACTAACTAAACTTGTAAACAACTAGATTGAAAACAAGACAAAATTTGTTGCAAAAATATAATCGCCTACTATACTCAGCCTAAAATAAGTGTCCGATTACTGTCTGTAGATCATCAACAATAGATGAGGAGCCGACGACTAGGCGAGAGTTTTAGTTTATCAGTTCAAAGCGGACTGTTTTATATATGATTTACTTTCTTCCACTTGTAGATATCCTACATTTATTATCATTGATATTAAAATAATTACAAATATTCAAGGTTCGCCTCCCTCAATAATCTAAAAAAACTTGCTTCTGACCTATAACCTGGTCAAAGGTGGTTTCAAGCCCTCAACACATGTTGATCATTCAGTTTTATTGCTGCATCTCTTCGGCGCGTCGAGTATACATATTTATTTTAATTTTATTTATTTTATAAACTGTTCTACAGGAAATTCCCAATTAAAGAACAGGTAAAATATGACAATACAGAATATAGATTTAAGAAAGAAAAAAAAACAGACTATTTAAAAAGATAAAATAATCACAAAAGCAAATGTTTTATGTCCAAAATTCTAATGTTAAACATATCCAACTCAGAGTTTATGCTGTTGCAATTACTACACATGACATATAATGGAGATGTGCTTAAAATGTTGGTGCGAGGAGTGGTCAAGTAAAAAGTATTATTGCACCTAGAAGTTTGGCGGGGAATCCTAAAATTTAACATATGCAGCAGGTCTTTACAATTTATTACGACTTTGTGCAGTGTAACCACTGAAAAATACATGCGCCTTGCTTCAAGACTCGAAAAACTATGTCTTACTAATAGTTAGTTATGTGGGGTGCCAATTGGAGGATACACTTGGTCTTCTCGGAAACTTAAATATTTGAGAAACCATCTTTGAAGAGCCTCTAACCTGATACCTGGTAACTGGGACTCCATATAACCGAAGCATATTCCAGTTTTGAGCGGATAAACGCATAATAAAGATACTTTAAAGTACTTGCATTCTTAAAATCCCGACAGTTCCGAATTATGAATCCGTACATGCGGCTTGCCGCAGTTAATATACCGACAATGTGGTCATTGAAGGATAGTGCTGAATCAGAAGTAACGCCCAAATCCACAAAGTTATTCGGTCTGTATAATAGAGTGTTGCCTATACGGTAATTGTAAGCAATTGGATCAGAACTTAGTGAATAAGACATGACATTACACTTCGAGGGGTTCAAATTAAGGTTATTTTCCCGACACCATTCGATAACTCTCAGAAGATTTTCAGATAGCCTTTCACAATCCGCGACGTTCTTAATTGTTATGTAAAATTTAAAATCGTCGGCGTAAATTAAAGAGTCAACATCAACTACATCCACGATGTCATTCACGAAAATATTAAACAGCAACGGGCCTAGATTTGATCCCTGAGGAATATATATGCTCAACGGAAACAGTACTGCCCTGGTATTAAAACAGATTAATATTTATAATCTCAAAGAATGTGAAAAAATATTTTGAATTGAAAAAATACCTAAATAGGTTAATAATAGGTTATATCGGGCATACGCCACTGAAGTTGGCATAGGTCTTATACAAATCTAGGCTAGGAACTTCAAAAGAGTCAAAATCGAACAGCTAACAAGTATTCTAGTTCGCGTTGTTGCCAAATATTTTTTATAGTTTTCATGCGTGTTCTGTTACGATACTGTAATTTACTTTTACATTGAACTGACGTATAGGTATATGGTTTTAGTCCATAAGGCTACTGGAGAAAATGTTTGTCAAGCACAGATTATTTAAGGTAAAATGGTATGTTTCTAGCGACTGTCCAGCATTTAAAGGATCATGGACGTTTTATAATGCCGATAAAGTTAGGACACGTAACTAACGAACCAACGTTCGTCTCTACTATTTTTCTGAATTGACGTTTCCTATCATTAACGATTTACAGGTAGGTAGCTATTCAAAAATGCCTTGTGAATACGGATGCTAGTCAAGTACCTACGTCTTGATATCACGTACTGTGTTCATTAATTTAGTCTAAATCGCTTAGATGGACCCATAAGCGTATTAGTGTCCATATGATATAAAAAAACAAGTACAATTTGAAGGCAAACTAAGAATGAATGATTGTAGGTAAATACGAGGGCTATTCTCTTTCCACTGATCCTATCTAGTAGGCCATAATCTTTTTGTATCTGTAAGGTGGGGTAGGGTGTGTTTTTCCCTAGCGTTAGGCCTCATACGGTCCATTGTGTATCATCCAGGGGCAATTTGTCAAATCCTGCTGGTTGTCGCTGAGAGGTGTCCCGAGACAGCCATCTTCCCAGCTCATAAAAGTCCTGCAGGTTATCAACTCGCCAAAAACTTACTGATTGACGCTGAGAGATGTCTACAAACAGCCATCTTCTCAGTTCGTTAAAGTTCTGCAGATTATTAACCTGTGATGATATTAACCTGACATTTCAATCTAGTTATACAAGTTTAGTTAGTAACTGTTGTCAAATATAAATTTCTGAATACAGGTGAGTTTATGAATAGTGTTGGTCAAAAATTGGAGAACATATACCGATGAGTGTCTATGTAGTTCGTTTTTTCTTGTTGCAAAGCTATTTTGTTTTTTTTTTGTGAAAATAGAAAATTACATTTTTAAAATAAAAGGTAGGATAGACATTATTTTAAAATAATTGTTTGAATTACAGAGTATATCGAGTGTTTTAAATCATATCCCAAATGTGGCCACTTGATGAATTTACTCAATTTTTTTAAATCCATATTATTTCATCATTAAATACCTTTACAACGATTCTTAACACTTTTTATTTTGTTCTGTAATTTCAGCAAAACTTTTTTAATAAAAACTATTTTAAACTTTAAATTATTCAAGACAAGAAAATGTTAAATCGAAAAAAGTATATTAAGGTAGTTCACTCGTAAAACGGATTTTCTTTAGAATTCAATAAAATTGAAATATAAGGTTATTGAAAGTGTATTTTACGTAACTAAAAAAAAATAAAATATCAAAATGTGCATAATTGTCACTCTTGAATCCTGTCATGTACACAAGCAATGCATTTATTTCAAGATATCTCGAAAACGGTTCTTACTATATTTTTTAAAAACTAATGTAATGTAAATCAAGAAGTTATAAAATGTTTTGACCGTTTTTGTAACAAGATATAGATTTTTAAAATAAAAATATTTTTAAAGCTTTCGATGCTTAGTAAGGTACGATTACAACTTGACAACATTGTAATCGCTACACTTAACGCACGATAACTCAAATGTCTGTTGATTATTTTAGGCTTGTTTTGGTTCTTTCGGAAACTGAATTACACTCGACGGTTGTTATAACCTCGCGACGTGTTTTTAAAAAAATAATTCGTCCAGTGTATTTAAGGACTGGAATCGATGGTTCTGGTTGAACCAAAACAAACCCCTTAAAATTAGTATGAGGTAGTCACAAATTTCTGTCGGTATACACACTCACTTGATAGCCAACCATTCATATATTTGCGACGTTGCCGGATGGATTTTACTTGAAATAATAACGTATCCGTGTACAGGGTGGCCCATCGAAAACGTACCGCAAGGCATTACAGGGTGGAAAAGAACTTTTCGGCGAAATCCATAAACACGTCGTTTGTTTGTCAAGGGGACACTTTTTTTACACAAAAAGCATAGTAAAACCTTCAATCCCCTCAGTAAGGGTGCCATCCTCCAAACACTGACCATAAGACAGGTATCGAGCAAGTACTTTAATTTAAACGTGAAGAAAGAAACCCGAAAATTTTTTACCAACAAAAAGAGCCCAAAGAAACTGCAAAGCAACAAAAACAGCAAATTCTTTTGAAAAAATACCATTATAGCAACAAATGTTTTATGGTTTCGAGTTAATGAAGTGTTTTATTTTAAATCTGGGAATAATTAATGTAATGTCATGCAATTCCTAATCCAACCCTGTGTACGCGCGACCTTGGAAGTCTGCCACTCGATTCATGATCGAAGCAACGCTGACGTGTGAAAATAGTCTGACCGCGTCTCGAATATACAAGAAACGACGAAATCTTCTAGGTATGCCGCTGACGCTTCGAGAAACTGCCGTTGAGTCATGGAGGTGGAATTTTCGGGAGCGCCCAGAAACGACGAGCACAGAATTGGCTTGGTATAAATAGCCGACTCATCGGCGCACAGTTTAGTTTAGTTCAGAGTATTGGAATGAAAAGTTAAAGTGTAATAAATAAATTAGAATTGTTAGTTAGTGTCTAAGTATTATATAAATTAAATAGTACGTCTTAAATAAATTGTAAATAGTGTGTTTTAAATAAATAAACTATAAATAAATTAGACTATCGTTACAGTAAATTCAAAAATACGGCATGTTTTCAAGTTAAATTAAATCGCTTTTTGCATTTTTCGTCACACATTATTGTTTAACTTTCAAGGCTTCATAATTTTCTAAACGAGTGGCTTGATTTTCAAACTCGGTAGCGTTATATAGACTCTTTTAATGAGATATCACTTGACCCCCTTCTCCCTTTGAAAAAATTTGGAGGATGACATCCCTACTGAGGGAGTTGAAGGTTTTACTATGCTTTTTGCGTCAAAAGGTGTCCCCTTGACAAACAAACTTGACGTGTTTTTGGATTTCGCCGAAATAGTATATTACATTACGAGTGTGGAAAATCACTTTTCACACAAGTGATGTAAAATATTTTTCCTACGACCACAAAATAATGTCATCAAAAAAATGTAAAACCAAGGTTATTATTACTATAATAATTAAAATGTATTTAAAAAAATAATCAACAATAATCGTATTTATTCAATTTTCATATTTTCTGAACAAAAAAAAAAACTAAAAAAAAAATAAAAAAACAAAAAAAAAACAAAACAAAAATTCTGCCCCGCCAGGATTTGAACGCGGTCGAAAAATGGCAAAGTTGATAAGTTCGACGTCCTAACCACCTGAGCTAATAGCCCTTATGTCAATTGAATGATCTAATCGGTTATGTATTTAACCAGAATAAAGAGCAAACATTATTTTAAAATTATTTTAATAATAATTGTTAAAGATAAATATCTAGGATCTAATTTACAACAATTTCAATAATTTAACAATCATATCGATTTTAGTATTAATATGGACATTACATAGATCAAAATAGAAATTAGGTGTTTGACATTTTGTGACAACTACTGCGGAAAGTAACATATTCTCACTCGGGTGGAAAGTAAATTCTTATTCATACGGGTGTGATATAGGGCACTTTCCATAGGATTATATAGTGTGATATGTGTCACTTTCCTAAGTGGTCGTAGGAAAAGTTCTTTTCCACCCTGTAATGCCTTGCGGTACGTTTTCGATAAGCTTACATGTGTTGTGTACAGTCTTTTACAAAAATAACATTTGTTAACATTAAGAATATCGAACTTTTGATATTCACCATTAGGCGATATTTTTGTGTACAACTGTCGCGAGTGAACTACTTTAAGATATAAAACAAGGGCATTGGGAACTAGAAAGAAGATACTTATATGAGGCTTGGCATTCTATATTAGACTATTCACAGTTTAACAGTACCCTTTAACCCCCATTTTCAATCAGATTTTTTCAGAATTAATGGACTTCATCCCCTTATAAAGCTTGATTTTTCCTGAAGATTTCAATTTGATATCGTTTTCTGTTCCTGAGTTAGGATTTTTTTTTATTTATATATATATTTCAACCCCCTTATCTCCCCCTTTTTATTTATTTAGTCGTTCCCTTATAGAGCTTGATTTTTACATTTCATATTAATATCGCTTTTGGTTTTTGATTTCTAGGTTTTTTATTTAACCCTCCTTGCCTCTTATTTTATTCTGATTTTTTAAATTACTAGGTTTTGACCACTTGTAGAGATTGGTTTTTGCCAAAAATTTCGAGTTGATATTATTGTTCGTTTTTGACTTCCTGTTTTTTTTTTTTTTTTTTTTTTTTTTTTTTTTAATATTTCAACCTCCTTACCACCATTTTTATTAATTTTTTTTCAGATTCAATACGTTTCGTCTCTTATAGAGCTTGATTTTTAATTTCACCCCCTTAAACCCCCCATTTTTAATCAGATTTTTTCAAAATCAAAGGGCCTTTTCCCCTTATAGGTTAATTTTTGCTAAAAATTTCAAGTTGATATCATTTTTGATATTTGAGTTATCGTGCGGACAAAAGACATGACATCGGGCGGACGGACGAAGTAAACCTTTAATACTCTCCACAGACTACTGTGTGAAGAGTATAATATGCATAGTTTTTGGATAAAAGTGAAATGTATTTTATATTGGTTTGTAAATGATATTGCTTGTAACTAATTTTCATAAAATGATTACATTAAGGAACGAGATGAGACACTTGCTTATTGAGACTCGAGATAATTTTGCTGAAGAATTGCGGCAGACTAATATACGTTTGGATATTGATGTGCATGTGTCTAGAGATGAATTAGAAAGGATTAAAGCTATTGTAAAGAACAATCTGGAAAAATGGGAGTACAACTTTTGGATATTAGAAAGTCGTCGAAACGAAAATGTGTTTATTAAAGGTAAGCACTACTTAATTACATTGGTTACCTACTCAAGACGAACAATTGCATGGGACAAGGATTACCTACAATAAATAGTTATTCTTCTGCATTAAACAGACCACGGAATACATGAGTCTACAGTCTGTTCGCTATAACAATAACGGATTAACAAAATTATGCAAATTAGTCATTGACAACCAGTTCCAATAAGCCTCTTCCCAAGAAATTAGGTAAACTTGCCCTAATGGTCAGATTTAAATTAAAATAACATTAGGGTAGGTACTAAATTTGCATAATTTTGTTAATCCGAAACCCGCGTAAATAGCGAACAGACATATGCACTAGAATATCACCAAACCCCTGGTAGCAGGGGCGTGCGGTCCATGGAAGCAAGGGAAGCATTTGAATGTATTAAATACACGCGTATTGTGGTGTTTGGGATGTCTACATCCAATGTTGCCAACCAGTGAAACATTTTCCGTTTTGCGGCACTTTTGGTACTTTATAAAGGTCGTTTTTCTACTTTAAGTAATATAATATCAGTTATTTACGCTTGGAGAAAAAAATTCTTCAAATAAAAGTTGCTTGTGATGTCATTCTCTATCATTTTTGTCATATACCTGATTTCCCTAAAATCGACCGTATTCGAGAAATTTGAGGTAGAGTGCAAAATTCAAATTTTTCTCATTATTTTCACTTATTATTTCCGAAACTTTTTTGGAACTTACGAATATTTTGAAAATTATCCCGATATCATTCTCCATCATTTTTGTTTTACACATGGAGTATAAAATTTAAATCTTTCAGTATTTTCGTTGGTAATGAATGTACATAAAAAAATGTTTCGAGTAAGGATGTATCCGGAAAATGTATGTATTTAGTTCATCCTCTAATCCTTTACAGGGATGATACAATAGTTTGCATAGAATAACCGGAAAAGGCCTATAATAACTTTAGAGAAGACAGGAAAGTCATGTATTGGACATGTCAAGTTTTTTTTAAATTATTTGCACTAAAACTAAACAGATTGAAAAATTTCGATACTTTAAATTTCTGGAATTGTGTAAGTTTACCGCGTTCGAAGGAAAATAATTTCCGGAAAACTAATTCAATTATTGACATTTTTAAGAGAAATTATGTGAGTTAGTGTTGATAATTCCAGCCACTAGTACCTCCTCCGTAGTTTTCCCGCGCTTAAACGCCTAAAGACTAACTTGTCAAATTCGACAGGACAAGATCGACTCACCAATGTATAAGCAATTGAAAACAATCTTGTTAAGGAAATGTCGCAGTATCCGCGTTTTTACACAGAAGTTAAGACGAATTTGCGAAAAATGAAAAGAGTCTCAATTGCCTAATGTACAAATATGTGAGTTTTTGGCATTTGCTTCCCTTCTCCCCAATTTCACTGCATGCTCCTGCCTGGTAGAAACTTCAAATTACAATCATGTCTTGCCGAGGTGGGTCAAAAGGTTGCGATAAGACAAGTAACCGTCTTGCTGACTTGCTTGCCAGAAATCACCTGAGCTAAAATCTTTTGAATTCTACCCCATGCCATTTCCATGGGCATGACATCATACTTGATCAACCTACATTCCCCTGCCAATTGTAGAAGCAGATTGGAAGAAACTGACGGCTCTAAACTTGAAAGGGAATTACTAAAGCAACTTGGCGAAACTACCAAGAAATACTTGATAATGACGATGCGGAACATGCGGTAGGTATGGAGTAATCCACAAAAAAGATTTTTAGAAGTTGATCATGAAAAATAATCAAGTATGTCGGAGCGTTCAATTCTTTTTTAAATGACAGTTTGGATTTAATCTAGAGGCGATTGTAATTATTACGGTGACTCTTTAGAAATATTTTTTTGTGGATCACTCCATATTTTACCTGATCGTCAACTTTACAAATACAGCTGGGAAAATTTTCAGATCATTATCTTTTTATCAAATAAAACGGAAAAATAAGATATGACTTTAATTTATATTTTTTATTAAAGCTGAACAGAAAAAGAAAATCACTTATCTCCAAGGTAAAATAATCGGTTTGCAAAAGAATTTACGTGATTTTTATAACCAAATGGCAAAGAAAATTCAACGACATGAGGAATCTTTAAAAAAATTGAAGCACGATATATTACAGATAGAAGATAAAGCCGATCACTTTGCCTCGTCAAATGAAATTTTGTTCAACCAAATATGGGACCTGAATAGACATTCAGTTTTGGATCTTTTAGACCAGATATATCAGATAGATAAAACTCTACACCAGCAACAATTGGGTATATTTGTTATATAGTTTTGTAATTTGAAACAGAAAAAATTTGGTAAAGATATTTATTTAAGTGTATAAAGTTCTGAAGGAGACTATTTTCTAGAATGTCATTTTATAGCTGAATTTTTAAGAACTCTCAACTTCCATACCTACTTGGGTTGTTTTTCTTTAAATGTTAAACCTAAAGCAATATTCTCCTCCGAATTCTCAGTACATCACAAACATTTTTATATTTAGTCACATTGCTATATTAAAATAACCAAAAAAGGTTGACAGCTGTGTGCACGTAGTTTAGATTCAAAAGGAAAGACTTGTATTTCGTGCAAAACTATTTAATTAATAAATGCAAAGCGCTATTGGCATTGTGCCATCATCAGTGCTTATCTACAAAAATTGTGGATGTAAACTTACAATTTAAAAATATGGTTAAATATAAAATCTGAGTAAGACTTTTAAGTCAAAAGTTAAAATTATATATATATAAGGTTATTTTGAACAAATTAACAATTAAAAGATAACAAACAAAGTGACATAACCCAGTTTTGGGAATAGTGAGTGTGGGATGAGCCCTTAAAAATCATATCTGATCTCCAGAAGCAAGTTAGCTTGTGTGGAACAAAGGAATTATACCACCTTCACTATTCGCGTTGAGTACAATTGAAAACAACTTAACAAATTAGTTAAAATTTAAAAAAAATTACAAATAGAGGGTGACTGTGGAAAATGCTATATAATTAAAGCTAGTCCGAAACTTATCCTCTAGAGGATTATTAAACTTAAATAAATATCTACACTAAATTTTATTATTTTTTTTTAACTTACTCTTCAAAGAATGGGTTAGCATCGATTTTGTTTTTAGGTCTACCTTGGAATGAACCTAATATTAAAGATATAGATAAACAACTTATGCCCAGTTACCAACATGCGCTCACCATAATACATAATGTAAACCAGCAAAAAAAGTCTACCAAAAACGTACATAAGAATAACGGTAGTTATGCTAGTCAAAGTCAAAAAAAGGAAAATGAGCCTTCGAGTTTAACAGAATCAATTACAGATTTTAATCCTACTTACCGGAAGTTGGTAAGGTATGTATTGGATATAATAATCATAATTTTTGCTACAATTCTTTTTATTCTTTAGCCATCATATGAGCAATGACTCGCACATCGGTTTTAACCATGGAGGTAGTAGGGAAAGGAGATAAAGAACCATGCAGCTATTCTAAATAATGTGGCACTATAAGTCAAATACCACTATTGTAGATAGTGACTCATGTTGTAAAGAAATTTTATCAAATTAGATGTTTACCCTGTAACAAAAAAAGTTATTTTTAATAGTTGTTGATTTTTTAAATACCGACAAAAAGAGAAATATTCAGTATCAATGAGTGGGGTATTGCAAAATTTATTTAATCTCTTACAAATTTACAAAAACCTTCTTCTTCTTCTTCTTCTTCTTCTTCTTCTTCTTCTTCTTCTTCTTCTTCTTCTTCTTCTTCTTCTTCTTCTTCTTCTTCTTCTTCTTCTTCTTCTTCTTCTTCTTCTTCTTCTTCTTCTTCTTCTTCTTCTTCTTCTTCTTCTTCTTCTTCTTCTTCTTCTTCTTCTTCTTCTTCTTCTTCTTCTTCTTCTTCTTCTTCTTCTTCTTCTTCTTCTTCTTCTTCTTCTACTAAAACCTTTTTCTTCTACTCACTCTTCAAAGACTATACGTTCAAATAGTTAAAAAATTTTAATAACTAATTCATTTGTTTATTATTTACCTCCAGAACAGATATCATTTTGTTGAAATAATTTTGATAATTTGACTGGTCTATTTTTAAACTGTTCAAACGTCTTCCAAGCGATTGGTAAAGTGGAACGTTGCCAGCATTTAGTTTGCATCTTTATCTAACGGTAGATAATGTTCGAGACACTTTTCTACAGTGATAGTATGCCCAGCTAGCTAATATAATAAATGACACCTAAAATCTGATATTAAAACTAACTAAAATGTATAAAGTTTTTATTGTCCTTAAGACATATATACATAAATGTATTTGATAAGTTATAAAACATAAATGCTAAATATTATAAGACTAATAAAGTTATTTCCAAATAAATATACAGGATGTTTAAAAAAACATGTGCCATCGCTCGTGGGGTGATTCCCTACTCAAAAATAAGACAAATAGTTCCTATCAACAGATTCTTTGTTTCATTTTGTTACAATTTTACATTCAATAAAAGAAAATCCTAGGAAAATTTAGAAAATAACCAACAGTATTTAAAATTATAATAAGTCAATAAAGATGACACTAGCATACTAGATTTTTATGGATTTAGTTTTTGCTTGACATGTATCAGTTTGATACTAATTGTGCTATCAAAAAGTGAAAAATTCAGTGACGTATGTACATATTTTTTGTTAAAAATTATTAAAGCGCTTATTTACATTTTTTTATTGCTAAAATACAGGTTGTTTCTAAATTCATGTGACAAAATTCAGGAGATGATTGCTCGTATGAAATTAAGATGGGTCTTTCCAATAACAAAATTTGCCCAGCCCACCCCTTTCCGAAATATCACCCGTAGCGTGTGACACCATAAGAGGAACCATGTGAGGAACGTCGAGTAATACACGCAACGTTTTAGGTTTTTTCGGAAAATTGTCGGAGAATTCGGTAAACAAAAAAATTTATTTTTTAATTTTCGTCAAACGAATTAGGCATTCCAAACAAAATGGCTGCCCGTTTGAAATGACAGGTTAAACTTTGGCAACACTGTGGGCCTGGTGGTTTGATAGGGTCAATGATATAGATATTTATATAGATTGATTATTCATGTTTTTAAAAATAAACATAAGATTATGCAGTATGCTTATGAAGTAAAAATGTGGGCAATTATTTTTTTTTTAATTATTAAAAGACTGGAAATCGGTTTAAAAACACATTTTTGCTAAATCGATTCAAATTAATGAACACTTGCCAGGCCGCTCGCAAATGACCCGCTTTGAGAAATGTACAGGGTGTTTCAAAAAGGTATGTCATAAATTCATCCTCAGATAGATTACCAAAAAATAAGTGGATTTGGCTATATTTACCTATATCAAAAACTGGCTCCCAACAAAGTTACAGGGTGTTAAACTAACATTCAGAAAAACGTTTTTTTTTTGTAAAAAGTTTGCTGTTGCGATTTTTTCTTCGAAATTTTTGCTATTGCTGTAGATTTAAAGGCCCAATATTCTAAGGAGAAAAAAAATTTAAAGCGACCCCTTTAAAAAAAGTTGGGGGGTTGGGTACCTTTTAACCCCCCTGTATTTTTTTTTGACATAAAGAAACTTGCTTTATCGATCCTAAAATCAAAAAGAACTATGAATTTTTAAATTTTTTTATAGCGACATGAACTTTGTATCTTTCTTAGTTAATGAGTTTTTTACAATTTTTTAACTGAATTTCTAGATCAATTCGTCCGTCCTGGACTTAATATATCAACAAAACTAAGAGAAAGTCAGAGTTATTGTACAAAAAAACGCATATAAAAATCAGTGGTGTTCCTAGGGCTGTGCTTGAGCCGCCCCTGCAAAAAACTACCTCTTTTATTATATTTTTGTAAAAAAGATATTTAATAATATTGGATTGACGCCATAAAAATGGTGTGTCACCCGTACTCATGGGGTTAACCATGCCACTGATAAAAATACACGTTAGTTGCGAAATGTATTTAAATTTAATAGTAAATAAAAAAGCTATTTTTTTAATTAAACAATTAACAAAAAATTTACATTTAAAAAATAAACTTTGGTAATAATTATACATATTTTATAAACTATTTAATTTAGTAAATATTCAACATGTCCTCCTCCTTCTTGAATTCGGAAATTTCATTTTTTAGAGAAGATATTTCATTTCTATAGAAAAAACATTAGAGGAGACTAATTTCCATAAAAGATATTTCAAAAAACACCTAATCTTCTAAAAAAGAAATATCAGAACGAAACTTTATTTTCCAAGGAATACATTTTAGAAAAAACTATACTTTCTAAGAAAGAAATATCAAAGAAGATATTTTACTTTCTAAACCGAAAGAAATTGAAGAACCTATAATAAGCAGAAGACGCATCATCAGAAAATAGATACTTTTCCGGATCCAAACCCTCACTATTGCTTCTTTAAGCCGCGCTACCAGCTCTGTTTTACTTTCGCGTCGTTTCCAATTCACGTGCTTCTAGTTCCTGACGTAACTCAGCCTCGTTTAAATCACACAGTTTCTTAGCCATTTTACCCACTTTTAATTAACAGTATACCACTTCTGACATATACAAATGGGGCGAGCTGGACCTGTTTTCGAAGGTATGTTCAGATTAGTCTAGAGCAGGGGTTCCCAAACTTTTACAGTTCGCGGCGCACTTACAGGTGTAGTATTTTGTCTAGGCGCACTAGGGTTGCCAGATTTACGAGATTTACGAAACAGAAATTTCTAAAAGAATAGAGCAAATCTTTCTAGTGAGCTTCTTAAAAACAAGTCCTCATCAGCTTATATGACCCCGGTGACCCACGCAAACAGCGGGATTTGAATTGTTTATTTTGTAGCCGCGAACCGAATACCTAAGTTTAGTTTCCTCGCGGGTCCTCTGTTTACTCTATACGGCGCACACTTTGGGAACCACTGGTCTAGAGTCTTCGATTCCACCAAGTGTCGTATCGCCGCAGTTGCATCACGTCTGGACAGCTATTCTTGAATTTGAGAGAGTAGAAAACTGGTTTATGCTCTTTATCTGCAAAACACAAAATTTGTATTTTTGTCTCATTCTTCCCTCAAAATTTCTACTCGCTTAGATTTAAGAATAGGTACCATGGTAGACTCGTCTAGTAATTTCGCGTAGGAACCTGAATGTCTCTCCCATCGAGTGGATAACGAGACAGAACAGGATTGGACTGGTTGAAAATGGTTAACACGACAATATGACGCAAGTGATACCGCTTCACCACACGCGTAGCGACTCCTCTTCCTAATACCTCCATGGAACATTTAGAGCGAGATTTAATCTATGGCTATTCTTACATCCAACCCATGTACAATTACACAAATTACAAAATTTACAAAAATAAATACTTATAAAACAGTAGTAAAAACTTAAAAATAATTTGCAATTATTATTATTATTATTTTGTTTGGTGTCAACGGCATCAACTATTTTTATTATGATTAGATATTAAAAACACACGTGTAAAGAATATGAAAATTAAGTGTATGATGATGAACTGATTGATAAATTGAAAATATCTATTGCATACAATGTTTTCTGTTATAGGCATTTAATGGGTTTGATATCCGATAAGAGTGGTTTTCTGACAGAAAGTCGTTTACAAAGCATATTAAAAGGATTTGAAGACAAAGACCGTAATTTAATCAAAGTATGGAATGTTTTCGATTCGCTTGACATAAACGGAATCGATGAAATCGATGCATTGATTACTTATTTTTTGCCTTATTGCTTTTGTCCAGTTTGCGTAGACTCTGGGGGTTAGTATAACCACTAGTAATTTTTATGTCATCTTGACCCTTTTGTCGTTACAGGGTGTTTATAAAACGAATTTTACTGTTGTTAAGCAGTTATTTCACCGCACTCGGTGTCCTAATAAATATAATAAAATAATAATACGTTAGAAACAAAACGCAACGATCACTTTTATAAAGCTTTTAAATTTTGTGTGTTGCGGAACTGCAATTTTGAAATAATATTTTAACGAAAATAAAAGGCTTTTTGGAATTACAGAGAATATATCATTTTTTTATCAATATGAAAGTGCTACTTGATACACTAATTCTAAATATTTTCACAAGCAGTTACCCTCGTATTTTTTTAATATCTTTTTAAATGGAAAAGTAGAAATAAAGAAGAAGCCATAAAAAATCAAAATAGGAAAGTTAAGTGGAGAAGATGGCATAGCTACGGAAATAATCAAATGGTTGGCATAAAAAGAAAAAGAAGCATTGCAAAAACAAAAGATACCAAGAGAATGGAAAAATAATCGAATAATAAAATCTATATTCAAGAAGGGAAAACAAACTGGGTGAGACAACTACAGAGCTATATGTTTGGCCTAATCTAGCTTCAAAATATACCCAAGAATCCTAGAAAAAATTCTAAGAACATGTAGAACCCAAATTAGATGAAAAACATGCAATGTCTAGACCAGTAACATATTTTAGGAAACTTAGTAGAGAGAAAAATAGAAGGATGCGATGGTGCTATTTTACTTACAGGAGAGGAAAACCCCATCCACCATCATCAAAACGGAAACGCATGGCGATTTTTATGATTTGGGTGTCATATCAACAGAAATTAAATTTCTGCTAATACGACATCCATCAAATCCTATAGAGAACCATGCAAATATATTCACATGGTCTTCTGTATGATTCTAAGTCAGGTATCTCTCAACCACAAAATTGCTCGCAAATGAATGCGAGCGCCTTAGATACCTACGCCACCGTTCTGATTATGCACGGCCTATTTAAAAGCTACTGTAGAGGGCGTAACTAAACAGCAAGTAATTTCGATATATGAATCATTGTATCAATAGATGTCAGTCGCGATTGCCCCATCTAACTTTTATATTGCGATTATCCTACTATAGTTCTTCTTAAGGTCTAGGTAGTTTCTTGTTACTAGTTTCAGTGACTTTAAATGACTCTAGACTAGTTTATGAAGTTCTGAATTTTGTAGGAGTGCCATTAGAACAAGAACACAGATTATCATCGTTGTTTACTCAATCTGTCGCTGGAAAAAGCGAAATGACTCAAGGTCTGTCGATGTTTCTGGTTCATCTCCAAAATGCTTTTGAGGGAATTCAACAACCTAATGCAGTAATCGACGACGTTTTATTTGAGGTTGTATAATGTTTCAAATTTTACCTAATATTTACTGATTTTTAATTAATTTTCCTCTTAATTTATATTTTTTGCGTTGTTTTTTACTTTCGCAATTTTATTACGTATTTATTATTATTTTATGTTTCACTTGTAATGTTTAAATAATTTTTGTCTAAGAACAAATTCTCTGCTGCTCATGCTTAAATGAGAGGTGTGTCAGGTGCTAACTTCTAACTGCCATTTTTCATAATGACACCGATTTATGTCGCCCCGCATATGAACGCTGTGTACATCACACAATCAAAGAGTTAAATAAAATTCTCTAAAGTGTTTTCTGTTTCGCCTAATTTTCCACTTTAATATTTTGTAAAATAGAAATAAAATGATAGCACAATATTTTTTTCATCAGTTTCAAAAAATATTTGTGGGGCAAAAAAATCTTATGTGGGGATTATGTCCTATATTTTAAGGAGAAATATGGTTCTCAGGGCCTAATTAAGGATTAACTTCGAACACGATCGCTAATTTACGTCATATTATATTGGGAATAGGGTACTAATACACTGCGACCTAAAAGATCTATAATGCCCCCTTCTGTCGCTAATGCAGCAAGGAAATATTTCAATGCCCATATCGACCCTTCCAATCCTATCTTCTCAAAGAAGTGTAAGATTTAGAGTGGCTTCAAGTTAGGTAAAACACCCTCTTCTATTTGATATGCTCCTAGGTAAAGTGTCCTTGGATTCTAGAGTGCTACATATTCAGTTAGAATATGAATGGAGGTTTACTCTCAGTTTACTAAGGTGTCCTTTTAGTCGGCAATGCCCAGTAAGGATCCCTGTTACAATACGTAGCCTGTTCTTACTCAGGCAGATCTTTTCTGGTTATATTCACCCAGAAGTATCTTAGCCTGTCTCAACCCCAAAAGATTGTTCCAATTATCGGTTCTTCTTTTTTAATCTCTCCTAATATTATGTTACTGCTGATAACGCAGAACGGCTCAGAGGCCCTATTCTCGAATGTCTATTTCTAAATGACACACGCGACATTGATGAAATGTCGAATAAGAACGCAAAAACGTATTCTGGAATGGCGAATTCGACATTTGTTGTTAGACATAAAGTCGAGTGGTATTCAACCAGTCGACATTGTAATGTCGCATGCCTTTTTAAATATAATGTTATAATATGATTGTCGTAACAGTGACAGTTTATATTTATTTTTAAGAGAAATGAAAATAAGTAAGTATTGTACAAATTGTTTTTAAAAATATACGAAATGATTATTTACAATCTCACCTAATTTATCAATTATTAGTCCTGTCCAGTGTCGGATTGGGCTGTCGGTCTACCGGCAAAAGACCGGTAGGCCTTCATTCAAGCTGTGGGCCCTCTTTCAGGTAGTGGGCCCTCTTTCAGGTAGTGGGCCCTCGTTCGGGCAGTGGGTCCTCGTTCGGGCAGTGGGTCCTCGTTCGAGCAGTGGGTCTCAATCAGTAGGCCTACGTCAGTGGACCTCAGTCTGTGGGGTAATGTTTAGATTATATTATAATAATATATTTCTTCTTCTTACTATTTAATCTCTTACCAAATTGTACTTCCAATTTTCTATTTAATCCCAGTTAAAAGATTATATTATATTTTCTCTACTTTCTAATTAGTATTTATCAAAAAGACATATGTTTGGGATATATTTGCAGTATTATTTTGTATTACTAAGAGATCCTTTAAGTAATTTTGTGCTGTAATATACTCGTCTTGTATGTTTCTATCCAATGTTGCCACATGTTACCATTCGCCAAATATGTCACCTATTACAAAATGTCGATTTTCCTTTGAGAATATGGATAGTGTCAGTCGATCGACATTTTGATAGACATTAGTAGTAGACATTATGATGAATGCGACATTTTTAATAGACATTCGAGAATAGGTCCCATAAAGGTCGCTAATTTACATAATATCTTGTGAGATTTAAAATATTTTTTCTTTGCTTCACTTCTATATTAAACTTAATTTAATTTTTTTGTAGTTAATTGATTCGTCTATAAACATCCCACAAGATCAACCCAGTGTGACCGGAACAATATCTGAGGATATGCTAAACATAGTGCACACTGAAATGGAAAAAGAAAAAAAATCTAAGAAAAAACATGTATCCGCCGATGAGAAATTCCTTTGTATAAATAACCACCCCCTCGTAATAAGTTCTGTTTACATCATGGTAGCATTGAAAGATTATGTAACTTCTTATCTCGAACACAGCAAAGAATTTCCTACAAACGAAGAGAGATTACGTAGACACAGATTCACAATTTCTCGCCTATTGGACAACAAGGACATTAAAATGATTTGGTCGATGTTGAAAGACGGCTTCAGCAAGGATCAATCAAGAATTTGGAACGGCCTAGAAGAAGGGGTAAAGAAGTATTACGACATTTTGGTACACCGGAAAGCAATAAGCGAAGATGTGTTGAAATTAAGAAGAGAAAATCACAAATTAAAGAAGCTTTTGAACATTTACATGGCAAACTCTAAGGTGATGCCACGAATATGCGGAGTTAGAAGCATCGTGTAAATGCCTTCATTTGCTATTAGGTTATACCTAAATTAGGCGTTAGAAATGTAAACAATTAAAACAATAAATAGTTTGTAATATATGATTGTTTATTTTGGATTACATAATATGTTGTAGACCGTCAGATAGTGACCGATTTAGGTGCCCCATTTTCGCATACAAGCCTCGAAGAGGGTTGAAAAGTACATCGAATAGAATGAAAGGAAATTTACCAGTGGCTCTTTGGGATAACATATGGAAATTTGATTTCCTTAACAGAAATAAAAGGTGTTTTTTGCTCATATTTCCTTGCGTATTCACTAAATGATTAATTAATAGAACTTGGATTCTTAAAACCAAAGGCCTGTGTGTTGCAAGTGGCTAAAGGGTTGAAATAAGGGCGTAATCTTGTAAACAAAAATCGATATTTTAACTTATTTTTTTACACAAGCCCGTCGAAAGTATGAAAACATACATCGTCACTAGCCCGAAAAACATAGTGGCTTGAATGACGCGAATGGATAAGTAAGTGCATTTTGGATTTGGAAAAATTTCTGCAATTTTTTTTTTCGGTTATTTTTTCATGCAAGTTTTTATAACCATAGAATGTTATTAATGTATTAGACTTAATAGTAAAATTGGCATGAGTATCGGATGTGGACGGTGAAGGCTTGCGTCGGAAAGTTGCAGGAAAATTGTATGGAAAATGCCACCATTTTTTCACGCTAGCCGTTTGTCATATGTTTAGAAAAAGTGATAAGACTATATGATAAAAGGTTTGAGTGTCGGACATGGTCATCATATTAATTTAATAAAAATTATTTAACAAAAAAACTGAAAAAAAATCTAAACATTTCCACCATTTCCCACACAAGCTGTTTGGCATATACTTAGAAAAGTGATTCTAAGACTATATAACAAAAGGCTGCTTGAGTGTCTTGAGTATCTTATATTAATGCAATTCAAAATGGTTTCACGAAGTGTCTATTCCATGGAATACTTGATTGTCATTATTAAATTCTAGAATATCTACTTTTTCATGTTTATTAGCTGCATTCTTATTTTATGCATACATTAATTTTATAATAATTCAAAAATGGACCAACATATTTTTTAGTCCAAGCGGTGGGTAAAGTATAAGGGGGTCTATTCGCAAAAGGTCGGAAAGAAATTAAATTTGGTGGAATGGTAGACATGGGTCCCCTGATACTACACCTCATGGAATATGGTCAAACATTTTCCATTATCCTTGAAATGGTCATAATCATCCAAAAATTTTCAAATAACAAGAAACGCGTTTTACTCAACATTAGGATAGTATGGGAAAAAATTTCATTGAACAAAAATTGTTTGTACTCATTCGAGGAATGCGCCCGAATTATCAGAATTTTTGCCCACTTTTTTGGCCATTTCACAAAATGTCCAGACATGACTATTTTCCAGATTTTCCCAAAATTCTGAGAAGCCTCAGAAAGGTTCCATAAATGGTTCTAAACGCTTTTCGAGGAATTCAATTTCTTGATAAAAGTGGCCATTTTGCAAATAATAGGTCATCATTAATGAACCATGAATAATTTCTCCTGGAACTTTTCGAAAAAAATGAATGCTAGTGAAAGTATTCCAAGTACAGTCTTTTAGGGTCTTTGAAGACGAACATTTTCCCCTATAAAATTTTGGTAAAATATCAATCTCGCCTACTGTAGGATCACTTTCGTGCGGGAAATCTGGGAGATTCTCGCCTAACTGTGATTTTTTTATGTCCAGTGTTTTATTTATCGTTTAGCATAAGTTTTCCTCATCAAAAAGTTAATAATATAAATTTAGAGGTATTTTACAACCGACATTATGAATTAGATCATAAACCTTCGTAATTTTTTTTTAAGCTGCATATAAATATATTCGAAATGTCAGTACCGTGGCATGTCCGATTCTCGTTTTTAAAATTAAATATATAAATTTCTATCAAAATTCATTTTTTAATATAAAATTTACCTCTTATAACTACAATCTAATGCATACTGCATTGAATTTTATTGCAATTTTATACCAATCTTTGGATTGGTAAAAATAAAAATAATCATTTATATGTCAGTACCGTGGAAATAATGTCAGTACCGTGGCATTAAAATTTTTAAATTTTGTCACAGTTTTCGTTGTGTCGTAGCTGTAGTAGAACCACTTTACAGGCTTATTTCTATACATAAATAGAAAACAAAAACGCGTAAAACATACGTTTTGAAACATTTTTAATTTTAGAAAAATATAAGTTGTAAAAATCACAGTTAGGCGAGAATCACCCATCTACGTTTTTGCATAAAAACCAATTTTTGGATCAGAATTCCGGAAAAATGAAGACGTAAAACGAAAATAAGGGATCGATAGGCAATTTCAAGACGAACATTTAAAAAAAAATCACCTCAGACACTCCAACCCCATAAGGTGTAGAGTAATTTGTGCACAATTTTGTCCTGTACATATTTCATTTGATTTTTGTTTTGTTTTTTCGATAGCACTTACCACAACGGCGCTATTTCGCGACGCAGAGTTCTCATCCCTCCGCCTCTCAAACGGCAACTCCCCGAGGTCGCAAACTTAGGTGTAGTTTCAGGGGACCCATGTCTACCATTCCTCCAAATTTCATTTCTTTCCGAGTTTTTGCGAATAGAAACCTATCACCGCTATTTTGTAACGAATCTGTTAATATTATTTTCCGTCAACCAACCCTTTATGATGTATTTTAACGCACTCAAAATCGTCGATTAATGGCCCCTATTAATGAATGATTTTCTATTAATCAACGATTTTATTACATACAACCCAACGTACATTGCTATTATTACATACCACATACTTTGATTACTAATACGGTGCAAGAGGTCCGACACGCCCAACATAGGGCGCGGCCATTTTGATGCCTTTACCACAGTTTATAGCTAAAGAATCAGTTCGCTCACTCTGCGGCACTTTTGATCTTAATGTTCCAGTTTATACACTGCGCAACTCGGATAATACATGAAAACCGCATATAATAAAACAGCAGTCTTCTGCGCATCCTGAATTTGTATCCCTGAAGTGGATGTTATTTTGGAACTTTCAACTGGTCCGAGTGAGCTGATTCTTTAGCAATAAACTGTGACTCCAAAAATAATATTCACTGACACTGACAGCAGCAAGCAAAATATAAGGTGCGTTTTAATCATACGCTTCTGCTCCCGGAATTGTCGGTTTAGTCGTTTTAACCTGTCAGATTTAAACAAGAAAACCGACAATTCCGAAGCAGAAGCGGATGATTAAAACACACCTATTAAAAATATTGCGCCAAGATGTAGGCAACACGTAATAAGGCATCAAAATGGCGGAGTTTTCTATCTCCTTTTAAAAGGCACTCAGCTGCGCAGTGCGACCATTCTCCGTATAGTAAGAGAAAATCAAAGTATGTGTTATATACTTATATTGACAGTTACCTATGGTGTAGGCAACCAAACATGCATATACATTTGTGGTGCGTTTGATTTGATCATCGGAGATCTCCGAGCGCTTCAAAAGTGTTTGAATTGACACTCTGAGAGATCCCTAAAGTGTTTGTTCGCTTTGGAGCGAGAACATAGAGCGAGCTCGATGTTCTCAGAGCAGAAAGATCGAGAAGAGGGAGAAATTTGTCTCTGTCTCTACCTATCTCTTTTTAATTAACTTACAAACAAATTTGAATCTCAAAATTAAAGACCAGACAAGAAGTCAACAAATTACTTAGCCGCTTTTGTCTTAAAGCTAAAATTATTCATCATAAAAAAACACAAAATGTGTGTTTGGAAAATACATTTTTTCTGTCCAGATCTAATCACCAGTAATCACTGTCATGGAGTATGAGAGCGAAGCGGGCATTTGTGGTAAATGCTGCATTTCAGAGCCATTACCCCTTATTATTAAAAGTTTTTCCATTTTCTTTACTTTTTGCTCACTATTTTAACATACAAACCAGAAACAATAATCACAAAAAAGCGAGGTTATGTTTTTTACTCTGTTTTATTTGATTTGATTCAATGCTCTATTGTGACGTCATCACTTCTCGGTCTCCTCGACGCTCGCTCGATCGAGTTTCAAATCAAACGCCCCTTTTAAATCAAGGTGTGTTAATACTGTATGTCATTATTTAATTTCTTGAAAGCTATCTTTATTTTTGAAAAGTACGGCGACGGAAAAGTTGTGTAACGAACTTTTGAATCAAAATGGCGATTAACAATCTCTTTCAACATTACTCTTTAATCTGACGCTGGAAGTAATAATTAGCAACAGTAAAATAAAAACAAATGGGCAATTTATTTAATAACGAACATCAATGTATGCCCCTTGCGATGAACTTGACGATAATAGCAAGAACAAAAAAGAGCTAAAGAAACACAATAAAGATAGTACAACGAGAAAATAACTTTTAATCCTGCATTTGTTTTCAGACACCCTACATTAGCTGGCTTTTTAAGTACTTCAGATTTTGTAGAACAGATCTTGCCGTTTCAAGTGTTTATGAAATTAGATTATTGACTTGGGTAAAGTGGGTCATTCACCGAAAGGTAACATTGAAAGATCATCTTCTACGCTAGTAATGTTAGTGTACATATGTCTCACTGTATTTATCAATTGTAGCAATAATAGTGTATATATTTGTATTTTAAATTTGACTTGTGAGATGATGTATTTTTGCGATAAAAAGAACTAATCTTAAATTTATCCATAAAAATGTGCCTTGAAAAATTATTGTTTCTTTATCAATTATTGTTTCTTTATCAATTATTGTTCCGACGATGTAGCAACATATTTTAATTAGAAAGTAATCGCTGCTTTTTTGATAATAATGTTATATAAAGTTTTTAGTCTAAAAATAAAACGACATCTTGTAAGATGTACACTGTATACATAAAACGTAACTACGTGCGGTAACATTTTTTGTCAAACCGTTATCGTTAAATTAGATATACATTGCCGAGCATAAAATTAGGGTCACCTCGTAATGTACATTTATTTTAGAAATTTTTAGTATTTTCGGATTTTTTTCGCTCATAACATAGTTTACTAATCTTATACGATGATTTTGTCCTGATTGCTTGAATAAAAAAAAGTTTTTGTTGTTTTGTTCAAAGTTTATTGATAATAATGAAAATGAAAAATTTAATTTGATAAGCTTTCAATTCAAACAAAAGAAACTTTAAGGAATTCAGTAGCGAGTACTCCCTTCTCTGGCAGTGATAACAGCTCGCAAACTACGGGGCATGCTTTGAATTAGATTTTGGATCACATTTCGCAGAAGATTGTCCCATTTCTGCACCAGTATGTCGCGAAGCTCTCTAGAATTTTTGGAAGCCGGCACATGGCTCCGTAAACGTCTCCCCATCTCATCTCAAACATGTTCGATCGGATTTAAATCCGGACTTCGAGCAAGCCAAACAAATCACGTGATTCGAACCTCGTCAAGATAAGTAGTAACTATCCGAGCAGTGTATGGCCGTGCATTATCATGCATAGAAGTTGCGCCTTCTCTGATAATGACCATGAACGGTACAGGATGGTTCTAGAACCTCTGTCAGGTTCCTATGCGCCGTCAAAGTTCCATTCTGGATAAAGACTAACTCCGTGCGAGCTTCAAAAGATATGCCTCACCATACCATAACTGAGCCTCCACCAAATGGAAGTCTTTCGGAAATACACGCTTGAGCATATGTCTTGGCTTGTCGTCGCCACACTTACACTCTGTCTGAGCCCGTAAGACAAAATCGCGATTCATCAGAAATCAATACGCGACTCCAATCCTCTATTGTCCAAGCCAAGTGTTTTCGTGCAGAATTGAACCTTACAATCCGGTGTTCACGGAAAAGCGGCGGTCCAGTAGACTTACGAGATGATAATCCAGCAGCATGAAGTCGCCTCCTAACTGTCCACTCACTTACGTTTACATTTTTCACTTCTTGCAGATGATGTCGAAGGGAAACTGTCGTGACCATTCGGTTTCTCAAAGCACTAGAACCGAAGAAAGCGATCGTCTAACTGCCGCTGATTGCGGCCATCTTTTATAGCTGCCACAATTCGTGTCGCAATCAAACAATTTGCAACAGAGAGATAAACTACGGAAACACAAAATAAGCTGGGAAGTCCTTTTTTGTCAAACGCTTATCGAAACAAAAAAACTTTTTTTTTATTCAAGCAATCGCGACAAAATCATCGCATAAAGTAAACTATTGGTCTATTCCAACAACGATCGGAAACCAGTCACTGACGCCAGGATTCTGCGCAGTAGATTATTGGGAACGCCAAATTATCTACTGCGCAGAATCCTGGTGTCACTGACTGGTTTCTGATCGTTGTTGAAACAGACCTTATGTTACGAGTAAAAAAATCCGAAAAAGCTAAAAATTTCTAAAATAAATGCCTAAAGTTAGTAGATGACCGACTACGCAATATAATAAAGTTGGTAATATTATACAGACACGTGAAACTACTATTAAGGCTGGTGAACTGGGTATTCCTGATAATAGACTTATTCGTGTGCGTTGGTTACGAGTAGAGATGACCGTTAATGTTTTTAATGGGACGATTGGAGCTCCTGAGGTGTCTTGTGCCGTTTTGTTGCATTCTAATGTTATAGGACGTACTGATGCTACCATTGTTCCTGTCCATGGTGTTGTTAAGAAGTTTATACGCTTACCTGCCTTTTAGTGACCATTATTCTAATAATGATATGATAGCCCGTAATGTTGGAAATGTGACTGGTGCTTTTATGATTACCTATAGGGTAGTTGTAGGAGTAGATCAAGGATTTGTAAACAGTATGCAAATTTTATTAATAAAAATGTTTATAATATAATGTATTTCATTTTCTTTCCATTCTCCTAAATCTTAATTTTCAAGGTCATATGGTGACAGCAGTGGGCTGTATATTGGGCTTAGGTCTTGTTCTCCCATATCGTGTTGGTTGTGGTTCGCGCCAGGTAGCGTAGCCGATTGCAGTCCCGTTACCTCAGGATTGTTTGAATTTAAAGCCGTTACTCGGGTCGTCGTTGGTTCGGCTTCTTCAGATTTGAAATGGCTGTTATTTTTCCAGGATGTTGGTATGTGAGGTGATTAGTATATCATGTATGCCCAAAAGTGTTCTTTTATTAGTTTGTATTGAGCCTCGTATGGTGCATCTCCAGTGCATGCACAGTATATTTCTAGTAATAATTCTACCTTCCAAATATGTTTTTTTTGCAGTAAATTCACTAGTCCATTCATAATTCTTTATAATGGGATGTTGCATTGCTTTTTCTTTGTTCTCCCAATACCATTCTACGAATGAGTAGAAGTCTTTTATATTAAGTATGCTCAATTTTAATTTTTTCAAGTTCTCCAATGGTATTTATTATGATTTCATGATTATTCTCTTTCGTTATGTAGTTGATTGTGTTTTTTTTTTATTTTTCTCACTTTTAATTCTATTGAAGTTGTTTTTGTATTTTTTTTGTGATATCTAATTGTTTTTGTAGTTTACCCTAAGACCCAGTTGTACCACCCCAGTTTAGGGGAGGTTCAACTGAACCCAGTTTAGACTGTGACAAACGTCGTATTAACTATACCCAAATGTTACAATCAAAACTAAGTTTAGTTGAACCTCGCCTGAACTTAAATGGTACAACTGGGCCTAATTGTATGCCCGGCAGTATATAAAGCAGCTCAATGGAGGACCGAGCTTTCGGAGATTCACATAGCAGCAAAGAAATCACCAAACATAATATCACTGGAAGAAACATGGTCATCTATATAAATAGCAGACAAGCACTACTCATCCTGGATAGACCACGATTTTACTCAGGGTTATTACTGGAATGTCACGAAGCTTTGTCCGAAGTATCCATCAACAATGTGGTCAACTGAAGATTAATCGAAGGTCACGCCACATCGAAATTTAACCGTCTTGCTGAAGAAGACAGCCAACCAAATCCTTTTTGGACCTGGCCCTTCTATTGGACTGACAACATCGGTAGTGACAAAACCTAATTAAAGAACATGCCCCTGTGAAATTCAAGGAAAGATGGGAATAAACAAAAAGCTGCAGACTTGTCGGGGAACTTTTAAGTTATCCTGATAATACTACAGCAAACACTAGACAGAATCTGCGCCTGATCACAGGCAGTCTGACTGTTCATTGCCAAATACGGAGGCATCTCCATATCTGGGGCTGTCAGAATCGGCACTCTGTAGGGGGTGCGAACAAGAAGATGAGACCATCGAACATATCCTCTACGATTGCTCGACGCTCTCATTTATTAGAAGATTTGTATTCGACCGATATAAGAGAAGCACCTCTTGGCGACGTTGTCAACTACATTAAATCTGTAGACTGGCTCACGAGCTAGGAGATACCTATCTACTTAAGAGGATGCACAATGGGCCTAGTGAGGCCTAATTGCCGCCGTGGGTTAACCCACCCTCCACACATTACAGATAGAGAGGAAAAGTTTATTTTTGCAAAAGTTCTACTTTATACACTCTAGAATTAAGGAGAAAAATTATTTTTAAATCTGATGTTAGAAAAATGCAAAAATCTGACGTCTTAATATTCAACCCCTTATCTGTGGTTCCTATGAAAACATTTTAACTACAGTACAAAATAATATCTAGTTTATTACGCTTTTATGAGATACTTTGCAAAAAGTAATGGTATGCTAAACATTTGTGTCTGATAAAATGTGCAGAACAGACTCGGATTTATACCGCACACCTTTTTTTGTCATTTCCATTCCGAGATTAAATCTGACATTCTAGATATTTCAAAGCTAAGTGACGTTTAATGCATGTTGAACAGTTCTAGGCCAATTTATTCACCTATCTAAACTAATTGGTTATATTTATGATCACCATTAAAAGATTATAAATTGTGCTAAGCCCGAATCGCCTTTAATCAACTAAAGTCTGTCCATCGATTTCCATTTGATTACTATATACAAATCACTGATAAGCTTTTATACATACACTAGTCACTACGTGATCAAATGGCTTGGTTCTCTTCAATCGTCAGACATGGCCCTGATTATCCAACACCTAAAGAATTTTTGCGTTGAGATTTAGGTAAAGTCTATCTTCATTATTGCCAGCAAACCTTTTGATCTATTTGTTCAGTGTTGCAATTCCATGGTCTCGATGAAGATCTGCATGACACACAAACCAATGCGCGTTTATTGTATTGCGCAATACTTTGTTCTGAATAAGAAGTAAATGTATAATTCGACCCTAATCTTTTTAGTGAGCGATTATGGTCCATATTAACCACGGTAATACGTTAATAATAATTACTATCATTACTGCATTTAATATGATGCTATAATCATTGTTGAAACATTATTGGTCTATTTATCCTTTTTTTTTTAGATCTATCATCAAACTCCGACACATTACACGACGCGCTAAGCGAACCCGACAGTCCACGATCCACCACCCGTAGCAGAAGTCCTTCCAGGATTCCCCGACCTCATATTTATTCCAGAAAACCTCAGACCGTAATTCAAAATACTCCACTGCCATCAGAGGAGCAGGAAGAGACCGACCTGTTCGAAGACACCACAAGTACTCCTAGCTTGGCCAGCGAAGACAACAAGGTCCACTTGAAACGAGCATCAACCATTGGAAAAACCGGTGAGTGAATGACGTGTGGTCATAAAACAGGTGGTCCATTAAAGATTTATTTTTAATTGTTTATGAATAAAGTACAGAGCGTTTAAGTGAAACTACTTGGTTTTTGTTTTATCCAGATTTACCCTAAAAAAATCGCATAAGAAAAAGGGAACTTATTTTGAAAAACTAATTTTGAGCACTTGAAAAGAATATTTTTCTAGGTTTTTGGCTTCCTTTAAAAGAAAATTTTGGGGTAAATGGGGTCTATTCTACAAACTATCCTTTAACATTTAAAAGCCTTTATAAATTTAATGACTACCACATTCCAACGCTCTATTCTAGAGATATGTTTTAATTTAAAAACTAAGTTACAAGTGTTGTAATGCGTGTTCAACACTCGGAGGAGCATTATAGTCCAGGGAATAGTTGTTTGTGGTTGTAATGACACTCGTACTGACTTTGCCCCAACTTAGATTGGTTTTGAAGAGGTCCCAATATCACCTTGCATTTTTGTACGTTATACCTTCAATTTGAATTTTATTTTAGTAGAGTTATTTTAGAATTTATTTTTAAATTAGTTTAATTAGACAACACTTACAATTTCTTGGGCCCCTCCCTCCCTTTGTTTATTTAATTTATTTGTAATAGAATTTTGAACCAATATGTAAAGTTAAGTTTAAAGATATTCCTAGGGTCAAGTTAAGCTTTCCGTACAGTGGTTACCGCTGTTACCGGGGTTACCTTGTCATTGAAAATATGACATTCGGAATTATATTTTTGAGTTCCACTCAAAATATTTATATTTCATAGCAAACTTCAATTATATTTTTTTTATGGCTCGTTATATTATATTTCTCTATATAATTCTATTAGGTTTCATACCACCTCCGCCCCCCCTAGACGTCAATAAAATGAAATTAGATTTCAATCGCATCAATGAATTAGATCGCATCCACAACATCCCCATCGGTAGAAATTTTTTCGGTCACCTCTTGCGCCCCCAAACCGAAAAAGTAAGAAAAAGTTACCTGAAGGACCGGGACTGCCTTCCCGGTCCTTCGAACATCCCTACGAAAAAGAGAAAGAAAATGAGAGTCGCCGGCATGACGTCAGATTCGGAGGATGATGTCACTCCGCTGGACGACATGAAATCAGTGACGAATTGTATAGTCGAAAATACTCTTAATAAATTGAACGTAGATGAAGTGAAAGCCAACAAAGATGACGTCATCGAGTTTAATTTAGTTCCCGTGGAAGAAACTGAGGAGCAGAAACAAGATAAACTGGATTCGGATGTTGATATGGAAAATAATGGAAATAAAGTCAATGATTCCAAGCCAGAAGGTAAAGTATTTCTTTCTTTGTATGTATATAGTTAGTCGCTGAGATGTGTTTCTAGATGCCCCCAAGTGTAGGTTTCTGTCAGCCCGATGGTAAATGCCCAAGTAGAGCTATTCTGTCTGCCAGCTCTACAGGACTTTTTTTATATTTACTTCATCTGAAGTTTTATTTTACATTTTCTACATTTTATTTTCCTAATACCCTTACTATAGGAGTTCTCATCCTTTTCAGGGTGGTATCCACGGGACATTTGTTGTTTGAATATTTATACATCTAGTCGAAGATCTTAGGGTTGGCGAGATTCTAAATTGGGATAATTTAGTAAGCACTGTGCGTACTATTATATGTGATAGAGAATTAAGCATAATAGGAAGCTCCTGAGGCATTTGCTGGATAAAAGTTCGTATGATATTTTCTCCGTGTAATAAAAAAAGACAAATCTATTACCAAGAATCTATATTTCATATTACAATTAAAAACATTGTTTAAATAAAGAATTATTCAGCATCTGATTCATCAGAAGTAATATTGATATCAAATTTTGAGGGATTGTCATCATTTTTAATAAACAATCAGAAATTCTTTAAAATATGATCCATATTCGAGTGGTCGACTGGTTTAAATGTGTTTCATGCGCTTTGAAAACAGTTTGAAGAATTCCCATTCGAGTAACCCAACAATGACGTCACGTTGAATTAGGTTTAAACATAAGGCGTTTTCGGAAACTTACTCGGATCAGAAAGATTATAGATCCTACTGTTCGTTTACCTATGGTTATTACCCTATCCCAGAGACTAGAGACCCTATCCGTGTTCGGAAACTAGTAGATTATCCAGCTTTGTGATCGAGATCAATATTTTGTAATCCACTCTGTGAGTAGATTAGTAATAGATCCGCATGCGCATCGCAGGATTTTATAAAGGGATAACGCAATTTTTTGGTGTCTGGTGTCTTCTAGTATTAGCTTTGAAGTTTTTTCCACATTCAATTGTAACTTGTATACTTTATACTCATATTGAGATATTATTAGTCAGACTACAAACATGTTTAATTAAAATGGTTCATTAACAAATAAGGGTTTATGATATTGACAGTTACGTGAGAAAAGTCAAAGATTCATAGACGTAGATTATGAAGACTAGAGAGAAGGAGGCGAATAGGCAATGGTCAAATTTCAAATTTCCGTCCTTCTTTTTATAAAGTTCGCGAAATTAACTGTAGTTGGCATGTCGAATAACAGCGGTGTCAATTTTCTATGTAAGTCAATGTAAAATGAAGTGATTTTTTAAAAAATTGGAGAAAAATCAAAATAATGTGAAAAAAAGTACCTGAGTACAAGTATCATGAGTGACAAAAAACATCGAAGCAAGATTTACGTCGTTCCAGATTGTAAAACAGGATACAAATCAAATGTAAAACTAACGAAAATACAAGGAGAAATCAATTCAATGTCTTTTTAAAGCTTCTAATGTAAGTAAAATAATGTATTTATGTCTAAATATAATATTTATTGTAAAGTAGTCACAATATGTATCTTATGGAATGTAGTTTATTTTATTACAAGTTTCTGTACTATAAAATTTTACACTCCATAGATCCTGACTTACAAACAACAATAATTATACATTAAATTTAACTTACTAGAAAAGAAAATTTATTTTTTATAGAGTTTTAATGTTAGATAAAGAGTTGCTACTGTTATTTTTTGTTGAACCCCAATTGTGTCATTGTAAATGTTTTTTATAGGATACTAAACGCTTAGAACAGTGGCAGCATATATATCGTTCCTAGTGCCGATAAAGCACTTTCTAGAGATGATGCTAATCTATACTTTTTAGAAGATATCAAATATTATGAGACTATTTTTACTGATAGTACTGTTAGCAAAATAAAAAGGGGAAAGCTGAAATTAAAGGATGAGGTAATACCATGTACATTCCCAAATCTCCCTTTATACTTGTATTACAACAATAAAAATCTGATGTGTCCAACACTTGGACTTTCCTATCTAGTTATTATAGGCTTCTTCCGGTTATTTTGTACAACTATTGCAGCACCTCTATAAATGTTTAGAGGATAAACTAAATATATACATTTTCCACATACATCTACCTCGAAACATTTTTCTATAGGCATTATTTGAAAACGAAAATACTGAAAAATTTAAATTTACTTTTCCTCAATTTTTTTCATTATGGTCCATTTTAGAAAAATCATGTATAAACAAAAATTATAGAGATTGATATCGCAAACAACTTTTAACAATTTTCTTAAAAATCAGAATTTTGCACATTTTGTCAAATTTCTCGAATACGGACCAGAAAAATTTGACATAGAACAAAAATTATAGATAATAATATTAGAAGTAACTATTATTTGATCAATTTTCTTCTCCAAACATAAATAACAGATATAGTCCATAAAATATAAAAACGGCCTCCCATAAAGTACCCCCCCCAGATGTTCCGACTTTGTCCAAAATCTAATCATTGCACGTTAGGCCGAAATGAAACTTTAGTTTAAAATTTAATGTTTTTTCCTTTATCCGTTTTTGAATTTTCTTTAAAATTCTAAATTTATACATTTTCTCAAATATCTCTGCGGTCCATTTTAGAGAAATTATGTATAGGAAAAAATTATAGAGAATTATATTGGAAACAACTTTTATTTGAACAATTTTTATGAAAAATTATTTTTTTTTACATTTTGTCAAATTTCTCGAATACGGACCATTTTAGAAAAATTTTGTATAGAACAAAAAATATTGATAATAATATTATAAGTAACTTTTATTTGAAGAATTTTCTTCTCCAAACGTAAATAACAGATATATTCCATAAAATATAAAAATTACCACCAATAAAGTACTCCCCAGATGTTCCGACTCTGCCCAAAATCTAATCAGTTCATTGAACACACACACACATACACATATATACGCACACACACACACACACACACACACACACACACACACAATCATCCCGAAAATAGTCAAAACGGATTCAGGGGACCCCAAAACGTAAAAATCCGTCGAAAACTGGAGGTCGATAAAAATCATTATTTCTATACTTTCCTTATCTGTATACAGATAGGAAAGTAAAAAAACTGTGTTTTATTTTGCTCTTAAAACTATAGATAGGTTCAATTAAAAAAAAAAATTGCCACAAAATTGTATTAACAAACGTTTTCGAATTTGTTCATACCTACCTTATTTGTATTTTATATCGATAAAATTAAATAGTTTATCAATTAAAACATGCAAGACTTATTTAGATATAAATACAACAGTATGTTCTGTGCTTTATTTAGCTATACAGTTTATTTTTATTATTTTGACATTATGTATAATTCCCATAGGAAGCCATGTATTTTGAATACCGTAACTAGTACCAGCGCCCATGTGGTTAATTATAAAAGCTCAATTAGCGTGCGTTTTTTGGGACCGTATTTTGAGTATGCCGATTCGCCTTCTTATCTCTAGTCTTCATAACGTAGATCAGTGTTTCCCAAACTTTTTTAGTGACGGAACCTTTTTGAAAAGCGAAATATTTGACGGAGCCCTAAACACATTTCTAAAAAAAAGGTTATCCGAGCAAAATCTTTCTTGCTCTAGCCTCTAGTCAGGTCCCTCCCTTTTTTTCACGGAGCCCGCTCAAAAAAAATCCGCAAAATCATATCTTCCTTCCTCTTACTGACTTACTAAAAAAAGGTCCTCCAACCAAAATCAAGACAAGCCCCGTTGTAGCGACAGTACTACTTTTTTTTGTTATGACTATTATTTTCTTCGCGGAGCCCCCACAAAGGCTTTGCGGAGCCCCAGGGCTCCGCGGACCATATTTTAAGTAATGCTGACGTAGATAAACAATAACAATAATACAACTCGTTCGTAAACTGTCGGCACTAAGTTCAGTGATCCATCGGATCAACCCAGTAATCTGGATTTATTATCTATAGTAGGATTCCGAAAACGCCTATAGTTTAAACTAGCTGCATCTGTTTTTGAGAAATCTCGAGAACGATTCAAGCACAAAGGTACCATCAAACATAAAACGCAAATGTTTAAATTAGGACTAACGACAATCGTTTGAAAACATTGTTGCCAAATTTGAGTTGTATATACTTACACCTTTTAGTACTCAAAGCTTCTATGTTTGTTAAAATAATTGATTTTTATTTTAAACAAATTACTATTTTATGATAAGCGTTTTATGAAATAATTAATGGAGTACTTATATCTATAAAAAGACTTTAGCAAATTAAGGCGTAAATTTCTAAAATTTGATTGTTCTTTAGCATTTTTAATACTTTACTAAATCTGGCAACGGTCAACAAAGTTAAAATTAGTGAATCAAACAGAGAATAGAACCGTCCCAATAAACACAGTTAATCGGCACCGTAACTGGACCGAAGGAGGCTTGCCGGACTCGGCCCGATATACGGGCGGAGCTTCGGCATATAGGTAGGGCAAGTCCGCCCAGCCGAGTGTCGGCAGCCCACTACATTATAGCCGCGTTGATATATCTATATATAGTTCGGCACGTAAGAATGCCTACCATGTCCGCCTAGCCAAATATTCAACGTGTTCGGCCCGTAAGGATGCCTCCCATATCTAGAAAGCCAAATATGGACCACATGCGGTTTCTACTTCTAAATTACGCCAAATGGTACGGTCCTCCCGGCTCAGAAACAACCCCGACAACGGCAATCCGAGTACTCGGCTTCCCGTATATGCCGGTGTCAGGCCGAGCGAATGCTGACTATTTGTGGTTTACTAGGGTCAAATCCAATTCTCAAATACAGTTGACCAATTATTTTTTACAAAACACGTAGCGATGTTATAACAATCTATTAGCTGATCGAGTGGAAATTGCGAAATAATCAAATCCCAAAACAAGCCTATTAGTCATTATTATGATATGGTACGTCCAATTGGAAAAGAAAACTCATGGCAACTAGTTTCGATCACATTTGACCATCATCAGGCCTGTAAGAAAAGTATTATTTGAAGTAAACATAAATAGAAAAAAATGACAATTGACAATGAGTTAACGTGTTAATATACAATACTCATTTATATTGTTATTTATTGTTATTAAATTACTTTAACTTTACTATTATAATCGAGTAACATTTATTAATTTCATTTTACTATTAATGCTACGTTTGAAAAGTACCTCCCGGAGCAGAGTAGATTTTTTAGTCACCTGATCATCTAGCAAATTGAGCTTATGTGGAATAAAAGAACGTCTATGGATTTTTTTGTGTTTCCCGTTTCCGGTTTTCATTAAAATAACAAACTTAAACCTCTCTTTTAAATCAAATTTGATCTCTAGTCTCGTGGTTTTTGTTGCAAGTTGCAAAGTAGTAAATTGTTAGTTGTGGTATTTTTCGCTTTTTGCTTTCACTAGAAAATAAACCTCGTTCTCATTTCTGTCTGACATTTTTTATAATTTTTTTTTAATAATCAAACACATATAATAAAGAATAAACTGCAACACAAGAGACAACGAACGACGTCTGTACATTTTATAAAAGCACCTTTACTTTGTCTATTATCACAGAAATTTAATTTACTCCGAAAGCTCTAAAATTTTATTCGGAGTAAATAGATCTTACTCGACTTACCAGCTCTGCAATAAAAGACCACGGAGCAGATTCCATCGAGAAACCACAGATGTATTAAAAGAACGGCTTCGAGTAAAAGAGCAAAACGAGGTAGTTTTCAATCGCAGCATAACATTTAATAATATCTCACCGATAGATATAATTGTCTCCATAGTAGCTTATAACCGAACAATGCATTAAATTTGAATTCATCATTAACATTATAATATGTTGTATTTTTAATTTTATGTATAAATAAAATTCCTGTGTGCGTGTTCGTAATTATTCTTCTAAACGGCTTGACCGATTTTGATGATTTTTTTTTATGCCCATGGGGGTCACCTATGGAGGTCTGTGGCAGGACAACGTCTACCAAGCGTGTTCGGTAGACGAATTATTTAAGTGTATCCACTGTCTTAACACTCTTCTTATAGGCTTGATGATGGTCAAATGTGACTTAAATTAGTTGCCCTTGTTTTATTATAATTAGTGTAGTTAAGACTTGTCCTTACCTTTCAAAATTAGACTACTAATCAATTTTAACACATTAAACAATTAAATCAGAACTGTCTTGAAGGTGACTCAGGCACCCCAAATTCCGAGAACGTTCCAGATGAAAACCTTTCAGAACCGGTCATTGAAAATTACAGAATACGTCTAGCTGTAGACCTGTTGTTGCCTACCGAACATGAAACCAACTTCTCGCATTGCCCAATAGCGAATACCATATCACCGCTCTATCCGCAGAACGTCGCACCCATGGAAATCCTACCTGATATATCGATAGAAATTGTACCAAATATACCTTATCTAGTCCCACAAATTCCATCACAACTAGACGATACGAACGATCAAGATGAGATGAATGGAAAATCTATAGCCAGAGCTAGCAGAGAAGCTATAGTTGATCCGAATTCTGTTCAAGATCTGTTGGCCGATTTCGATGTTAGTGCTACAATAGATGAGCTGAATGGTGTTGATATATTGGATTTGGGAAATGTTATATTGGTTGGAATACATCCTTTGACGGAAAATCTAGGTATTTATATTTGAAAGGAAATTCAGTACTAAATTCCTGTACTCCGAGGAGTGCTATTCGAAACCACCCACGGCTTATGGAATTCCGTCCCATCATCATAACGATTAAACCACCCTGATTTTACAACTTTTGCAAATTCAATTTTCCAATTTGTCTCTGATTTATTTTCCCCCTCGGGGTTCAGGAATTTATTCAAATTTCCTTTATTCTTTTTCAATTGTTTCGGCACATAAAATATAAAAATATTTTTATTTATTTTTCAGTTTTAAAGTTTAAAGACTTATTCGAATAAAGAATAATTTACTTTGATATTAAACAAAAAAACGTAAATTAGTTTTATTTATTAAGAAATTTGACTTGTACTAATTTGTATATTTGTCGAATATCTGATGAACCTGTACTGATATTGTGGATTTGATTTAAAACAAGTTATAAAAGTAATTTTAAAAACCGACTTCAAAATAAGTGCAGATGCCATTACAAATTGAGTTTGCTGATTTTATCACAAATCTAATCAGCAGATCTTCACTAAATGAGGTATCCCCTTTCTAACAAAGAAGAATATTAAAAATTAATCGGACAACGTACTAAAGAATTATCACTGAACGTACCTAAAAAAATTAGGAGGATTTTCTTGTGAACACCACTATTAGATCTTGACGAAATTTATATGGGACCATTTCGGAGATACCCCCTTTCTAACAAAAAAAAAGAATATTAAAAATCGGATAACGTAGTAAAGAATTATCCCCAAATATACATACAAAAAAATATTCCGACGAATTGAGAAACTCATCCTTTTTTGAAGTCGGTTAAAAATACACCTTTTCCATTTAACTACAAGCAAGCGGAGATTCATTTGTCTATGGTGGGGTATAATTTGCGCACTTGTTGGCACGCCTTCATACGATCTAGGCCATTTTCGTCCTATGTTTGTTTTTAACCGACTTCAAAAAAAGGAGGAGGTTCTCAATTCGTCGGAATATTTTTTTAATTTCCGTGATTCTTTTTTTTGTTAAAAAAGGGGGTACGTCCAGGGGTGGTCCCATATAAATTTGGTCAAGATCTGGTGGCAATTGCACGATTTTGAAGTCGGTTTTTTAAAATTACTTTTATGTATAAGTAAATTACATTATTTTTATACATAAGCATACAAATTCTTAAAATCTTATTAAGCCGAAGAGACTAGCTGCGAGACTAGTGTGCATTCACGTTATCGCTGCAGTTAAGCAGTGGCCACGTCGTGGATGAGTGATCACTTGATTTAGCCGACTAGCGGTTAACCATCGACGACGTGGAATGAGGAAAGAGGAGGGAAAGCAGACTAGACCCCAAGCCTGATTGAGGGGAGCCAGTGGCTGGACCGAATCCTAATTGGAAGGAGTGTACCGGAATCCCTCGGAGATTATGGAAAATCATGTTCTTGTTTTACATCAGATACCTAGTAATTTATATAATGAAGGCTATATATTTTTGAAAAAATAGTAATAGATGATTCTCCGTTAATAATTTTTCGAAACTTCATCAATTTCTAATTTGATCCTTTTTCCAAGGTATTTCTTGGGCTTTTGACATTTTGTTCCTTCAAAATTTTAAATTAGGTGATTTTTTCTACTCCTGTAGGTATAACTAGTAACTACAACAGCTCTGTCATGAAATAGCGCTGAACGAATCTTCGTTTTTTAAAATCTAATAAAATAGCTCCAGACTGAAACAGCGTCTTATCGAAATGACGTCTATTAAACAGCGCGTTTCGAAATAGAGATCTAGCAAAATAGGGCTAGATTTAAACAGCGCTGTTTTAACAACTTACGTAACCTGTGCAGCCTGAAACTGTCGCGGGTTGCTTTGCAAAAATATTTTAGATAAAATTAAAAAAAAATAACTAAACCAATTTACCTAACCTGCTTCCATAAGCCATATAAAGTTACAACAGAACAAATAAAAGAGCCGGAAGTGGCAAGTATGATTTATATCTACACCCATGGTTCTAAAACAAAACTGAGGATGTGGAATATACTCCAGATTCTTGAACCCTAATATAAAATGGGCTGTGAGCAATAGTGCCAGTGTAGTTCAAACAGAGCTAACGGGGATTCTCATAGCAGCAAAAGAAATCTCCAGAAACAATATCACTGGAAGGAACATGTTCATCTAAACAGATAGCAGACAAGCACTACTCACCCTGAACAGACCATCAATTTACTCAGGGTTAGTACTAAAATTTCACGAAGCTTTGGGCGAAGTATCCATCAACAATGTGGTCACCTTAAGATGGTCACGCCATATCGAAAGGTAAAACCGTCTTGCTGATTCACTAGCCAAGAAAGCAGCCAACCAAATACTTTTTGGGCCTGGCCCCTCCATTGGCCTGACCAAATCGGTAGTGACAGACCTAATTAAAGAACATTTCCTTGTGAAATTCAAGGAAAGATGGGATGAAACAAGAAACTGCAGAATTGCCAGGGAGCTCTTACGTTATCGTGACAACACTGCAGCAAACAAATACTTGACTATGACTAGACAGAATCTGCGCCTAGTCACAGGCATTCTGACTGGTCATTGCCAAGTACGGAAGCATCTCCATATCATGGCAGGTCAGAATCCGCACTCTGCAGAGGGTGCGAACAAGAAAATGAGACCATCGAGCAGATTCTTTAAGATTGCTCGACGATCTCATTTATTAGAAGATTTGTGTTCGGCGGGTATCGGCTAACATCGGCCGATATAAGAGAAGCACCTCTTGACGGCGTTGTTTAATCTGTAGGCTGGCTCATGAGCTAGGAGGTGCCTTAACATTTTAGAAGAATGCACAATGAGCTTAGTGAGGCCTAAGTGCCGGGTAACCCACTCGCCACACGTTACAGATACCTAACCTGCTCGGCATGGAGCCATTTAAATTTTATCGATTGTACAGCTTAGGTAAATATATAAAGTTTTTTTTTAAGTTTTCTTATTTTATTTATAATTTTTTTTAATAATTTTATGTAAAAAAATTGCGAAGCAACCTCCAAAGACTCTAGGCCTCACGGGTTAGGTAAATTGGTAAAAACTATGCAGTTTTAATCAGGTCCTAGTTTGCTGGGCCGCTATTTGGATATGCAGCGCTATTTTAATAAACGCTATTTCGGTCAGGCGCTTTTTCGTTACACGGTATTTTTTGGAAGCACTATTTTATTGTGCAATATTTCGTTTGGGCGCTATTTCATTACACGCCATTTTGATTAGTCGCCTAAATAATAGCGCTATTTTGACAAGCGCTATATCGTTCGGCGCTATTTCGTGGCAGAGCCAACTACAACTCATTTCCACTAATCGGCTTAATTTTTCATTGAATGATCTGTTTTTCTTCAAAAATCTTTTTTTTTTTTTTTATTTAATTTTGGAACTACAGGCTTCATTCATTTTCATTTAAATATTTCACTCCAAAATTTCAAAATTCAAAATCGACATTAAATCGACGACAAAATTAAACGATTAGAATTAAAAATTCAAAATAAAGCATATAAGTTCAAAAATGAAATCTCAGGAAAAGGGATCAATATCGTTCTATATCAATAAATAATATGTTGTGAAAAAAATGTTTCTGAAGTTGGCGATGACCCTCAATTTTTGTCAGTTCGCATTGCTAGTAAACAAAAAAAAAATGGCAAAATTATTTTAATTTTGCTATTTTCTTACTTCTGATATTTTTAGACGTCGAACAAAATACTAATGGTTTTCCTAATTGGTTACTTCACATTCTCGGCACACAAGCACCAATGTCGGAAATGCCATTGGTTGGTACATTGGAAGAACCACATTACTATTGCCAAGGAGATGGTCTAGGTAAGTTTGAATAAAAAAACCGTATTTTTTTGTCTTACTTTCTCATCTTATGTTATATATCTGTATTATTTTAAATGTAAAATTTACATAAAGTACGCCAAAGGTTCGGTATTTACTAAGTTCTTATGTCGTTATTTAATTTCGTATTGTACGTACCAGGGTGTCCAAAAAGGAATATTTGTTTATTTATCAACTCTTTTAACGCGGCGATGGCACTGTGGAAGTGTGTTACTGAACTCGGCCGTTTTGCAACCAATATGGTGTAGTATGCGTTATCTTATATGTTCAAAATAGAACGTGTTTAATCGGTACGGTTAGAAGTTAGATTCGACCGTATAATATATTATATACATTAGGGTGATTTTTTTTTCGACTATTTCTTTTTTTTTTTTTTTTGACTCCCGTCCTGAAATTTTGTTGAAAATGCTCAAAAAAAAAATTCCCTGAAAGTTTGAATATTAAGTCCTCGACCAAGGCGTGCAAAGATTTTCCATTTAAAATACACGTAAAATTAGGGTTTTTTCTTCAGATTTCTATAGCTTAGCGGCATTTTATGGTATTATTTTGACCATAGACATGTATTTCTCCAAATTGAACGCTCTACAAAAGTGTCCATTGCGGCGATGTCGTAACTCACATCGGAGAGGTAGTACGGGTCACTAAATCGAATTTGTTCATGAAATTCTCATTATTTTGACCTTATGTCATAATTGAGAAGAGTTACAGAAAACATGTAAATGCCAAAGTTGTAGGATATTTAATTTACTACAAAAAATGTCCTGAGAACCAAATCGCTAAGATCAATATTTGTCGAGATTCGAGCTGTTAAGCCTTGAATTAATTTTACTGTAAAATTTTTGCCGATTGTTGACTGAAACTTTTTGAAATCATGTTTTTTTTTGTTTTATCACACTTTTTGTTCAATATATTTTTTTAAATTAGAATACTAGAATATAATTAATATCTTAAAACTCATATTTGAAGAATCTTTAACAAATAAAGGATTTACTGGCTCCTGCATAAAACATACAAATACAATTACTTTTATATAATTTATATATTACTAACATTTATTAAATTATAATAGTTTGAATAATATTAACAACAATAAATTATTTGTGAAAATAGAAACAAAAATACCAATAAATTATTATTGAAAGTAGAAAAATTATTCGTTACATTGATTCATTGTTAATATATTGTGATTTTTTACACAATGTGTATTGAGAGCGATGATGCTAAACAGTTTGAAAAATTTTTTGTCTCTCAACTTCGTTACGAGTCAATGCTTCATAAAAACTTTCGGCTAGTGCTACTCCCCTTTCTGCAGTATCGTTAACGTCTTTTAACATTATAAATGTGTCATAATACAAAAAAAAACAAGAGTTCAAAAAGTTTCCGTCAATAATCGGCCAAAATTTTACAGTAAAATTAATTCAAGGCTTAATATCTCGAATCTCAACAAATATTGATCTTAGCGATTTGGTTCTCAGGACATTTTTTGTATTAAATTCAATATCCTACAACTTTGTCATTTTCATTTTTTCTATAACTCTTCGTAATTATGACATAGGGTCGAAATAACTACAAACTATAATAGTTGCAAAAAGAAAAATATATTAAACTGATAATTACTGACTGTAAGAATGGAAATATACTTTCCTAATGTAATTTTGAAAGCCTTTCGCACGCTTTAGATTAGTCAATACCGAATTATAAGCATGAACAAGACTCTCCTATACTCTCTTATATACAACTACGAGGATGACACCGTGAATGTTTGCAATTTGATTTTTGTAAACAAAATTAGTCTAGTAGTTTTTCGTCGTTGATAGATACATAGATAAACGATTATTAATAGAAAGTAGACCATTAATGAGACCAATTAATACCCGATTTTGTCAACATTTAACTGAATGAATTATTACGCGGTTAACAGAAAAATATGTATAGTTGGTTTCACAGAAAATACGTGCATGAAAAACGAAATAGACTTTGTATAGGCACCTGGACACGACCTGCTAATGTTGTTTAATGACAGGTATGACGGGTGCAAAATAAATGGCGCCACTACACTGTGAAATTACTGGTGTATTTGCTTGTCCACGTATGCATTTTATCTGAGATCAATAATAATTGTACATATTACATACCTACATGAGTTTTAGGTATATCATTAAACTCATAACTTTAAAGTTCAATATATATGCAAAAGAATGAGCTTAGAACATTGTTTCTGATAGATGTTCCCTTACCATTGTACATATCATATTTTTTGATAATCCTATGTCATCGACAGTAATTGGTGGCATTATTCTCTTACTCGAGAAGGTTGACAAGATGTGTCGAAATTGTATTGCTCACTCCACATAAAAATTGTACTGCTCTTTTTTCCAGAAAACGGTATTGAACAACTCACGGCTACAACCTCCCCAAAATGCAATTCCATATATTTTAAATAGGACTCAACTAGAAGAAAGTTTTTTATCAATTCTCTATGGTTCTTACATTTTTATAATTATTTTCTAAATTCTAAATTATAGTGCTTAGTTTTATTTTTTTTTTATTAATTTATTTAACGTTGGCCTATTTCTAACTACGAGGTTTAAACGCTTAAATACTAAAAATTTAGCCGAATCCTCTGGTATTCCAACCGGAGATAGGAATCTTTAACGAGCTCAACATCCATGGACTATTGACTGACGGTTTTATATCTTCTCCGAAACATGACACAACCTACGCTATTCCTCGTAGTTATTGATATGTCGCCTGCCAGCTGTGGTATGAAGCTACGCGGGCAGTTTGTTTGGGCTTGTATAGGTACGCTGACTTTCCTTGGATAGTCACACATCCAAGTAATAACTGCGGGCGACCCTACTTGACCTCAGATATCGATACACAATAGTGAACCTATTCTAAGCCGGGCCACTACGACAGAATTTTTATTTTGTCAGTATATTCAATGTAATGACTTTCTATAAGGGTATTTTTGTTTTTTCCATATTTAGACACAAATAGTTGGCGTCACAAGATAAAGAACACAGGGGTAATTTCAATCTTAAGTTAAGTCATTTATATAAAGAAGGAATAAAATGGGACTCAACACAGAACCCTGAGGACTCTCTAACTTGTATCTAAAACTTGAGATTCCTTAGTAGTTCTTACCATTTGCTTACATTTCATCAGCGCTTCGTCTTCGATTCCATAAACTCATAGTGTTTGCAACAATACTGTATTATTGACATAATCAAATGCCTTAGTCAAATCACAAAATATATCTGTTACCTGCAGCTTCATTCAAATTAATTTTATAGTAAGAAAGTTCAAGATAAGAAAATATCGTAATAAAAAATAGGCCGGCGGAGGAGGCCATCCAGGGCTGGAACTCTGTGTCCTGTAGAATTCTACTTATCGCTTTCTACAATAGAAATCGATTACTTTCTTTTGTGATAAATACGTTATCAACCGCACGGGAAATATCGCAATGTGATTTCTTATGAAACTAGTTATCCTGTAGTAAGAATATACTCGTTGGTTTTCCGCTATGTTACACAGAGTGCCACAAAAGAATCTATTGTAGAAAGCGATAAGTAGAATTCTACATGACACAGAGTTCCAGCCCTGTCCTGATAATTGATATAGGCAACCAATAATGCATGTGTAATTTTCGATGGATTTTCTCAAAAAACTATCTCTTGTATTATAACGTTCGTGCATAGTGATTCACGGCGGCATTATTAGTGACAGAATGGAATTTTGTCACAAATTTGGGTTAATTTTTACTACAAAATCCAATAACTTTGAAATTAAATATTTAGGCATTGGTTTAAGCTTTGACAAATGCAGATGCGATATGAATTTTGCACAATGAGACGTAAAGGCATGCATATTCGTATAAGAGACGTGCGCAAATGAATCACTGATGAATTGTTCGTAAGGGCAGAGAATGAGAGTTTAGATCGAATTTGGGGGATTTTTAAAAGAAAAATAAGGGTTTTTGTAAAATATCTCGGCAATTGTTTGAGCTAAGAAGATGCAATCTTCAACAATGCCCGTATCCTACTTGGGGGCCATCCATAAAATACGTCACACGAATTTCATGATTTAGGACCCCTCGCACTCCTCGTTACATAATGTCACACTTTGTCGACCCTCTTCCCTCCTTCACGTTTGACGTAATTTATGGAGAGCCCTTTACCAAATGGCATCAGTTGGTTAACCAACCAAATCCAGATTTGTTGAAAAAGGTAAAAATAAGTAAGCAATACATATATTTATGTGATTTTGTCCACTTTTAAATAATGAAAATGTGTCATATCTAATTTTGAACATGCACAGTATAGGGAAAGTATTCACATAGGTATATCGTTTTGCATAGAAAAGCTTGAAATACAATTACCAAAAATGAACATAGTGGTTTTGCCATCTAAATTTCGAATTATTTTTTTAAATTCATTTAACATTCTTTTCCACTCTGCGTAAAATTCGGTATGCGTTTTACGGTTTTGGTACATTTAAAAAATAGCCCAGACAACACACCAAATCCCAGAGATATCCACAGAATATCTTTTGTGGATATCCAATATATCCACAGGATATCAGAAATATTCCGTGGATCTAATATGGATATCCAAATGTCCGTCTATATCCAGAATATAGAAGATATCCTATGGATTATCCAGCAAAATATCTAATGGGTATCTTCCAGACAATACGAGAAATCCCAGAGATATTCCACAGAATATATTTTGTGGATATCCAATATGGATATCCAACCAAATGTCCGTCCATGTCCCAGGATATAGAAGAATTCGGATATTCAGCAAAATATTTTGTGGGTATCTTTAGTAGAGGTTCATAAAAGTAACCAATGTTTATTGAATAACGTCGAAAGAAAATAGCAGAGAAAAAATATTTTCAACACTCAAAATATTTTCAACACTCTGCCTTTGATTTTGCCCACTAAAGAGAAAGTCATCCTTATAAGGACTCTTCAGTAATAAATGCAAATTCTCGACTCCAGTCTCTAATGGGGTCTGATTGGGAAACAAATTTCGATCGAACTCAATTACGGCGGGTTAAGCATGAGTAGATGCGAAAGTGGTATCGCCACTTACTTAGTAAGAAAAATCAAAAATTACATCTAGTGGATATCCACGATGGTTTGCGTTCGCGCCTAGACTTTGATTATTTAGTGGATGTCCATAGGATATTAAATACACCTTAAAAAAATTAATTTTAAATATCTGAACCGTACTATTAGCCACAATGGCGAGCACAATGGTGTAATTTTTTAATAATTTGTTATATAATTACTATTATATACTATTATAATTACATCTCATGGATATAAAATAGATATCCACCATGGACTGGACATTCAGTGGATATTGGGATGTTCAGTAGATATCCAAAGGATTTGCTGTGCTGTCTGGGAGGGCTTCTATCTTCAACGGCCTCTTATCCTTTGACATACATTTCTCCTACTCAACTCTTTTTTGTGAAACTCGATTTTCTAATCCGTAGGCGTTGCATATGGGCGTTAAAAACTGGATGATAAACTGTGAATGTTGTAATAGTTATTTTCAAATGATTACGAGTATAATCCAAATTTAATTTTCAAACAAGTATGATTTTTTAAGGTGTACATCCATCAGTGATAGCAGTGGATGTTAACGAAGTTGACTCGGACGACGAACGCTCGTCTCAATCTTCGGACAACACAAACACGACGGATTTCGCAGAAATTGATCCAGGCATGTCATCTCAGGACATGTCTTCGCTACCAGAAGATTCCATAGACACCATTTTGACGACGGAACTTCAGGACTGTCCAGATGAAACGGATGAAAGAGAACCTTCTTCCGCTCCTGCTAGTATGAGTATTAATTGTGATACGGAGTCCAGTTCTTCTGATATGGGAATGCAAACAAGTAAAAGTTTATGAAAATAGATTTATTGTAGATAACTGGAATCTTGTTTACATTAAATGTTTTTTTTTTGAGTAATTTAACTTTTTAAACATACATATTTTCGTTAATATACCTATTACCATAGAAATACTTAAATAAATGCAGTGATAATGAGCATAACAAGTATTAGAAATTAAAAAAAAAACTACTTCAAAAACGTGCAGATGCCATCACCACATCTTAACCAAATTTATATGGGACCACCCCTGAGGTACCCCCTTACTAATAAAAAAGAATCATATAAATCGGGCAAGGTGGTAAAGCATTGTCGCTAAACAAACATAAAAAATGAAGAGTTTGAGGATTTTTTCATGGACCCAATTATTAGATTTTGACCAAATTTATATGGGACCACCCCTGAAGTAGCCCCTTTCTAACAAAAAAAGAATTATTGAAATCGGACACCGTGTTAAAAAATTATCGCTGAACATACATAAAAAAAAATATCGCGACCAATTTAGAACCTCCTCCTTTTTTGAAGTCGGTTAATAAATAGATCATAAATCAAAATTTAAAAAGAGTCAGGTTTATTTTTAGAAAAAAGCTTGCTAATAAATTGATAATAATAAACAAAGCTCAAGCTCTAAGTCTTAATAAAGGACACCTCGTTCTCCCAAACTTTTCTTTATTTTCAATATTTTTTTATTTAATTTTTTAATATCAAAATAAAATTCGAAAAATCATTATTTTTACATTAGAAAATGTCTAACCTTTTTAGCTGAAAAATAAAACTCGTAGTAGGATAATCTTTTAATTACTGAATCTTGTTTTCTTTAAGTTTCATAGTTTTGAACTATATTTTTAAATATTTCAAAAACCGGAAAATGTATGGTTTTTTGATTTATAGATCTACCGAGAACTGTTTTCAAACTCAAATTATCCATAATCCACAATTTTTCTTTGTTACACTTAGTACTATATTATCAATTTTTTTTTTTTGTTTCTGTTAAATCGACTGGTTCTCGAATAATGTTTGAACATGTTACTGCACGTTGTATGAGTTATAATATAATCTATACGAAGTCAATTCGAACAGCTAAATAAAAGACTCATGTACCGGGTCTGATAAATTTACTAGTTAATATCATATACAACCTCCCATATAAAATTGATGATTAGACCTCGTATGAATTTCTTATCTCTCACTCCTGTATGTCGGCAGTATCTAGTCGAACAAATAATATTGCATGGACACAAGCAAAATATGAAGATCAAAATATGTCGGGTCCACTGTTAACACCGTGTTTGCATTTTAGGGTAAATTGTCAGTGCTGTAGCTTGAGTTAGGATTGATAAAATTGGTTTATTCTGCGTTCTTGGCTTGCATTTACAAAAAATGAGAGAAAATTCAATTGAATATTGGATAGAAGAGGCTAAAGAAGTTGCTGGAAAAATTGGTGTCGAACCCATTCTGCCAAATAAACGAATTCCGAGGTGCAAAAAACAATTTGACAAGATGTGTGATGACGATTCACGAACACTTCAACCAGTTCAACTTTTTTCTCAAGCAACAATGGTGGTATTTGATAGAATCTTATCAGAAATTAAAAAGGGGGATAATAGTGCTACCACGTTGAATTCGAATTTCGCATTTCTAAATGGTACTGAAATTTTGAATATGTCAAATGAAGAACTGCAAAAGCATAGAGCAGATCTGTGACGAAAATATGAGCGAGATTTAAACGCGGTTGAATTCTGCCAGGAACTCTACGTTTTTAAAGAACAAGGTCCACTTTTATTTGGAGATATAAAAAATGTTAGCGCTTTCAATCTCTTGCAACAGATTTATACGCATGATTTGCAGGATGGCTTTCGCAATATTTGTATTGCTCTAAGAATTTACTGTATGCTTCCTACTACATCAGCAAACTGCGAGCGAAGTTTTAGCAGACAAACTTATCAAAAATTATCTACGATCTTCGATGAGCCAGGAACGTTTATCAAGTCTTGCCATATTAGCAATAGAAAATCAAATTGCTCATCAAATTAATTATGATAAGGCCATAGATTTGTTTGCAGAACAAAAGGCTAGTTAAATTTATTTAACTCGAAAATAATTTTTTAAAAACAAAACTTTACTTTTTGATAATTAGACATTATTTATTTGACGTTTACTCTACAACAATCTAAGCTGGAATTAATTTTAATAATGTATTTTACATGATAATGATAAATGCAAAGTTACCAGTTTACTTTTAATAGAATCAACGTTTCTTCTTATATAACTGGCTCAAAGAGTAAAATTATAACTTCAGTGTGTAATATAATATAGGGAAAGTAAAAGTTGGAAAGGCTTTTGGTAGGTAGAGAGGGGGTAAACGTCAAACAACGTCGGACGGCTTCGAGAATTTCGCAGTAATGTTTTCCTGCCAGTGTCGTTTCATAGAATAAGTAATTTTAAATTATTATCGGCGGAACCGGACAATCGCATGTATTTATGGACTATTAATAATTATTAAACATGTATTATAATATTCAAATCATAATTTTACAAAATTTCAACAGCTATTCACAATTTATTAAACTATTTACTCGAAATTGTTATGAACATCTATAAAATAATTTTGTACGCCAATGTATCGCGTCCACTTCGGTGAAATCCGCAGCAAACCTGTAAATTTATGTGTATAAAGTGGGAGAACTGACAAAAGCCTTTCCAACTTTTACTTCTGTTCTAATAATTTTAACCTCATGTTTTATTCAGACCCTATCCTAACCTAATTAAAATATATGTCGAGTCAGACACATTCAAGATCCGGGGCTGTTTTTAACTGAATTTTATTGCCAATTAGTACATCTTTTTGTTGCACCCTGTATATCATTAACATCAGTTGAATCTAAATCCCAATTACAAGAAATCAATCTAGTTTAATTTTATCTAAATTTCGCAGTTTCTTTGGAATATTAGTTTTTAGATATGATTGCCATATCGGATTAAGACGAAGTTTGAGCACGACGCTATAGGTGGAGTGTGATAAGACAATCCACTAGAGATGTAGTTTATTCTACGACCCACTAACGAAAACCTACAATGTTAAAAAGCATTTTAGGTTAAGATAAAATAACTAATTAAAATTATTTGACTTTTACTAATTTATTAAATATTTAAATTAAGTTTCCAATTCTAGATTTGACCTCGAAACCTCTGAATTACAGTCAAATGCCCTAGTCTCTGCTCCACCTTCATACATAACATTTTGGTTTTAATACTCATAATTAAATTAATTTGAGTTTTAATTAAAATTTATGGTTATTTATAAATAAGACCAAATAAAAATGCTATTATTTATCGATTCTACACAAGATTAACTCCATTTAAATATATTTAATCTTTATAATTAAAAAATATACTGATTAGTTTGACAGAATTGTCACTAGTTTAAAATTTTAAAAATAATAGTAGTCTGGTAACCAAAATATGAATGCGATTGGTGTTCTTTGGTTAGAGTAGATATGAAATACACTCGTTCAGCTGAAGGCATTGGCTATTGCAGTCTATGCATAGAATAGTTGATGACTCCAACCATAAACATAATTTTTATAGAATTGAAATATGAAATTAAATAAAACTCCTTGGTCTTAATATCTCAATATTTTATTGTTTAATAGTTTCATCATACAATAAATAAAAATCAACTTTCAAGCTCTAAAATTATTGATCCCATATGAACAGTAATTGAGCTCTGAATTTATTCCATTTGGCTGTTGCTGTCACACATTATAATACTGGCTTCTTGCAATGTCATACAAATCCAGTTAGCAAGGCAATATCTAAAATAATTAAAAGATATATATAAGTACAGTTATAATTTAACATGGAATTGAATAAAAAAGAAATTAATATTTGGTCAGACTTATGGCATGTTTTTCGGCATCAATGTAAGAGTGGTGCATGCCCTTCATCATGTATTTTCTAATTAATAATTAGGGATAGCTTTTAATATTCTAAATACCAAACTTACCAGTACATTTGTGCAGTTGTTTCCAAAACTTGGGATAGGCATTCATCTTCAATTCTGAATTTCAACTGAAACAGAATAGAAAAGATTTAAAAAATGTTTAAAATTTTGAAAAATGTATGTTTTATAACTTAAAAATCAGATAGGAGCGAAAGACAAAAATCAAGTGTGTAATCACAACAAAAGTTCATTTGAACTATGAATTCATCATTTATAAAAGTATTATTTTTAATACTAAATTACAATACAAATTTATTAATTATTTATGTTCATATATACTGGGTGTTTCAAAAGTGTACTTTATCTGTAGGGTGTTTTATGGATTTCATTTTATTATCAAGGAACTATATTATATAATCACTGTTAAAATTTTGGTCAATGTAGAGAATTTAGAAAAAAAATTAATTTCATGCAGTTTCACTTTCTTGGAAATATGGCATTTATAATTTTGGAAGAATTTTTGAAATGTAATTAAAGTAGAACCCCCGATTATCGTGGGGAGGACCTGCCTGATAAAAAAAAACGATAATACGTCACACAGGTGGAGCTGTTTGGAGGGGTTCCCTGATGGTTACTACAGAGCAATGACGCGCGTATCTTGGATAATCGGAGCTCTACTGTATGTCAATTTTATTTTTTAATTATTTTTTTTAAATATCTTAAGCAAAAACTAAATTGTAAAATATGTGTGAATGTGCACTGTATGAAAGGTATCTTGACTAGTTAGACAGGTTTTTACTAACAAAGATAATTCGAGCAGCAATTCAAGAAATTATTGAAAAGGCTACAACCAGAATGGTTGTCATTTTGAACAATTCTTTGTTTCATATAGGTAATTTATTAAATAAAACGAATAATTAATTTTTTGACAATTTCTTAGGCTAACTGTATTGTTTATTTAAATGTTGAACCAATTTTTGTTAATTTAAAATCATCTTTTATTCTTAATTTCCTTATTTTTCATTATAGTTAAAAATTCATTTAAAATATTAATGATTTTTAACATCGAGATGAGCAAATTTGAAATACTGGTACGTTTTCACTCGAAATCACTACAAATTTTCTCGAAATTTCCGAAATCAACATCGAAAATTATGGTCGAAATCATTTGGATATCAATTCGTTGCTCAAAAATGTAAATGCAGCAGCTTGTGGATTAAAAGACAAGGGAATAGTTCAAAAAAGATTATTGTATAAAATTAAGTGGAATTTTCAAAGAAATCATAAAAAAAAAACATACAATTTTGACCTTTAGTGCTTTCCCATTAGTTTTAACTCTTGAAATACCTCATCAGATATGCCAAATTTTGTTTTGGAGGTGGGGAGAAATGTCTAAATTTTGTTAAGCCATACTTGGATTAATTACAGTTTATATCAAGGAAAATCTATGGCCAAATTAATTTCTGTTTATAACAGAGTGGTTGAGTTTTGGACAAATAAAAAATTCAGGTGAAAGGAGTGCAGCAATATTGAGTACTAGCACTGAGTATTAGACTACTAGTTCTCCATAACCAACAGAACACAAGGTCAATGGCATAAGATGTCGAAGCTGAAGACACCAATAAAAAAACAGGTGAAATCCATTAAACACTATCTAGGTAATTACATAAGATATACCCTTTAATAATGGGTAATTTCAAATCATCCAAGTGTCCCACATCTATGATTAATTTATGAATTATATTTATTTACACTGCTTTATTATAACATACTTGGACTCATGGGCGTCGTTACATAATTTTCCAGGAAGGAACAAAAAAAATTTAATTTAACTTTCTTATTTTTATTAATCAAAATTGTCATAATTAGCAATACTACGATGGTAAAGGTTTTGGTAAAAAATTTATTTAGTTAAAATCAAGGGGGTTGAAAATTGTTATAGATGGATTTTTATTGAAGAATTTATTAAAATTAAGTTGGAATTTAGTATTTTGTATGGAGAGAAAATAAAATAATGAAAAATTATATATAAAAAAAAAACTAAATTTTAAATACATATTAATAGACAGATGCAGAGACAACAGATCAGAACCAGCAGATTAGAATACAAGGAACACAGCAGTAGAAAATTAAGACATTGAATTTTGTATATTTAGAATATTTATGATCTTTTTTTAGAAAATTCGACCCACTCCAAATTGATTTTGGTTAAAAATTACAAAATTTAAGGAAATTTCCATATCAATACATAGACGCTCATGCTTGGACCATGTAAATAAATAAAAATTTAAAAATTGAACGGAATGGTGTATTGAATGAATTGTTTTTTTTTGCAATTTGTTTTGGACATTCTGTTGATAAAATTAATACTACATAAAAACGAACAAAAGTAGACATACAAAATTATAAATGTAAAAATAATTACCTGCATAATCGCCTTTGAATAACATCTTCAAGATAATTACATTTTCCTGAAATTAAAATAAATTGTTAGTAATTATAGTCAATATATTAATAACTAAAAAAGATAAGAGCAAAATTCAGATAGGAGCGAAAGACAAAAATGCAGTTTGTAATCAAATAATTTCATTTGAACTATGAATGCATCATAAAAAAGTATTTTAATAAACTTAATATTGAAATATCTAAAATCTTACCTCAATTAAGTTTCCAATTTGAGTAGTCTTAAAACGTCGGCCGTCAAGCTGTAACAAATAAAAAACTGTTAAAAAACATATTTTTACAATATATATTTTTTTTATATTAAAAATTAGCTTCAGTTGGTAGTGCATGTTGATAAAATCATTTGTTCTCATATCTTGGTGATGAGGTTGTTCATCATAAAAAATAGGAGTTGAAATAATTTTTTTATTATATATATATAAAAAAAATACAAACCTTTCAAAAAAAATTGCCAGGATTGAATTTACATTTATAGGAATCATTTTTGCTGTATCTCCGTATGACCTGAAAATAAAAAAATAATTTTTAAAATTGCCCTTTGTGATATATATTTTATAATAATAAAAGCAGTAGTCAGTTGGTAGTGCATGTTAAATGAAAATATCATCTGTATCATAAGATTCGGTTAATTATCATCATGTTTGAAATTATCTCACTATTTGAAAGGGCAGATTGTAGGTAAAAAGGATGTTTTACTTGGTTCAAAAAACTATATAAGTAGGTTTTTATTTCATATATGAGGGGTCTAGAACCAAAGGCAGCAATCTTAATTTTTAAGAATTTTGGATAATTGTGAAAAACTGTTTTGTTATATTTATCTGTGTTAAAAATTCATCCCCGTAAAAAAAAATATGGAGATACATTTTAAAATTCCTTTTAAAAATTTTATTTTGAATGGGTGACATCCTATATAAAATTAGTATTTATCTAAGAGCTAGTCAAAATTACATGTCATATACAAAAGGTAATTAAACATTAATTTTATAATTAACGGGGTTATTACAAATTAACTCAGTCTTATTACACTGGTAACTCTTTAACAAATTCGCAGTCAGCAAAAACCAGCAAAACTAAATAACATGGCGAGTGCGAAAATTAACACTAAATAGGGCGGATTTTGCTGGTTTTGGTACCAATTGGCACGTGGAGATTGCCGGATTTAAAACTAACACTGAATTTCAACATTAAATTTTAATGGGATTAAGTTAAAAGTAGTATTGTAATTAAGGGGACTTTAATGTCCATGTCCTAGCCACTCTGCACTAACATTTAGAATTGCTATGTTGCCATATTTCCATTCTTGTTTTGCAGTTTGTTTTTTATCTTTTAATTTTGAGGACAAGAAAAATCTGTTTCACAAAAATACATCATAATAGTCTACAATCAAAGAATATTTTTATTCATTTCTAAAAAATATATGATTGACAGCATCTCAGGTAACTCAACTTTGCTTTTTCCTAAATTTAAAATATCAGTACATAAACCTGAGCCCCCTAAACGACAAGATTAAAAAAGGTGAAAAATAAAAGGTTGGCAGGTACTGGTTTTTTGCACATAGGTTATTTAGGTTTCTTTTTTTTTTAAATCCTAAGAGTCAAAAATCGGGTCCATAACACTTTAGTGTCACAAAAAGTAAGCCATTTAGAAAGAAAATAGAACCATTTTGAATGTGGTAGAGACTAATTCTTTACAAAAAAGTGCGGATTTTTTCAAAATATAACCATTTTTTTATAACCTCAATTTTTTTATTTTTTGGAACATGAGTGAATTGTTCGCCGAGTTCAGGTACGAGTTTTGCAAAAATTTGTCAACACTCAAAAAAAACTAGTTTCTATAGTAAATTTTCGCAAAAAAAATATAAAAACACCCTTTTTTGAGAAAAATATAATGAAAAATTGAAGTGATCTAAAACCATATATTTTGTTGTTTGTAAAAATGCAGTATGTTTACCTATAGAGAGACAACTTAAAAAATATATTTTTCGTCATGAAATGTACCACCCCAAACATTTTTCCCATATTCGCACAAGAAAACATCACTAACAAAAAAATTATATATTTGTTATACTGAAATATCAAAATATTTAAAAAAAATTACGTAACCGAACGCACGAAAAAATGAATTGAATGTCGCCTGAAATGAAAGCATACCTAATTTTTCAAAAAAAATCGCTTCCCGGCCAACTGACACAGATCAAAGAATATACATTCTTGCTTCTCAGCTTAATATCATTACTTCTGCCAAACAAACCTAAGTTGTCTTATCTATTGATTGTTGCAGTAAACACAACATAAAATTTAGAAATATTTATTGATTTAAAATACATATTTTTCTGCAATATGCTCATAAATAGTCTTTAATAAATAATCAATAAAACGCTTAAAACCTATGTATAATATAAAAACACAAATAAAATTGCGATAAATGAAATCAAACTCTCGACAAACGCACAAAAGAGCATCCGCGAATCGAAATTACTACGCTTCTATCAAGTAATAGGTAGTTTTCAACATCCGCAATAAAAAATAGTTCCAACTTGGAAAGGCCATTTTTTTGAATTTTGGCTATAATCCGCAATTTTTTTTTCAAAAATCAAGAAATACCTATCTGTAGTTTTATTTAAAACATATGTCAAATCTGTAATTTTGTGACACTAAAGTGATATGTCACCCAAAAATCTACAATTTTAGGTTTTTTAAGATAAATATTAAGAATTCACAATTTTACTAATCAACTCTCAGGAGAAAGGGTGCAAAAATGAGCGTATATAAAAACATGGGGTCCGGACGACTTTAGGGACAGTGGAATTATAAAGAATTTATTTTTTATCAAAAAGAGCGTATTTTAAATAGTACATTAAAAAAAAGATTGCGGTAAATGCATTTAAAAAAAAATTATTTAATTTCTATAAAAATCAGCATTTTGACGACTGTAAACATCGAAACTCGATGGTTTCTGTCAAATTTGGAAAATATAATTGTAACGTTGCCGGATTGTGATAAAATTAGTAGTTAATATAAAATTGTGATTGCACATACCAGTTCATAAATATGCAACAAGAAAACGAAGCAACGACTTATCGTAGGGTGGCGGCTTCGCACCAAAAAACATCAACCCCTACCGGCATAGACTCCAACGGCCTAGACACAGCTCAAATTGAATAATTGAAATGAAGTATCAAATAAACACATGTATATTCTGGTTTTATCATCTGGCCTGGATCTATTGAAAAAACAGCCACTGTCATTCCTGTTATGTACGTTCTTTTACTATGTTTGACAACACCACATTTATAGAAATAAAAATGTCAGTTGTCATATTATTCATAAATAAAAATAATATAGAAAGGTATTATGAATATATTTATTTACAACAAATAACAAAAATCAATTGGCAACATCACTAAAATCTTAGTGTGACAAAAAAATTAAAAACAATATGGCTACCTGAGAATGTTGTGAATAAATGCATATTCTTAATTTTTTAGCTTACAAAGGTGTTTTAATAATATTTGTTGCTTTAATTAGGTTAGTGCACACTTATAGAAGATTAAAAAGTGTAAAAATATTATGGTTTTACTTAATCTTTGTGGAAAAAGTGACAAAATTACCATCCCTAATATCGTCCTTAGCCAAAACATGCAAACATTTCATCACAGGTTATAATTACTTCTTGATATTGATATTAATGATAGTGACAATAATTTTTGACATATTATGAACTAAAAACCTAAAAAAACCGTTAAAAACTAAAAAACCTACTTAAATATTTTTAAATTCTTAGGTTTTTCCATCCCTGATCAGTGTCAACTTTAGATAAAATATATGCATTTTATTTAATACACTAATTTTTGCACCCTTTCTCCTGGGAGTTGATTTGTATAATTGTGAATTCTAAATGTCTTAAAAAAATTGTAGAATCTGCACTTTTGTTTTAAGAAAACCTAGGTGCAAAAAACCTGTACATTTCTAATTTATGTCTCTCTCGTCTAATAAGTGGGAGAGCTGCAAAGTGATCTTTCAAATAGCGATCAGTTTACAATAGTATTAAAAACAGCAAAAGAAAAATACTCACCCTGCAAATCAGCGAAATTAAAGTTCAAAATGTGTTTCAAACATGTCCTTTTCAGCATTTTCACTTCTTTCTGCAAATAAAAAAAAAAACTATTTAAAAACTGATAATTTATGAATAAAAAAATATGACAATTGTTCTAAATCTATCAAGAATCAAATTAAAATCTACTGGTTTAATCATAAGATGTCACATTTCAGATTTTATATTGGCCATTCATCTTTTAATGTCCACATCCAACAAATAAAATAATTCCACCTAATAGCCAACCATCACAATGGACTATGCAACACAATCATCAATTAACCATTTTATTACAGCCAACTTTATATTTATTCTATTTACTTGTACATCTTATACTTAAGATTGGACAAATCTGGTGAGTAAATGGATATACATGAATGGATTTGTAGGATGTACATGTCCAGGGTACAGATCCAGCAAACAAACTGACATGAATGCAGCCTTTAATGAATGATCCAAAAACCATATCACATCCAATTAACACTTTTATATTTTAGTGCAAAACAAAAAACAATGTAATAAAGCACTAACTCACATAGGCCACAAGTAAAGTCAACCTAATCATATATTACAAAATACTTAATTTTGAAGACTTTTCATATTACATACCTTTTTTTCAATCTGGTTTTATAGCTTTGCACTGCACAAAAATTCTAGGGACATCAATGTTCTCCTTCTTATTAATAGTCCTCCTGTGTATATAAGTATTTGAAGCTATCTCAAAACCAATCTCTTTTAAAATATGCCCTAAATATTCTATAGAAAAATAGTAACATCTAGTTCCATCCTGCCGCATATACAAATTATCTGCTATTTTATGGCCAGCTTTAAATCTGAGTTGGGCCATATCATATAAACCATAATCTCTAAATAGTAAGATTCCATTAGGTTTAAGTAACTTGTAAATATTTTTTAAAGTAGATAAAAACTTGTCTGGATGAATAGCAGAAAGTACGAAAATTAATGTGGCTATATCTATACTACTTTCTTCAATTTGTGTAAAAACATGCTTTGTGGTTATATCAGCTTGAAACACGTGCATGCAACTTGGGTTATACTTAGAGTTATTTTTCACAATTTCAATCGCTCTTGGAGACAAATCGCAAGCTACTATCCTAAAATTTAACTTTTCTTCTATTAATGGGTAAATGAAATTGCCTACGCCGCATCCTATTTCGAACAATACTCGTTCGGTACATTCGGCTCGATTTAAAAGATCTTGAAATTCTCTCGTCGTCCAATGACGATCTCTAAAAAATCTAGTTTCATTGCGTTTGTAAAATAGATCCCAATTCTTTTTAGCTTCTATTTCAAGCGTGTTCGCTTTGTATTCACTAACTTTTCGTGTATCTTGAATTTTAAGTCTTTCCAACTCGATGTCGGATAAGACTTTAGTTTGTTTTGAAAAATCATCATCAGCCATAAAATAATTATGTAGTTGACTTTATAATTGTAAAATAAGTTAATTTAGATTGTTTCAGTTGTAAATTTTAACAAGATGGTTTAAATTTTTAAAGATTAAAATTTTTTGTTAGCGTGGCTTACCTCTTCTCTCTTCTAAACACAAAATTGAAATGAATAGAAAAAATAAAATCGGCAGAGACGAAACAGAAAACAAAACGTCACATGCCGGAAAATGGCAATGTTACCAATTTAATAAAAAAAAACGTAATAGATTTGGGTTTCGGCACGGCGATTGCAGACAACGGGTTTCGGCCACGGTTTAGTTTAAGCCCCAGTAATAGATTAAATTCTACTTAGGATAGGACACATTAGCAATGATACATCCAGCACTCACTTTGGTTATGGGACTAAAAAGAACCAATTAGAACGGGAGACGTCACGACTGTGGGCGGGATCGATTGACAATTAACACGTAGCAGTTAGATTTTTTAACCTAACATTTTTGTTTGTGCCAGTTTTTGTTTTGGTTTTACTCACGGCCAAATATTTACAGTAATAATCCTTCCTCCATGATTTACAGTTATAGTGTGTGTACATACAATCCATGTACAATCGTGGTTTTGATGTTTGCTTTTACCATAGTTGCTTACCGAAATAATGGATATCGCGCCACTACCCTCTTTGAATGATGAATTTAATGTAAGTACAACATTTTTGTACCTTGTTTCTCTAAGACGAAAATTAAGCCTTTCAAGTAAAAGTTCATATTTGTTTTCTTTTGTATAACTACTAATTAAATATTTTTGCTGAGAAAATTGGTACCTACATGTATGTTCATAAACATAAAGTACAAACAAACTGCTAGGATTTTTGTGTAATTAAATCTTTATTTTTCAGTCAGTTTTTCCACCTGGTTGGGGAACAACAATTATTGGTAAAAAAATAGTAGAGGGTGAAGATAAGTTCCCGAATGTAGAATTGCATTTTTTCATCAATTGCACCAATGAAGAGGAGTTTGGAAAGTGGTTGATGGAGTTTGAAAATTCAACAAGTTCATCATACGTTATCGCCTGTACAGACGTTGAGAATGGAGCTAAATTGAAACTGAAAAGAAGACTAAGGTAATAAAGGTTTTATTATTAATAAAACCTTTGGAAAACACAGATTTTACAGGTTTCAAAAATTAGGTAGTAAATTAATGTAATAAATATCACATTTGTTTATGCTCTTATTTATAATGTAGGTTATATTATTTGTTACATGTAGGTTTATTACAGTTTATTATTATGTTACCTGGAAAATTTAATTTTAGGTGTCATCATTCTACACGGTGCACTAAAACCTACAACCCGTCCTTAAAAAACAAAACTAGAAACACCAATTGTCCTTCGAAAATAACTGTAAAGATACATGTTATTAGAAAAAAGTATAGGGGCAAGAAAGAAAATTTCCAACTCATACAAGAGGCGCCTTGTGAGGTTAAACTTATTTTAACACACAACCATATGACCAATACTGCAGATTCTTTACGGTTTCGTAAAGTTTCTAAGAATGTAAGAGAAGAGTTACTAAGTCTTTATAAGAATGGCCATACAGCAGGAACAGCTTTGGAGATGATTAAATGTAACATTCAGCTTACCAGGGATGATTATGTGACAGCTTTGGCAGACCGTAATATATGTCCAACCTATAAATACTGTTATGATCTATATATGAAAGAGTTTAAAGAAAATTATGGACCTATGAAATTTGATACAGAGGCGAAAATGTTTTTAGAAAATAATCTTACACTGTACAATGCTGAAAAAAGAGAAACAATAACAAACATTCTAGAAATGTTTATGGTATGTTATAAACTTAATTAAATGGGTTTGGTTCGGTTTTGGTATTTTATTTGGTGGTTATAATATGTATTTTTTTATTTATCGTTTGTATGTTTAGAAATAATTTAACTTGACAGCAGATATTGTTGAAATTGTATTAGTTCAATTTAATGAACTAGGTATACTATAATGTAAACCTTCCTATTTAGATTTGTAAAATATACCACTAATTAATTATTTTTTGTGTCCCAATTCAATTTATAAATTGGCAACACAAATAATTGAAATTAAATTTGTATAGATTTCTTTAAGGATGTGCACAACTTTATTTTCTAAAGCTTTTGTTAAATTATTTCATTGACTAGAATTATAATCATTTTTAGGAAGTAGCCAAAATCGAAGAGGACGAAAAATTCCTATACAAAGTACTGCTGTAGCTAGAAGAAAAATTAAGAAAAAATCATCAAGACAACTAAAACGATTACGTAATAATACATATGATACAAGTAGATGCGTAATGCCTACTAAATAAAAAATGTTATTAGTTAAATAAACTATTTTTTTAAATTAAACTGCTTATTTTTAAAATTCCTAATGAAATATTTAAATTTAAAAACCGTTTAGGTAATGTAGCTGTAGCATAAAAAGTAATTATCGTAAATGAGGAGTTGGCGGGAAAAACGATCAAATTCGGGGTGGATGGTGCCATCTAAAGATTTTTGTATATAATATATGCCTGGTAAACAGTTGCTGCAAAACGATTAAGATCTCTATAATACACCTAACAGTTATTTATGCAACTAGTGCGAAAAGCACTCTTTTCACACTGTTACATACAATATTTTTCGTAAAATAAATGATAGTAAAATTCTAAAACAAAAGTATTTTCCTTTACACCTTGTAGAAATACCGGCAGTTTTGTTGGAAATTTCCTGTCATAACCGCATCGAATTTTTGTTTTTAATTGTTTGAATTGTCAAGATGATCATTTGTTGGTAATTTTTAGGTGAATTTGTTCGTTGAAAGCTTATTAAACGTAATCAAACGCTTTTAAAATCTGATTTTTATTTTTAGAAAAATGCCTTTAAAAGTGTAGTAATTATTCATCTAATTTAGTTATGTCAAATATTAGTAATTGTGTAATTAATATTTATAATAAATTTTGTGTATTATTTGCGCTTCCTATGAGACAACGCTCGGAAGTAAAAAAAAAACGATTTTCTCAGTTTCAGCATAGGCACACCTTCATCGTTTTCCTCGCCACCTCCCCAGTTACTTTCAAAACGAGCGCGCTTTTATGCCCCGCCTATAATTTGGCGTTCGCGCGCTGTTATTGGCTCTTCCACGTCTCATAGCGGAACTGTGGGCTCGATGTAGTATTGCGAGACGAAACAGAAAACAAAACGTCACATGCCGGAAAATGGCAATGTTACCAATTTAATAAAAAAAAACGTAATAGATTTGGGTTTCGGCACGGCGATTGCAGACAACGGGTTTCGGCCACGGTTTAGTTTAAGCCCCAGTAATAGATTAAATTCTACTTAGGATAGGACACATAAAATGACGTAACGGTTAGCGCCGTTATTAAAGCAGAACATAAATGCATCGGCTTAAACCTTTGAAATTAGTTATAGGAACGAAGAATATGCTAAACGACCTTGGAATGAGGATGGTCTCTAAATATGGCAGACAAATATTTCCTGTTTCCAGTGATGTACTGTCAAGAGGGTGGAACAAAAAATATTCGACTATCATGTTACCTTCTAATTTTGAATCTTCAATACATTTGCCTCCTGCAATTCATTTATTTTCCTCTTCAGAATTTTTTTAGGGTTATCTGAACTAGCAGCGCCAACTAATTTATGAACTAACCGACGATATTGCGTATTCGCTCCGTGAGAATTTATGATAGAGAAAGCAAAAGCGAGAGTTTTGTTTATAAATATGGGCCTAAAAGTACAATATACTTATACGCACTGTACAACCGAAAATACAAGTACAATATACGTCAATTGTTAATATGAACAATTTTGCACTAACATCGTCATTGCTTTGTTATTATATAGAGTACCCGCCCAGAAGCACACCAAATCTTTTGGATATCTACTGGACATCCCAATATCCACTGAATGTCCAGTCCATGGTGGGATATCTATTTTATATCCATGAGATGTAATTTATAGATATGCAAATGTCCATAAATAATAGTAATTATATAGCAAATTATTAAAAAATTAGGCCATTGTGCTCGCTATTGTGGCTAATAGTACCGTTCAGATATTTAAAATTAATTTTTTAAGAGCCGATTCCACCGTTTGTGTTAAACGAAGTTTAAAATGACATTTTTACATTTTAATCTCCGTTTAACACAATGGTGGAATCGGTCCTTAAGGTGTATTCAATATCCCATGGACATCCACTAAATATATCAAAGTCTAGGCGCGAACGCAAACCATCGTGGATATCCACTAGATGAAATTTTTGATTTTGCTTCCTAAGTATAGATGGCGATACCACTTTCGCATCTACTCATGCTCAACCCGCCGTAATTGAGTTCGATCGAAAATTTGTTTCACAATCAGACTCCATTAGAGACTGGAGTCGAGAATTTCCATTTACTGCCGAAGAGTCCTAATAAGAATGACTTTCTCCTTAGTGGGCAAAATCAAAGGCAGACTGTTGAAAATATTTTGAGTGTTGGAAATATTTTTCATCTCTATTTTTCTTTCGACGTTATTCAATAATTATTGGTTACTTATGAACCTCTACTAAAGATACCCATAAAATATTTTGCTGAATATCTGAAATCTGAATTCTTCTATATCCTGGGATATAGACGGACATTTGGTTGGATTATCCACAAAATATATTTTGTGGATATCTCTGGGATTTCTTGTATTGTCTGGAAGATACTCATTAGATATTTTGCTGGATATCCATAGGATATCTTCTATATTTTGGATATAGACGGACATTTGGATATATATTAGATCCACGGAATATTTCTGATATCCTGTGGATATATTGGATATCCACAAAAGATATTCTGTGGATATCTCTGGGATTTGGTGTGTTGTCTGGGCGTTAAATGGTTATTCATAATTTTCATGATTTTTTAACTTTTTTTCAAAAACTGCATAGAATAGGATATAAACAATAGGAATGAAGTATCTTTTTACCCCGATCGGAGGGAGGGCTACAAACTTTTCGCCTCGGGGTAAAAATAAGTACCTCTTCAGTCCTTGTAGAGCCTCAGTTGCACTACATACCTTCCTATCTTAGAATGTCATAAACTTTGTCACCCTAAAGGCAACCTAGTATTTGGCAGCCTTGGTAATTAAAAGGTCAAACTCACTCTCCTGCGGTAACATCCGTTGCCAAGTAATCTTTTATTTATTGATTATCATGGTAAAATAATAAAATTAATTATTGTTACTTATTGTGACTTTCTATATTTTATTTTATACATATTTGTCATGCTTTTACTAAAAATATACTTTTACATCTTCAACAATAATTATTTTATATTTAATGTGAAAATATATAGCTCTTTATGAAACCAGTTACGAAATGCCTTTTTTTATGACATTTTATGCAACGAGTGAATATTTGCGGGATGAGCAGAGTGAGGTCCTGTAACATGAACGACCTGAGCAGTATGGAACCACCGTAAGTTGCTTAAAAAAAAAATAAAAAAAAACTTAACTAACTTACCTAACCTGTGCGGCCTGGAGTCATCGCGAGTTGGTTTGCAGAAATATTAAACATAAAATGAGAATAATAAAAAAATTGTGCGGTGGAGCCATATACCTACAGCAACTCACGAGTGGCATTGAGGGCACAATTGAGGCCTCTTTTATTTTTCTATGGGCATTAGTGGCATGTAGAAATATGCTGCCGGGCCAGCGAATAAATAGGTTCTTTCGTTCGTCCCACTGGTGTAGGAATGAACTACACCAACTTACACTAAACCTTTCGTTTGGCCCGGTGTAAAACCCACTATATACCTTCCTGTCGGCGATATATGGTGTACACTGGTGGATATTTTCTCCACCAGCTATTTAGCAGGAGTGAATTACACTCGACATGTGTATAAGGAATAATGAGGAAGTACATTAGGGTAAATACATTGGTGTAACTGGTGTAAACTACACTGGTGGAAACTACACCAACAGCGAACGAAAGAACCTAATGTAGGCCTTGGTTGTTACCTTAAGCAGGCAGAGACAACACCTTAAGTAAAAGGCCAAAAATGAAACATGGTTGAGATTTTAAATAACTTTTTTAGGTTAAGTTTTAATTTTTTATTACAAAATTTTCCTCTGGTATTTGTTTTCATAAGATCTTAAAATGAGCGTTTCGACTAAAAAGCCGCAAAAGAAATCTAGTAAAATTAAATTCGGATCAAGTAGTTATAAATCCGAAGAAGTATTTAGTCTTCCACTTCCCAAAACTCAAAGGAAACTTCCTAAAAGAGAAAGCTCCTTTAGCGATGATTGCTTTCAAGATTCAACTAAATATGAAGAAAAACTTAAAAGGTTTAGAAAGAAGCTGAAAACACGAACTGAAATTGAGCCAATATATCCTTCTACTTCAGAACAATTTGATCTGACCACCCTTCAAAAAAGACTTCTTTTAAATAGAAAGTTAAGGTCCAAAAAAACTGAAGAGTTTGAGAAATCTGATAACGATTTTAACTTAAATGAGTTTTTTAGTAATAAGCGAAGTATTTTAACTAGAAAGTTACGATTCAAAAAAACTGAAGATTTAGATGAATCTGACATTGATTTTAACTTAAATGAATTTTTTAGTAATAAGGAACAAAGCTTTGACGAATCTTTTACTGAGTCGCATTCTGGGATTGATTATGAGTTTCTTAGTAATGATATGAGTAAGGTTCAAATTAAAAATAGTAGAATATATGATAAAAATAGTTCTGTAATTAATGATAAAGATACAATAAATTGTACCATTGAGAACATTTCTGATGAAGATGAAGAAAATTCTATTGGCAGTAGTGTCTTGATTGATAATGGTAAAATATTTTTTTATAATACACTTTCTATTTACAGAATATTATGTTATTCTTTTGATCACCTAAGGAAATTATACATTTTTATGATAACAAAATTGGGATTATTAAAAACTTTGAAAACATGGCTTTTCATTGTATGGTATTCTTAAACATAACACAAAATAGTTCTTTCCTATAAAGGAATCAAGTAATTTATTGTTCTTCAAATGTACTTATATATTTTTAGATCTCTTTAATTATGTTTCAGTTCCTAGAGTTTTAAATCACGTTTGGTAAATTAGATTATACAATTATTGCAAATTAGTAAACTATACTGCCGTGTTAATTCAAATGGCCGTAACTGTTTAATACATGAACGTGAGAAAAATCGATTTTTCAAGAAAAATCACATCCAAATTTCTAAGCGTTAAATCTGAGATTTTATAGAATATATATCCATGAAAATTATAGAGATGAACAAAAAATTCATTGTTGTCAGGCGTAGTGGTCATATCTTTATATCAAGCAAAATTGCAGATGACCATTTGAATTAACACCGCAGTATAGTGATATATATATGTTATGTTGAGAATGGGGTGTTAATACACTGCAACCTAAAAGACCAATTGTGTCCCTTCTGCCACTAATGCAGCAAGGAAATGTCTCATTGCATATAACGACCCTTCCAATCCTATCTTCTCAAATAAGTAGGATTTAGAGTGGCTTCAAGTTAGGGAAATCTCCCTCTTCTATTTGATATGCTCCTCTAGGTATAGTGCCCTTGGATTATGAAGTGCTACACATTCAGTCAGAATGTGAATGGATGTTTCGTCCTCCTCCTCACAGAATCTGCATTCACTATCTTCTACTACTCAGTTTACTAAGATGTCCTTTTAGTCGGCAATGCCCAGTAAGGATCCCTGTTACAATATGGAGCCTGTTCTTGCTCAGGCAGATGCAGGCTTCCGATCTTTTCTTTATTATATTCACCCAGAAGTATCTTAGCCCCCCCAAGAGATGCTTGAAGTGATATAGAAAAATATCCTGAAAAATTGAACAAATCGGTAATAGTCCCAAAGCATTTTAGCCTTTTTCATGGAAATAGACATAGGCTTATCAAATAAAGGATAATTTTCTTTAATGTATACTCTTAATTTGCACTTTATTCTAGCTATTTCAGAGGTCTCTTTAGAGTCTTCATCTGTTGAAATTGTGTCAAGGAATGAGGACATAATAAGGATCAGTAGTGAAGAAGTTATTTGTTTGGACTCTGAGACACAAGACATTAATAGAAGCAAAATAGAAACTTCCCATCAGAAAAATGATTCTTATAAATATTTTGACTTTGGTTCTCAAAAATTAGTAATTCTTAAAAAAAACTATGCAGTGCCATTTTTTGGTCTATGTTCTTTAAAAGTTTTACATGGAAAACTCAAAATTTTGGGTTGCACTTTAAACAAGAGGTCTAAGGAAGTTGATGTATACTCACCAAGAGGTTCTTCATTGTTAGTTGTGAGAAACATTACAAATAATAATGAAGAGAATGATTTTGAAGAAATTAAACCTATTTTAAATAGCAATGAAAATTTAAAAAAAGTAAAACTAGATATAACTTCAGTTATTTTTATTTGCTCAAAATTAGAAGATTGCAGAATCAAATTAATTGAAAAATACATTTCACAGCAAATTTTTCCAAAAATAGAGGCTCCTCAAATAATTTTCGACCCCAAAGATAAATTTAATATACTTGCAACCAATGAAGAATGGGATAAAGTTCTAAAATATGTTAATGTCTCCACAAAATTGTTAATTGCTGGTGGTAAAGGTGTTGGAAAGAGTACATTTTTGAGATACTCGATAAATTCACTTTTAACTAGGTTTGAAAAAATTAGGATTATAGATTTGGATCCTGGACAGTCGGAATGTTCAGTACCTGGAAGTATATCAGTTTTAACTATATCAGATCCTATTCTTGGGCCCAATTATACACACTTGCAAAGGACACAACGGTAATTATATTTATTATTACAAATAAAAATAATAAGCTATAGATATAAAGTTAGCACAACATGCGGATTTTGTCTATAATTTTGTGCAATTTTTTTGTGCTCTTCGCAATTTTTGTGCATTTATATATTTTTTAAATTAAGAGTATTGAACAACTTTTATTCATCACGCAATATTTTGTGCTAATTATTGTGTAAAATAAACAATCAATTTGGTGAAATATTCCTTTTTAATTCAATATTTTAAATGAAAATAAAAACACTCGAAATCAAGCACCACACAATATTTTTTTTTATTAAAATCAATAAAAAAAATATTTCTGGGAAAAACAATACTAATCTGTGAATAAATACTTGTATGATAATAGTAGTTTTTCTACGATCACTATCCAAAGTAGGCTTTTGCGCAAAGTTGACGTTTTCTGTGAACTTCCATTAAGTGACATATTTGTCGCTCGCCGAGCGATAAATTTGACAGCTTTGTTGCTCGCCTAATTTAAATTAGCGATAATTCAATAATATTTCTTTTTAATAAATTATTTTCAAGTTATTTGTAAGTAGTTAAATGTTTTTTGTTATATTATCCAAGTTAACATGGACTTTGAATATCAACTGCATTTTTCATGATTAACGTAGGTACTATAGACAACACATTGTACATTACTTACAACAAAATTTCAAGTGTGCTCATAGAAAAAATCTTGTGTGCATTTTGAGCAAAAAGTTCGTTGCCGCTTTAGACAGATTGCCGCGCTCCGCTACGCAAAGTATCTTTATCGATTGTAAGCAGGTAGGGTTAGGTTTGGTCCAGAACACTGCGACCTCTTGGGTTTATTGTATTCCCCTGCTTTCCCCGTACTCAGGTACTATCTTTGGAATAGTCCTGTGTCTTTGGTTAGTTTTAACAGATTCCCTACCAAGTGTTCCTGGGGCGTCCTTTCCGCTTCTAGGCCGAAAAGGATGAAACGTCGCCTAGTAAGAGCTTCGCATTCGAAGATCACATGGTATGAGGTTTCTTCCTCTTCCATGCAGAGTCTACACGTAGTGGGATCATTGTGTAATCACATCACATGAAGGTGTTTCAGCAAGCAGTGCCCCGTTAGTAATCCCACAATGGTGGATATCTGAGGCCTTGCAAGTTGTAGTGCCTCAGTAGCCATGCGTGGGTCTGGTCCCCTTAGCATGAGCTTACTGATTCTGTGCCCTCTTATCTGTTGCCAGTGAATTTGGTGTTTTGTAGTTATCCACCTGTTCACTGCCTGTTGAGCAGAGGTTTTGCTTATCCCAAATACAGGTCCGGGTCCTGTGAATGGTAGATCTGATCCCTCTTTGGCGAGTTCGTCAGCCTTTTCATTTCCTTGGATACCTTTGTGCCCTGGTTCCCATGCTAGTTTTACCTTGTTGTGGGTTGCCAGATCATTTAGTATTCCAAGGCAGTTCCAGACAAGCTTTGACTTGATTATGTTTGAATCAAGAGCCTTTAAGGCTGCTTGGCTATCTGAGAGAATTAGGATGGTTTGTGTTTGTACTTCCTTCTTCTCGTACACATAATTCGATTGCATGTATTTCAGCCTGAAATACAGTGGCATGTTTTCCCAGTGAGACGATGATGTCGCATTTGGGTTTAACTCCATGTACGCCAGAGCCTGTTCCCTTGTTAGTTTTAGATCCATCCGTATACCATACCAGACCGCTAAGCAAGTATTTATCTATCTCCTTATTTACCTCGTTCCAGTTACAGTTGACCTGGAAGAGTCTGTTAAAGTTTAGAAGGGGTGTCATGTGATCTGATCCCATATTTAATATAGAATCATTTACTTCATGTGTTATTCTGGTATGTCCCAGTGGGTTCCAGTTGTTGGAGATTTCCAATCTGTATGCACTCATTCACTAGAATTACACCCATATAATAGTGCTAAATATAAAAACAAGGTTATAATGGAAACTTTATGTACACAACGAAATCGACGTCCTAGCAGACATGATTACAAAAAATTACAAGGGTATGATACTTAGCCGATTGAAATCTTGTCTAGTTGTATTGTGGTGTCTGATTGGCCATGAGTTAATTAAAATTATTACTTTTTTTTAGTAGTTATGTCATAATGCTATAATTTTTTTCTTTTTACACCATAAAAAAATAACTAGTCAAACCTCAGGCTGAAGAACCTCGGTCAATGGTCTTTTGTAACTTTTTGTTTCAATAAAGCCCTGTTAGGTATTATTATTTTATATTTTTTAATTAAATATTCTATCCAAAATATCAAGTAGCACAACTAAGACCGTAAATTATTTGTGAAATAGTTTTTTTTTAACAATCACTAGTTCGATAATAAAATTTACCCTCAAACTAAATGTTTAATGTCGGTACATCAGCATGGTTTTATGGCAAATCGTTCCATTGTTTCTAATTTATCACATTTTTCTCAGTTTTTACTTGAGACTTTAGATAATTGTGGCAAGTAGATGTAGTTATAACAGATTTCGAAAAGGCTTTGGATAAAATCGACCCAAAAGTAATTGTTAACAAGTTAGGTCAGTTTGGATTTTCATCAGCAATGAAACCATTTTTCCTCTTATATTTATCTTGTCAACAATTTGTTTTTTATAATGGATTTTCATCAAATTTATGTTATGCTACCTCGGGAGTTCCTCAAGGGTCCAATATGGGTCCTCTACTTTTCTTGTATTTTATCAGTGATTTATTGAAATTTCTGATATACATGATTGTTTATTACTTCAAGAACAATCAAATAAACTATATGTTTGGTATATACGCAATAAATTGTTTCTCAACATACGAAAATGCAAAGCTATACGTTTTAGCAGAAAAGTCAACATACAATTTTTTAACTATACCATTAATAATGAAGAACTGGTCAGGTGTGATTAGAACTGAAGCTGCCTTAAAGTCACTGTATTTTGCATTTAATATGTGACCCTGGATTGAGGATTTTTAACTGTTTGCATTAAAAAATCGAAAGCAGTCTGACCATTTGGTAATGCCAGGCCATAAAAGTGAAAAAAAAAAATAATTGGTTTCTATAATGTTTGCTGTATTGTAGTATTTTTCTAAAAATTTAGAATAATTTCTAATAATTTGTGTAATTGTTTAAATAACAATTAAAAGGTATTTTGATTGATAAATTGATTATTTCTTTAAATATAATTTACACAAAAAAATTCACAAAATCATGGAGTTAGTTTGATTGAAATTGCATGTTAAATAGCAGAGTTATCTTGATATTTAATTTAAACAAATATATTTCATCAATTTGATTGTTTATTTTAAATATGACTTAAACGAAAAATACACCAAATCATTACTTTATAATTAACCAGATTTATTTTTAATTTAATTAAATTATGATAAGAAGCAGAAACTAAGAAGCAGGATTAGTATCAGCTTCAATATCTTAAATAATTACTGTAGGCGATCATCACAAAAAATGAACTTTTGCGGATTTATTAAGTATAAATCTTTGGCCGCATTTACTTTACGGCCACTTTAAAGTATCATTTTTTGGCTGATTTACTTTATTTTATATTACTTACCGTTAAACTGGATCTATTTTATGAGACAGTCGCCTAAAAAATGTTTTGTGCATGCATGATCTTTTTTGGTTTAACCAGAAGTTATCAAATGTCTGATTCTATCAGAAAAGATTAATTTACGGCCTTGGTACACAGATAAATTTGTATTTTTAGGTCATATTTATCAAATATTAATATAGGCCACAACCCAAAGAAATACTTGCAGCTAATTAAATTTCTGATGGACTCGCTAGATACAACAGAGGACCTCCCAACAGTGATCAATTACATGGGATTCGCTAAAGGCATAGGCATAAACATAATTTCGTCTGCTATCACTAGCCTGAGACCCACTGATCTAATCCAAATAGAAAGTAAAAGTCACAAAAAAAATTTCGAGACTGACTTGACCGTAAAAACTGTTACAGAAAATTGTTATTTATTTGGTGGAAATTCAAAAAATTTGAAGTTTAATTTTAAAAAAATGGTTGCAATGACTGATGATAATACAGGGTGGTCTTTGGAGTCTAGACTGACTAGGGAGATGTGTATTTTAGCATATTTTGGTGAAATGATGAAAAATGGTGCAGATTCATTGCATAGTCACAATTTGCCTATGTATGAGTAAGTATCCCTAAAATATGCCATATATTATATAATTAGCTTTTCTCATAGATTTGCTGCCTTCTCTATTTCTCTACGAATTTCATTTAAATTAGTTGTTACTGCTTCCAGCCATCATGTCCTTGGCCTGCCACTGCTAGCATTCTTCTACCATTTTTAAAATCTATAAACAAGAAACAATGATAATTACAGATTTATATAATAGACATGTTTTTTTTTTGTTTATATTAGATTAGCAAATTTTCATATTTTACTTTGTAAAAAAATTCACAACAATCAACAGATGAAATGTGATTCTGCAAATCCAATATATTCTTATTATCATTTATTGACTGATATAGATATAATAAATGCTATCACTAAGTTAAATGCTAAAAATTACAACAAGTTTTTTAATAAAAGATTGTAAACATTAGACTGGGCCAAAAAAATTGACTATTTTTTTTTTTTTTTGAAAAATATCAAAAATGGCATTCAGAATGACAAAAAAAAATTTCGCGAAAATTTGAGCCCTTAATATTAATTTTAAGAGGTCTATCATCGCTATTTTTGATTTTTAGTCATAATTTGATGTTTTACGTTAGAACTGTCAAAACATTGAAGTGAAAAAAATTCCTTTTTACTTATTTTGATATAAAATTAAATTCTCTACAAAAAAGGTCTGATTGAAAATTTTTGTCAGACGAGCAGTTTCCGAGTAATTGAGCTTAATAAAAGGAATTTTTTGCACTTCAATGTTTCGACAGTTCTAACGTAAAACATCAAATTATGACTAAAAATAAAAATTGCGATAATAGACCTCTTAAATTAATATTAAGGGTTCAAATTTTCACGAATTTTTTTTTTGTCATTCTGAATGACATTCTCGATATATTTTTCAAAAAAAAAAATAGTCAATTTTTTTGGCCCAGTCTAGTAAACATATTATATTTGTTTAACCTTCTAAGTATTTATTCAATCTATAGCAGCAAGTTATGTTTTTAATACCAAGATTAAATGCACATTTGCCTGAAACTTTTTCGTTTCCTACTCATAAAATCAATATTTTTTTATGTGTAATAATGTTAATAGTTACGCCATTAAATGTTACTTGTTTTTTGAAAAGGGCATTAATAGCTGAAATGTAACCATGCATTATTATTTATTTTTTCTTTATCTTTTTTTGTATTATTAATTTTTAAATAAACTGCTCACGGAATTAGTCGGTACAGCTAATTTTATCGTCATTTGTAGAAGACTGTATCTCGGAAACGCCTTAGCCGATTTTTAAAAAAGAAGAAGATTCTGAAAGTTCATTATTTCTTGTATCAATGACTTGATGTGATCTTCAGTAAAAAGACATTTTTCAGTGTTGTACAGGGTGTGAGAGAATACAATGTAAAAATGTAAATTTTTAACTGCCTGCACCTGTTGCAAAAGTATTTTTTGTGTGGTTGTTGGCATTGGATGGATTTCATTTGCCACAGATGCGTAGTAGAAAAAGAAAAAGGGAATAAAATTTAGAATTCCAGAACTTTCATCGTAATCACATTTAGAAGTTTTGGTCGGTATCTCGGGACGTATTTGGTAGTTTTGTATTTTTTTTGTTTAGAAAAAAAGTTACAGGGTATTTTCAGAAAGTACGCATTTTTTAAAAATCGACTAAAGCGTTTCCGAGATACAGTCTCCTACAAATGACGATAAAATTAGCTGTACCGAGTATTTCCGTGAGCAGTTTATTTATCTGTTAGATTTAATATTTATTTTATATATAAAGTGTTATATATTTATTTGGCTTCTGATTGGATTTATTCCATTAAACAATAAATACTAATAATATATTAACATTATTACTTTCAGACTTGATTTGAACTGCTTCAAAATTACTGACACAGATGGTAACAATTTACCCCTGGCTGCTGTAAATGCTGGTGTGGTTACCTTATGTTCTCGAAGTGAAAACAGTCAAATATTCATCGTTTTGGGCTATGGACTGGTTAGAGGAATTGATCAACAGGCCGAAACACTTGTACTAATTACCCCGGAACCTTTAGATGTTCTTGAAAATGTATTTTATTTAGTATCAAGCGGTGTTTCTTTACCTCCCTCTGTATACATGTCAACTGATGGTATTACAGGGCCAATACCTTATGTTATGGAAGGCGAATTGGAAGGTCTGGGACAGATTACTAAAAGGTCATATATTCCAGCTAATAAGAAATAAATGTTTTGATTATTTTAGGCATTATTTTTTTCAGTTATTTGAATAAAAATTGTTTTTATTTTTGATGAAATATATTTTTGTTGAAATATTAGTTTTATAATTTTTAAAGTCATATACACGAACAAAAACATAGAAGCTTATCGCGCCGTAACATACAGGGCGGGCCAGTGGAATGCCTCAGTATGCAGAGCAAAAATTATTTGTTTTTTATTAAGGTAACAATTTAAAAATAATTTTACAGGGTATTTTATATTTGACTTGCCCTCGCTTTTCCCATTATAAAAATACCAAATAATATGGGATTATACTGGGTATTTCACGAGCTATAACCAGTTTTATATGACAATCCTATTGATTTCAATTACCTGTATACTACAATTAAAATAAGGGGTTTTCCGTGTTTGTCAACATTTTATGCCGATGCACTACTTTTTTCAATTCGAAACAAATTTATACAGGGTGAGTCAAAACTCAAATACATCATTCTCATTTTTTACGTCTAGGATACCCACCAGAAGCAAGTTTTAACATAATTCAATAAAATTTTAATAATTGTTAACTTGTAGCACCTTTTAGGATGTTTCTGATTTTTGATGACGGCTTTGTAAGCTGAAAGCTCTCGGTCGAATTTTTATTTATTTTTTTTAATTTTTACATTTCACTGTTCATCTCATTAGTATGTGCATTACTCCCAGTCTGCTTAATTATCTTTTTGTCTTTTAAATTTCAAAATCTCCCAAAATTATTAACTTTAGGTACAGAAAATACTTAAATGAAAATATAATAGGGTACTTTCGAATGGTGATATAAAACATTAAAAAAAAATGTGTGCAGGCATAAATGTTGACTAATATCGAAAAACTTTTACCTGAAAAATTGCAGTATAAAGGTTATTGAAATCAATACGATTTTCATATAAAACTGGTTATTGCGTGTTAAATACCCTGTGCAATTGCATACTATTTGGTATTGTTATAATGGTTAAAGCGAGAGCAATTCAAATATAAAATTGAATTAAAAAAAAAACTTTGATATGGATCTTTTCTGTAGAACCCTGTATTAGTAAAATTATTTTTAAATTGTTGCCTGTTCAGATATAGGTACATCTCTCTGTGAAAACAGGTTCAAAAAAATCAATCGATAGTTTTGGCTATACAGACAGAGACCTTACCGGTGGCCCATACTGTATATACACACATGGAAATAAATGTAGAAAGCTAAAATCCCGAACACAATTGGCGATTGTATAGATTTACTACTTATTACAATAACTTTGGATGATAGAAAGAAAGCAGTTAGAATATGTGTGAGGAGGATTGATCTGTCGCTTACTTTTCTAATTTACCTCTAGATACATACAAAAATATAACAGGTATAAAAGTATTGGATTATGCATAAGATTTTTATGATTGGGCCAGTTATAAATACATTTTATTGGTATGACAGCCAGCAGCCAGTAACTTGAAGTTCATGTCATTTAGACAACTATATCATCAAGCTATGTCAAAGTTTATCTGGTTCATAAATCCTGTCCCCACCTCTTGAAACTAATTAATAACCCTAAATCGATGCCTTATACCATTGACACCCACTGAAAAAAAAAGCAGCCCACCCTACGAACCCAACGCCCTAAGAGGGCCTGGATTCGCCCCTGTAAATTGCCTACTTGAATGTGCATAATTTGGTACCGGGAATTTCCATTAGGTCGTTAGTGTAATTTTGATACAATCTGTATATAAACGTTTGATATTTATAAAAAATTGAGGAAGAAATATTTTTTGATATAGAAATTCATCTTGGTGGTAGGTGGGGTTTTCTGCCAGTCGCTTTAGAGTGCCCATATAGCAAATAATGGTCATCGTTCACACTCACAGACTATGCTTTCATGGGATTCACTCGTGAAAAGTTTAGGAATATTTTTTTTTCCACATAAATTACCTACTATGATTGGGCAGCGCTTCATGTGCAGTTAATGCATAAAATTATATAAAAAAATACAGCTAATTTACCTAACCGTGCGCCCTTCTAAGTAGAAGAAGCGAAGGAGATTTTAAAGTTTTATTTAACATTATTAATTAATCTGCCGATTGTCCAAAATTAGATTTTCTGTACATGTCAAACTCAAAGTCACTGCGGTGTGCCAAAAGCATGAAGACCCTAGACTAGGTGGCTCGCAAAACCTAATCTTAAAGAAGACAAACTACTGAAAATCTTAACGAAAAAAATAACTATTGTAGAACAAGTATATTTATTAAATTTCAAATAAAAAGGACATTACAAAAAAGTACAAACATTAACTTCTTTTGCCAGATATTTAACATCTTTTGTCTTTAATTATGTTGTCTATTTGTGGCGCGAGATCGTATCCGGAGTTTATTTGTTTACATACGGATTGTGATTTCTCGACAGTTCTTTCTTGTAACGTGCGCGTTTTCAAAAAGTTTTTAAAACGCTCGAGGGCCGCATTAACTGGCATATTTTAAAATTTATTCGGGCCTCAGGAAATACTTAGTGGGCCGCATGTTTGCCAAGCCTGCTCTAGAGTAACTAGGAATGTTAATATATTCTCCCAACCTTTCCATATAGAAAAAATTATGGGTCTCAATTCTCATTAGGCTCTAATCCATAAATAAATGAGAAAGTTTAATAAAAATCTAATCTGTGGATGAGTAATTGATTAAATTTAAATGGATCCAGGCCGCACAGGTTAGGTAAGTTGGTTAAGTTTTTTTTAATTTTATTTTATGTATATTTTTTGTGGAGCATGCCGCGACTGCTCCAGGCCTAGTTCGCTGGACCGCTATTTCAAAACGCGTTCTTTTGACAGACTCATCCATTTTGATAATTAAGCACCGTTTTGGTCTGATCGCGCTGTTCATATACACAATATATTTTTAATAAGAAAACGTGGTAGAATACTGTTAATAGTGATTGATAAAAAAAGGGGGATTGAAAACTCTTTACGAGTGAACCCCCCCCCTAGAAAAGGGAGAATATGCCTTGAATTTATTTGCAAATGATTAGCACGCATCGAGGCAGGCGTTGGGTGGCAGGTTCCACCAAAGGAAAAAGGCCAAAATGATGAAGAAAATTACCATTTTTAAAATCTTCTTTACATTATAGTTGCGCATATGAACTAAAAATAGCCATTTTGCTCACCTATAAAAGTGTCCTAAACTATACATTAATTCAGCAATATCTACCCTACCCACACATGATTCTGTAAACAAATTTTGACATTTGTTGCATTGTTGATGTTGACATTTCATACGTGTAGCAAAATACGACACCGGTTTGATATTTGATTATGATAATTTTGATCAACGTGTTCTGCTATTTACATGTGTAGACTGATTTGATTAAAATACCACAATGATTTTTAAACTACTTTTAATTCAGATCAGCATCATTTTAGTGTCTAAGAATGCAATAGCAGATGATTCATGTCAAACTTTTGCAGGTGGTAGTGTCTATCCCCATTCAGACAAAGGTCGAGAACACAACTTACAAGTTACCAAAGCAGTCAGTAAGTTTATTTTTGAAGTATATTAAAAATTATATTATTTGGGAGAAATTTGAAATCAAAATCTAAAAAAAAAAACATTTTTCAAAGGTGAAACCAAGTATGGTTTTCTAAAACATTGTTTCATGAGATTTTCTTAGGAGTATGAACATGAATCCCAGAAAGCTAAGGGAGGAATGCTATTATTATTTTTCATTGTGCTCCATTATAAAGGTCTTCATACCCTTGATTGATGTTATTTCACTTACAGATGAGGAAAACCATCGAAAACTTAATCCACCTTTCTAATTGTATTGTTAATTCTGTTTTCATGGTTTAAAGTGATCTCAATTTAATGAGTCCATACTGCAGCTGAGTGTTTTTTCACCTGTGTTTCTGATAATTTAAATATATTTTCAACAATTTTAACTTTTAAATGAGACAATGATTAAGGATTTAATTTCATGTAAGAATTTGCATATCAATTATATTTTGTAAAATATAACATATTTTATTAATTTCTTTTCAAATATTTGGTAGGGGTGCCAGATTTTCAGAAATGAAAAGCGGGAGGTTTTAATTTTTGAAGAAAAAAACATTTTTTTTAATTAAATACCTACTAAATATACAAAGATATTATTGTAGCATCAAAAAAAAAAAAGAACAAAAAACAAATTTCAATGCCTGATTAATAAAACATTTTCAACAAGTCAACATACAAGTACCTATTCTTAATTTTGGTATCATTTTTCGCAATGTCACAACTGTACATTTGTATAAAACTTAACAACAGGTGAGTTCACACTTGAACTAAAACATATTTCCAGCTCTGTGGGTTTTTTTCTGTAAGTAAAAAGAATACTAAAAAATAATTTATTGTTTCGCTTCTGTTTACAGAATCATGCCACCTGGTATTCTGTAATATTGACCGCTAACTTTGGATGTCTGTTATATAAATAAAATACAAATATATAAAAAATATATGTAAATCAACAAAAAATGCTTACATTAAAATAGTTATACTTCTCAAAAAATGTCAAATTCCTATTGTAACCAATTAATTATTCTAAAATTGCAAATATTTTGAACTGTTTCCTACTCTACCAAGAAGACGTTTTCCTTCCTTGTGCAAAATTTTTGCAAATTCTTGACAAATTTCTGTATAATTAAATTTAATCATTAGTTCAGATTATTTCTTTCCTCTAGGCTACAGACTAAAAATGCTCTCAATCATCGCGTTTGAGTGAGGAAGAGAAAAAACAAGAGCAAATTTTGAAAACATAATAAACCCATTGCTGCTTAATTTTAATGTCTTTAAAATTTAGTGGTGGGTTTTCCAAATATGATGACAACTTTACAAATTCTTCTAAAAGTAGGTCAATATCTACACCAATGGCAAACTCATCAGAATTTTTTTATGAAATCGTCCAATTTAGGGTTGTTTTCAAATCCATCGCCCCCAGAAAAATAAAAGTTGGAGCTTGTAGAGATTACGACGGAATGACCGATAATTTAATAATATCGTTAGCATATTAATAATCTTTTAATACCTATTCAATGTAAAATTCGGGGTAAATTAGAAGATTTCCTAAAAATCGGAAGGTTTATAGCTTAGTTTAAAAAGCGGGAGGGAGTGTGAGAAATCGGGAGACTCCCGCCTAAATCGGGAGGTATGGCAGCCCTAATATTTGGTGAAGTACCTTTTTCTATATTACAAATCAACAATATAGGAATCAAATGTTTTGGTGGTCGTTCATTTATGGTGACAAAACCAAATAGCTCAAATTATTTATGTTCATTGGTGTGACATATTTAAAGGACCTTAAGAGCATAAAAGCAAACCGAATACCCTGAACATTTATAATTCCTTTTGAGCCTTTGTTTTTAGTCCGATTTTTATGAAATTTTCAGGAAATACCAATGATAACAAAACTTAGGGTGGATAAACCTTTTTTGTAAACTTTCGAAAAGTATTTTGATAATTTTTAGAGGAATAAGAAAACACATTTACACCCCATTCTGTATTAAATCTAAGAAAATTTGCTGCTTTTTGTTTTAATATCTAGTAGTTTTTAAATGGGAGGGTTTCCCAACTTTTTTCTTAAATGTCTCTGTAGAGTGCTGCCTTATTGTTGCACAAATTTAAAGCTGTCAATATTCTCGAGAGTTAAGATCATGAAATAGTTTAAGATCCGAATTAAGGTCGACCTTCACCCATCTGTTTAATGGATGAAAGTTTCTTTTTATTAAATAAAATATGTTCATAAATATACCGCACATGGGTTGCCTAAGAAAATACGGTCCAGACTATTTATTTTCTAAAAGTAAAAAAGAAATGACACCCTGTAAAGTATGCCCCAGATACTTCGACTATGCCCAAACATTAATCAGTTCACAGTAGGGTGGAAAAAATCTTAAATTTAAAATTTGGTGTATTTCTCTCCATTCGTTTTTGAGTTATCTTCAAAATTCGGAATTTGCACTTTTCCTCAAATATCTCCAATTAGGTCCATTTTAGGAAAATCTTGTATAGGGACAAAATAATAGAGAATTACATCATAAGTAACTTTTATAATGATTCCTATACTTTTCTTATCTATACACAGAAAGAAAAGTAAAAAATTGCCATGACCATATTTTATTAGGTAACCCATTTGCAGTATATTTAAAAACATATTTTATTCATTAAAAAAAAAAAAATTTATCCATTAAACAGATGGGTGAAGGTCGACCTTACTTACGGATCCTGGACTAAAATATTCCCAGTATAAATACATTTTTATATTAGAAAATCCCCACAACATTTTTACTTTTCACTTGAATAAGTTATTTTATAATCTACATTTCGTCGTAGATACTGCAATATGAGCTATGTCACGAAAACAATTTTACAGGAGACTATAAAATGCTAATATTATTACAATACATTTTTGGTATGGAATACTGACATAATACATATTGCAATGCCTGAAATACAGTTGGTTCCAGAAGCTTCTCTTATAGCAGCCGATGTGCATATTTCTACATGCCACACGATTCAGGATGTACAAAGAGCTAAGGTGTGACGTTATTAGAAAATAAATTGCATTGAATATAGGTACCTAAAGCATGTAAACATTAGTTAAAACTCTTTTTTTTTTTCATTTATCCCAATGACGTACAACTACTAGACTAATTTTTTTTACAAAAACCGAATTAGAAGCTTTCACGATAACACGTAGTTGCCAAATTATTATAGTAGGGTATGGGAGAGTTGTTACAATGACTGGTTATCATTATAATTCGAAATTGACTCAAAATAAGGCTCTAAAATGAGGGTCCATGACAAAATACTGCAAGGACAAAATAGTGCATTTTATGTAGAATTTTGCTGTGAAACTCCCCACGATGACTTCAGGGCGCACAGTTTAGGTAGGTGTTAAGTTTTTTAATTTTTCCTATTTTGTAAATACTTTTTTTATTAAAAAAATTCGCGAGGGTTCTAGGCCCACTAAGTTAGGTAAATTTTGTCCTGCGCTATTTTGCTGCTGTTTTGTCATGACACCCTAAAACGCATAAAAGACTTTAACGAAGTATGTTTACATTCTTAGTGTCAGTTATTATATTTTTGAAGTACGCCATTTACAATGTGACAATATTTAATCAATATTAATAATGTATAAGTGAGGCTACCAAAATTAGTTTGGACGCAAAATTGCGATTACGAGTGGCATATAGCGTGGGTATTTTGCGATCGCAAGCGGAGTTTAGAACCCGATGATCGGTACAACCCGATGATCGGTACAACCCGATGATCGGTACAACCCGATTCGCGATCATGAGTGGCATGTAGAAATTGCGGCCGGAGTTAGCTGATACTCGCCGAACACATTTTCTAATAAATGAGTGTGTTGGGCAATCGTAGAGGATATGCTGGATGGTCTGATTTTCTTGTTTGCACTCCCTACAGAGTGCAGATTTTGACAGCCCCAAACAATGAAGATGCTTCCGTACTTGGCAATGACCAGTCAGAATGCCTGTCTAGTCATAGTCAAGTATTTGTTTGCTGTAGTGTTGTCAGGATAACTTAAAAGCTCCCTGGCAACTCTGCAGTTTCTTATTTCATCCCATCTCTCCTTGAATTTCAGAAGGGAATTATCTTTAATTAGGTCTGTCACTACCACGGTCTATCCGGCCAGCAATTAGGCGGAATCAGTAGATCTGCCTGGGTGTATGCATGTTGATTTGGGTGTAGTGGTGTTGATGTAATCACTGCATCCCTTGTGTACCTTTCGCATAGCCTTTCCAATAACTTCATGAAAAACGATTTCAATCTAATTGGTATTTTTTTGGGACAATCCACCCTTCCAGGTTTGGGTATGAAGACTATTTTCACCTCTTCATTTTTTGAGGATATACTTCAGAGCCAATGAGGATCTGAATATATCCACCAGGTGCGGGATGAGTTCTTCCAGACCCCACTGACGTAGGGCTGGATACATGCCGTCAGGTCCTGGCGATTTAAATGGAGAGTAGCTAGATATTGCCCATCTCATTTTGTCATCGTCTACAATGTGTTTGGCACTTTGCCAATCGTAGACAGGTGGGTTGTATTCTTCCTCTGCCCAGTCGGCCACGTCTGTGACGACCGAGTCAGGGAAGTGTTTTGACAGCAGAAGTATGACGCTATCTTCGAGGTTTGTAAATTTCATGTCATCCTCTTTTATTAGCGCACCAATGCTGCAGCTTTTCGAAGTCTCGTTGCCTTCGGGAAATCTTCGATTTCTTCGGAGTAGGATCTCCATGCATCTATCTGTTTTTGACTAAAGATTTTTTTGTATTCTCTGAAGTGAGATTTGTAAGTATCCAGTCCTCTTTGAGTTTTGTGGTTCTTGCCTTATTAAAGGATTTCCTAGGCATATTCCTGAGGCGATTCAACTTGTGACACCATCATGCGGTAGTCGTCTGATCGGGGCAGGATTTCTTGTAGCCATTGATTATTGTGCTTTGGATAGTGTTCGAGTATTTTTTGAAAGCATTGTTATTGTTTGGTGTTTCGGCCTCCACCTCTCTCAGAGCCTCCTGGAGAAAGTGAGCATATGTTGCCCTGTCTGTCTTCCTAGGGTTCCGAGAGGTCGATCAAGTTTATTTTAAATGTCAACCAACGGTGGTCTGACATCGAAATGTTATCAGACACTTGCCAGTTTAGAATTGATTTATAGATACCAGTTGTGAATAAAGTGTTATCTGTTAGTGTTTGACTGCGAGAGTTAAAAAATGCCTTGCGCACCGGGGCGACTTAAAGATGATTGATGGTGCCATTTGACTAACAGGTGAGATAAACCCCGCCCACCATCATAGAAACGGTAACGCATGGCGATTTTTATAATCTGAGTGTCATATCAACAAAAATTAAAATTCTGCTAATATGGCATCCATCAAATCCTATAGAGAACCATGCAAATAAATTCACATGGTCTTCTGTAGGATTCGAAGCCCGGTGTCTCTACCACAAAATTGCTCGCAAGTGAATGCGTAGACACCTACGCTACGGTCCCCCGATAATTATTACTAGCTCAAACTTCTGGTTCTGGCTATAACTCTTGTAATTTCAGTTCTTTTACTTGTTGAGCACAAAGTTCATTACAACATGTCATAACCATTAGTCAGAACTTTATAATATATACGATTTTTAAATAGAAAACTGAAATCAATTGAACAAAGTCATTATTATTAAAAACTGGATTCCATTAATGGTGATATTGTTTATTTTCCTTCGTTGGCAAGTGTCAAACTATATAGTTATTTCTCGATTATATTAAAATTTTAAAAATTGTGCAAAAAGTTGAAGCTTGACTATAATACAACAGAAAATTTATAGAAATTATAAATTTTAATATAAGAAAATCTTAGTACTCTCGTTTTACAATATGTTAACCCATGGATCATTCAAAATAAAGATGAGACGCTTATTTAGATTTGCATGTGAGAAATTAAAGAGAGGCTTTCATGAATCGGCTGCCTGCCGTGATTGGACAGATGGATACACCTCTACAACTAGTGGTCTAGTGTGCACTGTTCTACCTGTCTAATCAATGGTATCACTTATTTTATACCGTTCTTCTGGCGACATTGTATGAAACTTAACATACTGTGTACCCTTATACATTGTCTTATTTTTTTCTTAGTTTCTAAACCAGCGCCATTTTGGGAAAGTACTGCAGTCAGAAATGGAGAATTCATTACATTGAAATCAAGTGATTATTTTGGAAAATATTTAGTATTTTTCTTCTATCCTTTAGACTTGTGAGTATTCTCCCTTATATAAAAATAATAAGAAAAATGTATGTCTTTTAAAAATGTAAATTTCCATGAAAATAGATAGAGGTTCTTAAAGTATAATAGTTTCTGGTAAATTTTTAGCACCTTTGTCTGTCCCACTGAAATATTGGCATTCAGTGATAGAGTTGAAGAATTCAGAAAAATAAATACAGAAGTTGTAGCTTGTTCAGTAGACTCCCACTATACTCATTTGGCATGGATGAATACACCTAGAAAAGAGGGTGGTTTGGGTAATGTAAATTTCCCATTACTCTCCGACTTAACTCATAGCATTGCCAAAGATTATGGAGTATATTTAGACGATCTTGGACATACACTAAGGTAACTAGAAATCTGTTGAAGAATAACCCAATTCCAATATTATTTCTAATTTTGATCGTGCAATTGAAATCATGTTGTTAATTTTTTTTAGAGGTTTATTTATAATTGATACTAAAGGAATTGTGCGCCAAATCACAATGAATGATTTACCAGTAGGTAGAAGTGTAGATGAAACACTTAGATTAGTACAAGCATTCCAATATACTGATGAAAATGGTGAAGTCTGTCCAGCTGGTTGGAAACCAGGACAAGATACTGTAAGTACAAAAATGAACGCAAACGTTTTTTTGGATATTCAGAAATCTTAAGCTAGCTAAACAGTCGTTTATCCAAGCTATAGAGTCCTTTCTTTTATGTCATCTGGGTTTCTCATGAGCAGTATTAGAGCTGTTCCTGACTAACTATACGTTATTTTTTAACCGATAGCAAGTGCACATAACTCGGGATTTTTGAATCTGGTAATTTTTTAAACACTGCTATCTCTCTCTTATCCTCGCCTTACAACTGTTGGGTTGGCTATGACGATTACCCCATGTTATTGTTACTTTAAACAACTGTCATCGAGTCTATATGAGCAAGTGAAACTTTTTTGGTACACATTTGCACAAGCCTAAATTATAAATATGTCATTAATTTTTACCCTGTAAAGGGTTTCATACACTAAGAACATTAAACCTTTTAAAAGAAAGCTCTCATTGTGACTATCCAGCACTGTTAAGGCTATCTTTACTTGCAATGGTACAAAAGTTAAATGATTTTTTTTTAATTTGAAGTTATTTAATGTAATTTTATTTCAGATTATACCAAATCCAATTGAAAAGAAGAAATATTTTCAAAACCACTAGTGTCTTTAAAATACCCAATAAATACTTAAGTTGTAGTAACAAAAACATCACACACTTGACTGAATTTTTTGTTTATTTTCAAACATCACAATGTTTTATATATATTGTAAAAACACTAATTACAAAAACACAACTAATTAAATTATGAAAAATGTAAATAAAAATTATAAAATAAAATACTTTTTATCTCACCTATTTCTAAAAGATTAGCCACAAAAAACTGCTCATGGTATATTCTTGTTATTAAATTAAATTAATGTGCTCCCTAAAAGTAAGTAAATTAGAGCATTTTTGTATATTAGAGGTAACTTGTTGTTCTGGATTGAAAACAAATAGACATTTCTTTGTACGTGTTAATGAAGAGTTATCAAACAGTGGAGTTTCCCAAGAAACAGTTTTAGGACCGTTGTTGTTTGTTTTGTATACCAGTGATCCAGTTAAATCTATTAATTCTAATATCCTTTTATATGCAGATGACACAAAAATATATAGCAACCCCGTTCAAAATATCATAGCTATGCGAATTGATTTAGATACAGTCGATAATTGGTCGCAGCAGTGGCTACTACCACTGAAATCAGAAAAATGTACGGTACTGCATATTAGCGCCAACAATCCCAAAGTTCAATATAGTCTCAACAATAAGACTCTACAGTCAGTTACAGCCCAAAAAGACCTTGGTGTGACAATAACATCAGATCTAAAATGGGGAACCCATATAGCTAATATAACTAAAAAAGCGAATAGTGTTATGTATCTGGTGAGAAGAGCATTCTAGGATCACTCTGAAGAAATGGTTCTAAAACTTACATTTGGCCAAAACTGGAATTTTATCAAGGACATTGAGATGCTAGAAAGAGTTCAAAGAAGAGTCTAAAATCCACAGTGTCAAAGGTTTGGCAAGGTCTAAGAATACACAACGTGTTGGCTTTTTAGAATCAACAGATTTATAAAGTTTGCTTGTTAATTTAGCAATAGCATTATTGGTAGATAAGTCTTCACGGAAACCATACTGTTAAACCCTAGCCTTATTTAAGCTGTAGGCTTGACGTATACTGCCTCCGATCATAGTGGACTGTATTCAAATTAGATTAGCTGGGGTGGAGGCCTTATGCTCCACCCTGTAGCCTCTGGAAGATATTCTGATCATGTTGACCCTTGAAGTTCTAGTTGTAGCACTGGGTGTATTAAAAATAAAACCATCACCCTACATTTGATTTTGGTATATTCACTGATTGATACGTTCACATATTTTAATACATTTACAAACTTTTATTTTTACATAGGATTATTGATAAAGAGTTACATAGTTTAACTTTTAAGAAAAATGAAATCGCTAACACTTGTAATGATTACCGCGATTACCAGCTTTTTAAATTTGATTTTTTACATGTTGCTTGTTTGTCTGAAGAAAATAAAAAAGAAAGTGAGCTTTCTTTCGTCCCGCGTTAATTGTCAACCCACAACGGTTTTTACCCTTCTTTTTAATTGGCTCTCTTTAACTGCTTGCACATGCATCTTGAGACTGCCAGTGTCGTTGAAGGTTATTTGAAAGTTAAGAGGGGTTGATATTGAACAGCTTTGGATATTACTGGTTTATACAGGGAGTGTATTTAGTATTTTATTATTTTTTGTCAAGTGCGGATTTAGGTTAATCTGCCCTGCAGATAGGACATGTTGAATATAATTTCAATACATACTAATTTTTAGAAATTATTTTATATTTATTTAAATATTCCATTAATCTACTATTTAGTTTTTTCGAAATTTTTTGTAAATGTTAACGAAATCGGGCGATAATTTGTTACGTTTTTTTTTTGTCACCTTTTTTATGAATTTGAACAACTACAGTTTTTTTAGATTATCAGGGATATGACCTTCGATAAATATAATGAATTTAATGAGTACATTCCCTTAGAGAATAGTCAAAATTAACAATCTACAAATTGATTATATTACTTTTAAACTACTGTTTTGAGCACTATCGAAAAAAGTGTACTTCAAAAAAAGTAGAACCATACCTATTGTCACGTATTATAGGATAGGATGTAGTTGAAACCATGTTACAAGCAACAGAATTATTTAGTGATAAACTTATATTATTTCTAATACAACGACTCTTGTATACAGTGTGGAACAGCCAAATGGAATAAATTCGGTGATAAATAAATGGGGGCGTGTTCGGAAAAACGATGGGACACGTTGATTGGTATTTTTAGTTGCGCATTTTTTTAACAAAAACTTTTTATACGGGGGCGTGTCTTGAAACAGTGGCCAATAACAACTTTCTTATTTTAAATTCTTCAGAAAATTTTAGACATATTTTGTATACTATGTCCTATACCTAACTGTTTTGGAAGTATTAAATGTTTTCAGATTTATTGCAAAAATTAACATTAACAAAATAATTGTTTGATTATAATGCTATACAACACACTACTTATTACATTTAGGTCTTGATAATGAGAAAGTAAGCAAAAACCATTTCAGCGTTCCTTTTTATTGATATGAAATAAAAAAATATGTACTTAAATAGTTTTGTTTACTTTTGTTTGAAACGCCTGACCTTAGCAAATTGTTATCTGACTGCATGACAGTAGTTGTCAGTGTTATAGTCGTTTGAATTCCCTTAACTGCACATCAGAAAAATGGTTCATTTAACAGAAATACAGAAAATACCAATTCTACAGACGATTGGTTATGAAGATAACACAAGGACACAAATGAAAGTTGCTCGCTTATTTCTTGAAAAATTTCCAAATTTGCCGCTTATAAGGGACAATTTGTAAAATAGAGAAGCAGTTTCGTGAGCTTGAACATGTAAGGCAATGCAATAACTAATGATACCAAATTGACAGCCCCAATGTTCGATATTAGCCATGCATCGGTTATTCGAACATTAAAATAAAATGCATCCCTATAAAATAATAGCAACTCAGCAGTACATGGAAGGCGATTTTGATAGCAGAACGCAATTTTGTGAACAAATGATGGCAATGTTCGATAATATGGTGATCCAATAATTAGAACATGTTTTGTTTTCTGATGAGTATACCATTACACTTCACGGTCATGCTAATCGTTAAAATTGGTCTAGGGAAAATCCTCACTGGATGAGAGAAGAACATATACAATACCCTGAAAAGGTTAATGTTTGGGCAGGAATTGTTGGCGATCATATCATAGGTCCCTTTTTCATTGATGGCGATAATTATTTAGCAAACCGACAAGTTCTAGCAAATATGATATATGATTTCAGCAAGATGAAGCACCACCCCATTACCAAATGAATGTCCGGCAGTACCTCAATCGAATATTTCCAAATCGGTGGATAGGGAGGCGAGGATCGATGGAATGGCCAGCACGATCTTCTGATCTAACATCATTAGACTTTTTCTTATGGGGATATGTCAAGAGTATTGTATACAAAACTAAACCTCTCGACCTAGCTGACTTAAGAAGACTTATAACGCTTGCAATTGATCGGTCACGCCTGAGATGTTGAGTAACGTTAGAAGATAATTTTATTTCAGATTAGAATGTTTCCAAGAGGTTCCTGGCGAACATTTTGAACATCTACATTGATGTTTTTTTTTTTGGTACATTATCAAGAAATAAACAGTATTATTAGTTTTTGAGTGTGTTGTAACGAATTTATGTAATCAAATAATTTTATTTTATTAGTGTTAATTTTTGCAATAAATCGGAAAACATTTACTTATTATTTCCGAAACAGTTAGGTATAGGACATAGTACATAAAATCTCTAGAATTTTCTGAAGAATCCAAAAATTGACAAATATACAGGGTGTTGTATTTAAAATAAGAACTACCCAATTTATTCCATTTGGCTGTTCCACATTGTATAAAATAAAACAAATTACTTCCCCAACATTTATTAAGAAACACTAGATATATAACAGATGTACATAACTGTCTAACCTAAAGCACAGAAGCCTGTTTCTACAGTTACCACTAACTGATTTTTTTTACAATGGACTTTAATACAATAATTTTTCGAAGTCAGTTTCATAATGATCAACATTATGCAACTGTGGCGTAAAGCAGATCATTTTTACACTTGCTGCGATTATAACAAATATAACTTTAGGAGAGAGGGGGTACATATAGATGGTATTTTTCAAATTCCAATATTTATTTTATTTTCTCATAATTTAAAATTTTCGTTACACTGACCACACACTGTATGACTATTGTGTAATACATGTTCAAAATAAAAATAAAATTATTCTTCATTAAAAAAAAAAGTATTTGTCCACTTGTGCCTCAATAAAGGGTGCATGTGGACTCTGAAGGGGGTCCATGTGGACAACTCTTACAATACACAAAATAAAATAATGTTTCAATTTATTTGTAAATGTAAAATAGAGTGTAATAAATTATAAAATCATTTTACATAATACTTTCTAAGGTCTAAACTAAATGTGAAGTAGTCGGATGTCCTTGCCGTCCCCTTTTGACTCACTGGTTTGAGTAACTTCAACACAATATCATCTCTTGTAACTGAAGCCACATCACTGGCGAGTGGAATACAAAAGTCCATCTAAGGAAGGTTCGTCGCAGATATTGAACTTCAAACTCCAAACTGACCTTCATATATTTTTCTTACGAGCGCAGCTAATATACTATGCATTTTTTTGTTGCAAATTTGATGAGTATAAAGTCACTAAACACAACCACATACTGTCCAAAATTAAATGTTCTATTTCCATAGCACTGTTTTCATCAATTCCCTCATCTGAAAAATAGCTACCTTCTGAGGAATCATCATATTATTATATTTATTATATAATAATAATATATAATATAATAATTTATATATTATTTATTTGCTCTTCGCCTGATGAACTGTCTCTCTCTCTCTCTCTCTCTCTCTCTCTCTCTCTCTCTCTCTCTCTCTCTCTCTCTCTCTCTCTCTCTCTCTCTCTCTTAATTGCATTCATTTCTGGTGTACTTGTATAAATACATGATTTGCCTCTTCTTCTGTTGTTGACTTACCTAGGTGCAGCTTTCGGAAATAGTATCACTTCAGGTTTCACATTTCCACTGTGACCTGAAATAGCAGTATCAAGCTGATTAGCAACCGATTTGACATTTAGTGTAGTGGCGTATTTTTCTGTAATGTTCCTATCAGATTCGTCACTATAGCTGAATTCAAGATTGGCCTATCAGTTAGGTATAAACTCTGAAAATCTGATTCAGTAAATATTTGATCATTTAGTGGCCACAAGCCACAAATACAGTGTACTTTCATATCGTTAAAAAAAAAACGTGTGGCACTCGGGGACTGCTGCTAGTCTACACGCATACGTCTAGTCGCACGCACACAAACACCGTGCCGAAGTCTGCCGAACTGAAACGACGTTAGACGATGCACGGCTTTCAACGCCGCACCGCTGTGCCGGTCGGAGTGGGGGGTGTTAGGTTTATTTTCGTTACGGAATTTCTTTTTCACTAAAATATGTTTTCAACTACAACACAAGAAGTAATAATGTTTAAGCACCATAAATTCAGTACTATTTCCAGTACAATCAGAGACTTTTTGATTTTTTTTCATGCTCGTGGGAGACTAAAACTGTCCACATGCACCCCCTTCTCCCCTATATGCCAAAATTAGAAAAAATTCATTGTCACCAGTTGCAAAAAAAAAAATACAAAAAAATCGTTTTGGATTTAAAATCAATAGTATACAATTATTATTGAAAGTTTATATCAAATATAAGGGCAGATTCACTTATAAAAATAGAATTTGGTTAAACTTACAACCTAGTAATAATGTTGTTTTGGGCTTATTTTCCATTCTAAATTTCTAATTGGCACAAAATAATTAAAACACAAAAAACGCGACAAAATAATAATTTCTTGAATTTAAATAACTTTAACCAACAATATAAACACACTACAATAAGTCATAGAGAATAAATTAATATCATATTTGTTAATAAAAGAACGAAGTTAATCATAATATTAACAATACGAAACGTACTAATATTGGTTGCCAAGATAAATAATCTAGTCAAAATCAGAAAAATATATTGTATGTAACTCGTTCATGTTTCAGTCCGTTTTTGAAGCAAAATGTTCTTGGGATATTTTAAAGCTTAAAATGTCCTTTTCACGGTAAATGTCCTCTTTTACGACAAATGTCAAGACGAGGATTTTCCCCCTTTAAGCTCGGTATGACGAGGATTTCTTTCGTTCAGCTTGACGACTTTTTTCACTTTTCAAAAAGGTGGCAAAACCCTCACAGAACACTTACTCTATTCATGTTGCTGGTCCTCGCTCTGCTCGTCCCGCAAATTTTCACTAGCTACATAAAATAAGGCATTTCGCAACAGGTTTCATTAAAAAACGCTCCAAAAATGAAGTTTGATCATTTTCTCATGAGGTCTGTTCCATTCCAACACGCTCGAAAACCGTAATATAACCGTACAAATCATGCGCTGGGTATGGATTCCATCATGATCAGATCTTGACCAAATTTATATGGGAGATGCACTTTCTAAGAAAAAATATATTTTTTTTATAAATTGCTGATTGTATATAACGAAAAGTAAGAAGCGCCTTTTTTTTAATTCAGTAATAAGTAATAAATCAAACAAAAATTACGTTTTCGCACTTCACTACTTCAGTAGTTCTTTATGTCAATTTTTAACTGTAGGCGGAATAATTAGTAGGCACAAAGTCAACGTATACCGCTTTTAACAAAAACAACAGAAGCTCGCAAATCAGACACAACCTCCTTGTCCTTGTTGAACTTGTTTTTTTATTCTTTTTAGTCATAAAAGAAATATATAAAAATGGCGCTAGCGTCAGAGAAAGAGTTACAAATTGATAAATTTTTAAATAGAAAAAGTTCAGTGAGTATCCTCAACAATTATTACAAAAAATATATTTACATTCTAAAAAGTTATTCTTATAGATGGAACCACAAAAAACCTTTGATTTAACTCAATGGGAAAGAGAATTCAGAGAAGAAGCAAACTCAGACGATGTTGGAGAAATTATAGATTGTATTCGTAGGTTTATAGAATCTATGATTATTTATGTTTTAAATGAAAACTATCAACGACAAACATTACTTGCAAGAAAATGTTTTATAATGTTAAACTCTGTGCTACAGGTAAGTTTACTTAAGTTTTAATGCCAATTTAACTTGTAAGTGACATAAAGAAGTTTTTAAATAATCTGGGGTAATTTCATTTCATTCCCTATTGAGAAATAAACTTTTTGTAATAATCTCACAGATGCACTAACAATAATGAGAGATGAATGTACACAAAATTTTTGTAGGAATAGCAAAATAAAACTACTGAACTATTAAAAAATTCTAATTTTCTGTCATGAAAATGAAAGAAACTATTATTTTGACTGTTATTAGTTTCACTATTAAAATAAGAATTAATTTGCTGTCATTTACTTATGTGTTCTATTGGCAAAGTGTCTTCAAATTTAATTTATGTATTGCTTGAAAATATTTAAAATCTTCCAAACGTTTTTTCAGTTCTCTAAATTTCTATACATTCGGAGTACAATTATAAGGTGGGTTTCATAAAATAATTTACCTATTTTTCATGTCTGTGATTAATAGAGAAATACATTTTGATTATGTAGGTATATACACTGTCAACTTCATATTCCATTTTTCGTCAACAGCCAATGAGTCAGCTCAGAAAAATCTTAATTTTCTGAAAAGTATTTCAATATCACTTTAACAGCCAAATCCCTAAAACCCGCATCAACATGATATTAAATCAACTTTTGCTAAATTGATAACTGTACATTATTAAAGAAAATGTCAGCTTGGTCATCACTACTGACTATATACCTTCTCACTAATCCCACTCTACACATTGGTGATTGACACTTTCTATATAGTACCTACTTTATACCCAGTAAATAGTGGTCTTTATTTTATAAGAAAATTGGAGAAGAGAAAATGTTTGACAAAAAATGGCAGATTATTATTTTAAGGTGGAAAAGGCAAAAAGCCTGATAAAAAAAGACAGCCGGAAAATTCAAATTTTTCTAGATATGTCCATTATTATCCAGAAGTCTAGTACTCCTAAGTTAAGTCATGGGAAGATAGACATTGAGACTATTCCCTTGTTGCCTTGGTGATAGAAGGGGCACAATAGATCTATAGGTCCCATTGTATGAACACTATATGTAACATAGTTAAGCAATAGTATGGTAAATCTAAGTTGGGGGACAATAATTTTTAAATATTAGATACTAGAAAATTATAGAGTATTTTCAAAGGTTGAATTTTAGTATATCTGTTCCAACAGTTTAAGATCCATGAAAATATTTGTATTACCCATCTCTAGTCTCTTACTAAACTTTTATTAGTTTATTTTTGCATGCAGATCCACAGAGGTGAATTAACTTTAGTCTATTAATCTTAAATAATAGTTCGTAGTTTTGTGCTTTTTATTTTTTTAATTACTTTGAATCTAAAAATGTACGGTTTTTTGAATTATTTTTATATTGTGAGAATATTACAAAAACTGCAAAAATAACGCCAAGCAAATGAAAAAATTACTTTTGGAACTAGTACCTATAGCTGAAAGAAAAATATATCGTAATTTTAAAGACAGTATCCGAAAGAAATCAAAATCGAAATGACAAAGGTCATAAAAAAGAACTGGAGCCATTTATGGCGGAAATGGTTGGAATAATTATTTACGATGTCCATCAGAGATAAACGATTTAGATGAATTGGAAAGTGTAGAGAATAGGAAAAGAAAAACGAAAAAAAAAAAAAAAAAGAAAAAATAACCAAGATTTAATAATAATAATAATTACTTCTAAACCTGGGTTACAACAATGATAACCTAGATTTAGTGTTTATATTAAAATATTAAGATTTAAATAATTTTGTTTCCTGAGGTGTATAAAATGAGTCAACAGTACCCACTGGTATCCAATGTAATCTGAGTGACTTTTATGACAACTTAAGATATTGTCTGATATTAACCAACTACTAACTGCAACTAACCAGGATTTGAGTTGAGAAACATTTGAAGCAAAACAGCAGAGACAACAGAGACGTGTAACTTAATAGGAAAATTTGTTCGGTAGTCCATTTAAATTACATATATGACTTTCTTTCTCTTTTACATTGATCTTTACATATATTTATCTCTCTCCAATAAAACTAACACCAATCTAAGAGGTCGCTGATGTTGCTGGTTTTTTGACGTCGATGTATAGATTATAACTGACAATGTTATGAATGTGTGCATTTTATTAAAATTAATTTAATTTGGGCTCTGTTTATTTCTTTGAGTCTGATTTTGTTGTTTAATTAATTTTCTTTGTGGGAATGTTTATTTTCGCATATTATTTTTTGCATGAACCAAATTCTCGTTTTTGTACACGTTTCTTTCTAGAGGTAAGTAATTTCCAATTTATTAAGAAAACCACTGTATAATGTGTGTGTTTAATAATATATTACAAAATTGCTATAATTATTTTAGGTGAATTGGAATAGAGATCCATTGTTACAGCTTTAATGGCAGCACAAAGTTCCCACCTACTTGAAAAGAAGTAAAATATAGTATTGGCAGAGAACTTTTGAAATGATTAGAGATTGGCTATTTCTTACATACACTTACCTCTAATAGCCACTATAAGATGAAAAAAAATTGAATCACAAAAGGGCAGAATTTTAAATCAGGATGCATTGGAAAATAAATTTGGGGACATCAGGTTGATTTTGGATTTTAGAGAGAGATCAATGTCAAGAAAAGTTAATTTATCCTGCAGAACAACCAGTAGTTTAAGTAGGATTTGCTATAACTTTATTAGAAGATTTCCTTGATAATAAATTATAATATACCAATTGTTTTAAATGAAATTGAAAAAGAGTTAAATTTGAAATTAGATTTTTCATGGGTAAAATGTTATATTCATTCAAACATCTTAAGGTAATCTATAATTAAGGGAGTATGGAAAATAGGTACACCCTGGGCAGGGACAATGTCAAAAAAATTACTAAAATGTATTCATCTTTAAATAGTGTTTATTATTAATATTATTATTTGCTATGTTTGAAAAGTACCTCCTGCTGCAGAGCAGATCGAAAATATTAGATGACTAGTTGGAGAAAGTCCACCTAGTCACTAAATTAGGAGACTAGGAAAACTTTTACGTGACTGGGGACACAACAGGAATGCACACACACAAGATACACAAACAGACGACATAACAGGGGTAAGCCTTCAGCAACGTCCTGTTTAAATGATGATAATATGTCATCCTTCATTCCCTTTTAGAAGGCATGGCATAAATCTATTGATCTTGATGACCCTAAGAGGAGTTATAGCAGGGGGATGTACGGAATGGGTCTAGCAGGTTTTAATCCAGTTTATAGGATGGGAACTTACTCGACTCGGGCCTTATACATTTGTGTGAGTGTATGTGTGTGTTTCGTTTCCATGGTTTCTATTAAAATAAACAGTCATAACATATCAATACATTTTTGCCAGACTAACGTAAGCCACATTTGATCAAATGGCACTTATAATAGTCTGGCAAAAAGGTATCGATATACTCTATACTTTATAAAATATTTGTTACATTATTTTTTAAATACATTATGAATATATAACAACTGTGACTTTCTTTTTAATTTGTCACAAAATGATACGAGGTACTTTCTAAACGTAGCAATTGTAGTTTGTTTTTATTTATAGAAAAAGGGTTTGGTGTATTATTTTCCCAGTTTTAAATATTTAATAATCAATAGAATTTTCAAGTTTTTTTTATCGAAATTTACAAGAGTAATAAAAACTATGTTCACTGCTTATATTAAACTGATTAAAACTTTCTTTATTAAAATGATTATTTATATGATAAAAAATTTGATGTTATTGGAAGCTTTTATATTTTTTAATATACAGTGAAACAATAGTTTTTGTTTCTCCTGTAAATTTGTATAGAAAAACTATTTATTTCTGAATCCATGTTTGAATTTCCCGCCCTAAAGCATTTTTAATTTTCCCGCTATTTACTAGTGGCGTCATCATAGACTGGTTGTGGTTACAATCGCCCAAACAACTTTTACCGAACAAAAAAAAATACATTTAGTTACACGTCTCGCTGGGTTGTCTCTGGACTTTAACATAAAAACAAATATATTCATAAAAAAATTCAGTGTTCAGTTTTTTTAGTAAAAAAACGTATGGCACTCGGGGACTGCCGCGGTAAAGCTATTGCATAGCATTTTTATCAACTTATGCAATTATAATTATTTATTTATTTTATTTATGCAGTATTTTTTTTTCTTTGATATTAATTCAAGTTTTTTCTTTGATATTAATTCAAGTTACACTTTTTGAGCGTGGTGACCGATAAGCAAACAAATTTTTTTCTTTTATTGAATAAATGAGAAGTTAATATTGTTTAAAATATTTTTAATTTCTTACAATACATGTAGGTTATTCAGTTATTTTTATTATTGACGCTAGGGGTTTATAAAATAATTTTTTTTAACCACTTTGCTCAGGATAGGGATTGGCACAAGTGCAATTTGGTAAAGTACAATGTTGTTACATCGTCGGTCTAAAGCACATTTATTGTAACTCCAAATTTAATGTTATAACGATCTTGGTACCAATTAAATCGCATGGCTCCAACACCCACTAAACTACAATAAATTCAAATTAAAACTGAGAATTAAGGCATTTAATTACACTTTCTAGAAGTTTAAATTTGCGATTGTCCAAAAAAGCGTTTTTGGATATACAATAAGTGTGCTTTAGACTGACGACATGTCTTTGGAGCATATTTCATGTCGTTATCAGATTACGTTCGAAATTTGCAGTGGGCTCTTGGGCTAAAAGGTACTAAATACTGCATTTGTGATAATAATAAAATGTATGTACATAGAGTACTCACTCATTTTCTTTCATTATTTTTTCTTCATTAATAATTGCACTTTGTTTATTCATATTTAAAACATTTTATACACAAATTTTACGCGTACAGCTATTCACTGTTGTACATAGATGACAGATACCTATACACCTACTTGGATTTGGATAGTGTAGATAGCAAGTTGGTGGTTCGAGCCCCGAAACTTTTTAAAACATTTTAAATTACCAAGACTGTGAAATAATAAAACAGTATTTTTCCTTTTTTTTTAAGAAAAAAAAAACTAAAATTTTCGGGGCTCGAACCACCAACTGGTTACCCACACTATCCACATTACGACTACTGTATGCTCTGCGCCACCGAGGACATATTGATAGAAGTTTGGAATCGCTTATAATATATAACAATATATTAAAAATATTTACGAAAAATTTTATCATGTCAAATGATACCTATATTGTAATTTAATGGAATCACATAAATATATGATTTAAAAACTATAAAAGTATCATTATTACTTAATTGATTTAATTTTTAATCTTGAGAGATTAAAAGTTTAAACATAAGTCATCTAAGTAAATAAATGCATTTTTTTATTATACTCCGAAATATGAATTTAAAATCTCTTTCTACAGTAAATAAGACTTATTTTAATGTTGGCCGGCAATTAAACCCTCTCAAAAGTGTCTGCCTAAATTACTAGTATTTTTAGAATTACCTAAACTTTCAATTGTCGAGAACATTTGTGTTCATCAAATTTCTAGAGGCTTTCGACGGCTAGACAGAGAAAGCACTACTGAGAGGCATCGGTTGGCGGGGCCGACGGATTTACGCAATGAAAGTACACTCTGCGCATCAAGTATTTCACTATTTTATTCAGACGTAAATGTCAGATGTAAATTTCGCTAAAACATTTCTTTTATTTTCGTTTGTGTTTTTTGCTCATTACAGTTTAATAGAACCTAAGTATGGAGTTTAATAGCAAATTAAGAGGCCGCGTGATTAACAGTCAATCTCGCGAAATAATAGCCAATGTTATAGAGTTTATGAGAAGAGAAGGAAACTTTAATTCACCTTCAATACCATTTAAAAATGTAAATGATCGTGTTGCTGCAGCCACAGGAGCATCTAAAAACACTGTCGTCCGCATTTCTGGAGAGAAAAAAAGAATCGATAACCGTGAGATATCGGAATTTTCATCACCAAGAAAAACCATTAAAAAACCAAAAACAGTTAATGATATAGATGAAGCTGACAAAGGTATTTTAAAAAGAATTATTCTGTTCATGTTAATCTCGGAAAATATTGTTCCAACATTAAAAACAATTCTGACTAAATTTAGAGAAGCTACAGGGTACAAAGGAAGCTATGAAAGTTTAAGAAAAATAATAAAGTCGCTAGGATTTCGTTGGCGGAAAACAAAAACAAACAGAAAAATATTAATGGAAAGGTTTGATATTCAAAAGCTACGTTTAGACTATCTGATTCGTTTAAAAAGTTATCGAGCAGAGGGCCGTCCAATTGTCTACTTAGATGAAACATACATTCATGCCTCCCACACACACACACACACACACACCAGAAAGCTTGGAGTGATAATTCAAATGAGGGATTAAAGAAACCAATTAATAAAGGTGATAGACTAATTATTGTCCATGCAGGAGGTGAAATGGGCTTTATTCCGAATGCCCGGTTAATTTTCAAATCTGGAACCAAAAGTGGAGACTACCACGATGAAATGAATTTTAATAATTTTTCTAAATGGTTGAAAGAAAAGCTGTTTCCGAACCTCCCTCCAAGAAGCGTCATTATTGTTGATAATGCTCCTTACCATAATGTCCAGGTAAATAAAGCACCAACGTCAACTTCTAAAAAAGCTGACATGCAGGATTGGTTAAGGAATCATAATATTGCTTACGAAGAAGATATGCTCAAAACGCAATTATACAGTTTAGTGCTATTGCATAAGTCACGATTTAAGAGGTATGCAATTGAAGAAATGATAAATGAACATGGTTTTAGTTGTTTGCGTTTGCCACCGTATCATCCCGATCTTAATCCGATCGAATTAGTGTGGGCATCATTGAAACAATATGTAGCTAGTAACAACACTACATTTAAGAGGCAAGACGTACAACTGTTGTGTGAAGACTTTTTTGATACGTTTTCTAATGAGGAGTGGCAATCTCGTTGTAATAATGCTAAAATGTGGGAATCTAAATTTTATGACAGAGAAGTTACTTTGGATGAGGCAACTGATAGATTTATAATTAACTTAAACAGTGACAGTGAGACTGATTTTGAATCTGATATGGAAACTGAAGAAAGTTTTTTGGAAGACCATTAAAATTATATCTGTACCTAAGATCAAAAAAGTATTATCTATTTTTACAACGAAATTTTATTTTTTTATTATTAGATAGCTATTTTTGTTTCTGAGTTGTGTTCATTTACAGGCTCAATTTTTTTCCGTTTCTCCTTTTTGATTTTATATGGGGTTTCAAGTTGTTTTTGACTTATTTCGACGTAAATCACAACAACACACTTTTTTAATAAAGCAAACAAGTGTTAAGAGGTATATGTACGTGTAAACTACAATTACAAAAAATTGATATGAAACCCATGAAACTACCAACAAAAATGTAAAGCTAGCTTCCGTACTAGAACATGGTGTCATTCGTCGAGATAATTTATCGTTTTGTTTAATAGATCAAGAAATGTAAATATTCCCCTGTTATTTTTTATAAAATTATTAGAGAAATAAATTTTTTTCTAAATAGTATAGTTTATTATTTTGTAGAAAAACAAAATTTCGAAAATTTTAGTAATGTTTCAGAAACAACCGTTATTAATAATAGGTACCATTTTCCTTAATAAGGTAGAAATAAAATATAAACTATTTCCACGATTTACAAAGGCCTACAAAAAAATTATAGGTATTTTCCGCTATCCTATAAAATTTATATTTTCTGACTCAATTTCAAAAGGTTGAAGGAATTCCAAAACACCTTTTATGGCATAATACTTATTTTCAATTCTACATACTATCTTTAGCTGCTTTTAAAAACGTTCTAAGAAAGTCCAATCAGACCAATTTAATCCCTAAACTATTCCACACTTTTAAAATTTAATTACCTAAAAATATTAAAAACTATTTAAAATAACTTGTTTAGCAGACTGTACAATAGCTATCTTAGTCACACGTAGCGCGTTCTCTGTCTGGGCGTCGAACACCTCTAGAAATTTGATGAACTGTACTTTTTACATCCTCTGTGCTAATACGAATAGGGTCAGTTATAACATTCCATGGCTTTAACGTCGCACTGCTGTGCCGGTCGGAGTGGGGGTGTTAGGTTTATTTTCGTTACGGTGTTACGAAATTTCTTGATTCGGTCGCCGCTCAAAGCCCGCGATAAAAGCTATGCAATAGCTTAAATATTTTTATTCAGTTTAAGAAGATAAAATAAAGCCAGTTATCAGGAGCAAGTACTGTAATTTCTGCATTCATAAACACCTCTCAACCTGGCAGAAAGACTTTCTACAAGATTAATCATTTATATACAGACCACTACTCTACCCGATTAGTCGCAAGGCGCCCTTATACAGGCTGCGATAATTTAAGAAAAAACATCGCCGACCAGTGACATTGTACCCTTATCATCCTATGAAAATGTTTATAAATGAAATCACAATTATTTTTAATTTTGACAAAACGTCATTCGTAAAACACCTTAAAAATATTTATTAAGGCAAATAAAAAACAAATCTAGAACCAGCCACAACTTGATTGAATCCCCATAGCCCGATTTCCTGGTTTTACATTTTTTTTTTTTTTTTTTTTCGTAAGAAACATTGTACACACTCGTAATGTATTTTCCGGACAGTATGAAATAAACATAATAGACAATAATTTAAAAAGAAGATAGCATGTTTATCTGAATTACTTATTTTTAAATATTTTTAGTCCATGAGTGCAAAATAAATTGTTTTTAAGTACTGCGGTCGTCTTGTTCATGAAGTTTTTGTAAGTTTGTCACCTCATATACCAACAGTCTTTCTAGCTTTAACTAATCTCTATAAAAAAAAAATTAAAATTTTAATAATGTTCATTAATTGATAGGATATATTATTAAAAAAGAATTTGAGAAATGAATTTGTAAAGAACGTCACAGAGCTGATATTTGATATAATTATTGAAGAAAATGCAGATTATTGGTGTATTAAAAAGGAATTACTAAAAAAATTCAACAGTTGGGTCAGTCAAACTAGCCATGATATCAAACTTCAAATAGTTACTGGATTATCCCAAATGTATCTGTAAGTACTTAAAAAAAGGTAACTACATTAGTTTGGCATAAATACTGCAAATTCGGGTCAAAATTAATAAATCCTCATAAATAATAAATAATTTGAAGAATATCAGATTCTATATTATTTAAAACTTAACATTTTGGGTTTCCAAATATCTCTTATATGTTTTTAATTTAATTTCTAAGAAATGGGAAGATTCGCCTTTTTTTAAAAGAACTTTTAGCCATACTTTGCTGTTCATGCCAAACAAATGGAGTAAGTATAATGTTTTATTAATTTTATTTTTATTTAGTTGCAAAATGGTTGATAATCTTACTTCATATGGAGATTATGAGCTTCAATTAACAATTATTGAAGCTATTTTTCGTTTGTATGGAAAAACGGAAATTAATAAAAGATTAAAAGATTTGATACCAGAATCTGAAGAATTAAGTCAAACTTTTGCTGATATAAATCCATCAACATTTGATGAAGATTGCAGATTATTTTTAAATAATATCAATCAGAAACATGAAAAAATATTTTCCATAATATGTGACAGTGTTCTAGTTGGAAATACTGTCTGTGAGCAACCGACGGTAAATATTGAAAATTTTAAGTGTGCTTCTATAATACTGCTTTTGGCTTCTTTTTTAGACTGATATAAATGGTTTGTGGGTAGATTTTAATATATGCGACAAAGCTGTATCCTGGCATTATCGTAGAACAGCTGGTTCAAATGAAACCTTTTGGGAACTTATCACATTATTTGTCTCTGAATTAGAGCATTTTGAAATTAAAAGGTAAAAATTCAATTACTAATTTCTATTTTAAACTAAATTGTGGTACAAATAAGAAAATGTTAAATGTATATTTTATTATAAGTTGAGTTCCATACATAATTGATGAAATTCCATAAAATCAATGATGCCATCACAATTTTTGTCAGCTTCTCCCATCATTTCTGCAATTTCTTCGTCAGTAAATTCTTCACCTATATTAGCCATTGCTATTTTCAAATCTTCATGGGTAACTTGTCCTATAAATGAATTAAAAATAAAACGTAGTTTTGATTGTTTTCAAATGTTACCCAAAATGTGTTCTAATAGGTATTTTAGGACTAGACTGTCACAAAAGGTATTGTTTCAAGAAAGATGGAAAACGCTGATTTCTCAGGCTTTTTTATTTTACCTTCATAACCAATAAACTGGTTCTTGTGTAAAAACTTGTCCATATTAATAATATTGTGTAAATGGTTTAGTGGTACATAAATAACAAGATTATATCAGATATTTGTGTGCGCAATATTATAAAATACGAAGGGTGATCAAAAAATACGTTTAATGAATTTTTTAGCAGCCACTGCCGACGTTACAACCATTTGATGTTATTTGTCCGATAGCCTGATCCATTGAGACAGGCAGCGTCAAGTTGGAACACAATCAACGTCTAGAGCCCCTCTAGAGTGAGATTGTGTTCACCGTGGTGTCTGTCGCGTACATCGAGATCTCAATGGTCGCGTATCTTGAATTTCGAACAACGCGTGAACCTTAAGTTATGTTTCAAATTGCAAAAAGTGCCAAAGAAATTCATGAAATGTTGAAGTTTGTGTATGGCGATAATGCTGTTACTCTGAAGATGGTTTACTATAGTGGTATGAGCGATTTAAAAGCGAAAATGAGCAACGTTCATTAACCTCAAAAACAAGAAAACGTGCAAAATGTGGAAATAATTGTTCTTTCAAACAGGAAAATAACTTACCGAAGAACTTAGCGTCTCCTACGGGTCCATGCAAAGCATTTAACCGATAATTTACAAATGTGACGAGTGAGCACAAAATGTATTCCCAGACTTACAGAAGGAAATTCTTGTCTCAGTTTGCACAGAGTTGAAGAATCGACTTTTGGGTCTATGGAAACCAAGTGAATCGCCTCACCCTAAAAAGACACGTCAGTCAAACTCGAATATCAAAGTCATGCTCATTGTTTTTTCATAGCGAGGGCATAATGAGACACCCTGTATATACCGATTTAGACATGTATACTGATTTATTTATATTTACATAATTAATTACCATTATTATAGTAGAATTTTTAAAGTTCTACTTATGTGGCTTTTTCTTTTGTTAGCAAATTATTATTGATTCTTAGTTGTAAATTTCTTTTGGCTAATAAACACATTTTTTTTGTGTGTCATCGGCTTCAATTGCTAAGGTTATTTCGCCCCGTGTTATGTGTAGGCTTTGTTACTGTTTCCCAGCGCCACTTTAGGAACAGCACTGTTAATTAGAACCTTCGAGCATAATTAGAACCCAACAGTGAATAGTCGAGTGGGGAATCCAACCAAGGCATCAGAATTAATTTTAAATAACTAAATTAAATAAAAAAATCCCGGCCAACGGTGGGATTGGAACCTGGGACCCTTCAATCGGCAGGCAGAGACTCTACCATTGAGTCACCCACCCCCAAATAAACTCATTATTATTATTAGTGCGACCAGAGTTCGTTCCAAGGGGAACAACTGTAAACACAGAATTTTACGAGGGTCGTACTGCAACGTTTGCGAAACGATGTATGAAGAAACCAGTTAAATGGACAATGGCTTCTTTCTTCATCACGACAACGCGTCGTGCCATACTCCTCTTTTGATTCGCGAGTTTTTGGCCGGAAAAAATGTTCCTGTCTGTCCACATCCGCCTTTAGCACCATGCGACTTCTGGCTCTTCCCAAAAAGTAAAACCGTGCTTAAAGGAAAACGTTTTGACACCATTCCTGAAATTGAGAGAGCAGCTGAATGCCCTTTCAAAAGAAGTCTTCCAGAAAAGCTTTCAATCATGGATTCAACGTTGGGATAAGTGCATTGCTAGCCAAGGACAGTACTTTGAAAGAGATTAAATAGAACTCCAAGTAATCTTATTAATTTGTTTCTTATAAAATTATTTACCGTATTTTTTAATCACACCTCGTAAGTTAAGAATAAAAACAATACATGAATATTTTACAATATTAAGTCTAATTGTTCCATCCATTCTATTGGATCAGGTGAGGTCTACATATAGTTTCATCGGGATAAAAAGTTAAAAATCGTAAATATTAGTTTTAAATGAAACATACTGTAGAGACAAATTTTGTTCAACCTGTGTGTCTGATATCAAGTGCATTGAACATCTCGCGAATTTCTTGTTCGTTCTTTTTGTGCTGCTGGAAAGTATTCATCATTAACAAGAATTCTCCAAAATCTATTGTACCGCTGGCGTCTAAATCCACCTCGTCCATCATCAATAACACTTCCGATTCTTTCACCGGTTGATTTAACAGTTTCATTATGCTTATAATCTCTAGCATTGTAATTTTTCCATCTCCATTTTCATCGAACATATCGAAAGCTTCTTTGTATTCAGCCAGTTCAGATCTATCGAATTGCAATTTTATTATCTTTTTTTTCGAATTTCGCCCCCCCATCGCATCATCCTCGTGAAAATTTGGAAGAATGTAAACAAAGTAAATCATTGAATTTATTTTTTATCCCCGTCAGTTGACATCCGGAAAATGTTCAATTCAAGTACAGAGCCGGTCTCAGAAAAAACCAATTAGCATTTGAAGAAAATCAAAAAGCACAAGCGACCTTGTAAAAAATTGGGAAGAATTTTTTATATAATTTTTTATATACTGTTTTCGAGGGTGCTTCATACGAATTTGAACTGTACCATCCTGTAATTTTTCCGGAAATATCTAATTTTACTGGAAAGTCATGTGCGTTGACTCTTTGGATATTTGTAGTTGAAAAATATACTTGTAAACCACTTAGCGTAGGAATTCTTGAGAAAAAACAAAGAAAACACTTTTATCTGTTTTTTGCGTATAACTTTTTCCCCAGAAAAAGTCAACGCAAATTTCAGATTCGTGTTCCGCACAAAACATATAAGCCACTGACATGTTTTTACAAAATTATATTACTTTCCCAAGTATCAATTTGATGTTGCGGCGCAGAGTTTAAAAAATTTACCCAACCAAACATAAGTTGCATGGTCGAACTTAACACAACGTTGACACAACCCTGTGTTGCACCAATTTGGTTAATCATTTTTGGGTTTTTAAAACTACACACCAGTGCCCTCTCGCGTAGCCATGATGGTTTACTTTCCGTGGTGTTTAGAAAATAGTACACTTTTTAACCAAATAATTACTGATAGCCAAAATAAACACTTCGAGAAAACTTTCCAATAATTACTACCGCATGTTATATCAAAATGTTTTATTCTTATGATTTCGAAACAGACGTTAGCAATGCATTAAATTTTACTGTCAAATATACTGTTGCTTTATGTCAAAAATGCGCGTCTTTATTTAATCCGTTGCGAATTTCTCAAAAGATTAACAACGTTAAGTTATATTGAGTCAAACGCGAACTAAAAGGGATATACAGGGTGGGCCATCGAAAACTTTCCACCCGAGTTTTTTCGTATTGATGCAAAAAAATAAATAACCGCTCGGACTGGTCGATTTTTATTAGGAGGGGGAAACTTTTTTTTCTAATTGCAGCAACGGCACTTCAACCTTTGAGCAATGGGGTGAAGAACCCCTAGGGAAAGTACCAAGGATGGTGAAAATGTAATTTGATGAAGAATTCGGCAATTAGGCTATTGGGTTACTTTTGATTTTAGCGTCCTCTAGCTTGATAAGAACTGTTAGTATTGTAAAGTCTGACATTTCATTTGAAAGCTAATTTTATTATTAATTCAATGCAACATTAATCCAAATATTCCATATTGCACTTGCACTTGAATTATCTTTATTTTGTTGCAAGTACAATAAGGAGATATTTAGAGCAATGTTATGTGGTGCATTGAATTAGTAATCAAATAGGCTTTCAAATGAAGTGTCACACTTCACAATACGTAGCAGTTTTTTATCAAGCTAGAGGTCGCCAAAAATCAAAAGTAATGCAATGAATAGTTTATTGCTGAATTCTCTATCAAATTGCCTTTTCAATGATGTGTCATCCAGGGTATTTTCCCTATTTAATTTGTACTCGAGAGTTGAAGTGCCGATGCTGCAATTAGAAAAAAGTGTCCCCCTCCACTTTTTTGTTTTTTTTTGCATTCCTACGAAAAAACCTACCTAGAAAATGTTTGGTGGCCCAGCCTTATTATGAATTGTTCCTAGAAAACTAAAATAAGGCTTTATAATCCTTTTATCTGACCAAAAACTCTGTGTTGATGTAGTCTTGTGCCTGTAAAGTTTCTGCACTACATAATCTTTTTCTCGAAATGGGAGACATGGCTTGTTTCATTTTCAATTAAAAACCGTTTCTAAACGACTTTTTAAATATTACATTATTACCCCTGGTAAGTTATTTGCACAAAAATTAAAATGAATTTGTAACTTTTCATCATTATTTTATGAATAAAATTTTGAGGTTAGGTTAGGATCATTCAAGTTATTTTTACTTTTACTTGATTCGCGATTCAAATTAAGGCATTTCTTTATAAGCTTACTACAACATACTTGGTTACAGTATTGTAGTTACTGTGGTGACATTACGCATACCATGGTTTCCCTATTATTGAATGTCATATGTCAAATTTAATTTAAGTTTGGGGATTTCTAACCGGAATTTGAATTTTAGAAATTTTAGGATGTTCTGACTTTGTTATTTTTTATTATAGTATGTTCTAGTAAGCTTATAAATAAATGCCTCGTTAGATGTAGCTACATATACTTTGGTAACATGTAACCAAAGCAGAGTAACCAAACGTTATAAAGAAATGCTCTGGTTACAGTAGTATGTTCTGGTAAGCTTATAAAGAAATGCCTTTAATTATCGCGCGCCTGTCATTTGTCACCTATGAGTAGGATATTTGTGTATTTGCGTTGTGTTGGTTTTGGGCGGTGTAAAATAATAAATCTAAGGGAAGTACTAAGTTTGACTACGATTAAACTTTGACTATATTACGAAATTGTAATTAACATGAAAATTCAAAAAATATTATCCAAGTGACGTTCATAAACTACATTAAAATAAAAATAATACATAGGCGTACGTAAGTAATATATTTTCTACAGGCGGATTTTTATATTTCTGATTTTTTTAACTGTTTTTAGATATTGTCATTCTAATAGTTTTTTGAGTTTCATTTAGCATTAATTTATGTTTAGTTTCCGTGCTTTCGTCATAAATATTTATCATGTGTTTAAGACAAATTTTTTGGAAATATTAACCTCTCTAGATGCTACACAGACAACTAGAAGTATTTGTTTACTAAACGTGGCTTACAAGAAATTTCAGACACCTAATGTTTATTATTGATAAACTTAATTAAAAATCTAGTATCCTTATTCTTATATTCTGAAGCACATTGTAGCACTTTGTAAACATGTAAACCGAATAGTGCAGGACCCGTTAAGATCGACCTTCACCCATCTATTTAATGGATGAGAGTTTTTTTATTAAATAAAATATGTTTATAAATATACCGCAAATGGGTTGTCTAAGAAAATACGGTCACTGCCATTTTTTACTTTCCTTGCTGTATACAGATAAGGAAAGTATAGGAATCATGATAAAAGTTGCTTGTGATGCTATTCTCTATAATTTTGGTCCTTTTACATGATTTCCCTAAAATGGACCTAATTCGAGATATTTTGAGGAAAATGCAAATTTCGAATTTTGAAGATAACTCAAAAACGGATGAAGAAAACATCAAATTTTAAACTGCGGTGAGCTGAATAAAGTTTGGGAATAGTGGAAGCATCTGGGAAATACTTTACAGAGTGTCGTTTTTTTTAATAAAATAAATAAGTCATGATCGTATTTTCTTAGACAACTTATTTGCGATATATTTATAAACATATTTAATAAAAAGAAACTTTCATCCGTTTAACAAATGGGTGAAGGTCGACCTTACTTCGGATCTTAGACCAAAAATAAAACTGTCACAATGCAGAATGCAATTTGATTCTTGACAACATTTTACTACATCTCAATAATGTGAATTTTTAGATATCCATTTATTGTAGGAAACAAAATTTTAGGACTTATGCTTAGAAAATAATGAAAACTTTTTGATATGAAACCAATTAACATCATATAGATTACAGTTTGCTAGAGGCTTTTTCGCAAATTTCATTTTTAATATAAACACTCAGACACAAGAAATAAACAAATTTAATGCTCACAAATAAGAAAAAAATCGAATTGATAATACAAATTTTTCTATAAACATCTAACACCACCACCATGTTGTCAACTGATTAAAAGAAAAATCAATATAGTTAAATATAGTGGATGATTACGTAGACCCAAATTTCGCTACTTTGCACTGCTAGAAGGTGTTAAAATTAGCTTACGTAGCGGCATTCCGCTACTGTTGGCAACATTGGAAAAAGTCTTTTACATATAAACACCTTTTACAAATATCCTCCAGTGGGCGTTTAGCTTAGCTTGAATCGCGAGGATGTATCAAAATTATGTCTATGGGATATATATTCTTTCTATGAAGTAATTTAGCCTACAGTATTTTCTTGTCACAAAAATTAAAAAAGTAAAACAAATTAGACATATTATCTAAATATCGCCGGCATGTCCTTTGCAGTAAAAATTTGAAAAAAGGTTAGTTGCAATAACTCCTCGAAAACGTTTTTAATTTAATTGACAAATTGTCCACTGTTTAGTTAAATCTTACAAGGTCAACTCTCCGTCGGGAAAACGTTAACATAACTAAAGTTGTCACTTAAACGTTTGTAGAACATAATTGCCATTACCAAAGTATTTTCTACTTGTAGTCGGTTGGGTAAACGTAACAATGTCGTACTTTAACTAAAGTAATGTTCAACATTAAGACGACATTGTCCGTTGGTTTAGAGAGCGTCGTTTCATATTTCTACACCAAGTACAACGCAAAATGTTTGGTGAATTATGTGGTTATCGTCATCAAAATGCTACTTGGGTTGTTTTACACTTTTATGAATTCTAAATGTACCCCCATTATACTAACCTCGTAACTTAAGTTCAATTCAGAAATAACATACCTACGTCACAAAATTAAACTTTTGGACGAAATAATTATTTTATAGTACTCCCGACATGTACTGCATTCAATTTATAATGAGTGGCCATCTTATAACTTCTTCTGAGGAAGATTCGTCATTTCTGCACCAATCAAAGAATGTAATAATAATTTTAAAAAGAAATGAGAAAGCTGAGCAACTAGTCACAAGCATACTTCCCAAATTACTTGATCAACCACCTCCAAACCCTACGAAAAAATGTTCTAGAGCAAGTAAGTAAACAAATTTAATTTAATTTGTTTTTGATCACATGTTACATATAGCTTCTAATGTTACGTGACTAATTATTTTCCTTTCTCTACTTTTTCTTTAATAGAAATGGCCTACAAATCATTGGACGTTAAAGTCAGCAAATCGGCAAATAAGTCTATGCTATCTAAGTCTGAAGTGTCTAGTATGGTGAGTAAAAACGAAATATAATTTATTTGCTAAAGAAAGGTATTTATCATATTTATGATACCATCTTCAAGAAATTATTTAGCCATTTACAATGCTGTCCAAGAGCTTAGTTGAATGGGACCCTACAAATGTAAAACAAATAGATTTTTACTAATTTTGTAAAATCATTTTCTTTATTTAGTATACAGGGGTGGGTTCAGTTTCATGATTCGACTCGAATTTGATGTCAAACTCTATAATTGCAACTCCGTTCAACGAAATTCGACAATAAACTCGATCAAATAGCTCGATGGCTCTAGAGTAGTCAATTCGATATCAAATCATTAAAGATAACTATTGGTATCGGTTAGTGAGAACCGTATTATTAGAGAGTTTTAGCAAATGTACGTAAGATTTCCGCTAACGTTACGTTAAACTTAGATTGTGACCTTTTTCATAAACATTGAACAGAGTAGATTACAGTCTATCCCTAAGGTAACGTTAGCGGATGGTTAGCGGCTGTTTGCTAAAACTCCCTATTATTATTTTCCATGACGCTCCAAAGGCGAGTTCGGATAGTCAGGGGCTGGAGCGGGACAAAAGCGGAGTTTTTTTAGGGTGCTTTTAAATGACATTAAGCGTGTTAAACTGTCACTAATCGGACTAAACCGAACACTAAAAGGGTCGTTTGGAGTAAAAAGTGTTGAAGGAGTTAAAGGAACTTGGCATACCGAACGCAATGCAAGTCGACTTACAGATGGTGTCATTAAACTTATAGATGAGGAATCCCAGGAAAAACCCCACCCTTCATCATAAAAAATAAATAAATAATTGATCTTACCAAATACAATTTAATATTTTTGTTTGACGTTTATAAGTCCGAGTAGTTCGAATACTTCATTATTTTGTGAATTTTCGAAGATTTCCGAAGTCAAAACATCGACTTATAGAATCACTTTTCATAATTCGATCGAATTATGAATCGTATTTAAATCGAGTTACTCGACACAACGGAATCCCACCTCTGGTACAGAATTTTCAACAATACCTTAAGACCCAACTCAACTTTTTTCTTAGGTTAGAAAACGATTTTTTATTTGAAGTAATACGTCACTTTAAATTTCTATTAGGCATTCCAACGACCTGTCCAAATGGCTACCAGTGGGTAATGACCACATACTTTGATTACTATACGAGGCAAGAGAGAGGTCTGACACGCCCAACATAGGGCGCGGCCATTTTGAACCCTGTGACACAGTTTACAGCTAAAGAATCAGATCGCTCACTCTGCGTCGGCACTTTTGATCTCAATGTTTCAGTTTATACACTGTGCAACTCGGATAATACAATATATGACAACCGCCTATAATAAAACAGCAGTCTTCTGCATATCCTGAATTTGTATCCCTGGAGTGGATGTTATTTTGGAACTTTCAACTGGTCCGAGTGAGCTAACTGATTCTTTAACAATAAACTGTGACTTCAAAAATAATATTCACTGACACTGACAGCAGCAAGCAAAATATCAGGTGCGTTTTAATCATCCGCTTCTGCTTCCGGAATTGTCGGTTTAGTCGTTTTAACCTGTCAGATTAAAACAAGAAAACCGACAATTCCGAAGCAGAAGCGGATGATTAAAACGCACCTATTAAAAATATTGCGCCAAGATGTAGGCAACACGTAATAAGGGTTCAAAATGGCGGAGTTTTCTATCTCCTTTTAAAAGGCACTCAGAAAGCTGCGCAGTGCGACAATTCTCCGTATAGTAAAAGAAAATCAAAGTATGTGGTAATGACAGTTTAGATATGGCAACCCTGTTGTCATGTTGTCATTAACTGGGTCAATGATACAAATATAGTTATATAGATTGCTCAAAGCTGGTCATTTACGAGCGGCCATATTGCCTGACAAATATTTATTAATTTGAATCGGTTTAGCAAAAATGTGTTTTAAAACCAATTTTTAGCCTTTAGATATTTAAAAAAAAAATAATTGCTTACATTTTTACTTCAAGGCATAAGCTTATGTTTATTTTGAAAAATATGGATGATCAATCTATGTAAATATCTATTTCATTGACCTTGTCAAATCACCAGGCCTACAGGGTTGCCATAATTTTGCCATATCATAACCCGTCAGAACCCACTGGTAGCCATTCAGTTTGGAATGCCTAATTTCTCAAAGTCAACAAATACGTAACACCATGAGTTTACTAATGCCGCGTTTGAGAATCCACATCGGATGCATTTTTTACATCTTGAGCGTTTTTTTATCCACATCGGACACATCTGTCCCATTACATTTACGTATACTGAATCCCGTGATCAAAGATTTTTTACATCTCAGATGCATCCGATGTGGATTCTCAAACGCGGCATAAAACGTATGTCTCGAATTAGCACGGTTGCAAAATGGCGCCAGTACTTTTTTAAATCTTAACACAAGTTTCCTGAAATAATTGTGGCAAAAATAATAGAGTGTATTTTGCGTTTTAGCTTTTAAATACTATAAAAAATGGTGGAAAGTCCATAACTTTTAAATATTTGTTAAATATCACTTATTAAAATATTATGCATCATTAAAAGTAAAAGAAACTGCAGACTTTCCACCATTCTTTACCGTACTCTGAACCCAGTTTTAAAAACAATATCTAAAAATATTATCGTTCAGAGCTGTATTTTTTGTGATATAAAAGATGCCATCACTTGTCATTGACAACTCGTTGAACTTAGACTTACAATTAGAGTTGAACAAAGTATAACAGAAACTTGCTCATATCTGGCAGGTCGCTCGTCGAGCGTAAATCTCTCTTTCTGTTATGTGCATGTTCCTACTAAACTTTGTTCCACCAATTGTAAGGTATAATATATCCATGTTGAAAACCCCGTATCTGTAGATGTATAATTATTTTTTCAGTATAATCCTCTGCAACCAATGCCTCATACTTCCAACGAAAGCAAATCTGTTAATTCGAGCAAAGACCGCTCTGCAAATTTAGGTTTAATTAAAGTGACTTCTGAATCTGAAGACGAAGTTATATCTATCGCCAGCACAGACGGTTCAAATACGTATTTATCCGTAGAAGACACGTCTCTCATTGTGAACTCCCAACGCACCCAAATTTTGTCGGGAAAATGCACAACATCTGATTTTAACTACCGTCAAATTATAAGCTCACAGAGTGCTTCTCAAGATAATTACTTAACCGCAGAAGGATATGTTGAAAATTCGATTAAAGTCAGTACATATAAGAATCATGGAACTAATAATTCGTTTACAGATAAATTTAAGACAGCGGAAGAAGGGTCATCGGAAAATTACAAAGTTCAGAAATTATCTAGTGCTAAAATATTAAAAGTATCAAATAAATCTAATTTGAATAAAAAGATTTCAAATCGCGAAATAATCGAAGATTTGAACTCTATGAAAGTCAATATACATGAATATGATTTAACAGAGAAAGAAAATCTCATCAAAGTAAGTCAAGCAAAATACAAGGAAGAATCAAAACCAAAAATTTCTAGAAATATTAATATTTCACAGAAACATGCAGAAGAAATAAATCAAATTCGAAATTTGGACGACTCTATGGATTTTGCAGAGAGAATAATTTGTTCGTCTGAGGTAATTCTAAAATCAGACCAAAAAACTAGTTTGAACAACATACTTACGCAAGAAGTTGACGCAACAGAAAATACGAAATCTAATTTAAAACATCGTAAAGAAGACTTAAGTGTACCACAAGATGAGACAGTAAAGAACACATCTAATTTGGGAATTGTTACAGAAGAAAATTCTTCACAAATAGAAATTTTAGAATCGAAGAAAGAAATTACTAAAACACCAAAGATATCAAAAAAAATATCGCAACAGAAAATAAAAAGTGCCGAGGAACGACAAATATATAATGAAATTGTTGAAAGAGAACAAATAGATGTAATTCAAAAAGTTTCAAAATTTAAAAATAAAATCTCTATAGTTGGACATATAATGACAGAAACAAATGCATTTTTAGGAGAAGGTTCTTCGAAACCGTATAAAAACCAATCTAAGAGAGTACATTTGGTGGATGGTACAGCTAAGAAAGAAACTTTTTTGGAAGATGTAGGACAACAAAAAATTATTCAAAGAACATTAAATACTGCGAAGAAAATATCAAAGTCTGAAACTCAAGAGACAAAACTTGCGAAAGATGCAGAAACATTTAAACCAGGCGAAAGTTTCTCAAACTTAAAACAAACTGTAGAATCGAAAACAAAAAGTGAACAGGAAGAGAAAATATGTTTAAAAGCACCTGAAGAAAATATACCACCAAAACCTGTTGACAATATTCTTCAAGAAAAAATTGAACGACAAAGAACTATGTATCCAAAACGACGAACTCTGGAATCCAGAAATTTTATAGAAGAAAAAACTAGAACCACAAAATCTGAAAAATCATATAAAAGGCGAATTTCAACAGATGAAGAATTGAATGGCGTTAAAGATATAACGAAAAATACCGAAATAATTTATACTGAAGAACCTGTAATGTTATCTGCTGAAGATGGCGACGAAGCAAAACATAAGGAAACTGAAAAGAACAGGCGCAGATATTCTAAGCGATCAACTATCATATCAACAACTAAAAAAATTACGTCAGATGATGAACAATTAAGTGACGCTGGAAATATAATAAAAGACACCGAAACAACGGATATAAAAGAACGTGTAATATATGTAGGAGATAGCGATGAAGAAAAACCTAAGGAAACTATCGACAAGAAGCGCAGATACTCTATGCAACCAACTATACTACCTTCAGATGACGACAGCCATAAAGAAGAACCTAAGGAAACTGAAAATAGTAAGCGCAGATATTCTAAACGGCCATCTATACTACCGCCAGATGAAGACTTAATGATAAAAGACACCGAAACAACAGATATAAAAGAACCTGTAATATTTGTAGGAGATGGCGATGAAGAAAAATCTAAAAAATCTGACTACAAGAAGCGCAGATATTCTAAGCAACCAATTATAATAACAACAGCTGAGAAAGTTAAGTCAGATGATGAAGACTTGAGTGGTGCTGAAGATTTAATAAAAAATAACAAAACCCATGTAGGATATGGTGATAAAGAAGAACCTATGAAAACTGATAAGAAGCGCAAATATTCTAAGCAACCAACAATAGCATCGCCAACTAAAAAAATTACGTCTGATGATAAAGACTGGAAAACAACAGATATTAAAGAACAAAGAAACAAGCGCAGATATTCTAAGCGACCAACTATACTTTTAGATGATGAATACTTAAGTGGCGCTAAAGATATAATAAAACATACAGAAACAGCAGATATTAAAGAACATATAATATCTGACCATAGCCATAAAGAAAAACCTAAGGAAACTAAAAAGAACAAGCGCGGTTATTTTAAGCGATCAACTATACTACCGTCAGATGATGAAGATTTAAATGACGCCGAAGATATAATAAAAGACACCGAAACAGCAGATATAAAAGAACCTGTAATATCTGTAGAAGATGGCGATGAAGAAAAAGCTAAGAAAATTGACGATAAGAAGCGCAGATATTCTAAGCAACCAATTATAATACCAACAGCTGAGAAAGTTAAGTCAGATGATGAAGACTTGAGTGGTACTGAAGATTTAATAAAAAATAACAAAACACATGTAGGATATGGTGATAAAGAAGAACCTATGAAAACTGATAAGAAGCGCAGATATTCTAAGCGACCAACAATAGCACCGACAACTAAAAAAATTACGTCTGATGATGAAGAATGGAAAACAACAGGTATTAAAGAACAAAGAAACAAGCGCAAATATTCTAAGCGACCAACTATACTTTTAGATGATGAATACTTAAGTGACGCTAAAGATATAATAAAAAACACCGAAACAGCAGATATGAAAGAACGTGTAATATCTGTATGTGGCGATGAAACTGACGATAAAGATATAATAAAACATACAGAAACAGCAGATAGTAAAGAACATATAATATCTGACCGTAGCCATAAAGAAAAACCTAAGGAAACTAAAAAGAACAAGCGCGGTTATTTTAAGCGATCAACTATACTACCGTCAGATGATGAAGATTTAAGTGTCGCCGAAGATATAATAAAAGATACCGAAACAGCAGATATAAAAGAACCTGTAATATCTGTAGGAGATGGCGATGAAGAAAAATCTAAGAAAACTGACGACAAGAAGCAAAGATTTTTTAAGCAACTGACTATGATACCAACATCTAAGAAAGTTAAATCAGATGATGAAGACTTGAGTGGCGCTGAAGATTTAACAAAAAATAACAAAACAACAAATATAAAATATGGCGATGAAGAAGAACCTAAGGAAACTGAAAAGAAGAGCAGATATTCGAAGCGACTAACTACAACACTACCAACTAAAAAAATTGCGTCTGTTGATAAAGAATGGAAATCAACAGATATTAAAGAACATATATTATCTGACCATGACTATGAAGAAAACCCTAAGAAAAATGAAAAGAGCAAGCGCAGATATTCTAAACGATCAACTATACTACCGTCAGAAGTTGAAGATATCGAAACAGCAGATATGAAAGAACCAGTAATATCTGTAGGACATAGCGACGAGAAAAAACCTAAGGAAACTGATGACAAGAAGGGCAGATATGCTAAGCAACCAACTATAATACCAACAGCTAAGAAAGTTAAGACAGATGATGAAGACTTGAGTGGAACCGAAGATTTAACAAAAAATAAAACACATGTAGGGTATGGTGATGTAAAAGAACCTATGAAAACTGATAAGAAGCGCAGATATTCTAAGCGACCAACAATAACACCACCAAATAAAAATATTACGCCTGATGATGAAGAATGGAAAGCAACAGATTTTAAAGAACAAAGAAACAAGCGCAGATATTCTAAGCGACCAACTATACTTTTAGATGATGAAGACTTAAGTGACGCTAAAGATATAATAAAAAACACCGAAACAGCAGATATGAAAGAACGTGTAATATCTGTATGTGGCGATGAAACTGACGATAAGAATCGCAGATATCCTAAACGACAAATTATAAAACCAATAACTAAAATAAATGCATCAGATGATAAAGAATTGAGCGATACTGAAGATGTGGAGAAACATAAAGAAGCTGAAGAAAAGAAGGGTAGATATCCAAAGCGACGACGAACTATAACATTAGCAATGGAAAAGGATATATCTGTTAATGAATTAAATAATGAAGAAAATAAAAAAGAAATAAGTGCTGAAGATAGTATCCTAGCAAAAGATCAAATAACACAGATCAGGGAAGGAAATAAAGAAAAAAACAAACAAGAATATGAGTCAACTATTGAAGAAAGCAGAAACCTCGACGATAAGAAACAAAGATATTCTAAGAAACAAAGTGTGTCTAAAAAAAATGAAGGCTATGTCGTTGAAAAACCTAAACGTGATTCAGAAATTATTAATACTGAGCATATAGAATCAAACGAAGGCCATAAAATAAAAGTAAAAAAAAGTATAAAGAATAAAAAATATGAAAAAGAAAGTAGTTTTAAGGAATCATATGAAGAGTCCAAAACTAAAGACAAGGATGAAAACAACCGTGAGCACGTAATGCAAGGACCAAAAAAATATGAAGATGTCAATATTGAAGAATCGAAAAACGTTCCGGAAAATATAGATGCTAAGAAATGGGCTTCAAACTCTGATTTTAAAAACAAAAGCACTGATAATATTCTAGCAACTGTGCTGGTTAGCAATATTAACGATACTGTTGAAAATGTTGAATCTCCAATACTTTCACAACATTTGTCAAGTGCTCGTTGCGTCTCAACAACACCAAAATATAATAGTGAAAGTGAAAATATAAACAATTCTAAAAAATTATCAGAAAAAATTAAAACCGCACACCCATATTCAACCCCTACATCTGAAGAACAGTTAAATCTAAAAGTGACAACATTAACAGACGCTTTAGACAACGGAATAACGCTAAGTCAACTTGAGGCTTATGAAGTACCTACGCAAAAAAATACTCCAAGCGTTATGGAAAAATCAAATAAATTCCAACAAAGATACATAAAAATTGGAAATAACTTGTCTGATACTTCAGAGGAGTATGTACCACTAAATTCTGAAATTCAACCAATCATTGACTCAGAAAAGAAATTTGACAATTTGGCCAAACAAAATTTTTCTGAAGGTATTTTACCAATCGAGCAAATGAACAAAAAAACAGATGAAAGTAAAAATGATACAATAACAAAAAGTGAAGATAGGATACATTTAACTCCTAGTCCTGATAAAAGAGATGTTGATGTTAAAAGTCATAGGAATGATTTTGGAAAAGAATCTCAATTAAGTTCAAGTGTTAAAATCACTTCATCTCACGAAAAACAGTTTGCACAATACCAGAGTCAAAACCAAATAAAGGATCAACATGAAAACGTTATCGGTGATATAACTATTCATCCTTCACTACTAAGTAAGGGTTCAGTACAAAAAATGGTCGACACTCCTTTAAAAACAAATGGCCAAGAACATCTGACAGAAAAAGTAAAAGTGGTTCAATTTGACGTTAAATCGAACTCAAATTCTTCTATCACAACTAGAGATTTAAACCAAACAATTTCAACGTCATTCAGTGCAAGGAAACGTAAATTATACTATCCAGATGAAATGATTGTAATAAATATGGAGGATTCATTGTTAGAAGTAAAGAAACCTAAAAAAATAATTAAAGAAATTCAAAAAGATGTTTCAGATACTACAATATTTACAAAACGAAAATTTCGAACAGAACAAAGTGAAAAACCAATTAAAAATACAACGAAGGACTTGGAAACAATAAGTAAAGCAAAGTCTGATGAGCCTAAGACTACATCATGTATCAAAAATAACATAATGGACGAAATAGAAAAACATTTTTCGGCCGATGTACAAGATCCGAAACGCGGGGCGGTTAAAAAAGAGGGTAGAGAAAATGCACAATCAAAGTCTTTCAACTTCAAAATTAATTCGACAAAACGTACTAGCATCGGCCGTAAAAATGTAACCACAATTGGAGTTGTTCTAGATGAAGAGAAACAATTCAACAAAACCATGCATAAACGCAAGAAACTGAATACAACCATTAGCTCAAACAATTCGATGGTCAAATTAAAGTCGCATTTTGAACGCATGTTAGATTCATGGCGTCAAGATGCTTCCAAAGGAAGTAGCCTTATAGATTATTTAAATGACAACAGGGGCAAAGAAAAGAAGGGAAAAACGAAAATTTCTGAAAAGAACAGGAAACTTTCCATTAAAAATGTGAAGGAAAAAACTCGCAAAACCGGAAAAACGAGTACTCCTAAAGACAAAAGAAACGCAAATCGAGCCCTTAAAAATAATTCGATGGATATTTCTAATATTGATGACGAACATGTGAAACGAAGGAGAGCCAAAAAATATGCGCCAGTTTCAACTATGGCGGAGAATACAAAAAATATTGTAGATATTGTTGGTAAGCATTCACAGAGGACAAGAACTAATAATAATAATAATCCAGTTTTGATAGATAATTTGAATAAAAATAAACAATTTACTGATAGTAAAAATAACGAAAATGCCGATGGAAATATGGATTTGAGTATACAGTTAAGTTTGGCAGATGCTACTACAAAAAGATCAACAGATAAAAAACTAAAAGAAAATCGCAATAAAATTGTGATACTTTCTGATATTCAGTTGGTTCCTGGTAATCGAGCTCCTCAAACAAAAAGATCAGAGGACCAATACAAGGTAATTGGAAATTTCGTAATTATAAATTTTATTTTTATTCAAATTTATTTTGTTTTGAAAGAAATATGAACACCTTAAATTTGTTCAATTAAAATTTTCAGTTTTTAATAATACATGCATTATGTTTATAAAAGTAGTCTTTAGTCATTCATTGACACACCCAGACATCGATCTGATGAGATGGTTGATTTGGTCTTGAGCAGTGGCGGCTGGTCCATAAGTGCTGTAGAGCTGCAAAACTGCAGTTATCTAATCTAGATTTCACAGAAATAATTTTTTCTACAAGCATGCGAGAAAATGGAAGTTTATCTTAAAAAAATTGAAAAAAAAGCAAGGTAAACTTACCGCCGAGGCCCGGGTTTGAACCTAAGATCTTTGCGTTATGAGCCCGAAACCCTAACCACTACACCAATTCAGCACATAACATCGGTTTAATATATGTATACTTAAACTGTATGTTGTACCTAATGTCATTATTACTAAGCTAAATGGCTGCATATCCATATACGATACAAAAACTTAAATAATTTTTTTCGACTCGAGGGAACGAGAAAACATGTCATTGTGTTTTTCTCGAAACTCGCTTAAACCGAGATATCATCTAAGGAGATGCCGATATTTGGCTTAGGAGGGCAGCACTGATATCACTAGTGTAACAACCAGTTGGTCTTTAACTACTGCTATCCAGGGCCGACTAGAGGGGGGGGGGGGTAGCCGGGACTAATTCCCGGGGCCCGGGCTTAAATGGGGGCCCGGCAACAGGTTTTTTTTGTTCTGCATGATAAATTCGACACAAAATGGGAAAGGGAAGTTAAGTTTAAATTAAAATTAAATACAAGTAGAGGAAGTTTTAGCCTTAGAGAATTTTTTTTTTTTTTTGAAAAAAATAGTTTTTTGATGTGAGGATTCTATTTCAGTAGAAGAGGAACAGTTTTTGGTCAAAGATTTTTTATACTACTACTGCTGACCTTATTTTTCTGTAAAATTTTTAAAAAATACTGAATTTGAAAGATAATGAATGGAGTAGCAAACTTTAATATGGGCTAATTTAAGTTATTAAAAAAATAAAGGTAAATGCCTTACGGCGTTTTTTTATAAACATAATATTAAAAAAAATCCCATATGGATCCAAATTTGTGGAACACACTGTATGATAAATATTAAGTAATTAAGCTTGGGACAAAAAAATGGAAAAATTGGCAGTTTACTTATTTGTCTCAAAAGAAAACCAAACAACAAATTTAAACCACATAAAAATAAAGATAATTAATTACCTCTAGCACACAAATCACTTCACCAAACTTTACGCATTAAGATGCTTCGGGACATAAGGTCCCGAAGGAACGTCTCTACTAAAAGAATCCTTCGGCAAGAGTTTCGGGCAGCAGCCCTTCTGTAAACTATTGACAGTCTATTTAAACCAAAATTTACCTGACAGGTTAATTATTATCAACGTATTACCTTGGATAATTCTTCAGTTCAATGTAAGTGGAGTAATAACCTAATTGTTTGGTTTATTTCAAATCCTTGTTTTTCGATTTAAATATTTAGTTAAAACATTTAATACTTTCAGAGTTTTGTGTAATTCTTTATATTTTACTAATAATAATGCCAATTAGTGAGATGATTAATTTAATTCTGTTAGATATAGATATTCCTCACGGTTCAATTTAAAGGCGCATCTTATTCATATTGTATGGATGAGAGTAGCCATAATTTTCAAAAAAATGTTCAATTTCTATACACTTTTCGTGATTTGTTTTTATTCCGAAAAAAGAGGTTATAAGGTCCCATACAGATTTTACATCAACAAATATCTTAACTGGAAAGATCATTGCCTTATATTACAAGTTTCTGGGTGTTCACATTTCTTATTAGCCAATATAAAAAAAATCGTACATGTGTTTAATAAATAAATTTTAGAGCGAAGTTACTGAATATATTTCACAAAAATCAAATGTTGAAGAACCTACAATGGGCCATAATCCTGATCCGGAAAAGATGTGGTATATTGAAGGTAGGAATAAACTATAAATCGAACCACTGACGAACAACTACTAGATTAATTATTTCATTCATAAATAAGTATTTGTTTATATACAAGTATTCAATTCGTGTTTTATTTTAGCTAGATATTTGGTATTTGCGAGCACACGTTTAATGAATGAGCCAGAATTTATACGACTACACTGTTGTCACACTGCATAATAAAAGGCGTATTTTCCTACAAATCACATTCAACTACAATAGTTGCAAGCAGAAAAAATATATCAAACTGATAACTGGCATTATAAGAATAAAAATACACTTCCTTACCATAATTTTCAAAGCCTTTTCGGCGTTTTCGAGCCGTTTGTTAAGTAAATTCCGAATTATAGCTACAAAAAATCCTTGTACATAGACTCTCCCGTAATAATTTGGCAACTATGTTGGATAACAACGTGAATACTTGCAATCCCCATTTTGTGTGTTTGGTCTAGTAGTTATTCGTCGTCAAATCCAATCAGTATTTTAGTGTGTATATTGATCGATATCATTTGCTAAAGAAAACTCAATTTTATCTTTTGAAAATATAAAATACCAATCAATAAATGCACTTTAAACATTATGTTAGATATCTTTATAATCATTAAATATGTGGCCAAACATTAAGATGCTATTCATTTCTTAATTTTAAGACAGAATTGGCCTAAATGGCTTTATTTTTAAAATACAGGGAGTTGAAAAATTAAATTTTCTACGTTTCTTTTATACCCACCTATTGAGTGGGTTGTGGAATATTTTTGCTTTGTGTATTTTTCAACTCTCTATTTTGTAATGTTGAAAACACCGTTTTTAATTTTAACATTTTTTTTTTAGTGCAGCACCTATCAATCCAAATAAAAATTGAGATCATTAATTTTATGTTCTTACCTTATTTTTATGTTATTTTAGGTCTTATGTATCAACTGGCTCCCAGCTGGACTGCTACTGCTCTTTTTAATGATAAACCAGTTACAATTAAATCGAGCGACTATATTGGAAAATATTTAGTACTATTTTTTTATCCCTTAGATTTGTAAGTGGATTTTTATTTACACCTTTTTGTTTATGCAAAATAAACCATTACGTCTCTTATTACACAACTGTGACTACAAAATTACGATTTTGATCAATTGTTGAATGCACACTTACAAAATTAGTGACTCGCTACTTCTGGTTTCTTATTTCATATTGCTTAAAAATTTTAATAAATACAGTACTTATTTTTGGCATGCGGTTATAATATAAAGCCATATTATAATTAGCGCATCCGATCAGCTGTGCTTTGTGTAGAACTAGGTGGTAGGAGAATCCGCACGTCCCGTGCCTGAGAAACGTGGAAAGTCCCTGCCTTTATTTATCTATGGCAGACAGGAAAAAAATAAGTACTGTATATGCTAGCGATCTTCAGTATGCCGACTCTGTAGGTACTCCCAAGTTTTGAGAAACTAAAGGGTAGTTGATCAACTATCTGGTGATTCCGAAAAAAATATGTTTGGGTCTTAGACTAGAGAGGACTCATAACGTCGCTGAAAATCTTGTTCCATTCTGACACCAACGATATTTGACCAAAGGCGTAACATGTTGTAAATAAAAAAAACGAACTTGTATTTATGTTATTAGTACTTCATTGATTTTTTTAGGTATAAAGCAAGTTCAAAGCGTAAAATTTAAAATAAATAAGTAACAATAAATAAGACACAAGAAAAAAATATATAGAAATAAACTGAATGAAATCGTTTACATAATAAAATGAGTGTTTTTTTTTTAATTCCGCAAAATAATGATCTACATGTATTACAAAAAGATTTATTTTTACTTAATAAAGAATGATAATCCCAGATAGCACAGACACGTTTTAAAAACATCTTAAATACGTTTGTTCACGACGTTCGTGACGTTTTGAAGATCTACGCTAATATCCAAAAGATGTTTTAAAGGCGTCTATAGGACGTACTTTGTTACAAAACAAGGCGCCTTTAGGACATCTAAATTTGTACGTCTTTAAGTCATCCAGTTTTGCTTGAAAACAAACCTTATTGGACGTGTTTAAGTCGTCTATTTACTTGATGGAAATTTATTTAAAAAAAAAATGAATACCTACTTGTCTACTACTGTTTATTATACATTATTAAACAATTAAAACTGACACAGAATAAATATTATTTTACAGTGTTGGATAAAATAATTAAAAAATGACTTCAAGTACTTGTTGCTATGAGAAACTATTCCAGTTTGGTCGATTTAAAAATTTATTTTATGGTATTAATTTTAGCCAAAGCGTCTGTAACTAATGTCTCCGTAGCATATCATTTTGTTGAGTTATTATTTTAAGGTGTTTTCTAAGAAATAAGACATTATTAAAGTGGGGTTATGAAATTAAAATGAAAATATATTAAAACTTACCGTTTTTAATGATAAAGTTTACTAGTTCCGGTATACTACAGTTCCAATAATGGCAAATAAATAATATAAAAAGACAATATATAAAAACACAATATATAAAAACACACAACCACAAAAAAGTAATGACAATGCCCACAGACTGGCGCTAAAAATATTATACAATGGCTGTCCCGAGAAGAAGGCAGCTAGAGAAAGAACACGACTCGATACGCGCGCGCGAGACTCCAATCAGCCAATGACGAATGACGATCTACATGCGCTGCAAGCAGCGCCAAGAACGCTGTTGTGGCGCCATATTCAAATATAGCGAAAAAAATTGAACGTCCACATTACCGACATATTTAAAACGTCCTAAAAACATCCCAACAAAGACCTTTTAAACATGTCCTGAGCAGGGCGTCTTAAAATCGTCCGTTTTACGTACCAGGACGTTTGGACGAAAGTAAGACATGAACTGGACGTCTTTAAGATGTAGTGTGCTATCTGGATATTATTAAATTAAGCTAGTAAGAAAAATTATACATACATGAAGATAAATTAATTACTGACCCTTAAATAATACTAATTTGGTACAATGACAAGAAGTTTTAGCGAACAACTCTATTTTTAATATTTTTTTAAGTTTTTGTTTAAGAAATTTGAATTGTCTTGTTTTTTTCTTTATTTTTTTCTACCTGTTGTAAAAGTTGTCTTCTAAGCCGTTTTATGCTACGGCTTTCTAGGATAGATTCCTTATTTGAAGTTCTATTTGAAGGGCCTGGCTCAGCTTTTAAATGCAATGCTTTTTTTTTAAGTACTACAAAAAATCAATTATTACGGTAATGTTTTGAATTATACACAAAAGGGTGGCTAAATTCTTAAAAGTTCATAACATTATAATGAAAAGTAATTAAAAAAATATATATGTTTAATTATGTTTATTAGTATACGCACCTTCGGCTGCATGTATTTAGAGAATTCAGGAAATATAGTGGAAACTGCTCCATTTAGTAAACGTGTTTTACAGTGCGTCCCATAAAAAAAATGTTTTGAACTATATCATTTGGCGTAGGCATCCAATTTGCAATTTTCGTTGCCTGAATCCAAAGATTCTTTGACTGGATCCACAGGAAATCTAAAATAAAACAACAAATAAACATTGTTGCAATTAAATAAGAAGCAAAAGTAAATTAGGATTTAATAAAAGTTAATATTTAGAATTCTACGACACGCCACTGGAAAAAATTACATGTTTGGCCATTTTAATATCATTAATTGCTTAAATATCGATGAAAATCATAAAATAAACAAACTTGGTGGGTAAAATTTATTACTCTGGAGTGAGACATGTACAATATAATAATAATACAAATATAAGAAAATATATAAAGTGAAAACGATTGATGTTTATTATTTGCCTATAAAACGTAATATCTGTTTATTTCTTGCCGTTATAACTTTAACACTGATATGCCACACAATAAACCATTGTAATAAACCAATTATTAAATGTCGTTTAATTTAAAAATCAGAAATAAACACGAACAAAAACTTTGGTGTCACCGAAATGATTAGCACCAAAATAATGGCGGCCAATAGATAATCGGCACAGAAGACTACGTGTGCTCGATATACTTGTTACGCGTCCTCTATTACCTAGTCTAAGGTTTGGGTAGCTAAATGTATTCAAGTCAAAAAATCCAGCAATATCCGAAAACAAGAATGCATTCCTCCAAATTTTTACATAGGCTCCCAAACCTACATCTTTACGGAAGCAAAATTCGATAGAATATACAGGGTGTTTCCGAACTTGGCGTCCAAATTTGTAGGGGTGGTAGTTCCCATAATTTGAGACCGATTCGCAGATTTCATTTTTCCAAAATATTTAAAATAAAAATAATTAAAAATTATAAACAGGTACGGTCATGCACAGCGATAGGAGCGAGTCGACACACGCGCTTTACGCTTAGAATCGACAAAATCGCATCTGCTTTTGAGGACTATTGCGCTACGCGCTCAGGGTAGGACCTGCTCTTTGATTTTTTTTATAATGGGCTCTATTTTGTTTATTATAATTTTTTTATAAAAATGAAATCTGCCAATCGCTCTCAAATTATGCGAACTACCACCCCTACAAATTTGGACGCCAAGTTCGGAAACACCAGCCAAAATATAAAGAGATAGGGAAAGACAAATTATTGGAATAAGGCTACAAGATAATAAGAAAATCATTGGGTTAGAAACGTAACAGAAGTAAAAGATTGTTAGATGTTGCCAAACTAATAAGGAACACATCAGATGAGGTGGAGTGACTATCTTGAGAAGATTGGGGTACAATAATGGAAACAGTACAAGATAGAAACGAGTTAAGAATAATTGGAGAGGTCTATGACCAAAGTTGGATGACTTAAAAGGCTAAATAAGAAGACGAAAATAATTTTTATTACTCTACTAAGCAACATTGAAAAGTGAACACGCCGAAAGTAATAAATACATTAGTGTTTAGCTACACTATTTCCAATTTGCTGTGGAAATATTGGACTATTGTGATTTTGAAATGGGTACCTATTGTTAACGGCAGTAGATAACCTTCATTAGAAGTAACATGACTTATGAGATTCTTTCGTTCGCTGTTGGTGCAGTGTCCACCAGTGTAAATTACACCAGTTATGCCACCTTTATTTACCTAGTTTACTTCCTCCTTATTCCTGATACACATGTAGAGTGTAATTCACTCCTCTGCTAAATAGCTCCCAGACAACACACCAAATCCCAGAGATATCCACAGAATATCTTTTGTGGATATCCAATATATCCACAGGATATCAGAAATATTCCGTGGATCTAATATGGATACCCAAATGTCTGTCTATATCCAGAATATATCCTAATGGATATTCAGCAAAATATCTAATGGGTATCTTCTAGAAAATACAAGAAATCCCAGAGATATCCACAGAATAAATATATTTTGTGGATATTCAATATATCCAATATGGAGTGATTAGGACACAAATTTCGATCGAACTCAATTACGGCGGGTCGAGCATGATTTAGATGCGATAGTGGTATCGCTATCTATACTTAGTAAGCAGAATCAAATAACTTCTAGTGGATATCCACGATGGTTTGCGTTCGCGCCTAGACTGATATATTTAGTGGATGTTCATGGGATATTAAAAAAATTAATTTTAAATATCTGAACGGTACTATTAGCCACAATGGCGTAATTTTTTAATAATTTGCTATATAATTACTATTATTTATGGACATTTGCATGTCTATAAATTACATTTCATGGATATAAACTAGATATCTACCATGGACTGGACATTCAGTGGATATTGGGATGTTCAGTAGATATCCAAAGGATTTGGTGTGCTGTCTGGGCTGGTTGAGAAATTATCCACCAGTGGACACCATATCGCCGACAGGAAGTTTTAGTAAATTTTTCAAGAAATTGTGTAAAAAAATTATATTTTACTTTGTATTGTGTATTTACTATTGGAATTTTCTTTTGACAAACACATTATTTTTTACGACGCTCCTAACTCCAGTTTTAACAGCAAGTTATGCCTGGCCACGTATTGTTCAGGCCTTCCTTTCTATGTTTAAATCAATAATTTACTATGGCTATTAAGATTCCGGATCTTTTGTTTATTAAGCATCTGTAGGACAGTATCGGTAGGAGACACACACATTAACCAGACCCCCTAAGATGCATTTTATCTTGAAGGACACACGTGCCTAACATGAAATTAATATTTGATTGCCAACAGTCAGTCGGTCCTTCTAGGAGCCGGGAAAACCTAACAAGGTCACTCTTGAATGGCGAAAAAGCAGACCGCCTAGACAAGAAGGGAGTTGAGAAAACTAAAAGGTTACAATGCAACAGGTAAATAGAGAAAACCATAAACTCTAGTTAGAATTTTCTGAACTATGGCACTTCCGATAATTTATAGAGAGTTCATCCATGAGCAGACAAAATAAACTGCTAAACCTTAGCAGGAACGAACTTAAGACCGTAATAGAAGTACTTAAAGGACTACTTCCATAGAAACACTTAAATCTCTTAAGGATATCTGAATACTATTATAGAGTGAAGAGGAAGACGAAACTCTAATCGCTTACCAAGCCATTGCCGGAACCTTAAATGGGAACGAGAATGACACTTCGGGGAAACATTATCTGGAACCTGGAGAAATCGAGAAAGCGCCCATCATACATTTTCTTGAATACATCAAGAATATTAACTTGTTGTAGAAACTGACAGAGGTACAATATGCCTAGAGCTTCGGTAGAAATGGGCTTTGAACCACATCCTAATCCAAATAGATAAACCCCTCATATTTTGGCAAACTTTCATCAAGTGGATTATTTTTCATGGTGCTACTAATCATCAGAACCATTCCTAGATGTAAAGAACACTGGCAGCTGTAAGATTGGTTTAAAATTTTAAAGAATTACTATTTACTACTCCTGCAAACATTATTGAAATAAATGTTATTATAATTTTATAGTGTCCATTTTTATACAAGGGCTGTTCTCTTTCCGTTAAGCCTAGTAAAGTAAAACGCAGTTTATTTACAAAAACATTTATTTATAATATATAATTAAGTATTCTCCACAATCAATGAATTTTTGCATTTGCAAAAACCGTTCTTGAAAACATTTTCTCCAGTCCTCTGGGCGGAGATTATTTTGTTTTTAAATGCAACAACCACTTCTTTAGCCGATGTAAAACGTAAACCCCGTAATTTATCCTTTACCTGCGGAAATAAGAAATTATTAGTCTGGACCATATGGCGAATGACCTATTATTTCTATTTTGGGCATTCAAATACTCATTTGTTATAGCAACAGTGTGAGCCTGAGCATTATCTTGATGCAGGATGATCCTTTCTCTTTGACGTTTTTCGCGAACTTCTTGGGGAACCTGAGGCAAACAAACTGTAGTGTACCATTTTAAATTAACAATACGTCTATCCTCAAGTGCTATAGTGGAAACATTCCCAGTAATTCCAAAAAAGTGGAGACTATCTTTTTGTTTCGCCTTTTTTCAGGAACAACTTTTGTTGGGAGTCGACTCATTTTCAAAGTCCCATAAATGGGCTCAGCGGAAAGAGAACAGCCCTATTATGTCAGTTAATGGTAACATTTTTATTTAAGAAAGAGGGCGATTTGACTTATATTTTAAATCAAATTAAAAGCAATTTTATAATTTGTATTATCTTTAATTTTAGTTGTGATCATCCATATGCACAGCCTCCTTCCGAAATTTTTGCCATTGATAATTCCTATGAGTCTTTTATTGAATTAAATACAGAAGTAATTGGCTGCTCAATAGATTCCTATTTTACACACCGTGCATGGTTAAATTATGATAAAAATAGCAATTTTAAAAATCTTAAATTTCCTCTATTGGCAGATAACAATCATAAGATTTCAAAAGCATATATGATGTACTCTGAGAAGTTGGGTCACTCATACAGGTAGGTTACCTTAACAAAAATCATATCTTAATTTAAGTAGTTTATTTAACATTTAACAAACTATTTCAATGTCTTCATAAATATATCTAACTCATCATCAGAAGTCTCATCTTCTATATAAACATTTCCAATTTTTTCCGGTTCAGAATCAAAATATTTCTCTTCCTCATTATTTTCTATTTCTTCGATATTATCATAACTAGTGTTGTTATCAATGCTTTCATATTCAAAATCTTCATCTTTACCATCTAAGAAAGAATTATACATGGTTGTAATGAACTCTTCTTTAAGTAATATTTGTTCCTCTGGTGTTATTTTAGTTACTTTCTTTCTTCCTTTAGAAGAGAAGGCTTTTTGTTGAATTCTAGTTTCCCCAATTTCTCCCCAGTGTGAGGTAGGTTGTTGTTTAGGTTTAGAAGTGTCTTCATCTTCCGCTTCCATTTGCATGTTTTCAATTTCTTCATGTCGTTTCCTTACTTCTTCTGCTTTATCTCTCTCTATACCTTCCATAAGTATTTTTACTAAACTAGAATCGTTGTTTGCAAATCTATCCCTTTCTTCTACTTCATCTGCTGTTAAATACTGCCCCACTAACTGATTATATAAGAGGGGATTCCTTTTCATCATTTCCGTTTCAGAAAAATATGAATTTTCTTGAATCATTTGCATCATGGCTTGATATCTTCGATTTTTAACAACAATGTTATATGCATCACAATTTTCTTTTTGTAAATCATTAATTAATATATTAATCTCTTCATTAGGTTCTGTTTCAATAAGTGTTCGAAAATAGTCTAATTGATCATACTTTAAGTATTTACCAAACTTTATTAAAAACTGTAGTTTGTTTTTTATAAATAGATCTAGACCTATTTGAAATTTTTCTTCTTCAGTGAGGTCTGCTTCCCACATTTGTTGACTTTTGAAGCATATTTGGCTGTTTTGAGTTAAACATCTTATTATTTCATCTCTTTCTGTGTTATTTCCTGTCTCTTGAATAGGTTGAGAGTCCATACAATTTTCTATCGTCATAATTTACAAAATAATTATAATATTAATGGAAATAAATATTTACTTTTATTTGCTTTAAAATTTCTGTCAGATGTTTGACGTTTATATTTCTCGACTTTTGGCCTCGTGAATTACGGCTCTACAGACAGCCAGTATATTAGAACTACTTAGATGAGTTCGGGATTTGTACTCATTTAACTCTTTTCACTCCGAATCTAACAACATCACAGAATTACAATGCTTAATAAATGCCGCGTTTCAGAATCCACATCGGATGCATCTGAGACACATACTTTGATTTTCTTTTACTATACGGAGAATGGTCGCACTGCGCAGCTTTCTGAGTTCCTTTTAAAAGGAAATAGAAAACTCCGCCATTTTGAACCCTTATTACGTGTTGCCTACATCTTGGCGCAATATTTTTAATAGGTGCGTTTTAATCATCCGCTTCTGCTTCGGAATTGTCGGTTTTCTTGTTTTAATCTGACAGGTTTGAAATCGAGTAGTAAAAAATGTAATCTGAACAGGTACATCTGGGATAGACAAACGCAGATGTAGATGTGTCCGATGTGGATAAAAAAACGCTCGAGATGTAAAAAATGCATCTGATGTGGATATTCTCAAACGCGGTAAAAGTATGGACTGAAGTTCGATTTAAAAAAATTGGAGTCCGCATGCCGAACTCAACGTAAAATTACTGCAATTTAACTTTATGTCTTTCTTATTGTTTTCTAACTTTATTTGCAGGGGCTTTTATATAATGGATCCAGAAGGAATTATTTTTGCAATAGCAGTGGCGGATCTGAATGTTACTATACCTCTGGATGAAATGTTTATTAGAATTCGAAAGCATCAGGAACGTAATTCTATTTAAGTTTGAGTATAAGAATAATTTTGTAATTATAAGTTTAAAAATATTGTTAATAAAATGTTATTTGACTTAGTTGTTTTATTTTGGATAATTTGTCAAGGAAATTAGGTGGCCAATTGTGTTTCGGGACAAAGTCCATTTTATGTAAAATGTCACACGCACGGCAAATTAAGGAGTGGACTGAGTTCAGTTGCGCTCAGTTTTTTGTTTTCATCAGTTTTCTCCAAATTCACACAAACGTAAAGCTGAACAGATATATTAACATATATTTGCTGTTCGTCTGTATCCTAAGCTGTTTAGGAATTATTCAAGTTCAAAAATCCGTCAATTTTCCGTTATCCAGAATGACATCGACATAACGTTACCACAGTTTATAGCTGAAGAATCAGAGCTCACTCGGACAATTAGATGTTCCAAAATAACATCCACTCCAGGGATACACATTCAGGATGCGCAAGAAGACTGCTGTTTGAATATAGGCTGTTGTCATATGTTTTATTGGTTACGATTTAATTCTGCATGCACCAGGATACAAATCCGAGTTGCGCAATTTATAAACTGAAACATTGAAATCAAAAGTGCCGAGACAGAGTGAGCGAACTGATTCTTTAGCTATAAACTGTGACTTCCCCAAATTATACCATAATTTGATTAAATAACTTAATTTTTCCACCTATTTTCGCTTTTCTGTTATCAGAAGAGTGAGTAGGTATAGTATCTAAGTATTTTAAATTTTTGTCGGGAAAATTTTTGAATCGTTAGATTTCTTGCTTATTTTAATAGCGAATTTTGTATCGGGACAACAGGAGAACAAGGAAGTATTAAAGATCAAAATCCAACGTGAAAATTATACGGTAACTCTAAGGAATTTTTTTTTCTGTCCTTTACAAATACCTACTCGCTCTTTTGTTATCTTTGTATCGGAATAATAGAAGAGCTTTGTAATGACGGATTTTGATATCTGGATAACAGGAGAGGCAGGAGGTATTCAACGATTTTGCGGTACCCTAAATTATACGGTAACTTGATTATGGCTCTTAATTTTCCCGCCTTTTTAAAATACGTCCCATACCTACACATTTGCCGCGTTTGAGAATCCACATCGGATGCATTTTTTACATCTCGAGCGTTTTTTTTTTATCCACATCGGACACATCTGTCCTATTACATTTGCCGCGTGTGAGAATCCACATCGGATGCATTTTTTACATCTTGAGCGTTTTTTTATCCACATCGGACACATCTGTCCCATTACATTTACGTATACTGAATCACGTGCTCAAAGATTTACTACATCTCAGATGCATCCGATGTGAATTCTCAAACGCGGCATTACTTGCTCTTTTGTCATCCCGATACCAAAATTTTTTTCACGAAATTGCAATTTTGGAACTCCGATGTTTTTTATCGGGATATCAAACAAGTGTAGGTATAGGAGACATTTAAAAAATGGCTGGAAATTTTATTTATTTACAATTTCCTTCTGCTCTTTGCCGGTTGTCTCTATCTTTCAAAGAAGGCGTAAGTCTTGTATTTGACCGGCAATATAAAATATAATCCCAATATAGCTATTACCATAATTTTTATTATGAAAAAGAGTCGATAAACGAGATGTTTATTTATAAAAATTATATATAATTTAAGAGACATGCCGCGTTTGGAAATCCACATCGGATGCATTTTTTACATCTCGAGCGTTTTTTTAACCACATCGGACACATCTGCCCAGACAGCACACCAAATCCTTTGGATATCTACTGAACATCCCAATATCCACTGAATGTCCAGTCCATGGTGGATATCTATTTTATATCCATGAGATGTAATTTATAGACATGCAAATGTTCATAAATAATAGTAATTATATAGCAAATAATTAGTACCGTTCAGATATTTAAAATAAATTTTTTTAAGGTGTATTCAATATCCCATGGACATCCACTAAATAATCAAAGTCTAGGCGCGAACGCAAACCATCGTGGATATATCCACTAGATGTAATTTTTGATTTTGCTTACTAAGTATAGATGGCGATACCACTATCGCATCTACTCATGCTCAATCCGCCGTAATTGAGTTCGATCGAAATTTGTTTCCCAATCAGACTCCATTAGAGACTGGAGTCGAGAATTTCCATTTATTGCTGCTGAAAAGTCCTAATAAAGATGACTTTCTCCTTAGTGGGCAAAATCAAAGGCAAAGTGTTGAAAATATTTTGAGTGTTGAAAATATTTTTTTATCTCTGCTATTTTCTTTCGACGTTATTCAATAATCATTGGTTACTTTTATGAACCTCTACTAAAGATACTCATAAAATATTTTGCTGAATATCCGAATTCTATATCCTGGGATATAGACGGACATTTGGTTGGATATCCATAAAATATATTCTGTGGATATCTCTGGGATTTCTTGTATTGTCTGGAAGATACCCATTAGATATTTTGCTGGATAATCCATAGGATATCTTCTATATTCTGGATATAGACGGACATTTGGATATCCATATTAGATCCACGGAATATTTCTGATATCCTGTGGATATATTGGATATCCACAAAAGATATTCTGTGGATATCTCTGGGATTTGGTGTGTTGTCTGGGTGTCCCATTACATTTTTACATTTACGTATACGGAATCACGTGATCAAAGATTTACTACATCTCAGATGCATCCGATGTGGATTCTCAAACGGCAATAATCAAATCATAAAAATATAATAAACATAGAAATTGTACGTACATTCAAACAAAACACACAATAAAGAACAAAGGCGCCGTTAAAAAAAATTCCAGGGAGGGGCGTCTTATACAAGGGCGGCTCCAGAGGAGGGAGGGCATAGGGGCCAATCCCCCCCCCTCCTCCTTTTTTGAAGTCGGTTAAAAATGTGTATACAAACCAATTTTCAGCCTTTGAATATAGTAAAAAATAATTAACTACATTTTTACTTCAAGGCATCAGCTCATGTATATTTAAAAAAAAAAGAATGAACAATCTATAAAACTATATTTATAAGGTTACTACATTTTTCTTACACTACCTAATTGAGTAACTAAATTTATTCCATTTCGCTTTTACATACTGTATATTGGATATGAGTATATTATTGAACTCAGTTCCAAACGTCTTGAAGTTTTCATAACTTAGGAGAATTTGTAAAAATTTAAAGCAAGTATGTGCCACAGTTACTCTTGCAAACACCTTATATTCAATAAAATCTATTTTGATTTCCAAGATCAGAACCTCTAGCAAATCTGAGAAAGGATTCTCTTGTTTTCAAATCACATTCTTTTATAATTGTTTCAAGTAATTAGTTATTATTTCTTTTACGCAGACAAATTGTGAACTATATCAAGTTTAATCGAGGTCTTTATTCAATATCAATAGTCACAATTGTGATTTCAGCTATCTGAATTGGAATTTCGACTTGTAACTGGGAATTCCAAGTTGTATGTCGGAATTCCTAGTTGTATGTCGGAATTCTAAGTTGTGGGTCGGAATTTCGAATTACAAGTCGGAATTTCGAGTTACAAGTCGAAATTCCGAGAGAGAAGTCGGAATTTATAAAAAATAAAATTTGTGACGGTTCTACGCCTTCGTACCTTCGTACAATATCACGAGTCACAATTATGATTTTAGCCTTCTGAATTAGAATTCCGAGATACAAGTCGGAATTCCGAGTAACAAATCGGAATTCTGAGTCACAAGTCGGAATTTGAAAAAATATTTTTCAAAAACAATTCATTGAAGAGCAAAAAAAAGGTTTTCAGACCATCAATTAAAACGTAAAGCCACAGGCCACAGGTAAAGCTTAAATAACATCGATGTAGACATCGAAAATCGAAACCAAAAAAATCGATGTTTTTTAAACATCGATACATCGTGCCGCGTGCGCATCCCTAATATATCCCTAACCCTAATTTAACCTATTTTGTTTTGTTGTTTTTTTCTATGGTTTGTTGTTTATGTTCGTCGTCCGTCGTTGTTTGTTGTTGTTGTTGTTGTTATATGTTGTGTTGTGAATACGATGAATGACATTTTCACACCATAACTAACTATTTACTTACAATTTACAGGAAAAACGGTTTTGTGTAGCCGGGAACCCAGGGCCGGTTTTAGAGATTATGGGGCCTTAATGAGAGGATTTTTTTTTACTCTCCTCCCCTTCATTTAACTGACGATTATATAGGTGTGTGTAGGTAGGTATACGATTTTCTAAATGATGACAAAGGAACAAACTATGCAACCCATATAAAAAATCTAAATTCTGTAACATTGAACATTATTCAATACTTTAGACAATAATCAAATCTTTTTCGTTCTAGACTTCTCTTTTGCAAACTGGCCAATCAGTATATCATAGATCATAGTCCAATTTTTCTGGTTGTATCCTCCTTCAATATGTATCAAATAGTGTGGAGTTTCGAGTATTTCTTGGCTAATGGTGAATTTGTAATAATTTTCAAATCAGAAAATGAATTTTCGCATTAGAAATGGGCCAGATCGAAAAAAATTCAAGCAACATAAGAATATTGGGAAAGAACATTTTTCAAAAAAATTCTTTCATTTTATCATACAACATTCGTCATTTATTAGGTCGTACCTCTATATATATATATATATTTTTTTTTGTGTTCAACACTTCGAACCTCCACATAGATGAACTTCATTTTCTTTTGATTCATCCAAAACTATTTTTCTTATTTGATAAAATAATTATATGTAGCCTCATCTAAGATGATACTTTTGCTTCGATATCCTCTAAATTGTCCCTAAATGTTTCTACAAATGATATTAATGTCCCTTATAATTAATTACCAGTGTATTTAGTGATAGATCTTGTAAAGATAAACTTATCTCATTTGCCCTTTCCAAGATTTTAAACCACATGGTAGCCAACAATGCAGATTCAATTTTTTCTATTTTCTTTTTCAGTGTCACAGCTTCGTTTCATGTTATAAACTTTTCATTATTGTCATTTGCAATCTATGAAAAAATGTCTGCAACTAATTTATAGTTCAATTTGACAGAGGCTACTGCATTAGCTTGGGCTGACCACCTAGTATTACTAAGTCTTTTGAGAGAAATCATATACTGATTCAGTAGAATAGACAAATGATAGATAAATAAAACAAATACACCTATCTCTTGAACTAAGGAGAAATAATTGGAAGCCTGAAGGCAGGATTCGCTTGAAAAATGAACAATTAAATTTAAAGTATGACTTGTACATGGTACCTATATAGGGTGTACTAATAAAAGCTCTCAGGCTGAATATTTTAGTAAGAAATAAATATTTTAATTTTGTAAACATCAGTTCACAAAGCAATAAGAGATATTCAGTTTTATAGCAGGAGCAGAAGTTGAAAAGGCTTTTGGTAGGTGGAAAAGGGGTAAACGTCAAACCACAATGGATGACTTCAAGAATTTAGCATTAATGTTCATCTGCCAGTGTCGTTTCATAGAATAAGTAATTTTGAATTGTTACTGGCGGAACCGGACAATCCCATGTATGTATAGACTAGAAATAATTATTAAACAAATATTATAATATCCCAAATCATAATTTTACAAAATTTCAACAGCTACTCACAATTTATTAAACTATTTATCTGAAATTGTTATTAACATATATAACATAATTTTGTACACAATGTATTGCATCCATATCAGTAAGCTCCGCCTCAAAACTCTCAATTTCTGTGTATGAAGTGGGAGAACTGCGAAAAGTCTTTCCAACTTTTGTCCCTGCTATTGATATAAATAGGTCAATATGTAGATGGCGCTGTACTCAATTTTTTTTTCTATGGGAGGATCTTATGTATCGCATCTTGTAAAAAATGCATTTTTAAGCAGATTTTGTTCTATGAACTAATTCGATAAATCTAGCCATTTGCGATATACAGAGTGGATTTCTTAAAATAGTTTCACCCTGTTATTTGGCATTATTCATTGGCTTTAAAAAAAATGCTAAAAAATTTCGATTTTTAATCCAAATACAGACATCTGTCATGTGTCAACCCCCTTCCTTCCACTTTTCCAACCCCTTAATTTTAAATAGGGAATGTACCATGTATGGTACATCATTGAAAAGGTAATTTTATGGGGACAAAAACTATTACGCACTATAAAGTGTGACACTTCATTTGCAAGCTAATTTAATTACTAATTCAATGCACCACATATTTTTTTGGATATAAACCAACAGGCCAGTCAATTGTCAGATGAACAAATATCCTATAACAAACTTTATTATTTTTTAAACTGCGTTAAAGTTGCTTTACCTTACTAACTAAAATAACCTGAACTTAATATGGTTTAAATGTTTTGTTTATTTTTTATTTTCCTTTTTTGTTTTTTTATTTATTTTTTTGGTTTTTTTTTATTCATTTTTCTCTTTTGTCTTTATTTTTTTCCCATTACTTAACATTTTTTTCGAGTCAGGTGTACAAATAATTTTAATATGTGCATATTGCACTTGCAACAGTTTGAAAATAAGTCATGCATTATTATTTTTAACATTATTGCTAATTTTATTTTATTGCAAGTGCAGTATAGAAATATTTAGATTAATTTTATGTGGTGCATTGAATTAGTAATAAAATTAGCTTTCAAATGAAGTATCACACTTTATAATACGTAATAGTTTTTATCCCGCTAGAGGGCGCTAAAATTAAAAGTACCGCAATGAACAGTCATTTATGAATCCCCAATAAAATTACCTTTGCAATGATGTGCTATACACGTTACATTCCCTATTTAAAAATAAGGGGTTGGAGAAGTGGAAAAGAGGGGGTTGACAGATGTCTGTATTGTTCTGTGTTCAATTTGGAATAAAAATTTGCTTTAGCATTTTCTTAAAATCGCATGAATAATGCCATATAACAGGGTGAAACTATAGCCATATTCGAGCGGTCTACTCGTTTAAATATATTTCATGCCGTTCGAAAACGGTTTGAACTATTCCCATTCGAGTGACCAAACAATGACGTCACGTTGAAATAGGTTTAAACCAGCTGCATCAGTTTTTGAAACGTTTGATTGAGAACGGTTCTTGAAATAGAAATGTTATTAATGTCAAAAATAGTAGCAAAGAACATGCATTAAAATCAATTATCAAGAAAGATTATTTTATATTACGGTTATAAGAAAAAATAGAAAATGCATAATTATGAAGGTTTATAATTTTTAGTAATTTTTGAAAACTTGACCTTGTAATTCTAAATAACTGGTTAAAATCGGATTCTAAATATAACGATCCATTTTTTATAAAATTCTGGTAATATGAGCTTTTTTTGAGTCAAAAATTATCTGTTGCTAGAGATTTACACACTCACAAATCCTTAACTGTTAATGACATCACTATTTTAAAATCATCTATTTCAAAATCTATGACGTAGTATTAAAACTGGTTCTAAAAGTTGTTGAAAATATTTTTAAACCAAAGAGACCGCTCGAATATGGCTTATATTGAGTGGCCCACTCAATGACTAGATTCATCGAATTAGTTCATAGAACAAATTCTGCTTTAAAATACATTTTTTACAAGATGCCCTACATAGGAAAGATCCTCCCATCGAAAAAAAAAATGTTGAGCGCAGCGCCATCTATATATTGACCTATTTAAAATCAATTTATATCTAAAACTGAAGCTCTTTTAGTGCTCTGTGAACTGGCATTTACAGAATTAAAATATCTCCATTTCTTACCAAAATATCCGGTCTGGGGGTTTTTATTGGTACAGAAGAAAACTTTTTAATTCCAGCTTGCAACCTGTTATAATTTTCTGATATATATTAGCTGCATTATTCACCATGACAGTTTTCAATTTTTAAAGCCTAAAGTTTCTAATTTTTTAAAAACTATATATACTGAAATAATTATTTATATTATTGATAATAAGAAATTTTCTTTTGAGTGCCAGGCCCCAAGCAGCCACTTCGCTTAATGTATAAATCGGCGCTGTGGGCACACACCTAGAAAAATCATCAAGTGAGTGTTTTGTGGTTTTAATTTCTTCCCTTTTGATTTTCAGTAACAAAACAACAATTTTATATTAAAATGGATGAAATAACAAATGTTGAGAACTTCTTTAAATCCCATCAAGTTCACCTTTCTCGTGTTTGGTTAGAAAGTTGTATTGATTGGTGTAAAGAAAATTTGCCTCCAAATTATACCTTAAAAGACCTGCAGTGCAATGTGTTCGAACAATGGTTAATATTAGATTTAAGAGATGTAGAAGTCGCCTGTCTTCCACCAAACTTATCAAGTCAAAAAAAATTCACTTTAAATGATAATTATACACTACAATTAATGCAAGTTGTTGATATTTCGAAGCCAAAATTCTGGCAGTTGCAGAGAATAAGGAACGGTAATGTACCTAGTGTATGAAAATTAACCAACCTTGGATATTTAGAATACCTACATCAATGTTTTAATTTAATTACTGTACAAAGAACGCATGAAACTGTACTTAATTTATATTAGTATTTATACAAAAAATTGTTATATCCCAATATATCATTTTTGGTTGACATTCATACTTTTTTTTTTTATTAAATTAATAGGTGTCCCTAAAAATCTTGAACAAGAGTTGGAATCGTCAAAACGAGTACTCCAACTTACCTTAACAGATGGAGTACAAGAAATTGAAGCAATAGAATACAAAACCATAAAATGTCTGAATCTAAATCTTTCACCTGGAAAAAAAATAAGACTGATGGGACCAATACAAATACGAAGAGGAAGAGTGATGTTAGAAGAAAGACATATTAAAGTTATTGGTGGGGAAGTAGATACATTGCTTGTAGAAAATGCTGCTGAAAATATTTTAGCCAAAAATTTAAATCAACCTTTAAATCCAAAACCAGAGAGCATACAAGAAAACATACAGATTGAAAATAATAGTTCTAATGAAACAGGTAAAGTATAGAAAAAAAAAAAGACTTCTGTTAACATTTTCAGTAAAAAATTCATGATATTGGTCACGAACTGAAAAAAAAAAAAAAAAAATATTAGTAGGACACTAGTGTATCATTTGTACCTAAGTAAAAAATAGTAAACTAAGCATTTCTACTTTGAGGCAGAATTCTACAAATGTTTAATGAAATTTAAGGACATAATGATTTGAAGGACATACCTAATTAATATGCTTTTATTTAAAAAAAATATATGTAAAGTGTCCTACTGTATGCTAAAACAGTCCTGTCAAAAAAATAGGTAGTCCAATCATTACTAACTTTTTGCAAAAAGTATTATATGCAATTTGTATGGTTTTATAAGTAGAAATTAAACAAAATGAAATAAACTGTCACAAAAAAAATAGTGCGACTGCTTTCCTCTAGAAAACAACTACCTACCTCTGTAATTTTCTTTTCAAAATCTCTCATTAATGGTAAATCCTACATAAAAATACATATATTCCAGTAACTTTGCGTCAGACCCGGTAGTTCTAATTTTTTGTTGTTTATGCTATCTACCTCTAGAGCTGAACACAACATTATCAAAAATAAAAAAGTAAAAAAGATCTACCTACAAAGCACATAGAGGTTCCACGTGAATGACCAAGGTCAAAACCGACAACTGACATTTTTTATGCTATTTGCTCCAAACTCTAGATGGGGCTACTGGTGAAATTCTGATTTCTTACTCCATTTTTAAGCTTTATGGGAGAAAAACTTAACCAAAGACTCCAAAGATGTGACGTGTATTTATTTATGTTTTTGGTTAGTCTCATTTTTCCGTCTGATTTTAGTGATTTTTTGTTGGCTTTGGCTTTTGGTTTCTGTTTATAGTTTCGTCTTAGTTATTTGCAAAATTGTGATGTTTCGCTTTTCTATTTCCTACTGTGTTTTGCAATAATTTTGGTGCTACCTGTGGGTGCTACGTTGAAAACTTCGAGAAAAACTTCATTGATTCACCATGCATCTGCATCATAAAAAGACAAACGGGTATAACAACTAATCAATTTATCACTGGACTAGATTCCGAAATCATTTTTCACATAAGAGAGTAATACACAAAGCAGTGGAGTAATACCACCATGTGTATTTGGAAGGAAAATACCTATTTATCATTGAATGAATAGTTAAAAGGATTCACCTTTTAGTACAATACCTATATTACATTTGTCCTCGGTTTAAAAGACATTTATAAAATATATTATTTTAGTGTTAATAAAATGTAATATCCTAGTCTCTACTTCACATTTAAATTATTGATAGGTATTTTAAAGATTTGAGATTGTATACCTATTTGCTGCAAGTAAGTATTCGTTAAATATGTATTATTATTTGTATTTATTTGTATCTAATATTTATTTAAGTTATTAATAAACATATTTTAAGAATGTTCTATTTTATTATTTATTGATATATCTTATATTTATTTAATAATAATATGCAGAACCAACTCTCCACATCAGGACCCCTGCTTATAATAAATTAATTCCTCAAATTTGGTATAATCGACCTAAATTATTTTGTAAAATAAAAGTTTCGAACTTACTAGTTCCATACTTTATTTTATAAAATAATTTATGTGGAAATTATTTAAAATTTAATTTAAAACTACTACCTACTCCTAAAAATTACAATTTGAATTTACCGCCATCTGTCAATTGTCATTTTAGTTCCAGCTCCAAACACAAGGTGGCGCTAATTTGGTTTAAAAGTTTAACATTGGCGTGGGGTCTCTAGAAGATACGTGCTTTGTGGATCTACCTTCTTCAGTTTTTCGCGATTTTAAGCCTGAAGAATCGGAAATCAGCTGTTCATAGGATCCAGCTGTAGAATAGAAAAGCGCCCCAGCGCTCGTCAAGTTTTATGTTTTGATAAGATATCTGTTCACAATACATCCTCTATCATCTCGATATCGGGCAGATCGTCGCTTTCTGGAGAGTGGGCATTTACCTCAAGTGTAATATTTGACTGCAGCTGCACGCGTTCCCACAACCTTTTTTTGCAGTCTCACAGAATCATTTGCAAGAGGCGTTATAAAGCTACGTCTCTGGTAATCATTTTCGGGCTGAGGTCTCGTTAGGTGGATATCTTTCCCCAGGGTAATGAAAACTTTAAAACAATGTAAATAGATTAGCATTATTATCGCACACCTTACACTTTAATATCATTACAGTTCCGAAGTTTTCAATAAACAAGTTGCTCCATGGAAGATTGTGTATGAAATGCATAAAAATATAGCGATGGGGGCACTTTAAACAACTCAATTTTTTATTGAGAAAATATAATATCAAGGTACACAATAATAAAGATCGTTAGAAGAACTTTAATGCTCCTCCATTTGCATCTTATTATCTACTTTATTCAACATATTTTACATCTTCTGTATTTCAGAAAACTATTCGGTCTACAGAAACTGTTCTTTGTGTCAAATTGTAGCAAATTTAGTCTACTTTGAAAGCGTATTGCGTAGTTATATTCGAAAACTAGTCATTCCGGGGTTAAATTGCCAAAAACTAAAGGAAGGTAAGAATTTCGTCTTTTTTTTGGACTTTATTGGATTTTTGACAATGTTGCGTTCGGCGCTCGAGGTCGAAAACTTAGATTATTCATTGGATCAACAACATAAATAACTCATAAACAACCAACACGTATTCTGTCAAACAAATCTATTATACGAACAAAATATATTAAATGTTTTAGAAGCTAAAGCGTTTGACAGGGTTGATGATGTAATATTATTAAAGGATCTAGAATCTTTTGGTATACCATCTTAGCTGGTGAAAGTTTTTTGACAGGTCGAAGTCGGCAAGTTAAAATCGGTAGTAATTGATCAAGATTAATTAGGGTTTTCTCAGGAGTACCACATGGTTCTTATTGTTCACCACTTTTATTTAACATATTTACGATATATTAGAATGCTTAAAACATTGTGAGTTCTTGATGTTCGCAGATGTATAGACCAGTTTACTCATCTAACGATCAAGCCTTCATTCAGAATGATCTCGACAACTTATTTATTATTTATTAATAAAATGTTGATTTATACACTTTTTTAAAGGGAACAAAAAGTGCAACTCACAACATTACATTATTGATAAGCCACTATATCAGGTTAACTCAGTCACAGATTTAGGGGTTATTTTAGATGAACAATTAAAATTTATCGAACATATAAATTCAATTTCAATAAAATCATTCCAATGCTTAGGATTAATATTCTAGAGAGAAATTCTAGAAGCCGTAAAAAGAGATTATCAAACTTTTGCCGCGTTTAAAAATCCACATCCGATGCATTTTTTACATCTCGAGCGTTTGTTTATCCACATCGGACACATCTACTACATCTGCATTTGTTTTTCCGAGATGTAGCTGTCCAGATTACATTTTTTACATCTCGATTTAAAATGAGATGTGAATGAGATGTTCGTTCCATGCCAGAAAGTAGGTGTTCTGTTTATGCTAGCGTGAATATAAAAGTGATTAGTTTGTTTAATTTTCGTTTAGATTTCAAATTTAGGTTGATTTGTAGTCTCAAAAGTCAAATTTAAAAAGTATAAACTTCTAACTTGTCATTGACATTTATCACGTGACCAATAAAGTCTAGAGCGTTTGTTTATTACATCTACATTCAGATCTAATTCTCTATCACGTGATAAAAAATTCACAACATCTCAGATGCATCCGATGTGGATATTCAAACGCGGCAATTGGTTGTACCTCAGTTGTATGCTTCTATAATTTGGTCGCCACAATATCATATAAACTGTGTAGTGGCAAGAATAGAAAATAAATTTCTAACATACTGTGTCTTTAAAATAAATATTCAGGTAACCAATCATAATTATAGGATTTTAAATGAAAGGAATATCAGCCTACTTAAGAACAGTAGACTTATAGGTATCAGATTTGAATTTTATCTATAAAAATAATAATAATAATAATGTTTATTTATTTTAAAAATTACATATTATAGATTATTAAATGGTCTAGTCTTATGCCCGGAACTCTTAGGAATTATTTTTTCAATATTCCCAATAGAGTCCTTAGGTAATTAAATATGTTTCTGTTCAATAAATCAATTGAAACTTGAGATTACACTGGTTGCAGACAGTTCTTTTAATAAATTTAAGGTTATCTGCACGACACACCTGGATTAAATATTACAGACGGATTTACACTACTTAAATGCATTTGTTAATCTAAAATTTATTTAATTTTTTTCTTGTATTTTTTAATTTACACTTATTTGTATGATTTATATGTATGTATTTATGTATGTATGTATGTATGTATGTATGTATGTATGTAATGAAGTTGATTCCGTTTAAATAAATAAAACAAAAAACTAATCATAAAATGAAAACTACCAGATTTGATGCAAGGACTTATAGAATATATTTTATATTTGTATTTTTGAAAAATATCTTTTAATTTTTTTAGGTGTTCCTTCAGCAATACAAAATCAAAGTAACATTATTATTCACAGAAACCACGATGTACCACAAAACCATACTATCAGTGATTATATTTCAACAAATAACACAAATATTTCAAGAAATCAAATGATATCTACCTCTACCACGACAGTAACCAAAAAACCACCACCACCACCACCTATAGACAATTTTGATAATTTTGACGACGAACAAGAATTTGAACTTCTGATGGAAGTAGAACAAGAATTGAAACAATATAATAAATCAAATAATACACAAAGTACCCAAAAAACAGTTACAGAAACTAGAAGTAGAACCCCAGATATGTTTGATGACATGGATCTCGTTCTTCAGAGCATAGAAATACCTCCGGTTATAGATAATAGGCCATCTACTAGTAAAAAGCAGTCAGACATTTCTAATTTTTTCAACAAACCAAAAGAAAAATTAATTACTAATGCAGAACAACCTAATGAAGTTATCAATATATCGGATAGTTTGGATCTAGAATCTTTTGTTTCAGAGGATATATTGAATGTAAATAAAACCTTTTTACCGCATCAACCTGTAATATGGCCAGTAGATAAGCTATTAAAAACCATACCAAATGTTACCAATGGTAAATTCAAGATCAGAGCGAAATTCAAGTCGGTTATTGAAAAGATGAATATTGTCAATGATAAATTTAATTTGGTTGTTAAAGTTGGCGATGACACTGGTGATATAACACTTAAGATTCACAATGACGTGGTTGTAGAGTTGATAGGAATTTCAGAAGTTGTTTTTATGGGATTCAAGGATGGGTTGTCAAAAAACGATAGTGGCGTGCATAGGAGACTTCTAGAGGTAAGGATATTTTATTATGTAATAAGAATTTACAATTTTTTCTTAGCCGTGAATAAAATTATTCTTTCAAGAAACAGTTAATATTTGAAATGATGTGGTAATTCACGTCTATCTCACGGAATATTTCTTGTCCAAATATTGTAATTAATTAATTTAATATTAAAATATGTTTTACTTTTAGGCATTGAAATCACTACAAACTCGACTTATAGCTCTTGACAATGTGTTAGAAGTCTTAGTAAATGTTAATGAAACATTTCCTGTACTTGTTAAGATTTTGTAAACAATATCAAATTTATAAATTTTATTAAAGCTAAAATTTAGTTTGTTTAAATTTTTTCTCAAACTTTTAAAGTTGCACCTATTTATTTTTAACTCATTTCAATCTAGTAATACTCGTATATACTAAGTACCAACGACCGCCAGACCTACGTTATACTCGTAGTATGTTTCATGTGTGTGTACTGTAGCATTAAAACTATATGTGCCGGAGCTGTTCGTCGGAGAGTGTCGCAGGTTCGAAGTTAGAAAATTAAATGAAAGAAAACTTAAGCTTGAATAAAGAAAAATAGTTGAGAATTAAATTTAGAAAAATTGGTTATAGGGCGCCAGTGGATTCTATAGTATATGAAGTTCCAGGCCTAGAATCCAGAGATGCATAGGAATTCTATGAACTAGGTATCCTCTGTACAAATATATAATATCTGGATAGGTCTTTACGTTTTTGTCTAAATAAAAACTCGTTAATTTAACATTTATTGACCAACAGTTTAAAAAAAAAATAAAATGGGAACAGGAAAATGTTATGTTATGTTATTTTTAACAGACACGTTATTTGTGAACAGGTTGTTATTTCTGTGTGTTTGTAAAATAACAGACCTGTTAAAAATAACACAGGTCGTCAATCATAACCCCCTATATTGCTACCTACCTAATATAAGTGAATCTGTTTGTCTCGATTGGCCAATAGACCTTTTCATCATGTGATGAGCGCAAGCGCAGCCACCATGTTGAAATAGCGGTAATTCAAAAGTTTAGTACTGTTTTGATCGACAATGGCTGGGAAAGCAATGTTATCTCTACAGAAAAATTAATCATTAGAAAAAATCGTTGATAGTGAATAACTTTTTTATAACTCTGTGGAAGTGCATAGTTGTGAGCAGTTGAAAAGGAGGTTGAAGTGTCTTGGATGTTTGTTACAAAGGAACAAAATGGACTAATTGAGAGGTTAGGTGTATCAATACTTTTTAACTCTGTAAAAAATTAATGAAAACAAATAATAATTATAACTTTATTCTAATTAATTATAACTTTATTCTAATTAATTATGCCAACCAACTATTAGTACTTGCAAAAATACTTTAATTAACATGAAAGTTAATCACGAGTATAATTAATTAAATATATTATTTATTATTTTGAGGATCAACATGACATTTTTAATCATTTAATGTGTATACCGAAGTAGTATTTAATATTAAAAAATATTGTTTAATACCACATGAGAATTTTCTTCTGTTGGACCACTTTCTCCATGAAAATGCAGTGAAATATAAATATCTTTAGTAACATCATTAATCCATCGAAAACCGTTGTCACTTCGACAATATTTTTTCACACTTAATGCACATTTCGAATATCTTTTAATATGGATTTTGCCTGATAATTGTTTACGATATTGCAGTTAAGGCTTTGGAAAATTTATAAAATAATATCTATTGCCTTTGAATGATTTATACCGTGTGTCACTTTTACATAACAACACTGTTTCGTTGTTCCTTTCCGTACAGATAACATAATTATAATTGATTGTGAAAATTTTTCAATTAAGACACTAAACTTATTATTACTTTACTTTTTTCTTCCTTTTTTTAAATGAATATAGACTTAAATTAATATTTATCAATTATAATTTTTTTCACGTAATTTTAACATACTTGTTTACAAAAACAGTACGAAAAAGATGGCTGAAACTGACGCATGCGCACAAAAAAAAAATTGTGATGAAAAGGTCTATTGACACAACACACAACAACTAAAATTTATTTTATGTAGGTAGACTCATTTACTTTAAATGTCTATTCAAAAACGTCTGGACTGACTGACTACAAAAAAAATAACTGAACAAATAAAGAAATATTAGGGGCTTATCTGTTAAAGTCCACAAATGGACGGAGACACGTATATCGCCTTAGCTTGTCTGCTTGACTCGCTTCTTGAGACTCAAGTTGGCCGATGACTATCGCGCCAAGGACAGGGACGAATCTGAATTGGCAGCACTTTATATAAGTTTCCTCAGCTTCTCGGGGTTGACTATAGCACCAAAGACAGGGATGAGGGACGAATCGCACGCTATTCAAGTCTCCTCAGCTTCCAAGTTGAATTTGGTTTACAGCTAATTAAGATAATTAACCAAAATCGTAATGGATTGGAAAAATGGGGAACCCCAAGTTGGTATCTTACGCTAACCAACGTTAATATCAAAAACCCAAAAGAAAAGGCCTTGCCTTCTACCTGACCTGTCAGATATTCACGTGTTTTATCCACGATGATTCGAAAGATGTTAAATTATTTTAAAACGCTGCAGTACATTATAATGGATAAGAACGTTTGGTTGTTATGAACCTTGATTGGTTCAACATACCTAAAAGTGTCTGGCAAAACGTTGTAGTATGGAAGCTGATTTTTTAATATGTTCAACTGGACATCATTATAATATCGAGTCAAGAATTACCTGACACTTTTTACTCCGTGCGCCAATTAATTTATGAACTAACGGACGATATTTGCGTATACTGACAATAGAATTCGTGCTACACCACTTCTGAAAATATCGTTCCATTTATACAAATTGTATGGATGGAACAATATTTTCAGAAGTGACGTAGCTCAGTGCTACACTGTCGATGCAAAGGAAAAGACCTAATATTGTTTGAAATTCGATATTTCGCCGGTTTTAGATTTTATGCAGTTACTTAAGCTTTATTAGTTATTTTGTAATATATTCGTTTACAAATATGAAGGTTTAAGGTAAATAATACTAATAAAAATATTAATTACTCTCATAAATTCTAAGTATTTTGTGACAAAATCCATAACCTGGATAAGGTAAATAAAAAATATAGACTAAAAATATAAATTTGACTGAAATTTGTACTTTCTAGGCGTGGTAGTTCTGTTTAAATTTATTTTCTTATTATGTGAAATAAAAATAAGTATGCAGAAACAAATTATTTATTTATAAAAAGTAAGTACACAAGGGACCGTTATATTGAGACAGGAAACTACTGTTTTATCTGCTAAAATTTTAAAATACCAATTTTCTTTGCTTAATGAGGCCCCATGCACCCGATGGAATTCAGTTTTCTTCTCTTGCGTCTATGTTTACTACTTTCCTCAAAGTGTATAGGGCAACTTCATTCTAAAATAAAAAGTATTTATATATTTTTTATTTTAGCAACTTTTCACTGTCTCTAAACCTATTACACTTGTGCATTTTACTAACCATTATTGTTTAAATTAAGTTTGTCCTTCCTTCGATAAGAATTTACCCACATTTTGTGGCATTCAAAAATATCTTACATTACACTATTTTTGGATTTCGCAGCCCGGCCATTTAAATATGAATTCAGTTCTTCCCTATTATATACAGGGTGTTTCATAATATATGCGCAGGATTTTAGGACGTAATAGCTCGTCCAAAAATATGAAAAAACGTTTCTATTAACTTACCCTCTAAAATGCACCATTTTCGAGATACAGGGTGTTGAAATTGAAAAAAAAATTTCTACGCCACTGGAAAAAGTACGGTTTTGAGACTCCCATTTGAACCGCCAATGTTTTCTACACAAAAAAGGTACTCTTGGTCATACGCTCTAAAGTCGACCGTTTTCGAGAAAAATTTTAATGTTGAAATACATGGTCAATTTTTGGAAATAAAACAAAATCAGTTTTATATTTTATAAAATATATCTGTTATTTAAGTTTGGAAAAGAAAATTCTTTAAATAAAAGTTACTTCTAATATTATTCTCTATAATTTCTGTTCCATACAAAATTTTCCTAAAATGGTCCGTATTCGAGAAATTTTTCAAAATGTAAAAAATTCTGATTTTTAAGAAAATTGTTAAACTAAAAGATGTTTGCGATATCGATCTCTATAATTTTTGTTTTTTACATGATTTCTCTAAACTGGACCGTAATGGAAAAATTGGAGGAAACGTATAGAATTTAAATTTTTCAGCATTTTCGTTGGCAATGAGTGTATATAGAAAAATGTTTTGAGTTAGATGCATGTGGAAAATGTATATATTAAGTTAACCTCTAAATATTTACAGAGGTGCAATAGGTTGTACAAAATAACGAAAAAAGTCTGTAATAACTAGATAGGAAAGTCATGTGTTGGACACATCAGTTTTTTTTTTTCGATTTTCATGGCGTTTACCTTGATACCGTTTTAAATCCTATATTTCTACGTCAAAATTTATTTGTATTCAATAAAAAAAGTATTTTAAGTTAATTTGTTAATAAAAATTCAATATTTTTTGGAATGTTTAAAACTATGATCGATTATAGACAAAGTCACAACATTGGGAAAAAATTGTGAAATTTATAAAAATATTTTACAATTAAAATCTTATTGGACACGTTTTTATGCGAAAATGCAACTGAAAAAGAAATAGAATCTTCATCAGAATACATTTTAACTACTCTTTATGGGGCAAAGATAAATAAGACCTTAAGCAACTGTCGCTTCCAGTTTTTCTGCACATCATTTAAACCGTCTCTACTGGGCTTGGAAAAAAATAAAAAATGGATTGATTGCGATTTGCACAAATGAATCACCTGTGTCAGAGATTTTGCGCAAGAAATAAGTAGCTTGTGGATGTAACGCAGGTTGCCACGAAAGCTGTAATTGTAAGAAGTTAGTAATTACTTATTCCTTTTTTTGCAAATAATGCATGGATGCCAATAGCGAAAATGAACGAGAGACGGAAATTACAAGAAACCAAGTTCTTGAAGATACAAAGAAATCGATATCCAATTTAATAACATTATTAAAAAAATATAAAATAATGAACAATGAAAATAATAATTAGTATAAAATGATAACTTTTATTGCAAAAAAGGCAATTATATTTTAGACAACAAATTAACTTAAATAAGAACTAAAACGATAAAAATCGAAAAAAATAGCAAGTTTGAGCGGTAACATTCAGTCCGTTTTTATCCAAAAAGCTTTCTTAACCTACTATTTTAAAAGAAATTGAATCTACTTTTTTTTGTATGAAGCAATGCCTATACCACCTGTTTACAAAAAGGTAGCATAAAACAAAAAATTGTATTTGATTTTTAAATTTTTTTTACATAAAAAAATAAATGAACTATTTTAAAATGAAATCGCATTCTTTACAAAAAAAATCCTAATAACTTATTCCTGAATTTCATCCCTATCTCCAATTTCTACCCTCTAATTTAATAGAACTCAGCGGTTTTTTTATTTTTAATAATCATGGGATAAAAATCTATGAAGGTGATGGTTCCTTTCTACATACCATAATCAATAGCCTATTCGCCCTGAGCGAATAACGTTGGCCGGACACTTCCAAAGTGTCGAAAATTGTATGCACTTTATATAAATCTTTTTTATTGTCCATTTATTAGAAAATTTAATTCTTGATAAAAGTTAGTACATGACCTAAAACCCAGTATAAACTTCATACATATTAAAAAATTTAAACCATATACGAGGGAGGTAAAATAATATGTATTAAGCACGGCAACGAACCCTTATTTTTAAGTTATGAAAGTAATTTTAAAAAACCGACTTCAAAATCGTGCAGATGCCCTTAAAAATTAAGTATTTTAATTTTTTCTCATAGATCATCAATCCTTACTAATTGTATATAGAAGTACCCCTGAGGTATCCCCTTTCTAACAAAAAAAGAATCATAGAAATCGGACAACGTAGTAAAGAATTATCGTTGAACTTACATAAAAAAAATATTTCGACGAATTGAGAACCTCCTTTTTTGAAGTCTGTTATAAACAAAAATTTTACTTGAAAAACTTGTTTAAAATCATTATCAGAAAATATGAAAAATCACAACCACCATCCAGAAAACTATGGTTGAATTCTAACAAAAAATCTTTATTCTTGAGTCAAATTCATATTTTTTTACCTCTATACCCATACCTTTAGTCCAGATTTTTAGTCGGGACTGAATAGCTCTGTATTTTCGTACGTATTGGCAAACGACGAAAAACTATTAGATCAATCCATTCATTCATAAAAACAATTTTTTTTTACATGCAAGCATTCAGTTCGTGTTTTGTGTTTGTAACAACGGCATTGAACGATTAATTTTTTTTTAAAGGGCATTATTTACGAGGGGCTAAAATATAAATCTTAAGTTTTCTTCAATCCTTTAAAATCACTTTGATTCTCAGTGGCTGTTAATTGGTATTTCTCTTGAGTTTTCAAACAACTTTTTTTAAACCACTATTTTGAATGTCTTCATTCTATCTGGAACAGATTTTGAATCACTGACGTATTTAATAATGAAAAGCAAAAAAAATGGCAGAGCATTTTGTAAATAGTGTATAATTAAATCAAATACAAGCAAGCTACATTAAAAAGAAGCAATCTGGACAAACACAGATTTGTTGGTCCTCACAAATTTTCAAAATCACAGATTATAAATAAAAATAAACGTAATAAAACTAACAGTAAAACGAAGAAAAAATAAATATACAATGGGAATAATTTCACTGAATCAGTACAATATTATTTTCGCTTAAACACTATATTCTTACACCTAGATAAAAAGTACTTAATAAAATATTAAAGCAGTTCGATATTATTACATACATGTCGAGTCAAATTTTAGGGATGAGTAAATAATATTAATTATCAGTAAAAATATACCAATTAATTTCATAAATTAATAATTCTGTAGTACATTACTTTGTACGTATACGGCCCGTTTCTTTTATTACGTTCCAGAATTGCTATAGTCTAACCATAACAAATACGAAGACAAATGGGAGAAAAGTTTCAATATTTTCGAAAACATTACAATGACCGAAAAAGAACTACAGCCTATATTTTCATTTCCGAGAGTACAGATAACAAAAATGCCGTTTTTGTTTTTTTTTTGCCAAAGATACTTTATTTAACCATTTAATTGGTGCTGGTACATACAGGATTGGTCATTTAAAACCTTACAAGAAAGGTTTGCTAGTATCGAAGCGAAAACTACAGAGTTAGCATTAGTGCCAGCAGGAAATTAAAATAACAACGGCCGCCTGGCTACGTGGCGATAATTCTCGGTGCACGATATGTGTATCGTGACTGTTGACCGTCTGTGTGCATATGCCGTCTATTTGAGCTGTGTGAATTACGAATAGGCACACAACGACATATTATATCCCCACGCGCCGGGCGTTGGCAACATTTATAATATTCTTTTCCTTCTTGAACTAACGCGAAGTCTCAGTAGATTTCGCTTTGACACTAGTAAACCATATTAGAAGGTTTTCAATAGCAGATACTGTATATATACCAAATACTGGACAGGGATTCTTATTGCATACCCAACACGTAACGAATTGAATAGAGACATTACATACGAATTGCATTCTGTGGAACGAAGATAGTAGTCTCAACACGTGCCGTATTAAAAGATGAGAATCCCAATGCAGATCCCCGTCGTATTTGACAGAAACATTCTCCAATTTCTATTTTGATCAAGGTTGGGCTTTTGATTTCACTAAGCTTTATCCTTCATCTGATGATCCATAGTTCAAGTTAACTGTCAAAATGTAAAACGTATTTGTACCAGCAATGCTCTAGAGATTTTATATTTTTTGAGACAACTGTTATCTCGACAACGTAGAACATTATGTAACTGATTACGAAAAGTTGATTATGTCACCAGTTACGAAATAAAAATAAAAAATGCATCTTTTTTGGTTTTTAAATCGAAAAAGGCAATGAATAGTGGCATTTCACATTTGACATTCGTTTAACAACAAAAAAGAAAACAAAAATAAAAGCTGTAAATTGCGTTTTATTTTTTAAATTATTGAAAACTGCCCAGAAATGTTGAGGGTAAAATTTTGATGTACTCCTTTAAGGATAACGGGTAAAAACGTTTTTTTTATTTCCTGTGGGCAATGTCAAAAATCAGATTGGCAACACTGCACATGTTCCTTATTTTTATTATTACTATTGAAAAAAAAAAAAAACGTAGATTAATCAAACACAACAATTTTCTGAAATATTTGATTGGAAGTACCTACAAAAGAATGATGGTGAATCATTTTTTAACCAAACACAATTTTATAAATAATCAAGTCAAAATTAGAAAAAAATCTTGTATGTAACACGTTATGAAATGCCGTTTTGGGTAATTCGTAAATATTTACTCCTTACACAAAATAAGGCATTTCGAAACAAAAAATAGTGGTGGTACAAATATATACCACTAATTTTCAAAAAGCTACGTATGATTTTATAAGATTAAGCATGTAACAAACATGTTGATTAAGAAGGTCCCAGCGTGTTGCCCGTTAAATTGTTAAAAAAACATAAAAAAATGTATAGAATATAGCAATGTTGAAAGATGATAAAAGAACCAGTATAGGGTTGGTTCGGTCTAATTTTCTTAACAGTGGTATCGTAAAGTAGCAAACCTAAAGGGTGTGTCAAAAAAGAAAAAAGTCGATATATGCTAAATTAGTGATGACGTAATTTTGGTTTCACTGACAATTACAGTGACAGTATTTTTTTGAGTGTTTTGTTTGCTTTGTTTACCAAAATTATTGGTTTTAAACAAGTATATAATCATTTAGTAACCAAAAAAAAGGTCTTCAAACCAAAACTTCCTCGCTCTTGTGCCGAACTTCTGAAAGTATAAAAAAAATTCCTTCGCCACAGTTGCCGGGCGCCCCTTATACCGCTGCCGGGCCCCCATTTGAGCCCGGGTCCCCGGAATTAGTCCCCTCTTGTTGGCCCTGGTAAGAACGTATATGTTAAATATTGTTTGGTTAAAATTAACTGTTAGTGGCACCAACATTACGTCACATTTTTATGGTGTATTTTCAGATCTAGTTTATTATCAAATTGAAATTTAAGGGCTGGTTTAACAAAAATTTCTAAAAATTGCAATTTTGTTGATCATTTTCTAGTTGGACCATCTTTAAATACTTTCTTTTTATGAAAATGACTTTCAGTTGAATCTTCTGAATTTTTATAAATATTGAATCTTTTGATCTCCTTATTAAAAGTGTCCATTGGCACAAAATCCTCTTATGACTAGTTTTTGAGATACAGGGTGTTGAACTTATGAAATTTTATAAAATTTAAAAAATACTTTATGATGTAAACGTTATTTTGCTGATATTCATAAATATTAAAAGTTATGGTTTGGCTACTCAAGATATTTATGACTACCAAAATACAAACCAACCTTTTTGGAAAACAACTGTATAGGGTGAATAATTTTAGAAATTTGAGTAGAAAAATTACATTTATAAAAAATCGTTTAACTCCTAAAATAATGATTATATATAGATTATTTATATTTAGTTAGACAAGTGTGTGTAAATTACACTTTTTATTATTACAGAAAAATACACGTATACAGGATGAGCCAAAAAGTTGCTATTACAATATCGTCCACTGTATATCGTAATATATCCCAAACAAGTACATCCTGTACATCATCACATTAACAAAAAAATATACTTCGGGCATCATATACAGGAAGAGCAAAAAGTTATACAGTGTGTCTACTTAAGTTGGAACCATATGGAAAACATTTTTATTATTGATTTTAGGAAAAAAAGTTATTCTTGATAAAAAGTCCTGCATGACCCAAAACTTAAAATACAGTCATCAGATATCAAATTTTTCAAGCCGTATACGAGGTTTGTCAAAAAATATGAATTTTGCTCAAGAGTAAAGTACGTTTATTTTTTACAAAATCGAAAATTTTCATTAAGAAATTTGCTAAATTCTTCACAAACATCAACCAAAGGAAAGCGTATCATGTTTATGTAGCTAACGTAATTTATAACGTTTTCAGATATTTACAATCAATGTGTAGAGTGTAGAGTTTATAGAAAATAAGAAAATCTGTTTTTTCAGATAGATCGGTGTAATTGCATATTTGAATGTAATATTCAATTCTAATCAACTTTTCTTAATGAAAATTTTCGATTTTGTCAACAATAAACGTACTTTACTCTTGAGTAAAATTCATATTTTTTAACAAACCTCGTATACGGCTTGAAAAATTTGATATGTGATGACTGTATTTTAGGTTTTGGTTTTGGGTCATGCAGGACTTTTTATCAAGAATAACTTTTTTTCCTAAAATCAATAATAAAAATGTTTTCCATATGGTTCCAACTTAAGTAGACACACTGTATAAGGTTGAAATATAAAAAAAATTGCTATTTCTTTCTTATTATTTAATTATCTCTACAGAGAATTTTATAAAAAGGTAATTTTTGTATACAAGGTGGTCCTAAACATGAATGGAAGGCCCTTTTCAAGACTAAAAATTCCTACAAACATACGTCCACAAACGCTTCGTTACCGATTTACAAAATGTTGAAATTTCAAGATTTTTTGAATTTTTTTTAATAGCTTCTGCCATTTTATGAGATATTTAGCTCAAATTTGGAATCTAGTTTACGCTGTAAAGCTTTCATCATTAAGCATGTCAAATGTTTATGAGAATCGAGACTCTACAGGATGATATTTTTTCGAGGGTATTGTCGCCTTTTCTTCCCATTAACTTTTTTGCGGTACGTCACTGGGAGATTATAAAATATCAAATGATGTTTCTCTTTTGTTTAGAAATATGTAATTTTTATATATTTGCCAACCGTTACCGAAAAAAAAAAAAAAAATAAAAAAAACTATTTTCCGTAAAAGTGAAAGTAAAATTTTTAAAATGATCTAGTAGACTTTGGATTTATTGTGGATAATTTCTTGTTTTAATGAATTAGTACTCATATGAATTCATAACTTTTGTTTGCATGTGTTTATAAATTTAAGAAAAAACAAAGAACATCTTGAAATTTCAACACCCTGTAGATTGGTAACGAAGCGTTTGCGGATCGATGATTATATGAACTTTTAATAATGACAGTCAAATAATTACCCCTACTGTATGTATATAATGTTTAGGACAACATTGTATAACTTTTTACTCTATGTGATATCGGAAGTATATTATTTTGTACATGTGTTATTGTACTTGTTTGGGACATATTACGACATACAGGATATAAAGTGTCGATTACACACACTTATATAACCATATGGTGTCGGCCAAAGAATTTCTTCCAATACGCGATGCACAAGTGCGTGTGAAAGCTACAGAGAGTAGGCATTGGAGCAAGCGAAAAAGGAACAATGTCAACGTTGCTATTTATACGAAGTGACCTCGTTAAAATGTAGCCCAGGCTTTATAGGCTGGCATCACTGGTATTGTGCATTTCCTGCTTGTCCTACTGCCTGGCTCTCTGTAGTTTTCACATACACTTGTGTCAATGGGCATTAGTAGATCTTCGATTGCCAATATTGTATATAAATAATTAATTTATAATATTTTTTTAGATGTTAAACGATTTTTTAAATATGCTGTTTTTCTACTTTAATTTAATAAATTACTCACCCTTGTGTTTCAAAAAGATTGGCATATTTTTAGAAGGATTATATCTCTACTGTGTTGGATTCGTGTTATAATGTGTGAGAAATATAGTAACGCTTTGTTTAAACATTAGTGACTTATTTTGAGTTATGACACTGTAGGCTCTATTTTCGACCAATTTCGTAAAATGTGCCAGTATAGTTAATAATCGTGTTTTTATAAAAACTGTGTCACTTGGATTCAACAATAGTGGCACATCTTTGAAATATCACCTTTTTTGAAAACACAGTGAGTTAATTTATAAGGCTACAATATATGAAAATAAATTTCTAAATAAAATTGGATTTTTACGTACGTTTCTTTGAAATGAGCAGTGGAAATTTAGATTTATTAGTAACACTAAAAAAATAAATTTCTCGTGGATCGGACGTACATAATAGCTACACCCTGCCATTTACCATAGGGGTAGTAGAAGCCCACTATATAGAGCGACGTTATTAACATGAGCTGAGAGGCAACTCCTGGGGGATGCACAATGAGTCTAGGGAGGTCTAAGTGATGTGGGGGGAAAGCCACAATCCCCACCTTACTAAACTAGTTTCTAAAATAGTCAAATGATCTTTTATCAATAAAGGTTTTACGGGACCCTAGTTAAGGAAAATTAAATCCGAACCATATACTGTGTATATATTCATTTGATATTTCCCAATATACATAGGAAAAACTAGTTAAACGTAACTAGTAATAAAAATATATTTAAAAAGTTATTATTATTTTTTTTAATAACTGATAAAATACCAAAATATTCAATATAAATTCTCTGAGAAATAAAATCAATTTTGTTACATAATAAAGTTATTTTTAAGAATTGATAAAATACCAAAATATTGAATAATAAAATGAGAAATCGAATCATTTTTTTACATAATAAAGTTGTTTTTAACAATTTTAGTTAAATTGTAGCAAAATATTTAATATTAAATTCTATCTTAGAACGATTAAGGTACCATTTCGGTAGCCGCGTCAGGAGACAGGAGACCACTGAGGCGACCCGTAGGACGACAGATGCATAAATGTTACGCTCCGTACATTTCGGAAGCTTAGAGAAGTGTCGCGCGACACTTGCAAATAACCATTCGAGGGAACGATCAGCGTTGCCAGACCTACTGTTTTTACGTAGATCCAGTGTTTTTGTCTCTAGTAAATTTTGTTCTTAATTTATTAAGTTTGCCTCATTCTTCAGGAAATGGTTAAAGAATATTTTCTCTAGTAAATTTTCTGCAGTAAAAGCAGCGTAATAAGCATCCACTACTGTAGGTTGGCTCCATAAAAAAAACATCAAGATAATCATTGTTTTTATTTAAAATGAAACAAAGAATTAATAGGGCATCATAAACAGAACATGCATATGCCAAACACTACGATTTTGAATTATCTGATTTAGACTGATCTAAAAGAAGTAGGTACTTATTATTTTTCATTGTTCTTTTTTCCTGTACGTTAAGTATATAATAAAAATGTTTTTATTTGTTTTTATTCTTTGTTTACTTTCTAATTTCGGTAGAAAAAAGTTTATTTTTCGTTTCTTATATACTTGTTTTTTTATTTACTACACTGCAAATTATAATTATTTCCCCTGTATTAAAATCTACTGTTCAGATCTACGTTTTTTTTTTACCCATACTGTTCCAAAATCTGGCAACGCTGCCTAGATCGAAAGAAATTTCCAACCTAATCACCCCGTCTTGACGACACTTCTCGTGTCGCGCCGTGCGAAATATGTTTCATATAATTGTATGTATTTTAGATGTGAAGCGCCACTTCTCGGTCGCGTCGGCGGTCGTAAGTCGCGTCGGCGGTCGTCTGTCGCGCCTACCGAAATGGTACCTTTAAAAATTGAGGTTTTTAAAAAACATTTTCTTGTTTACTTATATATATTTTTTAATGTAATGTAGCATTTTACTGGTTAAAGATTATGAACCACAAAATGTTAATTTGTAATTAATTTTTTTTCAATCTGACTGAATTATAATCATTTTTAACATTTTGTTATTTTTTTCCCAGATTTTAATATTTTCTTGAATTAAAATTATGAAATTTATGAAGGTGTTGATAAATGCAATGCAACACTTTAACATTGTTAAAAATTTATGTAGAGTGGACAAACATCCGTATTCAATTTTTGGTTGCTCCATCACGCAATGAAAAATTAAGAAAACATTTTTATAAAAATCAATGTTGAAAATTTATCCATTTCAGTATAAAGAATGGAATTACAAACGAAAAAAGGCCGTGAATTTAACATTTTTTTTTTAAACTAATATACTTAACAAATTTGCAAAGTTTCAAAAAACACTTTTATTTTTCATATTATTTGAGTGCATTATTTGAACTTCATCTCTACGTACCTAAAATATGACTGACGTTTTCAAACATACGTACATACATATTAATATAAACATTGATGTACAAAATAGTGTAAATGTTTCCAAAAAAGATGTGATAGCTTCAAATACTGGAATGCGTATTATGGAATTTAAAATGTACAAATACTGAATTTTGTTTCCATCAAAATATATGTTTAAAAAAATATATTTTTAAAAAAGTATATCGGCGCTACCGCCCGAACTAAATGGCTTTTCGATCTCTTCAAGTTCGTATTTTGGCTGGAGGTCTGTTTCTTCTGATTTCTGCGGGCTAGGAACATTCTGGGGTACCGATTTCGTAACGCCTGGTTGGAATTTTTCGGTGCCTTTCGGCGTGTAGTTCGCTAGAGAAGACGATCCTGAAATTTAAAAATAATCAATTAAAACTAATATCTAAAACAGGGAGTAGAGAAAAAAGAAATGGTAAAATCATTAAACTTATGTATACGATCAGCAAACTAACCCGCTATAGTAAAATCGATTTTTGTAAACAAAAGTTGTTGAGTAGTTGTTAGTCGTAATTGTTAACATTGATTTTATACCTAGATCCTAGATAATTATTTGTAACAATTATTAAAATAATATAAAAGAAACTACAATATATTGCCATCATTCCGTCAGGACATTTGATGTTATGTTTCCCTTCTGTATCGTCGATAAGTTATTCGGGACGGCCCCCGGCCTTAGGATTGTTACACAATGGTAGTGGGATTTTGAAATTTTAATTAAAAATTGTCAGTTTTTAGAAATGTTAGAAGGTTAAAGAATTGTAAAGTTAAATTTGAAATTGTTAATTTGATATAAAATAAAGATACTGAAAGTTAAAATTGATTTAAAAGAGTTACAAAGAGTTAGAGTTAAAAAGAAGACATAGTTGGAAGGAGAGTTAAGCAGAAAGAGGAATAAGACTAGTTAAAATAAGATGAGAAAACAAAGGAAAATAGCAAAATGAGAACGGGGAATACAGACATCAAGTGTTAGAACAAAATGCAGAGGGTCCGGGAGAAAGAAGCGTAGCAGAAGATTATTTTTTTATTATTTGAATTCTAAATTTTTATTTAGAAAGCTACAAGTGCTCTAGGATATTGGAATACTTCAACCTTTCTGGGATGAAACTATTACAAATTGGCGACTAACTTATGGGGCGAAAATTTGGCAGCAGTAGGAGTGACGGAAGCAAGACAGCAAGAATTGGTAAGATAATTTTTCTAATTTCTGTAATACACTGATCGTTGTGTGTAGATAATTTGAGAGAGTGCGAGGATAATTTGTGTTTTGATTAGTAGTAATAAATAAATATATGAAATTAAGAAGTGGTATGAAGATGGAACAGATAAGTCAAGGGGAAAAGTATGAAGGACAATCTCATCTGGCTGTTCATCTCAAAAAGTGTCTCCCAAAATGTATAAAATTAAGATGGCGTTCGTGTACTAGAAGGGAAAGATCCAATGATATATAGTTATACAGATAGCTCACCCATTTATAAATCAGACGATGAAAGGCATTATTGTCGTCTATTATCAAAATTTCTCTACGATTATAAGCTCAGTCGCTTTTCACGATGGCTTTTCATGATGTAGTTTTTAGGCTATACCCTTTGAGCATATATACCCTTACCTCTACACTCCATACAAATGTGTGAGCAATATTGTATAACTACATACATCATTAGTGTCACTGTGTGATCTTAAGCACCATCTTAATTTTATATATTTTGAGGTACACTTTTTGTATACAGAGATAGTTCTCCTTACCTCTACACTCCACAGGGCAAAAGTTCAGATTAAAGTAGAAATTGGGAAAGAAGAAAAAAGGAGGTTAAAAAGGAAATGGATGTATCGTAGGCGTCGATAAGTTATTCGGAATGGTCTTAAGGTTGTGACTCCAATGGTAATAGGATTTTGGGTTAAATAATTGTAAAGTTGAATTTGAAATTGTTAAAATGAAACAAAGTAAATATATTAAAAGTTAAAAAGGATTTAAAAGAGTTACAAAGAGTTAAAGTTAAAAAAGAGACATGGCTGGATGGAGAGTTAAGCAGAAAGAGGAGTAAGACTAATAAGAGTAAGAGGAGAAATCTGAGGAGACCAGGTAGAAGTACAGACAATTAGAAAATAGAACAGAAGGCAGAAGAAACGGCAAAAAGAAGAGACGCAGATTTTTTAAATTTGAATTAAACATTTTATTTAGGTATTGATTTTTTTGAAATTGTTGCAGGAAGTCAAAGAAGCCACAACCCTAGTGCTCAATGATATTGGAATAATTCAACCTTTCTGGGGTGGAACCATTACAATATATAATTTTTTTCTGGTTAATACACATATTTGATTAGATAATTATTCACATAAGCCTGCATGGCTCAAATAGTTCAACTTTGTAGTTTTGGATTTCTCCATCGGAGTTCAATTCTCAATAACTCAATAAAACCAATCTTTTTTTTTTAAAATATGAATATTGAAAAATATGAAAATAAAAAAAATGTAATATTTATTTTTTTTAATACATTTTATTTACCACTACAGTTAGGCAATCTATTAATCTTTTCGCTATTTATTTTTTACTATTTTGATAACGACTTGGAAAAAATTGTAAGTAGGTATCATCTTTATTAATAAAAAAAAAGATCTTGTTCACAATTGTTCATCTTTTTTTAGTTCAAGCTTCAACCACTAAAGTTATTAGCTGTTTACTTAGCAACAATACTAAATATAGAAAGAGTATCAATAGTTGTTCATCTTACTTGTTACATTGAAAAAAAAAAAAAACTGAAAATATGTATAGATATTAAAAAAAACATTTTTTTCCTAATATTTTACCTTTCTCATCCGATGAAAGTGTTTGTAAATGGAATCACAAAGTTTTTAATTTTGACAAAAGGCCACTCGCAAAAACACTTTTAAAAATTATTAAAAACTAATAAGGAATATAAAAAAAATTATACACCACTTGTGTAAATGTAATTTTTACACTCGTAAGGGAATATACTATTTATATTCAGAATTAATTTGGCATTAAACCACCTGTGTAAACAATCAAAGTTGATAATCATCTTCACTACTCCAAGGCGTTGGAATTTTCATTGTTAATTGGCATTGAATAAACAATACTATGGAGATTTATCAAACCAATACCAAAATGTTAAAATATCAACACCACGTGTACTTACTCAGATGTTTTTGCTATATTTTCGCAACATTTATATTTTATGTTTAAATTAGTGTATATATAGAATAACATTTTAGAATCAAAAAATATACAGGGAATATCTTATATATATTCAACAAAAAAAAAATATTCTTGATAAAAAGCCCTGCATCACTTGGATGAGTAAAAATTATAGGAATTAAAACATATGCTCAATTTAAAACCTTGCACTTGTTTTTAAGGTGATTATAACACCCTTTATAATTTTTGGACAAGGATATATCAGAAAGTAATTTGGTTAAAAAATTAAAATTTTGGCAAAATAATTGAGGTAATATTATCCAGGTTTCGGAGGATATATTCAAGAGATATATATGTATATCATGATATATATCATGATATTTATGCCTTGATATATATCCGATATATTCGATAATTTAATTTTTTAAATTAAAAATGTTTTCCACCATTCTGAACATCCAACAATGTCTCAATACGCCCTTAATTAAGTATTTAAGCATTTAACAGCTACTCAAAAATGTCTTTTGTTCCATTTGTAATGTCTCTTATATCAAAAGTAAGCCCATTTCCAAAGTACTTTTTGGGGATCATTTTAGGCTTACTCCACCAATAACGTGGTGGAAATCGGTTCCTGTATTGAATTCAGACTGGCCAGACAAAAATGCTTTTATAGAATTGTGTGAACAGTTACACACTGCAGTGGCATCTACAGCAGGGATTAAAAGGACCTTTTCTTCTTTCGGTTTGGTTCGATCAGATTTACGGAATCGCTTAGGAAACCAAAAGCCAGTAGACTGGTTTTTATGTTTAAGTGTATGAATCAAAATATAAACAAAAAGAAAACCAACCTTGACTGGGCATGGGTACCAGCTATATCTGAAGTTATTGTCACTAATTAACAAAATAATGTTAAAATTTGTTTGTTTTTACTATTTTTCATTTTAGAGTTAAAAATGTTATAATAAAAGGTTTGTTTTTTAAAATTTAAAATATTCTAATTAGATGTTTGTGTTAAAATATTAATGTTAAAATAATGTTAAAATCTGTTTATTTTATTATTTTTGTTTTTTTTTTTTAATTTGAGTTAGAATAAACGTTTTTGTTGCATGATATTTATATAAATATCATGATATTTTCGAACCCTGATATTATCTAGACATGCATATATTTGAAAGTTTTAATTCCTTCCAGTTTCCATGAAAAAAAATCGAGCTTTCAATTTTGAAATATCATAATGAAAATAAATGCATTCCTCAACAGCACTATTCTTAATATAATCCCCAAATTTAAGCTCTTAATGTCTTGTTAATGATTTTTTAAAATTAGCCAAAATTTGTAGCTAAAACGCCTCGTTAAGTGCTACTACCTCCTGTTGTAAGGCGCCTGTAACTAGCGTGTCGTACACTCTTAGTCATCATTCGTTTCTTGCAATGAAAGTTTACACTAGTTTATACCGAGGCGTTTAAAAAAAGTTTATCAACATTAAGAGCTCAAATTTGGGGATTATATTAAGAATAGTGCTGCTGAGGAATGCATTAATTTTCATTATATTTCAAAATTTAAAGCTCTTTGATTTTTTTTTCTCGGAAACTGGAAGGAATTAAAACTTTAAACTATATGCATATCTAGATAATATTACCTAATTTATTTTGCAAAATTTTAATTTTTTAACAAAATTACTTTTTGAGATATCCTTGTCCGAAAATTATAAAGGGTGTTGTAATCACCTTAAGTGATTTCGATTTATTTTATTCAAAGAATGATCCAAAAACAATGTACAATAGAAAGTTTTTAACTTTACTGATTTCATGTTTGATTATGGATTTTCAAGTGATGCAGAACTTTTTATCAATACTGTAACGTTTATTTATTTAAATATTTTGTTATTTAATTTATTTTCACTAAAATCATTTATTTACTACTCAATTTATTTATACCAAATATAACACTATTTAATTGAAACACTTATATACTAATTTATTTTACAATATTTATCTCAATACAAATCGATTTTAACTATAACTTATATCAACAAAGTTGAGCTCTTTATTTAAAAAATTTGGTGTTCCAGACCTCTCTTGAAGACCCTAGACGCTCTCGATTCGACTAGACCAAGTATCGGCATCACCTCTGGTAATTTTTGGAAATTTCACGTAGGCGGCTGAACGGCTCCCTCGACCGGCGTTAAAGAAATCCTAGAGCAGGACCAGACTGGTCGAAAATGGCTCTTACGACAAAATTAATTTTATTTTTTGTAAAATGTAACAAACTTTTTCACAAATGGGACACAGAACAACTGAAGATTCTCTGATTAAAAATAAGATGATTAAACGAAACATGCATAGATAAAATATTACTGGTTTCCGAAATACATGGTGTTAAAGTTGAAAATTCAAAAATTATTAATAATGGCTATATTTTTTTTATTTCTCAGTATAATTTTAATAAATTCAGTAAACATTTTTGGTGTAATAAGGGCCGATTCCACCGTTGTGTTAAACGAAGTTTAAAATGACATTTTTACATTAACAATGTCATTTTAATCTCCGTTTAACACAACGGTGGAACCGGCTCTAAGATACACCAATTAGCAAAACAATCAGTTAAATAAACTTTGCGAGTGGCGTACGGCAAGGATAAGTAACGCTTTCATCCCCTCTAAATTTTACGCCACTGGCTAACAACTTATTTGGACTATACTTTTACATTTTTTGATCTCTTTTAAATAAATTATGTACTAGGGATGCGCACGATGTATCGATGTTTAAAAAACATAAAGAGATAGAAATTTCAAGTGACGTCTTGTATTACTTCGAATGAAAAAATCGATAATGCAATTTTCTAACCTAAAAAAGAATCGTGATTATATGTCAAACAAAGTTGAACTTGGCCTTAACATCGAGTTTTTTTATCCGATGTTATTAGTTGACATCGATGTTATTAATTAACATCTTTTTTTGCTTTTCAATGAATGTTTTTGGAAAAAATCGATATTTTCTTTTCCGTTTTTTTTTTACAATATCGATAGTCTGTATTCGATGTATCATTTGATGTCAACATTGATGTTTTAAAAAATTTGCGCATCCCTATCATGTTCTCTTATTTAGAATTTATAAAAAAAAATACGTGTGGCACTCGGGGACTACCGCGGCAAAGCTATTATTCGATTTCTCGATTTTTCGATTTTTGACTTTTCAATTTTCAACTTTAACAATCTATATTTCGAAAATTAGTAATATTTTATTTAAACATGTTTCGTTTAATTCTTATTTTTATTCAGATAATCTTCATTTGTTCTGTTCTTAATGAGACACCCTGTATTTAGATTGTACAGAAATAAATAAATTGATTCAATCATTTATAAATACCTTCTTTAACGAAATATCAATGTGTATAGAAGATTTTCAGCATTTTGTGATTGGCTTTATTATAGTCATAAAATCAATTTTTGGTTAATATTTCAAAGAAAGAGTAAATTTTTGCAAAATTACTGAAATTACTTACCACTTAAATTAGGAACTGTGTGACCCAGTTGTACAGGAGATAGTATTGGTGAATCGTCCACCATCAGTGATGTCTCTGACGGATATTCGAACACATCTGGTCCTGCATCCACAAACGAAATTTTTAACTGCAAAAAAAAAAACAATAAATTAGGTATAACTTATCTGAATATTATTTATTCTGGATGATTTATTACGATTTTGTATCGAATGATTTTGTTTAATAAAGATAGATAGGTATTTTAAAAAATTCCACAGAATGGGAAAGTAAAAATGTATAATCAAAAACCAGATAATTATTTATCTGTTACTAGAAAGTTTGTAACATTTGACTATTTGATAGTATCAACTGTTGTGCTGTAGGCAAAAAAAGTTGAAAAAAAAATTTTTAATGTTAATTTTATAGAAATAATAAAATCAACACCTCTTAATAAATTCGCTATGCTGTCATGTAAAACATTACGCACTTTCACTTTTAAAAGGTCGTTTTTTTATTCTTATAAATATTAAACAATTTTTTTTATTTTGGTCAGAAAAAATAAATAGTACATACTTAATTCATCTGAATTAATAATTGAAACTAAAAATCTTAGTTTTGCATTTCAACCCTTTCGCAGACACAAAAACGCGTTTATGCTATGCTCTGAATTTCGTTGAAAAAGATAAATATCTGGTCACGTGACCGAAATCTCTACACCGGAAGTAGCAAACTTGGACCACATAAAATGGTTGCAAAGCGATTTTTTATTGTTATCGGCGTCTAGAAACATACATTTCATTGCCAACAAAAAAGGAAAAATCCATCGACTAGTAACTTTGACAAGTGACTTTGACAGGTCACACGACAGCTCCCGCCACCGGGACATAGTACATGTTGTTCACCCTCCATAGCAAGAACAAAAGACAACGTACCATTGTTTGCAGTTACATGAGAGAATATTCACTGACAGAGTAAAACCAATGTTTCAATAGATATTTTTTTAATATTTAAGGTACCATTTGGGAAGGCTAGACCGAGACAGACTTCAAACGACGGGCAGCAAGCAGCAAATCCCAAAACGGTCTCTTTACGTCTGAACACATGTAATTATATGAAACACATTTGGGAAGGCAAGACAGACGACAGCAGATTTAGCACGGTAGGAGTTGCAGCTTTCTTCCTGTCGCTTGAAGTCGGTCTCCGTCTCGCCTTCCCAAACGGTCCCTTTATTAAAAGAATTATTTCTTCAATTGGCTAGATCGATAATATCTGATACAGTTCCAATTATGTGTCTTGTAACTATGAATATCGGACTGCTTCAGTAAACTGACTCCTGTGAATTTCAACAAGTGTATGATGATGTAAATATGAAGTAGGTAGTTGCATAATTCTAAATTTAATAAAATATTGTTGACAACGTTCTCTGAACCCAATATTTGCCTTTATCCTAATTGCTTTTTTTGCATAGATTTGTAACGGTTTCCCATAGCTGATATTCGAGTGAAAGGGACAAAAATACGTAGTCATAAGGGGCATTACGGTTGGTAGGTACTTAAGTTTTTTCAACTGCTGAGGAATTAACAAATAACTAGAAAGCCCTTTCTTAATTGATTAATGTGAGCCGACCAACTCAGTTTGTCATCCAACGAAGTGGCTCCTCGTTACCCAAATATAGAGGGTCCACAATGACAGAATATAAATCTCAGTCCACATGTAGGTAAAACAATTAGAAAGGTATATTTTAAATATATTTCTAAAACAGTAAAAATTTTTTACCTGTATATGTACTCAAATCTATAATATCTTTATGAACCCCCAATAAATGGGTCACGAGCCGCCAATGATCCAACGTAATACCAAGTAATTTCATGTTTTTTGTACGACTGTTTCGAGATAATTTGATTATTAGCAGATATCTATATATTTTGAATTTTTTCACTGTTAACTTTGACTTCTTAGTTAAGAATCATGATTTTGCTCTGAACACAATATCATCAAATGAAGAAGTAACATTTGTATTAGTTTTGTTTGTTAAAATGAATGTTGTATCATCAACAAATCAACTGATTTATAAGGTATCATTAATCGGCTTGGATCGTTAATATAAACAGCAAATAAAAGGGGACTGAGAACAGAGCCTTGTGGAACCCCGTGCTTCACAGCTTGATAATCAGACAGAATACCATTACTTATTACAGCTTGTTTTTTATTACTGCGGTATGAATTTATCAGTGTAAGTGAAGTAACCCTGCTCCATAAAAGCTTAGAATTTCCAAAAGAATGTCACGAGAGACGCAGTCGAAAGGCTTGGATAGATCGCACAATATTACTACTGTGTGATTTCCCTGTTCACGTTCCGCAACTTAATCAGTCACGACGTTGAGCACAGAAAAACTTCAGATTCAAAAACAGAGCGCAAGAAAAATGAGTTACAAGGCATTACAAAATATTTAAAACATAGTTCATTATTTGAAAGATTAGGAATAGATCTTATGATATTGTCTGCGATATTACTGAAAACATTATTTATTTCATTTGGTGTTAAATGAGGAGTGACAAATTTTATTTTTAAATTGTTTCGTTCGAAATTGATTAATTGCCAACATGCCTTGACTTTATTGTCTGCTCCAGCAATATATTCATCGTAATCAAGTTTTTTGAGGATTAAAATTTGTAATCTCCTCGTTTTTGAGTTTCTTGTAGGTTATTATCCGATTTGTATCTTTGTAACGTGTTTTGATGATTTAAATAATTTTTTAGAGATTTTAGATTATTTTTAAACCAATATTACTGGTGAATTTCAATTTTTTTTTAGATTGCTTCAAAGGAAAATAAACTCAAATTATGGTAAGTATTAATAAGCTGACAAAAAAATTATATCATTATCTTAATTACAGAAATACTAGAGACTGTTTTAACAACGTCGTTCCTATGAAGACTAGATATAAGGAGGCGAATCGGCCTTGGTCAAATTTCAAATTTCCGTCCCTATTTTTATGGAGTTCCAAAAAACTACTGTAGTTGGCGGGTGGCAAAATAACGACGTCTATTTTCTATGCAAGTCAATGGGAATTAAAGTGATTTTTGTAAAATTTTGTGAAAAGAACCTGACTACAAGTAACAATAAGTAACAAAAAAGGTTAAAGCAGGATTTGCTTCGTTTCTGGTTGCAAAACGGGATATAAATCCGATATAAAATTAAAGAAATCACAAGGAGATAAAAATACAAGTCTTTTTAAAACTCCTAGTGTAAGTAAAATAATGTATTTATTTATAAATAATATATATTTATTGTAAACTTATCACAACCCGTATCTTACGGAGTGTAGTTTATTTAATTACAAAATTCTATAATAAAAAATAATAAAGTCATAAATCCTGACTTACAAACAACAATAATTACACATTAAATTTAACTTACTAGAAAAGAAAATTTGCTTTTTTTATGTTTTTTGATGTTAGATGAAGAGTTACTACTGTTATTTTTCTTTATTGAACTCCAATTTAGTCATTCCAAATATTTTTTATAGGATCCTAAACGTTTAGAACAATGGCAGCATGTGATTCCTAGGGCTGATAAAGTACTGTCTAGTTATGATTCTGTTTGCGAGCTACACTTTTTAGAAGATGATATTTTAAAATTTGATAAAACTATTTTAACTAATGGTACTTACTGTTAACAAAATAAAAGCCGAGAATAAAGAACGAAGCAATACGATGTATATTCCCGAATCTCCCTTCATACTTGTCCAGTATTAGGAAAAGACGAAAACCACTATTGAACCGAACTGAATTTGTTAGAATAAAAAAAAGGAAGAAACTATTCACCAGGATGATGAAATTGTAGTTGTCGAATACAAAATTACCACAAAACTGTAGGTACTTACCAAATTTCACCATTTAAGAAACTTTTTCAAATTTGGTAATACATAATTTTCATTTTATTTAGATAAAATTAAATAATGAATAGTAAATATTGTTTAACATAAAGACTCATTTATAATTAATACCAACAGTATTTTCTGTACTTTAGTTAGCAATTAAAACAAAGACTTATTTACAATAATTAAAATCAACAGAATTTTCTGTGCTTTAGTTAGCAATAAACAATTTGATTTTTATTATTTTCATAAAATTTTGTAAAATTCCTAACTAAATATTTTCATTTAAACCGTGTCTTAGTATGCCCTCAGCCCTATTTAGCTTTAATTAAAAAATAATTAGCCATACCCATCAAATTTCAACACTTATCATCAATAATTTGCATTTTACTTAAATAGGAATAAATAGTAAATAATGTATCAATTAAAATATGTAAGACTTATTTAGAAATAAATACAACAGTATGTTCTGTGCTTTATTTAGCTATAAACAAGTTTATTTTTATTATTTTGACAAAATTATGTATAATTCCCATAAGAAGCCATGTATTTTGAACTACGTAAACCGTACCAGCGCCCATGCGGTTAATTATAAAAGCTCAATTGACGTGTGATTTTTGGGACCGTATTTTGAGCATGTCGATTCGCTTCCTTATCTCTAGTCTTCACAGTCGTTTCACTACCTGTTATACACCGTTTATTTTTAACTAATATTGTAATTCACAGAGATCTATGTATTGGACACTTTAAAGATCGAATTTGAATTTGTCTTGTTATCGTTATTTGAAATGAACCATACTGTACACTGTATTTCTGTATGATAATAAAAATACCATCACAGGAAAAAAAAAACAATTTTAAATAGCTGTACGAAGAAGTACGTAATTCATAATAGTGCTTCACGACTTCCATCAACTTTTTCTCATGCACATGGCCAAGGAAAAAGGATATTACATTTCTTGCACACACACACACACATTTCTTATTTCTTCGAACTCTTAGTTTCTTGATTGACTGCATTTCACATGAGATCCGATTACAAACAACTAACTGCGAGACAGTTACGAATATTTTTTAACACTTAAAAAGTATCTAATTTTAGTTTAAGAAAAGGGGATCTATTAATAGAGCGTTCTAGGATAGTTATTTTTTAACACCCACTTGGATATTATGGTCTAAGATCCGAAGTAAGGTCGACCTTCAACCATCTGTTTAACGGATGAAAGTTTTTTTTATTAAATAAAATGTTTATACCGCAAATGGGTTGCCGGCTCTTACGAAACTTCATCCCCAAAAAGGGTTTCCTACCATTCGAAAAAATCACAACGAAATTGCATACCCATAAGGTAAGGGTCACTTATCGTAGGCTAAGCAAATTTAGCTGTAAAATTTAGCCATTGTTGCCACCTTTTGCGTTGTTTATTAAAAATTCTACAAACGTTCTCTTTATATTCAGTAACATTTTCAGAAAATATTTTTTAGCTAGTAAGGTTTTAAGAATATTGATTCTTTTTAGTAACTTCTGTTATTTTATTAATTAATCTATGTATTTTGTTAATTGACTAATGGGCAATAATTCAACAACAACTACATATTTAAATGTTTATTAAAACTGTAACTTAGCTCTAAATTTATACAAAATTATTTTAATAAAGTCTAATTTACTTATTTTATGTTGATTTAAATCATCCAGCAAGTCTTCGAGAAATCTTCTTCTCCTTAAACTTCGAGTGTCAAGTGTTTTTGGGATTAAAACACTATTAATTTTTATATTATATGTCAATTTGAAATTGTTATCACATTTATAAAAACATTCACATTAGGGTGAGCGGCGTAGAAGGAAGCATTATATTTCGAATGAAAAGACACAACAATTGGTGGATCTCTGCAAAGAAGAAGAATGCTCTGCCGATATAAATGGTGGAAAAGATGAGTCTTCTGCAATATAATTGTCAATGAGATAATCACAAAACTGTGTAACTTATTCATTGACAGGCTTAATTTGTGTTAACGAAAATGTCGCCTATATCTTCAGAATGGAAAAATGGTAATCCAAAAACAAAGGTTAAAAACTTTGATATTTCCGTTTCACTCTCCCCCTTTTTTTTGGTACTCTGTAGCTAACGGCCAATTTCATAATCAATTTAAAGGACACTTTAATTTTAAAGTATCTTTTAACCATATAGTTTAAATAGCTTAAAGTCTCCTTTCATTAAAGGCCACTTTAGCTATCGATTATGAAATTGGCCGTAAGCCTAATTAGGCATTCCAAACTGAATGGCTACCAGTGGGTTTTGACGGGTTATGATATGGCAAAATTATGGCAACCCTGTAGGCCTGATGATTTGACAAGGTCAATGAAATAGATAATTACGTAGATTGATCATGCATATTTTTCAAAATAAACATAAGCTTATGCCTTGAAGTAAAAATGTAAGCAATTATATTTTTTAAATATCTAAAGGCTAATAATTGGTTTTAAAACATATTTTTGCTAAACCGATTCAAATTAATAAATATTTGCCAGGCAATATGGCCGCTCGTAAACGACCAGCTTTGAGCAATCTATATAACTATATATGTATCATTGACCCTGTTAATGACAACTTGACAACAGGGTTGCCATATCTAAACTGTCATTACCCACTGGTAGCCATTTGGACAGGTCGTTGGAATGCCTAATTCCTGAATTTTTCGGTACCATGACTACCCTAAGTGACAGCCACAGCCTGTAGTACTTGCTTCTGGGAACGCCTTGTAGATTCTTTTATGAATAGCAATCTCAAAATCTGCTGTTATAATTTTTGGCGAAACAGGGTGGTTCAGTTTGACACACTCCTCTATTATATACTTAAAAACAAGAATGTATGATAAGAAAGTTTTATTAGGAAGGAGACAAAAAACTAATGGTATGTAATGACATTTTTAAGACCATGAATTGTAAACAACTGAGTAAAAAAACGGGGACAATATTTAAATGTACCATCAACATACCGACAAGAAACAGATGACAGATATTTAAGGTTTGATAAACACGAAAATATAACAATATTATTTTCTTTGTCATAGAAGACGACTCAATTGCCATATGAATTTCGGAAATATTTTTAGGATTTTTAAAAAGAAGAGATCTAACATTGTATATATTTTGCCTCAATCTTACAGTGTCCTTTGTGGTTAACGTTTCGACTGCATAATTTTTAATTTCGTTTCTAATGAGTTTTAAGAGTTTTTCACAAATGTCCTCCACGAAATGTCTGTTAAAAATTTAATCGGATAACTTTTCATGATTGTGATCCAAAACTGATTGCACTATTATTGTATGGTCAGATCCTTCGATTTTCACAAATGTCTTACATGTTCGCTTACTGCATTGCCATCGTTTTACTGTTTTATTGGCCAACATTTTTTGAAAACTGAATGTATAGCCATGAATTGCCAATAATGACATGCCTCTCTCACTTAAACAAAATGTTGCTTCCATTATTAAACACTGCACAAAAACACCAACACAAAGACAAAGATGAACTAAAATTAATAATATATGGCGATAGTATACTGGTCTTGCCTTGACATTTTTAAAATCCCACCCCAGAGATAATCCGTTTATACCTGGAACTAGAGCTAATAAATTTAAGTTAGTTTTATCCAAATAACCTCATCACAAAACAATAATTATTACTATGTTAATTATTACTGGAATAACCAGTATATAAAAATATATCTTTCCATAATTATGTTATATGCACTTCCCATTTTCTAACATTTTTCTGATAATGGTTCAATAAAGTACCTTTCATGTATGTTTCTTTTACTTTGTAGGTAGGTACCTACTTTCAAAAATTACATTTGACAACACTGGTTAAATTTTCGTAGAATTTTAGTAGTAATAAAATTTGCAACGCGGATGCAGTTTCGTTGTTAAAAATTCGATCTGACCGATTCGGGATGCAGTTTCTAATATCCGGGGTTGCCTAAGAAAATACGGTCATGACTATTTACTTTCTTAAAGTATTTCCCAGATGCTTCCACTATGCCCAAACTTTGGTGTTTTTCTCTTCATCCGTTTTTGAGTTATCTTCAAAATTCTAAATTTGCACTTTTCCTCAAATATCCCGAATTAGGTCCACCTTAGGTAAATCATGTATAAGACAAAATTATCATAAGCAACTTTTATCATAATTCCTATACTTTCTTTATCTGGATAGGAAAGTAAAAAAATGGCCGTGACCGTATTTTCTTAGGCAATCCATTTGCGGTATAAACAAATTTAATAAAAAAAAACCTTCATCCGTTATACAGATATTTTCAGACAACATTTAACAGTGATCTTATCCATGTATCTTATAGATTTAATTTTGGATTCCTTCTGGTAAATTTATACTTTATAAATTCGTCGTAATATTTTTTTTTATACTTGTTCAGCGATAATTCTTTAGCAGGTTGTCCGATTTTTATGATTTTTTTAGAAAGAGGGTACCTCAGGGGTGGTCCCATATATATTTGGTCAAGATCTGATAATGGGATTTATGATTACTTCTATAACTTGTTGAATGGACTCGTTTTCCTTTGTTTGATTAGAAAATATCACCTTCTTCACTCATTTTTGCAATAGTGTGTAGGGCTTTTTTTGAAATTTCGCAAAGATCAATGGTTAACATTTTTTTGAAAATCTATAACGTGCACGTCGTTAAAATCATTTTTTTTTCTATTTGCACTTCTACAATAGGCATAATCTTTTTTCTAATTTTGATAGTAACTAGTTACTTAGCGAATTTATCATGTATGTGAATATATTTTCATAGAACTGTTTACCACGGTTGTACGACCATTTCGAGATCGAATCTAAGTGCTTTAATCTGTAGTAGGTTCAGAGTACAGAAGGCTTATCAGACTGTATTTGTATAAAATGACTATTAGTTGGACAGAGAAGAGATAAACTAAAGAAGCCGACAGCGACAACGATGGTGACCAACCAGCCTTGGCGTACGGTATCGATAAATTATTAAAAGGAACTAACTGTTTTTCAAAGTTCCACACAGTGTCGCACACGAATATTTTTCAAGTGGCTTCGTATCGTAGACCAAGTATGCGTAATTGAGATTTACCATAGTTATTTGACAAAGAAAGTGGCAGCATCAGATCTCGACCAGCGGCAGTGGAACTGGATGGATTAATACATTATGCCAAATAATGGCTCGAGTCTTGAAATACATCCATTGGATTTCTCGACTAATTTATATCCAATAGATTTTCAACCGAGAGATGCAGGTATCCATTGGCTAGAGACAGAATTAGTGCCAAAATTACAGAAATCGTCAAGTGTAAATTCCAAGTTATTAGGTATTGGTAGCGATTGCAAACATGTTTACGACTGACAAAAACATAAAATACACCAGATAAAAACCAATTTTTTATCGATTACTACAATTTTATCAAATAAAACAAACTTGTATTTAGTAAGCTGTGGCACGAAATACGGGCACACGATAATTTTTGATAAAAATGCTTTATTTTTTTAATTCGGTTTTACACATTTGGTCAACAATGAACATAGTTTGGTAGAATACCCTGTAGAGTTTTGATCAAGAAATGTCTTCCAAATTGAACATGCTTCAGACATTGTACGAAAATGTCAACAATGTGAAAGTTCATTTTGCCCTTACTTCAGTGTTTCAAGTATAGGCTACGCATCTTCAATTGTTTTCACGATGACATTTTTTTTAATATTGATTAGGTTAGGTATTTATTACTTGATTGTGTCCATTAGTGCTAATTTCTAGATGTCTTTACTCGCAGAAACGGTTGCATCTTTAGTTGCTCTCATTCAAGACGGAAGAAGTCAAAGTTACGTGGCTAACAGATTCAAGGTTTTACGCAGTACCCTGCAACGTATATTTCCACGTTTTGTAGAGACGGGAGCTTACACACGACGTCTTGGAACCGGTCCCCAGAGAAGAACGACTCATCTGGATGACCGTTTTATGTTGCCTTCAGCACTCAAGTGCTATAGAGATTAGAAACAACCTTGAACATGTCAGGGACGTAAATGTTAGTGAACGAACCATTAGAAGACGATTAACTGACGCTAATTCAAGATCTCGAACACCCTTTCCAGGGAACATCGAGTAGCCAGATTACAATTCGTTAGGAAGCATCAACATTGGAACGCAGATGTCTGGAGATTTGTGTTAGTTTCCGATGAATTCAGATTTTGTCTACGATCCCCGGATAGTCGCGAAAGAGTCTGGAGAAGAGAAGGTGAACGATATGCCGAGTGCACTTTTAGCGCTAGAGTAAATTGTTAAGGGGGTTCAGTTATGGTGTGGGCTGGAATATATGCGGAAGCGGGTACAAAATTGTGCATGATCCCTAGGGGATATGTGACTGCGAATAGGTACATAAATGAGATACTGCAAGATTATGTTGTCTCACAAGCAACATTTATTGGAGATACTTTATACTGATGCATGACAATGCATTGCCAAGGAATATTTAGTTGGTATTTTCCAAATACCATGGCTAATGCGCAGTATTGATCTAAATCCCATTGAGCATGTTTAGGACATACTCAGTAGAAGGATTCGAAACCGTGTACCTGCTCCTCTTATCTTGGATCAGCTCAGAGTGGCTCTTTTAGAGGAATGGAAAGTAATTCAACAAAATGAAGTTTTTAACTTGACGTCAGTATTCCTAAAAAAATGAATACCATTATACAGGCTCATGGAGGTATTAATTAGACAGACAAGTATTTACTACTGTTTTTTTTATTGTGTTTTATGGCTCTGATAATTGTACAAATGTAAAGAAATGTCTTATACCTGAACCAAACCGTGTCATCGTTTGCAAAAGTTAGACATTTGGGTAAAAATGCAGTTTAGAGTGAATCCGTGCATTACTAAATTTTTAGTTTAGGTAGATGTCATTGGAAGCTTAAAAATAAAAAAAATCTTGGCGGTCACTAATTTAAATAAATTTAATTGCTTTTAAATTGTTCACTTTTTCATTTGTATTTACGAATGCAGTTGATGTGACGTTTGTGTATTAGTTAATTTTATTATAGTGAAATGATAAACTGTAAAGTGACAGTAGATTTGAAATAATTTTTTAATATTTAATTTCTGCGTTTCTTCTGATAATGGACTGTATTAATTAGATGATATATTTATATGGCGAAATAATAATGATATTATATTGCAAGTGCAGTGTTTGGGTATAATACCGCAAAATAATAAAATCAAATGTTCAGTGCATAAATGTGATGGCTATTTTGTAGTGACGTCATGTGCAAAATCGGTAGATGGTTTTCGTTGGAGATACAAGAGTAACTCCGATGTCCCCAGACCGTATAGGTTAGGTAAATTAATTAAGTTTTTAAAATTTTCCTTATTTTATAAATACCTTTTACGAAATAATCCGCGATGGCTTCAGGCGCACAGGTTAGGTAAATTAGTTAAGTCTTTTTTACATTTTATGTAATGTAAAATTTTTTGCGTGGCACCACGATGTCTCCAGGCCGTATAGGTTAGGTAAATTAATTAAGATTTTTCAATTTAGCTTATTCTATAAAAAGAAATTGATCAACATGCGATATATATAAAAAAAAACATATTTTTAAGCGTTTCCAGGGCAAACAAATTATTTTCAAATGTGTTTCAGAGGGTCTAAAATGGTTTGAAGGGGTCAAAAAGCTGGTTTGACCCATATAGGATTTTGCTTATTTTTATATTTTTTGATGAATAAACACATCATTTTTTAATTAGTGATGTTTTATTTTGCAAATATAGAAAAAAAATTTGGGTAAATTTTATGAGACCGCCGGGAATTTTTTCAATTTTCTGTTTTGCATGAAAAATTAAGAAGCTGTCCATTTTTCGTGCCGTTGAGTGTATTTTAAAAATAATAATTATTAATAGTATAGTATTATTTTGGAGGCTTAGGTATACTTTATTTTAAAAGGCTAACTCTAGATTCGTGACTATTAGATTAGGTTTAGATTTAATTAGGACTGTGGGCCATGTGGCCTCCTCCATCTCAATCTTTTCATATCTATTGTGGATATCCTTGAATCGTTGTTTAGAGTACCTGGTCTAGTTTGGTCTTTTGTAGTAGAATCTATAAACTAGAAAGTGGTTCCCCAACTTAGCTAGGTGCCCTTGCGTTTTCTTCCAAAAATTGTAAGGAATCTCAGTCTTAATAGACCTTCACCTCAGCACAAAAAGTAGACTGGAGTTTCCTCCTCTTCCTCGGCACAAGGTCTCTTCTATCACATCGATGTTATACAAATGTTTGTTAATCCTACAATGCTCTGTTAATAGGCCTACTTAGTACTCTAGTCTTTTTTTCAATTATGGTTTAGTAGATGTTCGTTGAGTTCTGCCGATGGTCCTTTTTCATTTGGCAAGGTTGAAACATTGTGTAGTTATTCATCAGTAATGGCCTTTTAATCCCAATGTTCTTTTAAATGTGCAAATTAAAAAGGCAAGAATAATTCTTGAATTAATATTATATAATATTATATAGTTGATCCAGATCTTGTCCTATTTTTCTAGTGGGTTCTTCAAAATAGGACTTTTTAGTACTAGTTTGACCTACACATCCATTACCTTTTTGACGATATGTTCCTTGTATTGATTCCACAGATTCCACATTTTGTTTCCTAATATTTTACACGAGAGATATAATAGTAATAATACTTTTTCCCATAAATGTTAATCCTCAAATTAATTAACTACTTATAATGCGCACGCGAGAATAACTATTTTTTAAATAAAAATAATTATAATATGACAGAATTCCTTCGTTCTTGAACAAATACAAATCGTAACGGTCATGTATTCTTGGTAGAGAAACTCAACTCGTTGGTTCTGAAGAAACATTCCTCTGCAAAAAACGATCAATGTGTTTGTATGCGTCAAGTCTTTATTAAAGAAATTGATACTTGTACCGTAGCTATAGGCAAGTAAAATATTTAGCATTCCAACGTCTACTTGAAATTCCACAAAAAAAAATAAATTAAAATTAAAATTTACCTATACGTTAAATATTAATTATTTTCAAATATTTATGACTTAAAATAAATATCATAAGCGAGGAAAAGAAAATAAGGAAATAATATTTTTTAAGCTGCTAAAGAACTATAAAAAAAGTGAAATGTACATATTATGTTAATTGGAGGTGTGGAACACAGGCTATCCCTAATATCGAGGGGGCCATATTATTCGATATTTTTACCATAATTCCTCAGTGCCAAATTAGAACACATCATTTGACCTCTTTTTCTGATTTAAAATACTGTTCCTTTTTTTTAGTAGTATAGAATAATGTTACTTACTATTTTATTTAAAATTGGTTTTTGTTTTTATTTTCATTTTAGTTCGTACTGTGACGCGAAAGCCGTGTCTGTTCCTTGTTTACTTCTTGCCCGTGGTATGAAGTGTAGCGCTAGTCATATAGAGACAAACGCACCGCTTCTCGAAACTTCCGGAATGATAGCGTTGCGTTTTTGAGTGTTCTGGAAAGTCGAGAGAGTTCTGGTAGAGAGCTGGCTTTAAATAGCGAGTTGTCGACGAACGTGAAGATTCAAATGAAGTATTGGTCGGTAAAGACAAATTGTAATAAATAAATTAGAATTATGAGTTATAATGGTGTCTAAGTATTATATAAATTAATTAGTACGTTATAAAAAAATTGCAAATAAAGTGTTTTAGATAAATAAACTATAAATAAATTTAACAAACCGTTACAGTACTGTTTTATTTTTGTTAATAAATGTTAAAATTAATATATTTTTTTTTGTTTGTATATAATATAGATATCTATATTAGTAGTAGGTATTAATATTAAAAAAATATGTGTGAAAGAAATATAAAACAAAGTGGGGCCCCAAAATGATTAAACGTAGATCCGCCACTGTATTTTTTATTTTTTGACGTAAGGAACATTATTCAGTCATTAAAACTATTATGTTGACATTTTGAAACTATTACTTAACTTTTCATTCAAATACAATTAACAAAAAATGATATACTGTAGGTAATAAAATCTACGGAAAGTCATTAGCAAGTCGACATTTACTAAATAGAACGTCTCGTAGTTTTGCGGTTTCCTTCATTACCGACCGAAACTAGGGTAATAATACCTAACCGTGCCAATACTTCAATGAATCAAGGTTACAGTTAATTTCACTTCTGTTTTCTTCTAAATTCGTTTATTTTTTGAAAAAAAAAAAGACACGGTGTTTATAACAATATCACTATGGCAATGCGACTTGGGAACTAGGTCGAATTAGTTTTTTTATGTCAATATTTACTTAAATTTTAATTGCAATAATCGAATAATCTGTGTGACTAATCGATTGTAAAAAAATATTTATTCTCGTTTTTAGTATAATAAGCGCGAATTACCTGAATTTTCAAGGTTTTAAAAAAACGATAAATATTATAGTTATTAGTTTAACATTTTATTTTTTTAGATAAATTAACAGGTAGTTCAATTATTTTTTATAAAAGATAATGTTTGTTACAAACGTTTTTAATTTTGAATAAAAATTAATTGGTTATTTATTGCTCTTGTGTATTGTGTGTGGTTGGGAACCTCTGATTCCACCCAAGAGCTAGGTGATTGTCGTGATTGACATTAAGATCCAGCATGCTATTTTCAGTAATTTAATAAAATGAAATATTGATAACTAAAAAATCTAAGAAGAGGCAAATACAATAGAAGCAACTATGTTGTGTCAAAAGAAGGAACCATAAGAAAATACGAGAAATACTTAATGTTGCAATGGAAAGAATATTTTGATGGATACAGTAAAGAAAATGGAGGCAGAGATTGAGATACACAGCACAGAAAACAGTGAGATTACAGAACAAGATGAAATAACGACAGAAAGAAGCAAAGCAGTAGGAAAGGATGGGTGAAAATGGGACTGACATTTTAAAAATATTATTTAACAAGGCAATGAAGAATGCAAGAATTACAGAGAAACTGCATTACTGAGTACCATGCTAAAGATAAAAATAATTCATGAAAAAAATAGCAAAATTGAAGAATGAAATTCAACTCAAAGAAGCATAGAGTGAATTTAAGAAGACAGAAGGGTAAGATAATGTATTTATCTTAAAACAACTGATATAGGAAATAACACAGACAAGGCTACTATATATGTATCTTTTAGAGATATCGAAAAAAGTTTTGACTACCTACCACGAGATCTGATATGGAAAAGTCTTAGACAAAGAGGAATAAAGAATAAACTGAGAAACGCAATTGCCAGCACAAGCAATAGCACCAGAAACTATATGAGAATAAATAAATAATACGCAATGCGAATTTTTGACTGAGGAAGGATTACGACAAGGAGGTCACTTAGTCCTATATTATTTAATATAGTACTCGACAATGTTTTAAACGAAATCAAGAGAAAAACATAGAAACTTAAAAAATTTTAATTCCGAAATAAAGTAAATGTGTAGAATAACGGGTTCTTTTTTATAGGTTATTTTTATTAGCCGTTTCTCTATGATTTCTGTTTTCTTTAGATATGTATACGCCACTTTCCCAAGCAATAATGCCATAGGTAAGGCGAGGCTCAAAAAGTATATGGTACAACATCCTCAAATGTTGCTCTTCGAGAACATAACAAACTTGCTTTATTTTGTATACTACACATCTCAGATGATTATCAACTATAATGCCTAAATATTTTATGGAGCTTGTTAATTTAATTTTAAGATTACCTTGGAACGATAGTTCATCAAAGTCTGGAAGATGTGAGCTATATCTACAGAAGGGCAAGAACAATATTTTCTTAAAATTAATGGATAAGAGCTTGTTATCGTACTACTGTTTAATTCGGGGAAGGTCAGATTCTATTTTTATTTTCAAATCAGACCATGTTGCATCTTCGTAAAAAATGACAGTATCATCTGCAAAGCTGACCAGAAGAAGATTATTCAAATATATCGCCCTTTCTTTATCCTTAAACATTCGAATTATTTGGCTATTGTACCAGGGTGGATATGTACGAGAAGGGGTAATCTTTTTTGGAGTGTGCCTTTTAAAAACCGATGTAATTTTATTTACAAAGTAATTTCGGGATTAATATAGATTCTTAAGATTTGATTGATGAAAACTGGCATTTTCTTGTAGTTGCTAAAGGGGTGGAACTTTACTTTCTCTGGATTTAATCACAGCCTTTTGATAATAATGTTAATTATTATCCCAAACTGCATGCTTATATGATAAATCCAAATTTAAATTGCGATTAAGATTATAGCAATGCGCACATTTAAGAATAGTCGATTTATAGTCGCGCAGGTAATGGTTTCCGGATCATTTTGGACAAGTTGGCTCTAATTTAGAACAATTATTTGAAACATGGTGAAGACCACAACATTTAAAACAACGACGAGGTTCAAGTGCCGAATATATAGGGCAGTCAAAATCAAACCCTATTGTAAGTTTTCCCGTATCAATTACCTTCCGGTAGGTATTTTAGTCAACCTGGAGAATAGAAATAACATGGTATAGAATCAGAGCTAAAGCATGACATGTTTTGTGATTTTAAGTAGTTAATTAGGACATCGTTCTCAAACTTTTCAGACATATTTGTTACTTTCAATCTAGGATTCAACGTGGACAACTTTTTCACATAATTTTTGTCACCTAGTTGATTAATCTCTAAATCACGAAGTCTAGAGGAATCATCAGCTAACAACGAGAGCGCCATTTCTAGTCGTCTCCACGTTGGATATGTTTATATTCGAATTGATAGGGTCAATCTTCTTTAATATTTCAGTTTTAGTTGTATTAATGATTACAGTTTGGTTGTTTATTACCTACTGACTTTATTTGAATCAATTTACTATTGCTAATATCGTAAGTTTTATGTGAAAGATATATTTCAGGTTTTATAAATACTACGACACCATCATTTCGATTTAATTTTTCAAAATTATAAAGCGAAATATATGCTGGTATTTTGAAAGTTGAGATATCGGATATCTGTAATGTCTTCGTTAGGCACAATACAATCAATCAATGTTAGAATCTAGTTAAAAAAAAAACATTTTAAATTCATCTAAATTTTTTAACAACTCCTAATATTGTTATGAACGATTTTATTAACATATATAATTTTCTTATCTTCAATTACATTTCCTAACTGGAAATTTTCAATTTTAAAATTGTAACTAAATAAATTAGAACTAGAACTATTCCAAAATTCTTCTAGTACTAAGGGTTGTGGTACCAATAGCTTCCTAAATTTTTTAATAAAAAAAATTCTCCTTCGCTTTTTCTGATTTAATTATTGCTTTTTATCTACCTCCAATTCTCATGTATGCTGCTTCTTCTACTTTAACTCCTTTTTCTTTATCTGCTTCTCTCTCTGAATACTGCTTTTTTATTACCTCGTTCTATTCAACTGCCTCCTGGAGCCTGTTCTACTTTACTCCTCTGCCTGTTTTTCTCTGCTACTTTCCCTGCTTTTCTTTCTATACCTCCTGTTCTTATGATATGTCCGGAATCTGGTACTTTTATTTTTATATTATTTTTAATTAAAATTCCTTTGTACCTTCTTGAATTTTTTTTAACTTTATTATAAAAACCGTATCTTTTGAAAAAAATACGTCACATAGGTACTGTTTAAATTAAAAGAAATATATAAAATACTCAAAGATTTACAAACGTTTAGTTATATACAATCTTAATTATAGAATAGGGGTTTGGGGCAGAGTTTTTAAGACGTATCTACCAGTATGGTATAAAAAATAAAAGGTAAAATATCGACAGTGTCAAAAATAGGACCGCCACGCGCATGTCGTCACGCCTAGAGTTTGTATAGGTATGAATTCAAAAATACTAAGGGGCCTATTCTGTAATATTCTAGTTAATTTTAACCGCCAGCTCGACCGCCAGGTTAAAAGGTTATTTAAAACTATGCCGTTTAAATTTTAACCCAAACATTTACTCGTTTTCCATCAGTTTAATTTTTTGTTATTTTATAATCAACCCTGGTTAAAATAGACATGATAACGAAGTAATATACCTAAAAGTGCATTCAAATTAAGCCCAACGCAGCATTAAAAATAAGAAAAAGAATATATTTGACATGTAATTTTAACCAAATAATACAAAATACAAAATTAAAAATAATATCCGATTATTTTTATAACCTAGGGTTAATTTTAACCAAATTTGTAAGTGCGAGGAAAATATATCTTCGCTTCAGAGCAGAACTAGTCTCCAAAATTTGTTTAACGTCTTAGGATAGTTCAAACTATCACGGATTTAATGCAGAAGTCGCCTTTGTTGTATCTATATTACTTAAAAAGTATTCGATCTTAAATTAATTTTTTTAAACTATAAACATTTGATTCCAAATTTGAATTCTCCTGACTTTGTCCTTCAAGAAAATACCAGCATGTATGGGTATTTTAGAAGTTGTAAAACAATTTTATAGGATCCATTTAAAAAAACAAACGTTTGATCAATTCTGAAGTTATATTCGAAAGTAATTTTTAAATGTGTAACATTATCTATAACTTTTGGAAATAACATTTTTGGATATTTTCTATAATAACGGATATATAGAACTTCCACACCCTATTGGGACACACTGGACAATTCCACCTTTGCTGTCGTAGTGGTGGGATTCCTCAAGAAGATTGGGATGTATTTTTGATAATTTATTTAAGTGGTTATGCTAACCTTCAAGCGAGTTTGTTATACTCAACCATCCATAATCTACGCTTCAGTATGGAATGTATGACAAGGCAGCGCACCTTCTTATATGCATTCGGATTTTCTTATTTTCTCTGTATGCATTAGTTAGACCAGTTATATTTATTGAAACAAACTGCAAATTATTATTATTTTTTTAAACAATAAATATGTTATAATTAAATTATATTAGTAGTCCACAGTTTCCTGGATGGATTATTTCCTGTGTTGAAAAATTCTCATGTGCTTATCCATTTGCCGTTTAAACAAGTTCCCAGTTCCGAATTCTCTGCAGGTAGAAATTTATCGAGTACCGAGTTGCGAAATTTTCAGCCTTCAAAAGGGTTACAGTCTTCAGTTGAGAAGTCCCGAGTTGCGAATGACCCAATGGGAAGTTGTACTTTGAGGCCCATCTCATAATTGGAATGTTGAAAGTACTTGAAACACAACATGATAATTTTCTGTTTTTAATTTATCTGCACGGCCACTGGTCACTGCTCACTTTCGACAAACTTCTTATTGTCGAGGAAAGCGAAAAAACAATGTATTTTATTTTAAATCCATTGCTTTAATTGCGTAATACATTTTTTTGGTGAATGTTTTTTACTAATTAATAACACAAAGAACAAAGTTTATAACATAATATAATACAAAATAAATATTATAAATCACTATAAACGACTTACAAATTACAAACCACTGCAACGTGCGTCTGTCATATGCTATTTACTTCGCGCCAACTCTAGTAACTCTATACATGACGTCAGCGCCGCCATGACGCCATGCGCGATATTCTCCCCTGTCTACTAGCATTAGAAATTCTTCAGAAACGGTTTCTTAGAACTGTTCTTCACCGAAATTATGATTATTCAAGTAACAATACTTTTATACCGTCGAAGTTTATAATATGATCAAAGAGTATTTTGAATGCTACTCATGCGTCCAAGATCCACTGTAATTATCAGGTTTTATCTTCTTTCTCGAATAATGAACACAGGTCAGCCATGTTTTAAATAGTTCTCTTCTTCTAAATTGATTATTTCATCGTAAATCCACTTTTATTTTTCTTGATTGTTTATATTTTCTTAGTCTACTATTATCATTTTATCTTAAAGTAATATAAATGTAATTAATTCAACTGGTTATTTTATACAGATACTTTTTATGTTACATAATAATAATTATTTATAATATAAGATTCTATTACATCGAAATAAAAATTGTGCAATTACATTTTATTCATACCTACATTATTTTAACATTTTTAATTAAGTGAGTAATGTTTCAAGTTTTTGTCGATATTTGTTTGAATTATTTATCAGCAAAATATGATTGAGTACATGTTTCATTGACTTTCCGCTTAAGTCAATTAGTTGATAACTATTTTTATTTCAAATGAAATATTATTTAACACATTATTTGAAAAAAATTGTTGGAAAAAATTAGAATTAATTTTATAACTAATAAATATTATTAATAAATAATTATTGTTATAATACTTAGTGTGGTTTCTGGTTTCACAAGGGTCATATATTTCGGACCAAGTTTTCAACAAATTGAACTTCTTAAATCCCAAAGATTATATGATTTGTGATGTTTGTGCAATAAAAATCTGCATGTATTATTTATAATTAGAAAATACGCAACGTATTAGGATAAAAAACCTAATGTATGTTCTACGAAATCGGTTATATAAAAAATGTTGATGTCACTATCGGATGCACGGTATGATACTCGTATTCTTATTCTTTGGTATAATGAAAAGAAAAAAGTATTTTTCGAAATCTAAAAGCTGTTGAACTGTATGAATTGTACTGTTTGGATATTTAATACTTTTAAAAAGAATAAAAAAAAAATATAGAACAAAAACATCATTCTTCATATTATTAAAAAGAATATTTTATATATTGAATTAGTTATAATACTTTCTGTACCACCGGCATAGAAAGTAAACACATGATAATGTATGCGCAATTAATATAACTGATAAATATTCTTGGTACTATGTGCTACATTCCAAACCAACGGTATTTAATATATGAAATGTGGATCCGATTCCACTTCTGATTTTGATATGTTTTTATTGGAGTGTTTTAATACCGGCCGTGATAAAATCAATGTGAAAAATCTTCATTTCCTTCGCAGTATTATTTGAAAATATTTTATTAATTCCATTTTTAAAAAATATGGACTAAACACTAGGCTTAGATTAGATTCTGCAAGAGTTAGATGTTTGTCCTTATCCACCGCGACCTTTTCAAATCTATTGTGGGACAAATTATTAAAAATATGTCGTCTAGCTTGGTCTTTTTTACTAGACTTAATAGCTTTGCCAGTTGCACCCGCATGTAACTACAAGCTTTTGTCTTTTCATCGCCTAGTAGAAACCGTGCCTTCACACTAGCATAAGACGTGGATTGATGAATCCTTTTATTCTTCACAAAAACTGCACTGTGTTGCTTCTTCTGCTGGATTAACGACCTCATGTGCCTTCTTAAGCGACTATATCCAGTAAGAAGCCCCCCACTGTTATCATAATAAGTAATTTTTGTAAATTTGGCTGACGATTCCTTAATGAACTGTTTGGCATGTTTCAATCATGTATATTTGTTACACCATTCCTGAGACTCGTCCATTATTTGATGGGTGACTTGCACACTGCCTTAGCAACTACACAAAAAGGTTCAATGCCTTAAGCCTTGGTTTCTTTGAACACTCCGTCGCGGTGAGCGAACAGTCCGTCGACCGCTGAGGACAGCAATTTTCGCGCGAGGTGGTTTGTTAAAAAATATAGATAATGATACTTTCTCTATGTCTGTACGTGCTGTTTATGTATTATGAATGTAAACGAAAGGTACTAAAATGGATGCAAATAAATTGTTTGCGTTGTTATTATTGTTGGAAGAGGAAGAACAAGAGGAACTGGCAATTGCAACCGTCAAAGTTTCCAATAAGCCAGTGGATGAGTTGTTTTTGTGTCGCGATACAGAAGGTGCCTTTAATATCACTGTGCAGCGGAGGCTTTTTGGAAATGAAACCAAATTTGGGGAGTATTTTAGACTTTCTACAGATCTTTTTGAATTCGTTCTGAGTTTTATAAAGGACATGATTTCCAAGAAACCTAAAAATAAAGTCATGATGTCATATGTATGTGTGAATTTGTCACTCATTGTTTTAAAATTGATAACAATATAGTCTCAGCACACGCCGACGAATCCGCTGATATCAAACTCAACAGATATCAACCGACTCTTCGCGACAAATCAGCGGCATGACGCCGTCCTGCTCAGCTAAGCGGATTCAAGAAAACCATTCCCATTTAAATACTCTGGTTGGATAAAATCGTCAAAACGCGACGGTTGACAGACTGTCCGCTCACCGCGACGAAGTGTTCAAAGAAACCAAGGCTTTATCTGAATCTTTTCGGGCTAATTCGACGGCCTTTTCATTGCCCAGTGTCCTTCGTGGCTTAGTATTCAAGTTAAGGTAACTCTACTTTTACTGTTTAACTTTGTCAGGTCTTTTAGGCAGTTTTTCACCGGTCATAGTTTGATTTCTGGTACGAGACTGGCCTTGAATGTCGATAGTTTTGACTTATACTTGCTGATTTATTATTTCCCTTGCATAGTGTTGTATGGCTATTATTTCGGCTTGGAACACTGTTGCATATTTTTCTAGACTCAGCGAAATTGTTGTTTTAGACTTGGGTCCAAATATTCCAGCTCCGGATCCTTCATTGGTTTTTGAACCATCTATCTGTACGTAAGGTTCCTGTTTTCAGGATTCTCGGAAAGGTATTTGGGTTTTAAAATTTCTTTCTAATTTGTGGTTGTAGCTATATCAGTAGGTATATCTATAATCTTTTTTAACTTGTTAGTATACCCTTGTGTGGTCAAACCATGTAGCTGGCTTATTGGGTTTTGCCATGCCTGGTATGAAGATGTGCAGTAGGGTGGAGTGAAATAGGAAGAAAATATTTTTTATTTTATTTTTGAGACGTAATAGTACAGACATAGATAAATTAATATTAAAAGATAAACAGTTTAAATGCACGGCACTGGTAACAAGTGGTAGTTCCCAGCCATACTACTTGGAGCCACCGTCGCAAATAAGATGACAGCGATGTTGTCAGTTTCCATAAACTTTCATGAGATTAGAGTTAATTCAAACGCATAAGCTGCACCTTATTTTGTTTTTGTCGTGCTCGATACCATCCATACAATGGCCATACTATTGCTGAGATATTTTAAAGAGAGGTTTGGCAACTGTGTTGATAACCTCGTTAAAATTGTTAAAAATGAAGAACGGAATGGCGGAAGGCGAAACAGTCGAAAAATGCACAAAAACCGTCATAAAATAAAAACTATTATGATGTTGTGGATATAATTATCCTTCGAAAGGTAAGTTATTATTAGGTTAAGAAGATTGATAAGTGCTGATTTGATGAAATTAGTAAGTATTAACAATATAATTTAATAAGGTGTTAGATTTGTTTAAGGACTTTGTTTATCATTGTTTTCTTATAGCCTTAACGAAGTATAATTTCATTTTGGATCGATTTTCAATTCTTTTTTAATATACATATTTGTAACAAAACATGTCTGGCCCTGGTAAAATTAAGTAATCTTTTTCAGCCCCTTAATTTAAATAAGTGTTATTCTAATATTTAGCAGGCTGGTTATTCAAATAAAACCTTTTTTCATTATCCTTCCGATATTAAAATTCGTCAAAACTGTTTTAAGAATTTACATTTATCTTTAGATAATAAAATTCGCTATCTTTTTGAAGATCATTTTTGGCCAGATTCTTTTAGTAAAATTGCTTCAAAACATAAACGACTAATTGCAAATTCTGTACCAATTTTATTAGCTAATAGTACATCCAGTTCAACTATACTCAATACTCAACCCAAACAGTCAGATTTTAGAAAATGTTGAGGCTGAAGCACATACACAGTAGCATAAGATAGATTTGCTAATCTGCAACGAAAAACAAGAAATTATTTGCAAACGTAAACTTAGTATTAGTGATAAACAATTTGAACAACCCTCTGTTAAAAATGAAAAGTAATTTTCAAACTCAAATTTGTTAGATCAACTAGAACAGATTAGTTAAAATATAATTCAAATCGACCATTGCACTATGAGAAATAAACTGAAAGTTTTTTCTATAAACTAATTTTAGACAAATTAAAAATAATTTTTTTATAAGAAAGGGCAACATTTTGATAAGAAAAATTGTTTAATAAGATGTAAGTATGTACCCTTTTTTGTTTTTATAGGAAACCCCTGACACCTGCATCAAATTTGGTCCAGTTTTCCAAGAACGAGAGGAGAATACTATTAATTCCACTTACAGTTGTTATTTGTACATGTTCTGTATGTAATAAATGTTTAAATGCACCTTACTTTTATTAAATGATTAAACTATACGTATATACCTATTGTTTCAAATATTTTAATATATTTTTTGGAGTTTTATTACTTAAAAAACTAATATTTATGTTAAATACAGTATTTTAATGTAAATATTAGTTTTTTTAAAGTAATGAATGCCAAAAAATGTAAATAAATAAAGGACATTTGAATGAGCCGCGTTTAGGCTTGACATTCTTCTTTTTAATTTTCTTCTTTTATGTTGTTCTAACTGTTAAGTTAATCAGCCAAATGTGTAGCGTGCGACGGTGGCTCCAAGTAGTATGGCTGGGAACTACCACTTGTTACCAGTGCCGTGCATTTAAACGGTTTATCTTTTAATATTAATTTATCTATGAGTACAGAAAAGTTGCTAAATGTAAAAATGATTAACGGTCTATTTTTATTTTATTAGTAAAATGTCATCTTCAGGGCTTTACACCTATTTTCCCGAATAATCTAATAAAACGAAGTAATAAATGAAATAGTATCACTTTTGCAAATATTTTTAATAAAAATGAAAATAAACAATTTAAATATGTTTTGTTTATAAACGAAAGTGAGTACAACTTAACAATATAACCTAGACCAGCAAACAAACAAAAAAAATAGGTATATGAAATTCTTGCATGGTATTCCGCCTTAGTGTTAAATCGAGGTAGTATGGTTCTAGAATGAATCTTTGTACGAATAAATCCATCTCTAGAGTCATGGCCATCAACAGAATTGGAAGCTTCTGTTACAACCTTCAAACACCTCTCTACTGCCTGTGTATGGCAGGGAAAGGACAAAAAATCTACTGGACAAGTTCTTGTATCGTTTATAAATTCTCTGATATCTCCATCAGTTGCAGTACTTAAAAGAGGTGGTGCTGTAACTGAGCAATTTTGCCAATCAATAAGCTAATAATATTCACTGGCATCCAAATCTAATTCCCTTACGTCTGTAGATATATTTATGCGCGCCTTCAATATTCTTCGTAAGCCAAGTTGTCTCATAGCAGAACGATCATCAGAAAGCATTGCTAGAAGAAAGTTCTCCGGATAACAAAAATACGCATTTCGTTTGATAACAGGATCGATGACTGCCTTCAATTCGTTATTCAAGTAGCGTGACAACTGTAACTGTATCATTCACAATAAGATGGTTTTCTTTTAATGCCAAACCAGACTGGCGCATAAACTTTTACCACAAATTCAGCGATTGTTCTTAAATTTGTAGACGGACATTTACTTCCGATGTAAAGACGTAATATACGGTTTGCCTTTGTAAGCCATCGTGCGTGTGATAATTTACCTGGATTACGAGCTGCTAGATCTAATAAACAGTTTCCTCTAGAAATTAAGTGACACATTTCATATAAGTACTTTTGATCAGTGTTAAAATTTTTAACAGCTGCAGCGTCTAATTCTGGTATAGGGCTAACAATAGAAACAAAATTTACAACGGGCAATTTTTCGCAAGACTCCAACATTTTTCCTATAGCTCCAGAGTATACACGAGGTCCTGAAGTTTCTCCGTCAAGATATTGAAAAATATGACGAAGAAGCAGTTCATTCAGAAGTAGCTGACATATCATCCACCAGAGGACGTTTAAGTTTTATTTCTAAATGCCGCAAAACTCCATTCTTCCTTCCTGTATTAACCGCTGTACCACAGAATAATTATATCGTATTCTGTGGCTGTACCATCACTGCCTACTACTAAAAGCTCATTTGTACTGATGTCAAATTCTTGTAGAAAATTAACTATATATATGCAATATGTTTGCCCGTACCTGTTGTTGGTGTAATGTGACCCATACATTTTGAACGTGGTTCTTAGAGCAATGAAATATGTTCTTCTATTTTGCGATAAAATTTGTTTCTAATTTCTTCCTGGCACATCGTTTTATCCTTTCTTCCATCGAAGTATAATGCTCTAATCTCCGGAGTGGATGTTTGGAATTCGCTTTTTAAATCAAAACGGTGTTTTTGACTAGCTCTTGGGACCTTACTTCGGTCAATAACTGAAGACAATATTTCGAAACAAATCCCAAATCCTGTAATACAGTAGATGCAAGCGTTGCTGCAGAATGGTCCGAAATGCCAAATTGGAAATATGCAATCTCATTTGGTGGCTTGTACTGCAACCTGATGTTGATTGAAGTTCCGACTTAGCTTCTTGTTTTCTGTCAAATTCTCAAGCTCTACTAACATCTCAGACTCAGAAGAATAAGAAATAGTGTCTCGCTCAAAGTTTTCAATGTTGTCATGGTCTACTTCAAACTTAAAAGGAAGCTGATTTGCATACGCCTTGTTCTTAATTTTTCTTTCTTTGGCTTTTAATTTATTTGTTTCAGCAACGTCTATTTTGCCAATAACAAATTTTCTCACAGTTCGTTGATCGTGAATAAATTCTTGCTCTATATTTGGTATTTTTTTTACCACAGCTACATGTATCAGAAGAAGCACATTTACATGCAGCAATATCGAATAATTTCTTTGAATCGTCTTTATATTTCTCAGCTTTTAACTTATAATTGTTATTTCGTTTAGTTTTAGGATATCTAATAATGGTTTGGTACTCAACCAGGATATCTCGAATTCTATAATGCGACTTTTCGATATAGTGGGAATTGAAGCATTTTCCAGTTCACATCGATTCTATTCGCAAGAATTTGAGAAATTTCTAAAATACTAATGTCTTTACCGGAACTCAAAACCTTAAGTTCATTTCGAATAAGCAAATATCGACTCATGATATTTTCCACAGGACAATTAGTAGCTCCCTTACTGCCCCTAGTGTCCTTCACTGACAAAACTCATTACAACTTAAAACAAAGATCTTACTTCCGCGACTATCAAAAGAAGACTGAGTTCAGCTTTTAGAGCTACACAATTAGCCGTTCATTAACGATTATAAACTGGTCTTAACTGGATTGAACAAGTTTGAAGAATTTTCTGATATAATATTTGAGATTTTCTGGATTTGTTTATTACTGTAAAAGTTTGATGCCAGGCGCTTGTGAATAGGTGCATTTGGTTATGTTTTTTACTAGAATTTTATGTATTTTATTTTCAATTTGATGAAAGGCGAGGCCTGAAGACATTTATTTTTAACTGAAATTTTAGGAAATAGTTTACTAAGTAAAGGCAACTTTCAGTTTGTATTAAAAGTTAAAAAAAAATTTGTTTTTTAAAATTATTGATGGGAGGTAGAGCCCTGAAGACATTTTTTTAAATTGAAATTTCAGAAAATAGCTTAATATACGAGGATATATCAGTATATAACGAGACTGGTGCTACACGGAAAAAAATGTGACTAGAAAATTTTACTGCAATGTTGTAGTAGTAGACTTGTAGAAAAATACTTAACAATTTGTAGAAAATTTTACTACAATTTATAGTTAAAAACTATTCATTATTGTAGCAATTGAATTGTCGAATAAAATGCTACAACAATAGGAAAGAATTCCACAATGTTTAGTATATTTTACTATTGTTTGTAGAAGTAGAAATTTATTACAATTATCGTAATTACTACTACTAACTTTTGAAAAAATTTGTACAAATATTAATAATTATCTCTACAAAAAATAGTAATTTTTTCTACAAAAAATAGTAATAATTTACATCCCTTCTTATGAAAAATATTTAATTTTGTTCAAAAATATTCTATAATATTGTAGAAATTCTAAGTCATGTGAACAAAACAGAATTCTGCTATTGGCCAACGTTTTCTGACGTCGATCATAAATGGCCAGACAGCAGTAGCCGTTCGCCATGTTCACATAACAAAGCATGGTACATATACCTATAACACATTATTATATTATAAGCACCGATGCGTTTGAGAAAATTTTAATAATAAATTCTATTGGTGGTAAGTACATTTATTATTGTTTCTGAATAAGTTACCTTTAGATAACTAATTTAAATAACCTTAGTAGATTATTTTAAGAAAAATAGTTGTGGCCAACGATCGAATTTTGTGTCAAATTCAATGATGTTTTTTGTCTTAATTGTGACATACCTACTTTCTCATTTTTGTTAGTTATCTGACTTAGTCATTTAATATCCAAATCAGTGTAAAGGTGATAAATATCCCCGTTTTAAGGGTATGAACAGTTCAATTGTTATTAATTTTTATTTCATATTTTTCAGATGCAGAAAAGCCAACTGAGACTGAGGGTGCTATTATTACTGTTATTTATTACATAATGTAATTAAGACTTTGTATCTTTTATTTTAAAACAATAAATTGAATATTTTATTAAGGAACATTTTTTCTAGGTTATAATTATAATAATTATGGAATACTACTACAAGTTTTATTAAAAATTACTACAATTTGTATGAATTTTTACTATTTATTGTGTAAAATTTTCGTATTTATTTTCATAAAAAGCAATACATTTTTAATATAAATTCATACAATGAATAGCAAAAATTATAACAATTTGTAGCACAATTCTTATTTTTTGGATATTTTTACTAAATATTGTAGATAATAACTCTACAATACATTCTCCACAAATATTTGGAAATTTTTACTACAAATTGTCCCTGTCCCTATATGTACTATTTATTGTAGAGAAAAAATCTATAATTGTAGAAATTTGTTCTACAATTTTTTTTCCGTGTATAACTTCTTTCAGAGGTAACATTTTATAACCCAAAAAATGAGACATGAAAGCCTTATATTTAATGTACTACCCCGCAAGTAGGCATTGATTTAACTTTTGACATTTGTTACAAATTAATTATTGAATTGTCCGTGTTTTGCGTACCCATCGAAAAATGAAAGTGTAGCAAAGATACGCGATAAAATTTTGTGTTCGATTGGGTAAAACACCAACTGAAACTTTTGAAATGATTAAAGGTGCATATCTAGATAATAGTTTATCACGATGTAGAGTGTTTGAGTGGCATAAAAAGTTTAAAGACGGTTGTGAATCAGTTGAAGATGAACCTCGTCCCGGTCGACCACAAACTGCGAGAAATGACACAAAAATTGCAGAAATTAACGACTTGATACAAAATGATCGCCGGATTGGCATAAAACGAATTTCTGACAATGTTAATTTGTCTTACGGTACCACTCAAAAAATTATTCATGTAGATTTAGAGTACCGGAAGATCGCGGCAAGATGGATTCCAAAAGTGATGACCGATGAACAAAAAGCAAATCGAGTGACAATTTGTCAGCAGTGGAAAAGACAATTGCAACGTAACCCACAGTTTTTAAATAATGTGGTTACATGTGACGAAAGTTGGTTTTATCATTACGATCCTGAATTGAAGTCTTAAAGTATGCAATGGAAGCATAAAGGCAGCCCAAGACCGCAAAAGGCCAAAACTGCTAAAAGCGCTGGTAAAGTGATGCACCTGATTTTTTTTGATAAATTTGGCGTTATTTAAGATCACATTGTACCTAGAGGACATACAGTAACAGGGGAGTACTATTCTAATGTACTTCGAGGACCCTTAAAGGCAAAATTAAAGAAAAAAAGGCCGCTTTATCAGGACTTTGGCTGGACGCTGCATCACGACAATGCTCTGGCTCATAGATCAATGATTTGTCAACGAACAATTGAAGAATTAGGGGTTGAAATTATGGTTCATCCCCCCTACTCTCCTGACCTTGCTCCATTTGACTTCCATTTGTTTCCTGAAGTCGAAAAAGAATTGAGAGGTAGAAGATTTGAGTCGGATTTAGAGCTCAACAACGCTGTGATGGGTATACTATACAGACTATCAAAAAATGGTTTCTCAGAAGTTTATGATGTGGATAAAGCGATGGGATAAGTGTATTCAACAGAATGGAGAGTTGGAGTGAGGGTAGCCATATGTGAGTAGTAGGGATTAAGTGTAAGGGTTAAAGAAAAGGTCCTTTATTTCTCACAAGACTTGTGAGAAATAAAGGACCTTTTCTTTAACCCTTACACAGAATGAAGAGTACTTCGAAGGATAGTTGTTGATTTTTTTTAAATAAATGTTTCGTTGTTATACTATAGCACCAGTCTCGTTATTTTCTGATACATCCTCGTATGTAGAGGCAACTTTTCTTAGGTATTAGTAAAAAATAATATTATTTTTTTCGCTCCACCCTAACGTGCAGTGGCGCAAAGTTTATTAGAACCATTCCTGCAGTTGGTGTAAAACGTATAGCCCAAATATTCTTCTACAACTTACAAAAGCTATTATAGCTTTATAGATTTTTTTTATGTTGACTCAACGTCATACTTATAAAAAATCTAGGACACAAAGGTATCATTAAAAAAAATTAAAATGCTTTATTTGATTGAGAAAAATACGTGTTAATAATATGAACTCAATGACCGAACTGTAAAAGGCCACTATTGATTTTGGAGAGTTTTCTTTCCTTTTGCAAACTGTCTGATCTACGAACTGTGCTACTTATATTATTGCGAAATGTTTTTTAGTGACTGAAGTTCAATCATCATATTTAGTACCTACGTGGGTATTTTAGAGGAATGATTTTTCACGGCTATTTCCCACAATGTAAAAAACTTTCAACGCAAGTAACCTATGGAAAAATATAGGTAACTTTGCGTAGCAATCGTAGAAAAAAACTTAAAAGGTGATTCTCGTAATATAAGAAAAATGCGCAAACTCACTAATGTGAACGTAAAAAGATAAATTTGAAATGCTCTCTCAACTATAAATATAATTATTAGGGACATATGCAAATTGGCATTCGTTGAAAACAAAATTCCATTATTTCCCCCTCGGTACTTCTGGGACTGACTCTAGGTATGTACCAAAAAAAGCGTTCTTCGGACCGTAACGAGTACTGTGACACAAATGTAACTGTTCTAGCTGCTTTAACAGTGGAACGATATAATGTTGAGATAATTAACATCCTGTGAGAGGAGTAAACTAAATGCTGAACAAAAAAAAGTTATAAGTCACAGAATATAATGAATCATTTATGAATTTGCATTTACAAATTTTGTATTAATTATTTTAAATATTGTGCTAGTTTTTTTTTCTGTGTATAAAGTATAATTAATTGGAAATGTTTACTCCATTACAGCCAGGGCCGCCGAGAGCCATGGAGGGCCCCGGGACAGTTTTATAAAAAAAATAAAATCAAATTTTTATGTTGCATTTCTAAAAAAAAAATCCTTTTTCAGCGAAACCTAAAAAAATAGGCCCTCGCCTTGTATGTTTCGTAAACCAGTCCCTCCCTTTTTTGGCGAACTTGGGAATTTGTCCCGGCTACCCTTCTCTCGTCGGCCCTGATTACAGCCATTGAGAAAAATAGTTTTTTTTATGAAACCCAAAAAATACACAGTGTCTTCGCCTAGTGTTTAGGATAAATTCTATAATATCGTAGGTGAATTTATTTCTGATTTTCCATTAAATTTAATATACAAGAGTATTTTTGTTAATTTTAATTATATAGATCATAGGTCTATGAATTAAAAGGATTTCTGTTTATTAAATATACATGTACGCTTTCACATAAGTATATAAACAAACAAATATAATTAAAAACAAACCGTATGACCATCACAAGAAAACGCTATTAAATGTCTTTACTAATTGATAAAAGGAAATATAAATTTTAATATAGAAGTCATTCATATCCTCAATTAATTTTATTTATAAAAAAAGCTAACGAAAAGAATATGAACTTTCACTTTCAAAGTAATGTTCAGAGCAATGAATAGTCTTTTTTTTTTTTTTTTTTTTTTGAAAAAACGATTTGTTTATACAAAAAAATGAAAGAAATGATAATGCCAGAATTGAATGAACTATTATAATGTGAAAGTTGGGATGGTGAACGTCGCCCGTTTTATAGTAAAAAAATTTAAGGAATATAACTGAAGAATGCGCTCTACATGATTAATAGTGACTATATAAACAAATTTTCTATGTGTAGAACTTGTATATATCAAAACTATATGATATATTATATCATCAAAAAAATTGTAATTCTTTCATTTCAAAAAGCAAAGTGCTTTCGGCCTTACGCCATCTTCCGTGTTCCGTGCTTATCTACAATAATAATAAAGTGTAAATGCTTCTGGTTCTGGAGGTCCTAAGAAGTTCAAACGTTTCTGAAAACAACACCACAACATTTTTTCACATTCAACAACACCACTTGTTAGCCATGGGCTAATCAACAAATGGCCCAGAAGGAGGTGTAGAGTGCGTGAGCAGGTCCCTAAGTGATTTGTTCAGAAACTTGTTCAGGGTGCTTAAGGAATGAACAGACTAAAAGTTCTGACATCTAGGAGGTGAGCTGGAAGGAGGGGACAAAGAAGGTTCTTGTTTTGGGTTTTTCGCTTATATTTTAAAAACGATGCGTATTAAGTGAAAGCTAATAAAATTATCTATCAGTTTTGTTATATACACTTTTATTGAATTCTCAACCGTTCTCTAGCTGCACCCTCCGGAAATGTAAAAATGTTCGAAAAAAGACTTTTACCTCATATTGTTCCACAACAATTTCTTTATAGCGCCTACACTTTTCACCTGAGAAAGAAATTCTCTTAAATTGTACATGAAGGCAGAAATAATCAAGAAAGCGGCAATAATCTTTTATAAACCTTCCTCCACTTACGGCGAGGTTGAAGAGGCTGGGGATATGTGCTTCCTCAAATGGTATGGGCACCAACAAGACAGACCTCCCTAAACCAGTACCGCTTCCATTCGTTCATGAGGTCAGTGGCAAATATTAAGCCTGACATCAGCCTGACCAACTGGGAGCGTAGATAAACAGCATTCCCCGTGCACCTACCACCAAATTCAGAAATGGCTCGGGAATAAGCTTCCCTTCAATAGTGGGGGTGGAAACATGTAGGTGCCAATTACAACAGAAGATCCACCAGTACCGGAATACCCAGTAAAAATATTAGATTTTTCATCAAAATATTTTAGAAAATTTTGGCTAAATTGATCAATTTCAATTCGAAATAAAATGAAATTTTCATTAAGCTCACTTAAGTAGTAAATCGTAGCACTGAAATTAGTTTTCCTCACTAACTGTGCTCTCTTATCTTAATTTAACCATCTTGTCAAAACCAACAACAACAACAAAAAAACTACTAGGCTAATCCATTCATTCATAATAAGCCCTTTTTATTGCAATAATTCTCTGTATTGTGTTTATTATTACGCAGACAAATGTCGCATCGGGTGCCGCATTAGAAAGTAGGAGACAGCTGCTGGTTGCGTGGGGATGGTTTGTGCGAGTATATTTATCTGAGGAGTGAGCATGTGTTTTATGAATGAATCAGTATTTACATCTACTACGCTTGCTGTCACAATTAAAAATTAATTGCGTCCTTTCCAGAAAAACTCTATACACTATAATGGATGCAATGAGAAAACATACATTAAACTGATAATAACGCATTAAGAATGAAGAATGCAAAAATACTTCCCTAATGTAATTTAGAAATCCTTTTGTGCACTTTAGAGCCTTATGTTTAGTCAATACCGAATTAAAACCATAAACAATCCTTGTAACAATACTCTTCCATATATAGTCCAGGATCCGTAAGTAAGGTCGACCTTCACCCATCTGTTTAATGGATGAAAGTTTCTTTTTATTAAATAAAATATGTTTTTAAATATACCGCAGATGGGTTCCCTAAGAAAATACGGTCACGGCCATTTTTTACTTTCCTTTCTGTGTACAGATAAGGAAAGTATAGGAATCATGATAAAAGTTGCTTATGATGTCATTCTCTATTATTTGTTTCCTATACATGATTTTCCTAAAATGGACCTAATTCGAGATATTTGAGGAAAAGTGCAAATTTCGAATTTTGAAGATAACTCAAATACTGATGAAGAGAAAAACACCAAATCTTAAACACAAGCTTTAATCCATCCTGCGGTGAGCTGATTAAAGTTTGTGCATGGTCGAAGCATTTGGGGAATACTTTACAGGGTGTCGTTTTTTTTTACTTTAGGAAAATAAATAGTCTGCACCGTATTTTCTTAGGCAACCCGTTTTGCGGTATATTTATAAACATATTTTATTTAATAAAAAGAAACTTTCATTCATTAAACATATGGGTGAAGGTCGACCTTACTTCGGATCTTAGACCAATGCGTAAATGCAATGAAATTTCGAAGGCACGTCATAAACTCATGAAAGTAGATATTGCCACGTTGCTAAAAAATATTCGAGGATCTCAAGAAATATTTTATAAAAAACTAATGTTTAATTTGAACTCCATCTTTTGAAACTTTAAATAATTAATTCATTAAACCTATATATACAATTTTATAAGCTTTTGGAAGTAGTTCCTCCAATATAAATAAATAACACAAAAATAAACAAGTAAAGTTTTATTCAGAATAAGAATCACTATCCCTATCATCATTAAAATCAATAATTTCAGGCAAAATATCCTTCCGTTCAAATATAACTTAACGGTCTCAACGTTTCTGAATATTTTTTTTCAGTTTGACTGATACAATTTAGACCAGATTTGGGCATTTTCGTACTTTGGCGTAACGCGTGCCAGCAAGTTAAAAAGCGGGCCAATTACACCTAAAGCGAGACGTCTGGCAACTCTAGCTGAGTACCTAGATGTGGACGCATTTAAGGTTCTTGTAAATGAAAAGACAATTAATTTTCAAGATAGCTAAGATTTATTAATGAACATGGCAAAAGGTTTGATAAAATTTCAGAGGCCAAAGCAACTACTTTCTCTTCATCCATGATCAGTACACAAAACAGATATTTATATTTTATCCTTACAAATTCAAAACCAAATCCTAACTACAATACATAATACTATGAAGCATAATACACAAACAAAAATTCGCGATATCTGACAATGTCATGCGCATTGTCAAGTTAATGACAATATAAACCAAACATTTTTAAATCAGATTAATAGAACGTCATTATAAGACGTAAGAACCTTGACCACACTAACTTGGTCACATTTCTAGTAACTGATTTAAAATCGCCTATAACAATTTGACAACTACGTAGATGACACCGTGAATGTTTGGAATTCACATACTTTGATTTTCTTTACTATACGGTGCAAGAGAGAGGTCCGACACGCCCAACATAGGGCGCGGTCATTTTGATTCCTATGCTACAGTTTATAGCTAAAGAATCAGATCGCTCACTCTGCGTCGGCACTTTTGATCTCAATGTTCCAGTTTATACACTGCGCAACTCGGATAATACAATATATGACAACCGCCTATAATAAAACAGCATTCTTCTACGTATCCTGAATTTGTATTCCTGGAGTGGATGTTATTTTGGAACTTTTAACTGGTCCGAGTGAGCTAACTGATTCTTTGGCAATAAACTGTGACTCCAAAAATAATATTCACTGACACTGACAGCAGCAACCAAAATATCAGGTGCGTTTTAATCATCCGCTTCTGCTTCCGGAATTGTCGGTTTAGTCGTTTTAACCTGTCAGATTAAAACAAGAAAACCGACAATTCCGAATCAGAAGCGGATGGTTAAAACGCACCTATTAAAAATATTGCGCCAAGATGTAGGCAACACGTAATAAGGGATCAAAATGGCGGAGTTTTCTATCTCCTTTTAAAAGGCACTCAGAAAGCTGCGCAGTGCGACCATTCTCCGTATAGTAAAAAAAAATCAAAGTATGTGTTGGAATTAGATTTTTGTAAACAAAATTAGTCTAGTAGCTTTTGGTCTTGGTCAAAACATACCTAACACCTAGAAGTGGTTAAAGAGAAAAAAAAATTCAAACTAGAAACAATAAAAGTTACAATAAATATGGCAATAAGGAAAACCGAGGATACTTTAAGACTACAAAGAATAGAATAGAAAAACAAGAACAAGTTAATAATTCAAAATCTAAACAAGTGCAATGATGGCCTAATCCAGAGGATCAGATACGGTATTTCTGAAATTCCATTGCTAAAAAATAATATAAAGGCCTGTTTTAAGTTATAAGACCGGTGCTTTTTTTAAATATGGACGAGTCTGAGTATCTATATAAATTAATAATCTATTTAAAATTTAAATAACTATTCAAATAAATTTATTGTATAACTAGCTGACCCAGCCACGCGTTGCTGTGGCTCAGTAATTATAATACATTGAATCAATTTTTTACTAATTCTTTGGTACAATCAAATTAATATTTTCTAAAAAAATTTAAAATAGATTCATTCATATGAGATTAAAAATAAAACGTTTCGCCAAAATTTAAAAGTTATAGGTAAAGTATCGAAATGTTGAAATTAAGTACAAACCAACATATACTTTCTGAATTTACATTTTATTCATCTTATATTAAATTATAGTTTGTAATCAGTGATTTACAAAATCTTTGTATAATGACATTTCCAGACATTTCGGGACTATTCCATCTTCTTTTACTTGTACTTTTACTTATAACGACCGCAGCCACATACTTTGATTTTCTTTTACTATACGGAGAATGGTCGCACTGCGCAGCTTTCTGAGTGCCTTTTAAAAGGAGATAGAAAACTCCGCCATTTTGAACCCTTATTACGTGTTGCCTACATCTTGGCGCAATATTTTTTAATAGGTGCGTTTTAATCATCCGCCTCTGCTTCGGAATTGTCGGTTTTCTTGTTTTAATCTGACAGGTTAAAACGACTAAACCGACAATTCCGGAAGCAGAAGCGGATGATTAAAACGCACCTGATATTTTGCTTGCTGCTGTCAGTGTCAGTGAATATTATTTTTGAAGTCACAGTTTACTGCTAAAGAATCTGTTAGCTCACTCGGACCAGTTGAAAGTTCCAAAATAACATCCACTTCAGGGATACAAATTCAGGATACGCAGAAGACTGCTTTTTTATTATAGGCGGTTGTCATATATTGTATTATCCGAGTTGCACAGTGTATAAACTGAAACATTGAGATCCAAAGTGCCGACGCAGAGTGAGCGATCTGATTATTTAGCTGTAAACTGTGTCACAGGGTTCAAAATGGCAGCGCCCTATGTTGGGCGTGTCGGACCTCCCTCTTGCCTCGTATAGTAATCAAAGTATGTGACCGCAGCACACTATAGTGGGTGGGTGACATTGCACTTCTTTTCATATTTGTACATTTCCTATAACGGCCGCAGGCCACTGCAGGGTGTAGTGTAACATTAATGTCTGCCGGATACCTGTGCAACTTAAATACTAAACCGCCGTCTATTAGGAATTCATAGAACTAACTGATAAATACACACTAATGTCGTATATAAACATTTAATTTATAATAATCAATATTGAATAAAAACTATTCTATCTTTTAAGTTGGACCATATTATAAATGGTTACAAAATTTTATCAAAATCCGTTCAGTAGTTTATCGCGAACATACATCGTGACACGAAATTTTTATATATATAATAAAGATATACATTTTTCTACCTATTTATTGTGAAAATTTATATTTATTTTTTGAAGTTCAATATAAACAATAAATTACGTATTTGTGTTTGTACTAAAAGATTTCTATCATTTTCGAAATATATCATAAATTTGGGAAATAAAATTAAAGTTTGCACAATTCTTAAGTGTTTTAATAAATTAGAAATCCGTAATGAAATTACTATAAATTATTGTTCATTTATTGGTGTTTTCAATTTTATTTACTAGTTTCACTTGTTCATTCGCTGGGAAAAAATGGATTTCGAAATTTAAAATTAAAATTGCTCTTTTGGTAATATCACTAGATGTAAAATTAAATTCGGAAATTTTTTCGAGCCGTAGGGAGGCATGATTTTCTTCAAATATTAGTGATCTATGTAATGTGCATATTAATACTAAAATCGATATAATTGTTAAATTATTGAAATTGTTGTAAATTATATCCTAGATATTTACCTTTGACAATTATTATTAAAATAATTTTAAAATAACTAAGTTATGTTTGCTTTTTATTCTTGTTAACCGATTAGATCATTCAATTGGCGCAAGGCCTATTAGCTCAGATGGTTAGAGTATCAAACTTTATCAACTTTGCCATTTGAGACCCGGCGAGCGACCGCGTTCAAATCCTTGCGGGGGCAGAATTTTTTTTTTATTTTTTTTTTGTTTTTTAGTTTTTTTTTGTTTTTTAGTTTTTTTTTGTTTAGAAAATATGAAAATTGAATTAATACGATTATTGTTGATGATTTTTTTAAATACATTTTAATTATTATAGTAATAACCTGGTTTTACATTTTTTGATGAAATTATTTTGTGGTCGTAGGAAAAATATTGTACATCACTTGTGTGAAAAGTGATTTTCCACACTCGTAATGTAGTATACTATTGGGCAGTAGAATGTGTGGTATGTATTGTGTACTTTTATATAGGTATTCCACATAGGAAAGTGACACATAATATCGTACTATTTAGTCCTATATCTAACGCGTGTGGATAAGAATTTACTTTTCACCCGTATGAATATGAATCTACTTTCCGCATAAGCTGTCAAATGTGAGACGCATAATTTCTATTTTGATTTATGTAATGTCCATATTAATAGAATAAACGATTTTATGATTAAAATTGTTAACATTTAATAATTTTTATACCTAGATCTTAGATATTTATTTATTAGTAAATACATTATTTTTGTTTTTTTCCTGGTTCATGTACATATTTGATTATGGCGTTCGTAGAATGTTTAGTTCCCGATTATGGATCTTTTTTATTTTGGAAAAATATAAAAATTAGAAAAATACGAGTTAATTTATTTTAAATGCATATTATTTATCATAATATAACCCCTACAGTTAATCTTTTCGCTATTTATGTTAAAAAAAAAATTGTTAGTAGATAAGTGGGTAATTAATAATAAAAAAACATTTTTGTTCACGGTTGTTCAACTCATATTTTGTTTTTTAAAAAAATTAACTAATGAAAAGCATTATTCTATTCTTATATTTATTTTATCTTTATCATCCTATGAGTAAATAGAATCACAATGTTTTTAATTTTGACAAAACACCATCTGTAAAACCCTTTAAAAATTATTCAATAAGGCATATAAAAAACAAATCTGAATCCAGCCACATCTTGGTGGAACTTTTATAGCCAGATTTCCTGTTTTACATTTTTTTGTTAAAATTATTTTGTGTAAAAGTGATAATAATATTTCCCACTCGTGTGAAAAATGTCTCTTTCCACACTGGTAATGTAGTATACTATTAATCTTTCCTTTTTATATTTGTGGTAACCGAGCGATGTTACGCGCATGGTAAAATAACATCAATTATTATTTTGATCTAGAAGGCCAGTATATTTTGATGATATAAAGTGTCAAAATGAATGTCGACAAAGGCTGCTCGTAAACTCTGCAGGCTTGCTGTTGGTTATTCGTCTAAGTATTTAATTTAGTTTTCTGGAATGAATCGTCTTGCAAATTACAAAATTAGCATTTATGCAAAAAATATTGAATGTTAACACATCAACGTACTAGGTTTTTTTTTAAAGATCTCATTGCAGAATGCGGTATTGAGTTAAGGTCTATTTATACTCCCTTAGTATTAGTATTTGTATTAGTATTATAATTAAGCATTAAACTGGACTAAATATTCAAAAAGGGTATTTATACTCGTTTTATAATTAGCATTAGTGCTTCTTTTTTAATAACCTTTTTCCTAATAAGATATAATTCTGCAGTCAACAAAATGTTGGTTACTAAAGCAATGTGTAAGAGGCCAGTTGTGTTCTTGGAATCTTTTTTAAGATGTTTGAGTTTTAAACGTGTTTTTATTAATATTTTTCTAGTTAATTTTATTTAAGGTTTAAGGACATTTTAACGGATTTACGTCTCAAATTTATAACAGATAAAAAGTTGCAAAAATCAGACAGAAAATAAGCCTTTGCTTCCTCGTGGTGACATGTCATTTGTCAACTTTATACTCGATAAACATTGCTGATACACAAAAACTGTATACAGCGCATGATTTGTTAAAACAAACCTATAAACAACATCTGACAACATAATCATATGTTTATTGTCAATTGTCATTATCCGTTGTCTATTAAAAACAAAGGCCAAATACGTGATTTGATAGAAAAGAAGAAATTTAAGATTTAACATAAAAGTTAAACCTGTGTAAGGGTCTATTTATACTCCCTTAGTATTAGTATTTGTATTAGTATTATGATTAAGCATTAAATTTGTTAAATCATTCAAAAAAGGTATTTATACTCGTTTTATAATTAGTATTAGTAATTCTTTTTTAAACCTAATACATAATAAGATATAATTCTGCAGTCAACAAAATATATGGTTACTGAAGAAATATGTAAGAGGCCAGAGTTGCGTTCTTTTAAGATATTTGAGTTTTAAATGTATTTTTATTAATATTTTTACTAGTTAATTTTATTTAAAAATATTATTATTCAAAAATAGGTTTAATTAAGGACATTTTAACGGATTTCAGTCTCAAATTTATAACAGATAAAAAGAAGCAGAAATTTGATACAAATCAGACAGAAAAGAGGCCTTTGCTTCCTCGTGGTGACATGTCATTTGTCAACTTTATAATCGGTAAACACTGCTGATACACAAAAATTGTATACAGCGCATGATTTGTAGCAAAATATTATCGTTTTCGAGCTTGTTGGAACAAACATATAAACAACATAATCATATGTGTATTGTCAATTATCCCTATCCTTTGTCTATTAAAAACAAAGGCCAAATACGTTATTGATTCATTTTATAGAAAAGAAGAAATTTAATATTTAATTTAAAAGTTGAACCTGTCAATTATTAAGCATAAATATTAATGCTAATACTAATCATAAATCGAGTATAAATGTCCCCATTACATTGTGAAGGTTCAACTTAATGCTTAATCATAATACTAATGCAAATACTAATAATAAGGGAGTATAAATAGACCCTTATTAATCATAAATATTAATGCTAATACTAATCATAAATCGAGTATAAGTGTCCCCATTACATTGTGAAGGTTTAACTTAATCCTTAATCGTAATACTAATGCAAATACTAATAATAAGGGAGTATAAATAGACCCTTAGAGGAGAATAATTTGTTCTCGATCGTACAGCAACATCTTATAGAAAAATTAAGAAAATAAAGAACGAAACAAAGTTGTTTCCAAATATTACCTGAATTATTTAAAACATACATTTATTTATTAGAGGATGTTCATTTGATTATTAACCACTTAAAAGATAGGAGGTAGAAAATTTGTGTTTAAAATTATGTTTCTAGAAAGTATATAATTTTGTACTGTTTTAATAATAAATAATATAGAAAGTTTAAGAAAACGCACTGGTTGATTGTTAATAGTTGACATTTTATAAAGTTTCGTGCAGTCACTTTTGATTATGTCAATAATACCATCCCAACGATTATAAATTCTTTATAGTAATTGATAGCATCCAAAGTACAACGCTAGCAAGATAAAATTTCCGAAAAAATATACAGGTAGCCATGGCAACGTTAAGAAATGCTTGCATTTTATTGGTTAAACATCGATGGCGTTAAATGTTTAATGTAATCACACATTAATTAACTAAAGTAGTCTGTCAATTTATAATATTTGGATACAACATTTGACTGACAGACTAGCATTTGGGCGTTAATTATTAGTTATCAGTAAAATCAATTAATTCTACGATAAACAAAATGATAATTAACACGGTACCCGAAATAATAAAATCAACACAATACAAGATAAGCTGCTGATGCTGACACTTTTATATCAAACTAGTATTTATAGCGGGCTCCTATAAAATATGTCAATGAATTTATGAATAAGATGACTTCTTTGAGGGCAATCAATTAAATATATTAAACCTCCAAATATGAGAGATAAGAAACAGTTTTTTATCAGAAAAAAGTTTAAATGGGTTTATATCCTTTGGTTTATACAGGGTGTTTCATAATATATGCGCAGGACATCAGGACGTAATAGCTCGTCCAAAAATATGAAAAAAAGTTTCTATTAACTTACCCTCTAAAATGCACCATTTTCGAGATACAGGGTGTTGAAATTGAAAAAATAAAATTTCTACGCCACTGGAAAAAGTACGGTTTTGAGAAGCCCATTTGAATCGCCAATATTTTCTACACAAAAAAGGTACTCTTGGTCATACGCTCTAAAGTCGACCGTTTTCGAGAAAAATCAAATTTTAATGTTGAAATACATGGTCAATTTTTGGAAATAAAACAAAATTTGATTTTTCTCGAAAACGGTCGACTTTAGAGCGTATGACCAAGAGTATCTTTTTTGTGTAGAAAACATTGGCGGTTTAAATGGACGTCTTAAAACCGTACTTTTTCCAGTGGCGTAGAATTTTTTTTTTCAATTTCAACACCCTGTATCTCGGAAATGGTGCGTTTTAGAGGGCAAGTTAATAGAAACGTTTTTTCACATTTTTGGACGAGCTATCACGTCCTGAAGTCCTGCGCATATATTATGAAACAACCTGTATATAGATATAATTTATATCCTAGTGTGTCAGTTTGAAGTGACCTAGGCGAAGGAGATTTAAAATAAGAAAACTAAGTATAAATATATAATTTTCATCAAATATAAACATAAATAATCAATAAATTTTCATTGCAAACTTTCCAATATTAACGATTTAATCCAGAAATGTATTTCATAAAATTTTAACATCAAATCGCAATTCAGGTTTAAATTATTATTTAAATGTACCTATTCATGAATTGGCAAACATTCTGACATTTAAACTCAAGAACGTCACTTTTTTTTTAGTATGAACTTCACGGTAGATTAGGATTTAATTTTAGCAAATTGATCTTTTTATGAACTTCAAATGTTGAAATCTGGTCATAAAGTAACCAAGAAATATTTCTATTACAATAAGAATAAGTAATATGCATATTTTAAATACAGAGTGTTTCAGAACTATGGGATCAATAGGATTTAATGCATTTAATTTTTGCCTTTTGTACATGATATCATAACAACAGTTGTTCAAAATGTCAATGTCAATGTTTAAAATTTTTATAGCTAATGATTTTAAACAATTTACCGGCGCTTGTGTGTTGTTATCTTTAAAAACGATAACAGAGATTGTTTTTTGTAGCTGCATTTCATATCGCCTTAGTCGTGCTATCGTATTTGTGAAGTTTGCAAGAATGTAACAAAAATTAATTGTTGCTAATGGAAAACTTTACCAATCAAGAATTGGCGGATATGCATTTGGCATACGGAGCAACAAGCTGCAATGCACGAGCAGCAGCGCGGTTGTATCAAGAAAGTTATCCCGAACGACAGCATCCGGGATACAAAAAGTTTATTGCTATTCATCGGAGGCTCTCCGAGACAGGCATGTTTAAAACCAACATGCATGATACTGGTGTTGCTAAAACCGTAAGAACGGTCGAATTTGAAGAAGAGGTCCTTCAGCGAGTTGCCGACGAGCCATCAAGTAGCACACGTCACATGCTAAGGATATGAATACGAGTAACGCTTCCGTCTGGCGGGTGCTACACGAGCAACAACTTTATCCTTACCACTTCCAGAAAGTTCAAGGATTGACTGCAGCCGATTATCACCCTAGAGTTTAATTTTGTCAATGGCTTCTTCATCAAATCGCTGCACAATCAAATTATTTACGCTGTTTTATGGACCGATGAAACCTCTTTCACAAGAGACGGTATTTTTAATAGTAGGAATAGCCCTGTTTGGGACGAAGAAAATCCCCATGCAATTTTTCCTAGAAAACATCAGCAACGTTGGTCTGTCAACGTATGGGCAGGCATTGTTGATTGGGCCATACCTTCTACCGGAACGGTTAACATGACCTATTTACCGGCGTTTCTTGGAGGAAGTTCTTCCAGAACTTCTTGAAAATGTTGCAATAAACGTTCGACAGCAAATGTGGTTTCAGCATGATGGAGCGCCGGCTCACTTTGCTGTACAAGTACGTAAGGATTTGGCTCAGCGGTTTGGGCACCGTTGGATTGCCAGAGGTGGAGCAGTTTCTTGGCCTCCTAGGTCACCCGATTTAACGTCGCTGGATTTTTTCCTGTGGGGACATGTAAAGTCTTTGGTCTACGAAACTGCAGTAGAAACAGAGCAAGACTTAATTGGACGAATTACAACAGCATTTAAAATCATTCAAAACGAGCATCAAATTTTTAGTCAAGTCCGCCGAAATCATGTGCGACGTTTAAATCGGTGTATTCAGATTGGAGGAAGACATTTTGAACAATTGTTGTCATGATATCATGTACAAAAGGCAAAAATTAAATGCCTTAAATCCTATTTAGGCAATTCATCGTCTTTCTAAATTTTAACGCGTCTTAGGGCCGTTGTGCCACTTTTCCGGACATGGGTCCCTATACTCAAATATTTTCTACTGTTGCACTGAATAAGCCCTAGAAGTTTGATCCCATAGTTCTGAAGCACCCTGTATACAAGTTATGTTTAAGGTAGGCATTAGACCTGTAATAGCCCTTGGTTTTTACTAAATATTTCTACTAAGATCTATTCGATACCATTCCATTCTAGTCTTACATCTCCAATTACTGCCTCTAACTAGCCACTTTTCTCGTGGTCATCTGTTCTTCTTTAATACCAAAATGTTTCAAGCATTCCTCTCAGTCAATATTACATCATATATGTATATTTACCCTTTGTTTTACATAGTCTTTTTGTGTGCCTCTCAAGTCATTATTAAATTGCTCTACCTTCTCCGTTTAATTTTTTTTTTAGTTATGGTATAGGTTGGACAAATCAATTTTATATCTGCTAATTGAATATTTATGTTTATATACTTTTTATAAAATGTCTTTAACAATACTCATATCCCACGTGATCTGATAAAACAATAAAACAATTTAATGAAAGTGGACGTTCTTATAGTGACTTTTATGACAACTTAAGTATCAGTGATGTCAAATAGGTCTTAATTTATTTATAACACTATTGTTAACTGATTAAGTTATTTTAAATAAAAATTCACTAATTTGAGGAACTCTCGACACAAACTGATAAAAATAAACCCAATTAAAGTTTAATATTAATTATACAGGGTGTACCTAATACCTCTTTTCTTTTCTTTTAGTAAGGTAATTACAAAATAAAATGTTCTCCACAATCTTATTCTAATCCTAAAACTAAGCGATCTGGTGGTTTCAAAATTAAAAGTAATTTTTATGGCTTTTCTCCCGTGGTGGTGTGTGGAGTATTATGATGATGAAATAAAAATCTTTGTATAATTAAATGTATGTCAAAAGTAGGATTTTCATGACGTGCCTTTAAAATAGCATTCTTTATAATTTTCAATGTGCTCTCCGCTAAATCATTAGTGGCAGGATGGTAAGGCGCATTAGTCTATACCGCAACAAGATAAAAACTTTTGGAATTCGTCAGAAGTGGCATTATCGGTGGTAATTTGCAAATGTAACCCGAATCTTGCAATTTTGATGATACATCATGTACGACTAAAAACATTTTATTGAATAACGGATCTAAGAAATCGGCGTTCCTTGGGCCAAACCCATACAGGCAATGACATTTAAGAGGGATTACTGGCATATGCAGCACACTACTGACATTTTTTGAATAGATTCTCAATTTGAGCATCTACTGATGGCCACCACACATAAGACCGTGCTTATGATTTCATTTTAACCACGCCCATATGTGTGCTATATAATGGGCCATGTTCACATGTGAGATATGCTGTTTTATAAACTATATTGTAATAGTTAGTCGCTATACAAGTTATTCTAAATAATCAGTTCGTTAAAAAAGCTAAAAGTTTTTAAATTAAGCCCAATTGAAATTTAAAATTTGAAATTATACGTCATCGGGAATAGACGAATCAGCTTGTGTCGAAGTTTTTTTTTGTTTTACAAAACCAAGCCAACGAACAAACCTACATACAGAATGTCGAAGTGAACGCACATCTAAGTGACATTTAAAAATTGACAGCACCTAACAACTAACCTTAGTTTTTTGTTTTGGTTTAATTTTATTATTAATCTGCATTTATCTGGGTAAATTATCCTGTGGGATATAGGATATATAAAGGAAGAAGAATATGAATTTATCAGCTGTATTTATAAAAGTTGAATCAAGTATTTTTCCCATTGTAAACGAAAATATGATTACCGAGATGATTACTGCATTTTTTAACAATACTCAGTTTCCAAAAGATAGAAAGGTAAAACTTTATTTATAAATTGTTTTAATGGTAGGTAGTTACAGTTTATATGAAGCAGTACACTTTATAGTAAAACATATTTATCTCAGGTTTTATTTTTAGATCTGCCAAGCAAGAATATGGAGATATTTACTTTTTCCATAAGAGAGAAGGAGACAAATTACACCTAAACATAAAGTACACCAAAAACCTTATGATGTGGCTGTTTTTTAGTGCACAATGCTTAGGATATGTTGAATTTCAAGGTTTGTAATATTTATTATGCTTTTTTGTTTTTATATCACATATAATAAACAGTGTATAAGGCCCTTTATTCTTATAAATATTTTTTTTCTAATTTTGACATAAAGAGACATTTTTTGTAATCGCAGCAAGTGTTAAAATAATCTAGAAATAGATTTTGTTAGTGAACCTAGTAATAATTATGATACCAAAGAATGCTGCAGAGCACCTATGAAATTTTGAGTTAAAACATGCCATATTTTTAGGCTATTTTTATACCCTTTTCAAAAATTTTATGCTCCTCGTTTTATGCAAAACTTAAAATGCTCTGATAGCTTCGAACGAAGTCAGCAAAGCACCTCTGTTTTATAAAGTTTTTTCTGTAAAAACAGCAACACCATATATTTATGCACTTGAAATATTATATTTTTAAAAAATACATGGTGCTTGCTAACCTTCGAAAGAAGCCAGCAGAGCAATTCGGTTTTTTAAAGCTTTTTTCTAAAAACCACACCCCATTTTTAGACTCTTGAAATATTGTAAAACTTTACTAAAAAAATTGCTATTTTTAAATAATACAGGGTGCTTTGTTGGAACAAAGTCAGCAGGACACTTCAGTTTTTTAATATATAAAAACAACTACTTATGACACATGTTTAGGCTGTTTTAAAATCCTAAAAATGTGGTAAGTATATTTGTTTTCAGAAAAAAAACTTTGAAGTCAGGGAATTGCGAATTTTTTTTAAAAATGTCAAATTTCGAATATTTTATAATATTGTAGGAGCCAAAAAATGTGGTGTGGTTTAAAAAAAAACTGGGGTGCTCTGCTGGATTCGTTTGAAGCTAACAAAGCATCCCGTAATTTTTTATTTTATAATACCCAATAGCCTAAAATGAGACATAGCTGTTTAAATAAAAATGGTACTTTTAAAAATAGCAGTTTTTTCGAAAAGCTCTATAATATTTCAAAAATGTGAAAATGTGGTGAGCTTGTTTTTTTTTAAGTTTTGAAAATCAGAGGTTCTTTACTGGATTCGTTCAGAGCTAGTAAAGCTCTGCTCGTCTTGTTACATGAAATAAGGCATTTTGTAGCTGGTTATATAGTTATTTTGTAACTGCATATCTAACCCTTTTATTTTTTTCAGGAGGTTGTAAACATGTGGCTTCATAGAAGAAGTGAGGAACCATCTGTAACATCTACTCAGTGTTATTGATAATGATGTACACTTGGCTAGATTGTTAAAGAAACCTCTTCATCCACTACAGGAAAATAAATCAGTACTTTTATATTCTTAGGATTTGTATATATTTTTTATTTGTAAATAAATTGTTTTTTACTTCATTTTTCTCATTTTTTATTAAAAGGTTAATAAATAAAATTTTCACAGATTTTTATATTTTTGTTTGTAAACAATAATTGAAGTTTTTATTAAAAATCACCAATGTTAATAATAATAACTTAAGTCAATATTATTCTTTCTCCTTTTTTAAAGCTACTATTAATAAAGGTATTACTTTAGCTTGACCTATGATCAATTTTTAATTTTGTGATATATTTGGTTTGACAGAAAAAAATTAAAACCCTTTGACATTGGATGTTTTTACTTAGATTTTCATAAAAAATAAACGGAACTGCAAACATGTTTTACTATCGTAATAACGAATAGCAACATGAAATTTTTTTTTCACATTTATCACTGTTGTCATTTTCATAAGAAGGCACACTTTCTGGTTTTTTGAAAAAGGTGGCAAGAACTGTGATATTTTTAAATTTATCACCAGTGATACCACATGTAGTTACCCGATTTATTGGAATATATAGACTTTGCTACCACATTCAACTGAACTTGGTTTTTAATATTTATCACTGTGACATAGGCGTTTTTGTTAAAATGTTTCATTTTAAACTGCTGTAAATAGGTGCCTTTGTTTTGGTAGTTTCAGTCCCAAAAAAATCTATGCATATACAGGTACTCATTCCTCTTCAATTTGCTCGAAAAGTTAAATTTTTATCAAAAATTACATTGGCTGTTTAAAAACTCATTATAATCCCTGAAATGTGATAATTAGGTAAATTAAATTAAAAAACAAAAAAGTTTATTAAATTAATATTTACTCTTACAAAATAGGTTCTTGTAAGTTAACAAGCAATTATGCAGATATTACTAAGTAAATGTACTTGCTTAAAATTCACACACGAATGTGGTTTTAACATGTTAAATTAACTAACCCTTCTTATAACTCTTTCCACATGTATTCTTAGAGATGCTATTCTTTTACTTAATTGTACATCTTGAGAAGTTTTTTCATTCTGTGATACACTAGGTGTGGCTTTACTAAAGTGTATCCCATGTTTTCAAGTAGCTGATTATTCTGAAACCCCTATCTGCCATTATATGGGATCCAGGAACCAGTTTGTTTAAATACCCACATTTTTCCATTATTTCTTTATCACTAGTTCTTCCACAAAATGATGAATAAATTCGGTATCTTCAAAACTTTCAGGAGATTCTGCATTTTCTTCCAGAAGGGTTTTTAGGTTATACACCTAAGAATTTATAGTATCCTTATTTTCAATTTCCTGAAGGGGACAATTAGCAGAAATTGCTGCTACATCTTGATAATCCGGTGTATTTTTATTAAAAAGTTCACGAGAAACATCGCTAGTAGAAGGTTGATTTTCTTCTTTCCAAATTTCTAGGAACACTAATAAATATTTTTGAAGATGAATGTGAATCATTATCACATTCTGGAACAAAACACTTTTTCGTAGTCATAATATTTATAAAAAGTACAAAATTAAACAATCAAATTCCAAATAAATTCTTGATGGAGACACTATGATGACAGATGCCATACACAGTGCTGCCATTTTGCCATTTTCTGAATTATTAAGTGACTTTTAAAACAATGAAACCTTAAATATGGTAAAAGTTTAAACAGAAATAATACTTTAAAAAAACATTTGATATTATATATTTAAAAGATATTTGTTTAACGATGTTTTAGAAGTCTAAAAGTAAGAAGGAGTACACAAACGAACGTACATCACTTCTCGTAAACCTTCTAGCCGGCAACGTTGTGCGCTAGCTCCTATTGGTCTATTCCCGGTGACGTCATAAATTTTAAAAAAATTCATAACTCCGGCAAATGAATAGATAAAAAAAAAATAAAAAAAATGTAATTTTATTTTCAACTCTATTATTCATAAAAAAAATTTCAAAATTTTTGAACATGCCCCATTAGTCGAAACGTATTTTTTAATTTTTTCTGGTACTATTAGTCGATAGCCACGCATCAAGCGATTTTGTCTTTTATATTATACTACAATCTACAGACAAATTTGATTCAGTAAAGAAATGTAAATATGAAATATTCGAATTTATATTAAAATTTTAAAAATCATCAATTTCATTGTTTGTTCAACCGGCAATCGTGATAAACATTTTCTTCTGAAGTGACATATTTAATTTCATATTCAATACTTGATAAAATGTGGGCCCACCTTTGTAATCGATTAGCCACGAAAATCGAAAGTCCCTTTTTTCTCTCCAAAAATAGTTAGTAAGGGTCTGTGGTCCATTACTAAAAAAAAATTTTTATCACAAAGGTCTTGAAAAAAATTTTTTAAACCAAATATTATAGCTCTTCCTCTTTTTCGATTTGCGAATAAGACAGATCAGTATTATTTAAGAGACGTGAGGCAAAAGCGATAAGTTTTTCGGAACTATTTTCGTAAACATGACTCCTAACGAAAATTGAGAAGCATCAACCGTCAATTTTATTTTTTTTTTTCATTGCTGGGTCGAAATGAGCAAGAACAGCTTAGCTTTTTCAAAACTATTACTACATTCCGCTGTCCATGACCATTTAACATCTTTTTTTAGCAAATTGTAGAGGCTTTAAAATTGCTGAATCATTGGGTATAAATTTGCAATAATAATTTATCATTCCCAAAAACGATTTCAATTTTATGTAACCGTTTTTGGTATATGGGTCTTTTTAATTGCCTTCACTTTAACATCTAAGGTATGTTATGTAAACCATTTTCGTCTATTTTGTGGCCTAAATATTGATCAATTTCTTGAAAAAGACAATACTTTTCTTTTTTTACTTTTAGCCCACATTCTTTTACCCGCTGAAAAATCTTGTCTAAACTCTTCAAATGTTTCTGGTAATTTTTCTCATTCATCAAAATGTCATCTAGAAAAAATAATATCCCTGGAACTGCAAACATTTGTTCCATAATCGATTTAAATATTGATGGAGCACCTGTAACTCCATAAGGGAGTCTTGTATAGCAAAATAGATCTTTGTGAGTTGAGATAGTAACCAGTTCTCTAGAATCATCTGTCAATAAAATGATACGCTTCTGAGAGGTCTATTTTGGAGAATTTTTTAACGCCTTGTAGCTCCGAGAAAATATATTCAATACGCGGCATATGAAATTTTGTAACCTACAGACAAGGGTTTATGGTAACTTTAAAGTATTGATCATTTTAAAATTGGGACACTAATTGGGTTGCCCCAACTCTGTTGGGACTAATACCCCATTTATTACCAATCGATCCAACTCTTTTTCAATCATAGGTTTGAGTGCAAATGGCATAGGTCCAGGTTTAAACAAATTTGATACGGTACCCTCTTTCACATTTAAAGCAACTGGGAATTTATTGAAAGTGCCAATTTTTCTGTCAAAAATTTCGTGGTACTTATTTAATAAATCGGAAAGTTTGGTAGAAGGGCTTACATTGGTATCATTATCATTATTACATGATACGTATTTAATTTTATTTATACCTAAATTTAACATTTGAAGTATATGTTTGCCTATTAGTGGAGGACCACCAGTTTTAATAACGTATGTTTTGAGCTCTAATAAATTATTTTCGAAAACAATATTTGCATTTAAGTAACCCAAAGGTTCAAAAGTAAAACCCACATAATCTTTTAATGTCAAGTCACTTTTATTTAACGTGATATGTTTAAAATGTTTCAATTAAGAGGAAAATTTACATTACAAACTGAAAGACCTGCGGGGCAACGGTAGTTTAGTAGGTATAAAAATTACAACTTTAGGGTGGAGCCTAAATACTACAAAATTACTTCCGAGACTAAACAAAATCCGGATTCATTCATAATTTTAACAATTGCCTGTAGATACGAGGGATACGTATTCCAAACTCTAACGCGCGAAATTAAAAAAAAGAACCGAAAACACCTAACACGGCTGCCGAGTGAGTCAGAGTTACCTAAATTAGGGGAACCAGAATCGTATTTGTTTTTCTCGGTGCATTGCGAGATATTGTTATAACGCAGTTCGATTTTTAGAGGGTTTAACATTATTTTTATATTTTAATTTAGTGAATAGGTTTAGTTAGATTAAATTACATTTAAGAGTATAGAGTTGTGAAATATAAATACAAATAACGAAAAAATAGACGATTGGTTCGAATAAGGTAATATCAATTAATACAGGGTATTTATTAATTGAGTGCCGATACTTAGAGGTGTGAATCCTTCGGGTGTTAAAGTTTTAAGAACAAAAAAAAACTATTTTATCATAAGTTTCTTATCACTCTAGATATTTTTATGAAATTTTGCCCAAAAAAAGTGTTTCCACTCATGGTGGGTTCCTACCAAATTTCAACAAAATATCAAAAGCAGTTTCAATATATTGCTTTTTATTTTCTTACCCGAAAAAGGTGCTTTGTACGAAAGTACGTCATAAAACAAATTTGCTCCAAAATAAATAAGGATTTTAAAGATAATTTGGTTTTTAGAAAAAGCAGTGGCGCACCATATTTTTGTTCAAAAATATTCAGTTCAAACCCGGTACGGACGTCACTGGTAAAAATTTAAAAGTCTTTTACGACAAAAGGTGAGATTGAAAGTGAAAGTTTAGTCTGTTATATATATATATACTATATTTATATATCTAACTTTTATTATTACACTGAATGTGATATGGCTTATTTGTTTGCCTTTTTTGGATCAACAAAATATTATTTTAATGATTTAAAATAAACTGCCAGTAATAATAATTATCTGTACTTAAACATATGCAAAGTGAAATCATAAAACGACGCATCAAGAAAGCACCAAATTATTAAACTTTTAATTTACGTAAGATGTATTAAAAGTAATTTTAAAAAACCGACTTTAAAATCGTGCAGATGCCATCACCACATCTGAACCAAATTTATATGGGACCACCCCTGAGGTACCCCCTTACTAACGAAAAGCATTATAGAAATCGGACAAGGTGGTAAAGAATTATCGCTGAACATACATAAAAAATGAAAAGTTTGAGGATTTTCCCATTGACCCAATTATTAGATTTTGACCAAATTTTCAAGGGACCATCCCGGAAGTACCCCCTTTCCAGCAAAAAAGAATCATTTAAATCGGACATTGTGTTAAAGAATTATCGCTGAACATACTTAAAAAATATATATACAGACGAATTGAGAACCTCCTCCTTTTTGAAGTAGGTTAAAAAGGATATAATAATCTATATTATTTGTATTAACTAAAAAACTACTATGTGGAGTTATATACATCTTCTTAAATTAATCTTATATGTAAAAATTTGGGTTCGATTCCTAGAAGAGTACCTAAGTTCACTGTGCAGCCAAATTTATATTTATGGTACAGAATTTTTTGAATAAATAAAGTTTTAGGTTTAATTAAACACCAAGTTTTATCAGGAATAACATTTTCTGAAAAAAGTAACATAAAAAGCAGACTTTTTGCGAGCCACTATATATATATTTTAGAGGACAATCCATATTATTTTAGAAAAATAAATAAAAATTTTGTATAAACACATAAATGTGATTTATCTTTTAGAATATTTTATATGTTTGTCAAAGTTTACTAATTTAAAAAAAAAAAAAGAAATATTCTTCAAAATTTTTCTTAAATTTTTTAACACGGTACAAAATACCTTAATCCGTTTATAGTTATCGAAATTAGTAAAGAATTTTAACTCGTTTAAAAAGCGTTCTTTCTCTTTCCATTTCCTATAAAAACTAATAGACCTTTTTGAAATCGGTATTCGGTGACTTTTCTTCTGTTTTATTGCCTTGAAAATGATATGATTTACATAAAAAACAAAAACTGACTTATTATTTTTGTGAAATAAAAATATGTTGTTATTTTCACAATTTTCGACTACTTTTTGTTTCCAAAAAAGAAATACGATGTTCTTCTGTAGATATTAACACATTGTTTAATTGGCTTTTTTTTTTTTTTTTAATATTCTTTAGTATTTTCATAATTTGGGAAACAGTATAACTTCTATACCTGAAAAATTGTGAGTACGCTTTTAATTAATTGTCTGTTTTTTATCTCACAATGTCTCGATAAGAAGTTATATAGAAAAAGTTAGTATTCAATATCATCTAGACAAAAAACAAAAACATGTTTAAATGAATATATTAAATAAATTATGAGTATTCTTTAACATAGATATATTTATTTGTATTATGGAAATGTTTATGTCGACAAACTTATGTTCGATATTTGTATCAATTTGTAAAAATAACTCTTGTATAATGATAATATTAAATTTAAAGGTTTTAAATAAGGACTTGCAGATATCACAATTCGAAATTTTTTTTATTGGCCATAAAACTTTTTTTGGAATGAAAGCATTAGTTTCTGTTTTTCAGTTAAGCTCCATAAATTCATATTTTAATCTGAACGCTACTTAAGCACAGTAAAGTTGCAACAACTAAACAATATAGTGAACTTTTCGAAAATTTCTAAATGAAAATCAATTTATATTTAAAATTAAATAAGTTAACTAACATTTTTGACCGTTATAAAGTTAATAAAGTTATAAATAACGTCGTTACAAAGATTTATGTTTGAATTTTAAATTTCTATTGATAATAGTTACTCATCTACGTATTACAATAACAATACCTACATGACTTGGCTTTGACACAAAACCCTGTATAGTAAAACTTCTAATCCGAATCAAAATCTTGAAACTATTATTTGGGGACTTAAAATCGTGGTCCACTAGTTGGTGTAGCCTTTTAAAACATTTGGTATAATAATAATAATAATTATATATCATCAATTACCACTGCCACTGGTAAAATCTTAAATTTAAAATAGTGTATTATAATAATAAGACATTAATCATGTCTTAAATGGATCGCCTACTACCATGTTTTAGAAATAAATAAAATTTAATTCTTAAATTAATAAAAATATTCAAAATAATATAAGATTCCTTGCGTTATGTTAATAAACATTAAACAAAATTTCTCACGAATTATTTAATATTTTGTCCCGTACTTCCATGTCTCTATTGCTTCGCTGTCAACAAGTTCCGGCAAGACATATTGCATATAAAAAATTTTAATTTTATTTTGTATCTTTTCTTCTCAAAAGCTGTCAATATGAGATATTTTCTCCACTTTTATTCCTTCAGAAGTCCAAAAGCACAAAAGCACAAAATGCAAAAATCCATTTGTGTTATGTGCAGCTAGCCCTGAATTTGAAAATACCAATAGTGGTTGTCCTTAATGGAATTGTTCTTTTTCCAAAAAGTTATTTCTCTACTGCATATTTCTTCTGCTACAGTCAGCCTTTCAGCTTTATATGGACATTTTAACTCTATCATAGAGTTTTGTTTTTTTTTTAATTCCATCCAGACTGGCAGCACCATAATCAAATTCGAATTCAATAAAATGTCCACATTTAAAAACTTTTACTTGCAAATAAATTTCCAAATCTTATTTTGCTCTGAATTTATGGTCCATGCCATATCGGGTGACCTTAGAAATAAATAAAAGATTTTAGGAGATTTTTTACAAATTTTTCCAAATTTTAAAGCAGTGGAAACGAGTCTTTTATTGTACCACAATGCACAATCAGCTTGTTACAATCGTTTTTCTCTCATTTATAGACATTGGCTAACTTTTTAGAAAATTTTCTCTTACAACGCGCCTCAAAGGGTGCGACAGATCAAAGCCTGCGCGAAAGCAAAAAAAAAATTTACATTATTTTAACGGATTGAAGAGATATTAACATGCTGGAATTAATAATTATTGTTGACTCGAAGAAGTATTCATTAAACAAAAACATATAATTCACATCTCAGTGTATACCTTCCAATTTCGTATATATATTTTTTAATAAATAAATGATAAAATTAATTTAATATAATTGAGCGAAATTACTGTGTGTAAAAAATAACAACATGAATTCAAATCACTTACGTATTGTTTATCACTAAAGAGTAGAAAAAGATATATATTTTGTTGGTATCACCTTCTAGACGAAAAAGCTTTTAACGTATTTTTATTATTATTATTTTATTATTATTTTTATTATTATTTTTATTATTATTTTTATTATTATTTTTATTGTAATAAAAATAAATGCTCCTGTAGGCAAAAATTAAATATATTTTTCTCTTCTAGCATTTTTTAACATTTCTATTTCTTTTCGTTTCTTTTCTTAGATTTTTTCAAAAGAGACATATTTTTAAAGTAAATCCGGAGAGGTATGGATTAAGCCTTTACCTGTACTTACATAAAATTTCTTTTAGTAAAATTAAAAAATAATCCGTAAAATTGGTGTACTATGAAACCCTTGCATATAATATATATATATGCTAATCTTAGTATTACAGAAATAAATTCCGTAAAACATAAGGTGTACAAATACGTAAAATTTATTTATCCCTCGTAAAATATCAGTAAAATATATTATAATTGTTTTCATTCACAAATATTAATTTCTTAAAAATCTAACAGAGGCGCCACTTTCCAGACGAAAAATCTTGCAGTGTAAGGGTTTCGTAGTACCCCACTTTTAAAGTTTATTTTTGACTATTTTTAAAATAAAAAAATATATATGTGTAGGTAAAGGTTAAATCTATGCTCCTCTGGAACCACTTTTTCAAAATTCAATTTAGTTTTTTCTAAAAAAAATTGAGAAAATGGGTAAAAAAAGTCGAGATTTGTATTTTTTTTTAGAAAAAACAGTTTTAAATTTTAAAAAAGTGTTTCCAGAGGAGCATAGATTTATCCTTTACCTACACGTACATATTTTTTTCTTTTAGAATAAGTCAAAAATAAACTTTAAAAGTGGGGTACTACGAAACCCTTGCATGCTCCGCTCTACAGCCAAGTAAATACTCCTCTTAAAGCTTTTCCGAAATTGCAGAATGAGCGAATCCCGAATCTGCTACAAAATTTATTTTTTCTACAAGTAATTTAATTTAAGTAGGTTTTACGTTTCCTTGATGGTCCATAAGCTTTTCATGAAATTCCCTGATATTAAAAATAGTTTCGTCCACATTAGTATAATCATCATAATCATTTGTATTTGTTAAAAAATTTTGAGTTGCTCTTTTATTACATGCGGTGCCAGATTTCCCTTAATTCCGCAGCGGATTAATTTATGTTAGATCAGTTACATTACATTAAATCATGATATATCAAATGAAATTTGTAAACTTTGTAATTATTCTGTAAAATACTATATAACAAAATCTTCCACTGACACATTTTTTATTCCTTGAAATCTTATTTTGTTAATAAGTGGAAATACTGAAAATTAGTTATTATATCCTTAATCGTCCGTTTTATAACAATTAATAATAATATAACATTTCCTAAAAAAAAAAGAAATAAATAAGATTGGGTTGCATTCCGAATGGTCCGGTTGTGGTGGATCGGCCATATTAAGTCTACATAAGCCACGTCCATTGATACCGTTTTGAATGTTTGGAAAAGATGCTTATAGCTCTTCCTACCTTCTACCCATGATACTATAAAAAGAAGGTATGATATTACGCAGATTGATACTATACGCCAGGGTGACTTATTGAGGTGGAAGGCGTGACTTTTACGTATTTAACGTATCAGATGATCGAAAACAGTGCGCGAAAATAAATTTTAATTTGCTCATGGCCAATCAGATAATAATATTCTACACCACAATGCGTCATGGGCGAACTCGACGAGATTTCGTCGCTTAAGTATCATACATACCTTTGTAATTTTTTGTATCATGCCTTCTACCTCCATTAGATACCTCCACCATTTCTTATACTGGATTAAAGTAAGTGCATTCGCCAAAAATTTAAATTTTTGGCAAGTACTCATCGGGGTATAGTGTAATCCAGAATGATCTAGGACTGATCTTGACTGGCAGTGTCCATAGACGGGTCTTACGGGGATTTATTCGATACAAATAAGGCAGAGAGGAACTTAAGGAATTAGAACAGGACCTGACTGGTCGACAATATGTTAAAAAAGGAACTATTTTTTACATTAATATGTGGTGTAGCGTGTGAACTTTTTTTCTCTTTTAGAACATAGTACCTCATGAAATACCCAAGTTCGATTGATTCGAGTAGAGATTATTTTTTGTTTGATGTTAACTTTAAATGTATGTAAATGTATTTATTCTACAACTCTATTAGTGAAGTTAGCATGGACTGACTTTGTTTCATTCAGCTTTACTGGCCACATTTTCATTCAACCACAGCTTGGGTTAAGGTTCAACAGTTTGTAGATTATTAGTAACTTATATATTCACTACTTTTTCCAATTGCTAGACTAGCAATATTATCAGCAAATGTGGTCGCTAGGCTAATTATTAGTGTATTTTGTGCTAATATCCTTATGAACCCTCATAAATCTGAACCTTACCACTTATCACCTAGCCTACATGGTCATTGGTATTTTTTAATCAGAAATTGTCGCAATAAACTCCATGCGTTGATTATACCTACACAAGTCTCTCACTAGATTTTTTATTAAAACTTATAGTTGAATAAATTTTTCAATCGCCTAATTTGTTTAACAATACTGACCAAATAAAGGAGAAAGTATATTAACAGAAAACCAATTAATTTTTATATAATCAAGAATGAGCACCGTTTAATGTTGAGAAAATAATTATTTCCCGGTTGAACCAATATTCGTCATCATTGCGGTAATTTCTGTAAAAATTCCATCTTTTCTGCTTGCCTACCGAATACATTATTTTCGGTCTAATGATTGGCTATAATATTTTCTGTTTCGCACACACAGCCGGTTTATAATCGGGCTAAACAGTTTTATGATTTTGAGAGAGAAAGAGGTTAATTAAGAGTCTTTCACCAATTCATATTTGGAAATCGTCATTTTTAATTGCATACATAGTATGACACAGAAGATAATACATATCTTCAAAGTGTCCCAGAGGTATTGTGAAATATTTCAGGAAAGCATAGTTTGGCTCAAAACAACCATAAAATGTTATATAAACTTTTTTCTAGGACGACTCCTTTTGGAATTATTTGTCAACTTCAAATACTCCAGATTCAGAGCGACGCGTTTTTTTAGCAACATGTTCATAGATATTATTTGGTTTAGTTACAGCATCTTCAATAGACTTCCTTACCTTGGCTGCCCATTTTGAATTTGTTATAAATTAATGAAGAACTTTTGTTTGTTTTCATCAGAAAAATATGATTTGCATAATATGCACCTTCGCCATCAATGATTACTTTTTGTTAATAAAACCTAAATTACTTTTTGGATGTCATTTAAATTTAGACAATAAACAGAGTAAACGAGTGTTGTTGATTGATTCTGAACTTTCTTGTTTTGCTTAATACGTTCCAAGTCAGCACCTCGTCAATGCATTTTTCTAATCGTATTACGTATTGCAGGTCATGGTACCGGACCAAAATGATGTTGGTAAAGGGTCTGCTTGAAACATTTTTTAAGTAACTAATACTACTAATTTGTTTCTGGAAAACTGAAAGCAAATGCTACCTACGGATTAAGAGAAAATATATTTTTCTACATCTGTCAAAAAAGGGCTGTTACCATGACACCGTGTACAAAATTTTGTCATTAGAGGCCACAATATTTTGCGCATCACATACCTATTATTGCTTTTTTTTATAATTTTTAATGTATACACAAGAATTAAAGAAACATTTAGATAAAAACATTTATTGTTTTATCAAATAAATTAACCGAAAGTAGAATTTTTTTAAATATTTAATTGAAAACAGTAGACTTTCCATTATTATATTGTGTATCATTTTATTTCTCACGATATCGAAAATGACAGTGACAAATGTGACAAACATATTGGTTTATTTAGTTACACCTAAAGCCTTGGTTTCTTTGAACACTTCGTCGCGGTGAGCGGACAGTCCGTCAACCGTCGCGTTTTGACGATTTTATCCAACCAGAGTATTTAAATGGGAATGGATTTCTTGAATCCGCTTAGCTGAGCAGGACGGCGTCATGCCGCTGATTTGTCGCGAAGAGTCGGTTGATATCTGTTGAGTTTGATATCAGCGGAATCGTCGGCGTGTGCGGAGACTATATTGTTATTAATTTTAAAACAATGAGTGACAAATTCACACATACAGATGACATCATGACTTTATTTTTAGGTTTCTTGGAAATTATGTCCTTTATAAAACTCAACACGAATTCAAAAAGATCTGTAGAAAGTCTAAAATACTCCCTAAATTTGGTTTCATTTCCAAAAAGCCTCCGCTGCACAGTGATATTAAAGGCACCTTCTGTATCGCGACACAAAAACAACTCATCCACTGGCTTATTGGAAACTTTGAAGGTTGCAATTGCCAGTTCCTCTTGTTCTTCCTCTTCCAACAATAATAACAACGCAAACAATTTATTTGCATCCATTTTAGTACCTTTCGTTTACATTCATAATACATAAACAGCACGTACAGACATAGAGAAAGTATCATTTTCTATATTTTTTAACAAACCACCTCGGGCGAAAATTGCTGTCCTCAGCGGTCGACGGACTGTCCGCTCACCGCGACGTAGTGTTCAAAGAAACCAAGGCTTAAGGCAGACCTGTTACTATGTTTTTAAAAAGCAATTTGTATAAAATATTATAATGTTATGTTATATTATGTTGGGAATGGGTTGTTAATACACTGCGACCTAAAAGATCTATTGTGTCCCCTTCTGTCGCCAATGCACCAAGGAAATGTCTCAATGCCTATAACGACCCATCCAATCCTATTTTCTCAAGGAAGTGTAGGATTTGAAGTGGCTTCAAGTTAGGTAAATCTCCCTCTTCTATTTGATAACCTCCTAGATTTAATGTCCTTGGATTCTGTAGTGCTAAACATTCAGTTCCTCCTCACAGAATCTGCACTCACTATCCTCTACTACTCTCACTTTACTTAGGTGTCCTTTTAGTCGGCAATGTCCGGTAAGAATCCCTGTTACAATACATAGCCTGTTCTTGCTCAGGCAGATGCAGGCTTCCGATATTTTCTGGTTATATTCATCCAGAAGTATCTTGGCCTGTCTCAGCCCCAAGAGATTGTTCCAATTATCGGTTCTTCTACTGCCCAATTCTTTTTTTAATCTCTCCTAATATTATGTTGCTGCTGATACCGCAGAACGGCTCAGGTCCTACAAAGGGTGTTTGAGCCCCTTTCCTTGCAAGACTATCTACAATCTCGTTACCCTGTACCCCGTTATGTCCCGGGACCCAAGTGAGAGTAACTCTATTTTTCTCGCCTAGCTCATTCAATTGTTCTAGGCATCTCCAGACCATTTTTGAGCTGATTACGTAAGAGCTCAGCGCTTTGATGGCTGCTTGACTATCAGACATGATGATAATCTCTTGTATATGATAGTTTCTCTCGATGCTAAACTGGATACACTTCTTGATGGCATGAATTTCCGCCTGAAAGATGCTTGGGTATTTTCCCAAGCTTTCGGAGTGCTTGGTTCTCGGCCCATACACTTCTATTCCCGTTCCTTCTATGGTTTTGGAATCGTCCGTATACCACTGAATAGCACGTCTTTTGGTTGCAAGCGCGATGGATTCTTGGCTCCATTCTTTCTTGTGGTTTTGAAGTTTTTCACAAAACTGTACTTCTTTAGCATTTCATCCTGGGGCATGTCCCAGGTATATTTAGTCCTGAAGCAAATAGACTTTCGTCTGATTACTCCGTTCCTGATCATTCTATATCGTGTCCTTTTTGCCACATTCTCTATCATCAAATGTAGAGGGGTGAGGTTTAAGATCACCTCCATTGCAGCCGTAGGACAGGTTCTCATTACACCAGTAATGCAAACACAGGCTAGTCTTTGTACTTTTGAGATATTAGCTCTCGTAGTAGCTAAACTGTTACTCCAGGCTATAGCCCCGTAAGTGATAATTGTTCTCACTATTGCAGTATACATCAATCGCAGTATGTTTGGGTTACATCCCCATCGTTTACCTGCAATGTTTCTGCATACCATTAGGGCTTTTGTGGCCTTATTTACTACTTCCTTCTCATGTGTGTTCCAGAGAAGTTTGTTGTCCAGGGTTAAGCCTAGATATTTGACTTCATTTTTCCATTCTATATCTATCCCGTCTAATTTGACGGTTTTGAGATTAAGTTTTCTTTTCCTTGAAAAGGCTACTAGTGTTGTTTTTGTAGGGTTTAGTCCCACTTCACGGCACCATCTTTTGGTATGTTCTAGTCTTCGTTGGACTATATCACACAGGATACTTCTAAACTTGCCTATGTCGTCGGCATAACCTTGACAGGATATGTCGAGGTCAGTCACTCTGCATAGAAATTCGTCTACGGTTAGGCTCCACATTAGTGGGGATTGAACTCCTCCTTGTGGACATCCTCTGGTTGTGCAGATGGATATGGTGTCCTGCCATATCTGTGTCTCTGCAGTTCTCGTAGATAACAGCTAAGCCATCCATCTGGATGTGATGTTATCTACTCCTCTGTATGCAAGTGCTCTTTTCACAGATTCGTGTGGCGTGTTGTCAAAAGCTCCTTCTATGTCTAGGAAGGCACACACGGCCGTTTCTTTGTTTATCAGTGCATCCTGGATTACGTCAGTCAACTGTACCAGGGCAGTTTCTGTAGATCTTCCCGCTCGGAATGCGTGTTGGCTGTGGTAGAGTGGTGCCCTCTCCAGGACTTCCGTTCTGATATATTTATCAACAGCCTTCTTCATTGTTTTTAATACAAAGGATGTGAGGCTGATTGGTCGGAAGGATTTAGGATGTGTGGTATCCTTTTTGCCTACTTTTGGAATAAAGGTGACTCTGGCCCTTCTCCATGCTATGATTATTATATTATTATAATACAATATATCGTTTTAAAGTTTTAGTTAAATCAAATTTAAGTCGTTGTAGAAAAAATATTGTTGAACTTTCGTTCTCGATCACCTTCTAAAATATCATGTTTCTTGCATGCAATGGTCAACAGGGAAAAATGAAAGAAAAAACTTCATTTGATAGAAAGTTGCAACAAAAGCAAAAAAATTTCCACTAACGTGCCACTGGTTAAATTTTTAAAAAGTTAGTTTATGTCAAAATATTACTTTCTTAAAGATCATATTGGTCACCGAATTTGAAAAAATATTAAACGCGTTTTTGATCTTTGACAAATTTCGAATTTTGATTTCAAACTTTTTAACACCCTATTTCTCGTTAACTAAGCTCTTTATCAAAATTCATCAATTAACGAGAGTTTTCTGAGTTAGAGCGTTGTCGGTTAAATATACTAACCCCATGTATAAATAAATGCTATTTATGCTCATTTTCATGATTGATAGTGCTAACTTTCTATCAAAATTAGCATTAACTGGCGTATATTTAAAAACTGGGATGAGCGACAATTTTTTTCTTTTACAATTTTACAACAAAAACGCGACAAATTTTCCATATAAAAAATGTAATTTATGCTCATTTTCGTAGTGCTAACTTTACCGTGAAGTTAGCACTACTAGAGGTTATTTTGAATAAGCGACAAATTTTCTTTTTCCACAACAAATTTACGACAAAAAAAAGAGTCAAATTCTTTAATATACTAAAATCTAAAACTTCAAAACGATAGTGCTAACTTCACAGACGTGCAATATTGACACATTATAAAAAAACGGCCAGTATTGTTTAAAAAAAAAAAAAATACTGTTTAATAATAGCAGTCTGGGTCAGCATACTAGTTGAGTTATGAATAATTTTTACTAGATGTCAAGGTCGTACCACACACACTTAAATTTCATACTTAATTATAGTTTAAACCTGTATGTGACATCAAGTTTGCTGCATTTGATATTTCCACGTATTTTATTTTATTTACGTGCAAATTACTAATATTGTTTTAAATATTTATCACTTTAAAAGATTTCTAATAAATGTACATAAGTACAGGTGTAATATTTTTATTTTATATAGAAACTATGTAATACAGTGTGAATGTTTAGAATGGAAACCGTTTTTTAACTAAAAAAATGTTTTCACATGTTTGCATTCTAAAATTTTTACCAACTTTTTGATCTTGGATCATTATGGATTATTTCGTATTTCATAAGTACATCAATACTAGGTACTTTTTGTATTTAGATGTTTTTGGTTCAATTCTAAATAAAGTAAATCTTAAACCATGGACACAAATGAATAATTTTATTCTAGATCTCTATTGACAAATAGTATTCCAGTACTTTCTGAAAATAAAGCATTAAATTTGTATGATTCATGATAAAATCATGATTTATTGCAATTATCATCACCATAACGGAAATTGTTTTTTAACACATACACAGTACTTTTTGTTCCAATTCGCATACGAAATGCGAAAAAAGTAAGACCGTGACCTACTTGAAACGGAATAAAAAAAGAGATGATGAATCTACTTTGATATATCCATTTTTGTATAGATTTTAATTCGTAATCGATTTTTATCAAAGAATGTTTAATACCGTTAATAAATAAATATAGATATTGTATTATATTATTATAAATGATGTTCTTGATAACACACCTGACGCAACTGAATTATCAGGAAAGGGATTTTTCGATCGATTCGAAGTGTGATGTGACCTCCAAAATTATTTGGTTATCGCTTAAGGTCATTAGACGAATTTTTAAGAAAATACGGTTAATCTGATATATTTAAAAAAAGAAATATTTCTTTCGATATATTAATAGGTCGATTTTTGCTGAATGTTAAAATTACTCATTAATTTGGATCCTCTGTACTGACAAAATAATATATTTATATTTACACACGCCATTTCCCTTATTGTCAAAATTTGTATTTAAGCCCTTTTAAGCGCCGACTACAGAATTACCTCGAAAAGTTTTCTTAATCCGGAGTTATAAATATTATAAAGGGTGGCCAGACGAAATTATGTCAATATTATAGTCAATTTTTAATTAAGTGTCATCTTTTTATCATATTAGAGCCCCTTGCCCATTAAGCCTGTCCATGTAAAACATTTGGATCTTTTACCCCTTAAGCTTACCCAAGCTTGCTCATGACAGATGATCAATTATTAGTCCACGTACAAGCTTGTCTTTTGTGGATGATTTTCTCATTTGCCATGAAAATGTTATGCAAATTATATAATTGTACTTATTTGGCAAATAAATATTATTATTATTATTATATAAAATATTTGGCCACTTTATACTGCATACCTGATGTCCATACAGAAATAGTTGGCACTTTACCCCTTGTTATGTTGGGTATGTGAAATACACCGCAACCGAAAAGATCTATTGTGTCGCTAGAGTAAAAATATTTGGGAACTTTACCCCTAGTGTTAGCTTCCAGTATTTATTACATAAATATTTGCTAGACACTCCCTGTAGTATTTTTGGATGCGGTGCGTCTTTCGCTGACACAAGATATTCTAATATTTCGATAAGTGGACAGATGCAGTTTTAACAATCAAGAAAGGGAAATATAGACGGGCATTGATACATTCATTATTAGCTGTTCAACCATTATTGATTAATAAAGTTTACTTTTGTAAAGTGAATTTCTATTACCCCTTAGCTAATATCAGAAGTTGGGATAAAGAATCTTTTGTTGCGTGGTATTGTGATGTTCGAATAGTTTCTGTTATGAATTAAAGTTGTGTTAAAATTTTTGTCAAAATGCCGAAAATTAAAAGAAAACATCGTAATTCAAGTAGTTCAGGCAGTAGCTCTGTTTCTAGTTTCAACTAGCTCTACAGAATCGAAAGAAAATTGTAGAGGCCTATTATGAAAATCTAGAAAATCAAGGGGTTAAAAAAAATTTCAAGATAATCCTGACCAAATTTGAAAGAGTAAGGTTATCAGATAAAAAAAAAACTAATGGAAATTGGGGTGCTTCCAACACTAAGAGCAAATCAGTTTTCGCTACAGACTGGCGTTACATAACAGTGCGGTGTTGACGATGTTGTAGATGTAAATAAAAATAATGTATAGTAATTAAATACGGTGGTTACAAAATTAGTACTGTAGAACTGAGTTAAAAAAAAATACTGACGATGAACAAGGTTTCTGAAGATGAAAAACTCAAGAAAAACAGTTCCATGGAAATAAATATCTCTAAAACACTATCAGGTGGAAATGTTTTCAGACATAGCACTGCAAAAAGGCTATCAGATGAAAATGTTTTCAGGCATAGTACTGTAGAGGACCCATTTCTAAAACACTATCAGGTGGAAAATTTTCAGACATAGCACTGCAAAAAGGCTATCACGTGAAAATGTTTTCAGGGATAGTACTGTAGAGTCTCGTTTCTAAAACACTATCAGGTGAAAATGTTTTCAGACATAGTACTGTAAAGAGTCTATCAGGTGAAATCGTTTTCAAGCATAGTACTGTAGAATCTCACACTAAAATACTATCATCAGGTGAAAATGTTTTCAGACATAGTACTGTAAAGAGTCTATCAGGTGAAATCATTTTCAGACATAGTATTGTAGAATATCATCTCCAGAATACTATCAGGTAAACATGTTTTCAGGCATAGTGTAGAATCTCGTTTCTGAAACACTGTCAGGTAAAAATGTTTTCAGGCATAGTACTATAGAAGGTCTATCAGGTAAAAATATTTTCAGGCATAGTACTGTAAAAAGTCTATCAAGTGAAAATGTTTTCAGTACTCGCTACCTAAAGTCAACAAAAAAAAAATTAATATTTGTATGGTGATAAATTATTATTATTCCAGATATTCATACATCAGATATACCTTGAGGACAAGGTTCACATCCATGATGGCCGGATGTTAGCTTCCAGTATTTATTACATAAATATTTGCTAGACACTCCCTGTAGTATTTTTGGATGCGGTGCGTCTTTCGCTGACACAAGATATTCTAATATTTCGATAAATGGACAGATGCAGTTTTAACAATCAAGAAAGGGAAATATAGACCGGCATTGATACATTCATTATTAGCTGTTCAACCATTATTGATTAATAAAGTTTACTTTTGTAAAGTGAATTTCTATTACCCCTTAGCTAATACTAGTCCATGCAAAAATAATATTTGGGCTTTTTCTCTTTTTAGTCTTAGTGATGACGTAATTTGTGTTCCAATGGAAGTGACTAAAAACAGAGGTTCATTAACAATTTATTTTTACTATTTATTTAAATATTAAATATAATTTGGTTACATAGCTTTAAACGACTTTTTTACGATCTGCAAATAAAATATAAAAAAAAACTAAAAACGTATCAATTTCAATGGCAATATAGTTTGTTTTTATTGAAAGTAAACTGTCAGTGAAACACAAATTACGTTCCACTAATATAGCGTATATTAAATTTAGATATGAGTTCTATTCTGAAAATCGTTAAAGATCGTGCAAAAATTATTGTTATTTCATCATCCTTTATGTTATTCGCGTAAGATCCAAATTTATTTAATTTTCACTACTCAAATAAAATCTTTTAATTGACGTTCAAAAAATTTGAGATTTACGAGTGACAGCAATATAAAAAATAAATACTGTAGTTTCACAGTTACCAAGCACAGTCATCCATATAGTCTGATTTCACTATGTTGGAATGCATAAAATTAGCTCCATAAGAAATGCATTCGATTTTAAAAACATTGATATTTAAAGTGGTTAAGTTTAACTATGAATTCTAAAAATCAATAGGGTTCTAAGTTAGAAGAAATTATCCAAGAAAATCAAAACCGCAAGTCGATTGCAGCTTTCGTACATACGCACGGACGAAAAAATTTGTTTTCCATGTTTGTATTTAAAATGAAGAAAAATGAGGACAGAGTGTTAAAAATACGAAAAAATGCAGCAAAGCACCTAGGTACTTTTGAAATCTATGCCATATCACGTAATGCCATATTTTGAGGCTATTTTAAGACTATTTTAAGGCTTTATAAAAAGCTATTTTAAGGCTATTTATATGCCCGTATTTTTTTAAAAATAGAATTTTTTTCCGGAATGTTTTATTTCAAGAATCTAGAAATATCCCAAAAATATGACGTTGTTGTTTTTACAGAAAACCTCGAAAAAGCACTCAAAATTAGCACCCGTATTTTTAAAAAATACCAAATTTTCTGGGAATATTTTATAATATTTTAAAAGCCTAAAAATAACCTAAAGATGTGGTATAGTTATCTTTAAAAAACATTAAAAAATGAACTAATTGCTGGTTAGTTTGATGCTAGCAAAGCACCCTCCCGTATTTTTATAAAAATGTTTTATGTTTTAAGAAACCTAAAAATGTGGGATAGTTTTTTTTAGAAAAAACAAAAAACTTAAAGACCAGATGCTCTGCTGGTTCGTTTGAAGCCAACAAAGCAACCCGTATTTTTGGAAAATAAATTTTTCGGAATCTTTTATAATATTTTATTTAAGTCTAAAAATAGCCTAAAAATAACCTAAAATGTGATGTGGTTAAAAAAAAAAACTTAAAAAAACCGCGGTGCTCTGCTCTGCATATTTTTTTAATACTTATAGCAAATTTTTTCTAAAATTGCACGTATTGGTAAAGGTTAAATTTAGGCTCCTCTGCAGCCATTTTTTTTAAACAATATTTGACTTTTTTAACCATTTTCTTAAGGGGCACATATTTAATATTTACCTACAGTCCCCACATTTATTTTTTGAACCGTAATTAATAATAATTGAGATATGAAACCATAAAAAACTTCGATTTTAAACGAGTATAGTACAGTGAAAAAGGTTAAAAATGTGTAGTACGCCAGTTGAAAATTTAAAGCAAATGATTCATTATGAGTAAAATTTTAATTATGATAATGTATCACATAATGTATCACTTGTCATATGATCCCATTTAAAATTATCTTTCAAACCGGCTCCCGTCCGTCATTTTTAATGATTACATCATCTAATATCATTGAAAAGGTAGTATACATTCCTTAGTTCAGTTTCCCAAAATTTCAAATTTCTAACTTTTACGGTTCAAATAATAAATGGGGGGGGGGGAGTCACTTTAGACCCGCACTGTACATTTTTTCTTGTCCCAAAATTAAAAAAAAAAAAAACAAACTTGGAAATTGGGATAATACCAAACCCTTGCACAAACTGAGCTGCTAAGCTTTCTCTCTGCTCTCTCTCTCTCTCTGGTTCTGCTTCTTCACTAAAAATTTTAATGAAAAAACCATATAGCATGAAATTTTGGGAATGAATCCAAGAACCTCAAAAAACCAAAAACAACACTCAAATACGCTATATTAGTGTGATTTGTGTTCCATTGACAGTTAACTTTTAACAAAAACAAACCATTCTGTCATTTAATTTGACATACTTACACGTTTTTAGTTCTGTTAAATATTGTTTTCAAGACGTAAAAATGTAGTTTACAATGTATTTAACATAATAATTTTTAACGTGTTTAAATGAATACAATTTTGAAAATATAGGTATATAACCTCCTTTTTTTTTAATGAAAAAACCATATAGCATAAAAATTTGGGAATGACAAACCAAAAACCTCAAAAAACCAAAAACAACACTCAAATACGCTATATTAGTGTGGTGTAATTTGTGTTCCATTGTAACTTTTAACAAAAACAAACTATTCTGTCATTTAATTTGACATACTTACAATTTTTTAATTTTGTTAAATATTGTTTTCAAGTCGTAAAAATGTAGTTTACAAGGTATATAACATAATACTTTTTAACGTGTTTAAATGAATACAATTTTGAAAATATATATAACCTCATTTTACATCTTCACTAATTACTCTTTACTTACTCATTATTCTTTATTTTCCAGAATTCACACCACCCAGCTTGGCTAAATAAATTTCAAAATTTTGACAGTGATAATGTACAAATAACACTTTACCTGGTTATTTTCCATATCATTTATTTATCTGTGATCAATACATACTACATAGAAATATTGAAACAAATCTTTTTTAAATACATGACGCATAATATTTTGTTCGAAACCCAATATAGGCTGGGTAGGGTATGTATTTCCTATTTTAGGTTAAAGACGCGTGGGTCTACACTAGACACAATGTGAAATGCTTAGAACAGAAATGGATCGTGAAAAAAAGCCCGTCCAAGTCATGGATTTCCTGTTGGATGTTGGATCATATTACTAATGGCTAATGGTTTTTAGTATTATGACTGACTCGTTTTTGCAGTTATTTGCAATTGTTTTCTTTGAGTCACATATGTGATGTTGGTCATTTCCTATATCAGTTTACTTTAGTTTAAGTAATCTTTGTTTACTTTCTGTTTATTCCCACCCATTTATTTGTTTTATTGATATTTAAAGATAACTGATATCAACAACATGACTTTAAGATTTTTTAAATCTGAAATCTGGATAAGCGAAACATACGAATACTTATATCATCGTTCTAGAAATAGTTTGATCTAGGCTTATAAAAAATAAGTTATAGGTATTGTTAAAAGAGGTTTAAAATTAGTTTCGAGTCTAATGAACTACGCTTTCAAGTGTCAATAATTAATAAATAATAATGACTTACCTTCGCCCGTTTAGATTTTTGAATAAGACTAGATTTTCCATCAATAAGAATGTTATCGTTAATGAAAGTAACATCACAAGGACTTGGAGGACCCTCCAAGGAGCGGAGGAGTTCCTCGTCTTCGTCGGTGAAAGATTCTAGAATAGTTGCGCCTGGTATTAATATAATACCACCCTCGCCAGTCTGAAACAAGAAATGAATATTATTAGTATAAAAATCGAATTTAAATAAACAAAATAAAAAAATATAAGAAATTAGCGATACCCACATTATAATATCCTGATTAGTATTTATGTTATAAAAAATATAAATCTATTGGTTGTCCGCAAAGTGGGTTGTATACAGGGTGGCTTGGATTTTATTTGCGTATATAGAGATCTAGTAAATCCCACAATATATGTCGGTTAAATAGGGAAAAGAAAACGTTTCATATTTTGACGATTAATATACTGCCGTTCTAAGAAAGAAAGCCGCATGTGCTTTTTGTCGAGAAAAACGTCATCAAAGTTTTTGCACTTTTTCATTTTAAAATATTTAAATTAATATTGACGTTGGAATGTCCGTATTTTCACGATGTGCATTAAACCATCCATATTTTTAGATAAATATATTTATAAAAAATCTCATGTGTCCAACACATGACTTTCCTATCTAGGTAATACAGGCTTTTCCGGTTAATTTGTACAACCTATTGTAGCACCTCTGTAAATGTTTAGAGGATAAACTAAATATATACATTTTCCATATACATCTAACTCGAAACATTTTTCTATATAAATTAATTCATAAAATAATGAAAAATTTAAATTTTACACTTTTCCTCCAATTTTTCCATTATGGTCCATTTTAGAGAAATCATCTAAAAAACAAAAAATTATAGAGATCGATATCGATTTCGAACAACTTTTAGTTTAACAATTTTCTTAAAAATCAGAATTTTGCACATTTTGTCAAATTTCTCAAATACAGACCATTTTAGGAAAATTTTGTATGAAACAAAAATTATAGAGAATAATATTAGAAGTAAATTTTATTCGAATAATTTTCTCCAAACATAAATAACAGATATATTCCATAAAATATAAAAACGATCTCCTATAAAGTACCCCGCCAGATGTTCCTACTTTGCCCAATTTTCTAATCAGTTCACCTCAGGCCGGTGTAAAGCTAAACTTTAAAATTTAATGTTTTTTTATCCGTTTTTGAGTTTTATTCAAAATTCCAAATTTACATTTTTTCTCAAATATCTCGAATACAGTCCATTTTAGACAAACTATGTATGAAACAAGAATTATAGAGAATTATATCACAAACAACTTTTATTTAAACTATTTTCATACAAAATTAATTTTTTTTACATTTTCTCAATTTTCTCGAATACGGACCATTTTAGGAAAATTTTGTATGGAACAAAAATTATAGAGAATAATATTAGAAGTAATTTTTATTTGAAGAATTTTCTTTTCCAAACGTAAATAACAGATATATTTCATAAAATATAAAAATGACCCCCCATAAAGTACCCCCCAGATGTTCCGACTCTGCCCAAAATCTTATCAGTTCACCGCAGGCCGAAATAAAGCTTAAGTTTAAAATTTGGTGTTTTACTTTGTATCCGTTCATGAGGATACAGACACGCACGCACGCACGCACACACGCACGCACGCATGCACGCACGTGCGCATGCGAAAATAGTCAAAACGGATTCAGGGAACCCCAAAACGTAAAAATTCGTCGAAAAAATCATGATTCATATACTTTGTTTATCTGTATACAGATAAGAAAGTAAAAATAGCCGATTAATCTAAAGGATTACTACCTTCTGATTGAAAACATGATTTTAAATACCAAAGGAATGATTTGATTTATACATGATTTACTTAAGACTAAACACTTTTTACATTATTTATAGCATTTCTCTAGGAAATTTGTTACTCTAAGCCATGTTAATATATAGAAAAAGTTTATCTTACATAATGGCGGACAGAGCGTCCCCTTTTTATCACCGCAAAACGCTGTGATGTGTTTGAAGGTATGTGAAGTAGTGATGGGATAATTCGAATTAAAAATAACCGATGATCAGATTTTTCAAATAATGGCCATCATCCGATTATGACAATATAATTCAAATTATTTGGACGAATGATGAAATAACCTAAATTCTCCAGAACCGGTCACCAACGATGATTTACGATAAATCGTCGTTTCTTATTTTAAATGTTATTTTATTTTATGAATGGATATACGGTTTACGAGTAGATATAATATCATAGATTATAATTTACAAGTGATTAATTCGAATAAATAATCGATAATGGTTAGCTTCGTTAATAATCTGATAATCGGTAGGAATCGTGAGTGATGGCTCCGCCTAGAAAATTCAGTAGGGATTATGAGTGACGGATGACAACTGATTTTTAATTCGAATTATAATCCGATTATTGAAATCACTCATAACCTGATAATCCGATTATTAAAATAATCCGATTTTTCCCATCACTATTCTAAAGCTCTGATTCTGAGAGTCGCTAAGTGTGCTTGAGAGTCACGCTTGTAACGTTGGCCAATGAGAAGTACATCACGCCACGGCGCGACCAATGAGAAGTGGATGAGAAGTAGATGACTGTGACGTAGTTATTTGTCGGAGACTTTCCTTATCGACAAAGACAGTGTCGGTTACAGAGACGTCTCCAGGGGTAGTAAAAAGTCGAGAATGAAAGCTTAATGTATATTGGATACAATATTGAGTGTAACGATAAATGTAATTTGTTGAATGTAATTCAGCAGACTTTATCATTGTTTTTTAGCCTTAACGAAATATAATTTCATGTTTCTTCTTTTCTAATATATTTATATCAAGAAATGTTTTAGAAAAAGAAAAAAACCCCTTAGACCACTCAGAATATTTTTTTTCCTTTAGAATTCTATAAAAATGATTTAAGAGCATATACTTTTTGCAAGAAAATTCATTTCGTTGCTGACAGCAATTTCTCGAAAGAAGATATTTTCAAACCTCAGAATTGCTGCTCTTTTCATTTACTGGCTAAAGTTGGCAAGTACTAACAAATGCTTTAATTTTAGATATTTAACAATTTTGTATAGTAAAGAGATTAATCAATTGGGCTATATTTTTATAAATTGTAGTAAACCTATACTAAATAATTTAATAGTTAAAGTAATTTTTTTTGTAAATTTCTATATAATTGATGTTTCTATTTTTCCTCTTCTTGAATTGAAACTTTGCCGTTGGTGAGGCGGCTTGCAAATTTTAGTGATTCATTAATTACAAAATTTAAAGGATAATCTTTTTTCGTCTGTTAAAAATGAAAGGTCAGACTAATATAAATCCAGAAAATTGTATATAAAACACATTCAAGTTTAGAAAATAAATTAATTATTTAAATGGAAATTTTAGCAAATTTGAAACTCCAAATTTATTATATCAACTACAACGGATTTGTTAATTTAAAGTTAAAATATAATTCAAATCAACTATTGCATAATAAGAGATAAACTGAAAGAGGTTCGTTCTTCTATAAACTTGGATAGATTAAAAATAACTTGGAACCACCTTACACCTGTATCAAAATTTGGTCCATTTTTCCAAGAATGAGGAGAAACTATTATTAATTTCACTTACAATTTTTATTCAATATTTACTACATAATCTATATAAATAAACGTTTGAATGCACCTTACTTTTAATAAATATGTTTCAAATATTTGATTTGATATTTGTAAATATATTTTGTTTAAATTTTTGGGGTTTTATTACTTAAATTTATGTAAATATTAGTTTTTTAGTTCAATTAATGCCAAAAAATTTAATTTAATTTTAAAAGTTATTTGAATTTACCGCGTTACGCTTCTTTTTTTCTGTTCTGTTTCTTATTCTGCATATAAGTGTCAAGTCAATCAGCCTATAATTATGTAGTGTGCACTGGTACTAACAACTTGTTACCAGTATCGTGCATTTAAACAATTTATCTTATTTATTATTTTATCTATGGTACTAATTCTGAACTCTTAAACCGCAAGTGATTCGTTTTTTAAACTTCGTCGCGTGCGATAAATTGATGCCTACATAGAATTTAAAACCATTTTTTTCTTATTTTCGTTTATAAGTTTAAATTTCAACTACACTTCATTTTGACGCCTTTAAAAGTCTTTATAGTGTTATTATAATTTCTCGTTAATGAAGGAATTAAATTCATGTATGTTAAAAATTAATTGGATACTGCCGGTCTCAACTTTTTGGGAACTGGTTCTAGAGATCTCGTTACAATTTACATCCTGTGCGTTGAACTTGGTAGTACCTACTAATGAAGAAAACAAAAACTAAAAACAAATCTGCCAGTCAAGGACGTCATCTTGACTTAAAGAGTCGAGCAAGATGCTGATGTCTAGAAGATTTTTTGTATCAACAAACAGCAAATACAAAAAGTGGTTCAGTGAACTTAGTTGTTTCATTTGAGAAAATTGAACAAAGGCAGTTTTATATGAATAGTTTAGCGTATTGTTGACAATAAAAGGACAATTGTGCTAAACAAAAAATGCGTAATTGTAAAGGTAGATAAGGAAGATAGATTAAAATTAGACAAAGATATTTGCTTTTGAATATCATATTATTTTTAAGTAAAAAATTATGTTTTGGTAAGTCATGCAGATGTTTTCATAATATGTATAGTCATTCATTGTAATGAGTCAGTACAGGGATTGTTGGCAAACGATGAAATAAGTAAAAGGATTAATCAAATTCAGTTACTAATAAAAGATCAATAGTGGTAAACAATACTAACACACCACAATCTAATTCGGCATGAACCTATATATAAAATTAAAATGGAAATAACACTTAAACTACTTTATGTTTTATGTTCTGTGTATGTTAGAGTGCTAGTACTCTAATATTTCATAGTGCAAGTCTTGACACTGTTTCCCAGAGCCACTTTAGAATAGCACTGTTAATTGAATCCCAACACTGAATGGTCTAGCGGGGAATCCTACCATTAGAATTAATTTTCAATTAAGGAGGTCCTTTCGCTTCCCCTTTCGCCACCAATGTTAAATAAGAAATTATTATTTATTGATTTGATGGAGTAGAAAAAAACTAAAAATAAGGTTTTTGAAATATTTAGGTTTCGTTATTTACAATAAAATATATAGGTTACTGTGGAATTTATTGAGAAATTAATATTAAAAAATCACAAAAAATTTTCAACTAGGTTACTTGAAATTTTTTTTAATATTAATTTCTCAATAAATTCCACGGTAACCTATATATTTTATTGTAAAAAACAAAACCTAAATATTTCAAAAACCTTATTTTTAGTTATTTTTCTACTCCATCAAATCAATAAATAATAGCATAATTCGAGAATTGTTGTTGAGGTCTTACTTTCTCGTAAGACACTGTACACATACTCATATTTAAAAAAAAAAAATTCTTAAAAATTTGCACGGTAAGGTATAGTTAAAAATTCACTATTAGATAAATAAGGACTTCAACTATTAGAAAAAAATTAATTTTAGTCATAATTTTTATTTAACATTGGTGGCGAAAGGACCTCCTTAATTAAATTAATTAGAAAAATCCCGGCCAACGCCAACGGTGGGATTCGAATCTCGGGTCCTTAGATTCGCAAGTCCAGACTCTATCCAAATATAACCAAGATGAGAAACCACATTCATATCGAAAAAATATCGCCATGACCTCGTGCCTTTACGTTGTTGCCAACTTGATCATCATGTAGTAATTGTATTTCATGATGAATACTGTTTTTAATGTATTGAAAAAGCATCAAAAATTATTAAAAAAGAGGAGACCCCTAGCTGATCAGACATATTTATGAAGCTATAAAAATTCAATAAACTTTCCACAAGAAAGTTGGAACTATATTTAATAATTTTATTCGATATATTCATTTTAGTTCGATATATTTTCCGATATTTTGTTCAACACAAAGACCAACACCGCTCTCGTTAAAAATGATATTTGTCATACATCTCTCAAATAATTGAAAGATCATGAACGAAAAATTGTTTGAAATTTTACGCCAACTGCTAACTGTGGAATGTAGATGAATCGATAGCACTATAGATGTACGAAATTTTTATAAATATATCACGTTCTACTTCGTTGAATATCATTTTTTTAAACTAAGCCCTTTAAGTTTAAGGGTTCATGTTCCTATATCAAAATTCGAGAGACGCTAAAATGGTGGTTCCCACCTTATCGAGGCCCACAAGGGTAAACTCGTAGCGTAAGAAAAACGAGAAATGATTAAACTTGGAACGAAAGACCGAAAGCTGATAGTAGTATTAGGACGTTGAATATTTTGTTTTGTGAAGCATTGGCATTACTTAGGTTAAACCATGTTTCACAAGCCTTGATTTTTAAAACTATTCTATATCGCCTTTTGATTAGGGTTTAAAAACTTGTTCGAGGATTTTTTTTCAATAATAATTGGCCCCTTTACCTCTTAGGCCTGCTCATGTAAAATATTTGGGCTCCTTACTTCGCCTATTTATATTCTATTAATAAAGGACAGAAGGATGAGTATTGCAACTATGTTAAAAGAAATAAATTGGATTTCAGTTCAGAATTATGTTCAGTACATGACTGATATTTATATCACAACTATAATACAATAAGCCAATCTGACTTTCATGTACGGCAAGTCATCACTAAAAGTTCCCAAAATACAATTTTTATTAAAGTTTTAAAAAATTTAATAGACTTCCTACAGAAATTAAAAAAAAAAAAACAATGAATGTATTCAAAAGTAACCTCAAACAATACTTGATAAATAAACAGGACGGATATACTTTCTTGTGATAATACTCTTTAAACCTGCCCTTTTTAAGTATTTTCCTTAATTAATTGTTATTTTACCCCTCGTTTTACTACTTACTATGTTTAAATTATTAATAGTTGTGCGACGATAGGTTATAGCAACTTATAGCCACACAACTATTTTTGTGTTAAAGTAGATCCATAGAGAGGAATGTAATTTACAAAGGCCTTCTTTCAACATACAAATAAATGACATCTTTATAATTAAAATGAAAAACAACAAAATACTTCGGTATCAAAATTTGAAATGGGTTGATCACATTACATCATTAGAATCCCAAGGTAAGAAGATTCATTTTTAAATTGTATGAATTGAGGAAATTTATGACTAGGAGTTTAGTAATTATTATTTACAATTTGCTGGTTGAATATGTAATCCAAAACTGTATAATTAAAATTGTGACAGGGTTCTGGTTCACCTACAGTGAATCAGCGAGTCTGTGTGGCGCTATGATGGTGATTTCCGAATAGGGGTTGCTCAGGCGCCAGTTTTAGTATCACAGTTTGCTCTGCGGCCCTGTAGTACACCAGAGTGTACTCAAGGTAAACTCAGTGGAGTTAAAAATATTTCCAGGCGGTCACTGCTAATTAGGTAGACACTAAACTAGAGTAAAAAATAAAACACTTATCTCCTTTATACCTCGTACCCTACGGTACCCTGAAAGAGAACGGTTAAGAACCAGTAATAAGAGAAACGCAGGAATAGATAATAAAATATACATTTACAGAAAAAAAATACAACGGTGGTAGTGCACGGTTTTGGCACGGCGGTAAACGGAAAATTAAGTGAAATGAATAATTACAATTGAATGAGATTACAGGAAAGTAATTACGGCTCCCTATATACAGAAAAATAATTAAAAATAAATTATTACAATTGAAAACGAGTTAAATATTCATGTTTCCCTGTATACGGAAAATTGGTTAAAAAAAGAAAATTACTACAATTGAAAACTAGTTAAATATTTATGGTTCCCTGTATTCGGAAAATTTATTAAAAATAAATTATTACAGTTGAAAACTAAAAACAAAACTATAGGGAAATAATTGCGGTTCGATAACGCAGGAGGCTAATCGATCCGGAAATTGTGAAACTCCCTGTATACGTAAAATTAATTAATTAAATATGACGATAATCAAGTGTAAGAAAATAAATGTAATCAAAGTTTTCGGAACGCCCCTGTATCTTAGTCCCGAGCGATCGACGCTGGCAATTTTCGTCGAATGAGAATGATTTACGCGGTGTTTGGACAACGAAGGCGATGGTCATAGAAAAGATTATTTTGAGATTTGCCAAAGCCGATCAAAACGGTGTGTGAATTAATTTTATAGAAAACAACCGGCTTCGTTCAATAATTAGTTGTTGACGGGAAATGGAATGATTAAAATATAATTGAATGAATAAATAAAAGAAAAAGAAACTTACATGAAGTGAGGCGCGAAAATTAATTTAGACGTCTTTTTAGGAATTTAGATAACGCCGTCGGGACAGAGCACACTCTTAGCCCGTGGACGGATCGAATCTCCGGAAAAGAAAATAACGGGCCGGTTTTCCCCGAAAGTAATAAATAAAAAATTGAAAACGGGTTGAACCTCTCACTTCAATGTCAACTGGGCGCTTCCTAAGAGAGATTGAATATAGTCGTCGAAATTGAGAGCACTCACAATCTAGCCTATATTCAGCCTCAAATAAAAAATTGCCAACGGTTTCCCACTAAGGGATGAAATGAAATATCCTGGGCATGAATCAAAAATTATCTACAAAAATCAGCATTATATCCTAACTCTCTTTAATATATTAAAAAAGTGCTTTGTATAAGAACATTATATTATTTTTCTTGCTGTACTTTTATTTATGGAAAGCCTGAATTGAGATACACTACAAATTATTTGCAATAAATATCAAAAGAACTATACATTTTTATATAATTTGACATTTAAGAGCCATTCACACATCACATTTGACATCTTGATATTTGACACGCACAGCCAAGCATTATTCTGCTTTTTGCCAAATAAAATAGCCGGTTAATTATTCTATGAGGTTCCAACAGAGAGCCAGTAAATTTGATGAGGGTGATTTTGTGGCTAGGGGCGAAATAGTAGTACGCTTAACTTAGCACCACCATAAAAGTCATTTTTAAGAAACTGCTTATATATTTTTCATAAATTGGCAGGCTTGGCGACTAATTTCGAATAAAAATAGCCTTCAAAATGGCTATGGTTGCAAGTATGAAGGTCGCAACCCGCCTTAGAAATTTCACCTTTACTATCAACAGCTGTTGTTTGACAGGTCGTTAGAGAATGTTTGCAATTTATGGAATGTTAGGAATGTTGACGTTAGAAATAATTGGAATTCCTAAAATTGTCACATAAGAATTGCATAGGCGGATTTTAAGAAAATTGATATTAAAGTAGTTAGGATGAACCGAAAATTCTGAAAATCAATAGGGTTCTAAATTAGAAGTAATTATTCAAGAAAATCAAAACCGTAAGTCAATCAAATCAGAACTTTCGTTCTAGAGTTATTGTGCCGGCATACATACACACAGAAGACCAGACGAAATTTTTTTTTTGCATTTTCGTACTCAGTATGATCGGAAACATAAAAAAAAGTTTTAAAAAATGGGGTAAGAAAATTTTTTAGTCTGCACGAATGTAATACTGAGACCCCATAGGAAGGACCTCAGTAATTCATCAATCAATGATAGCTCTCTGGGTCAAATATATTACCACCCTGTAGAAACTTGTTTTGTGATGCCTATTATTCTTTCTACTTACTCTCTACAATTATGTAGCTTCAATTAGTTTTGTAAATTTTCATATTTTTCATCTCTTGTCTGTTGAATCTTTTGATCCTGTTCAACTCAGCTAAAAAGTTTTCTATTTTTTTTGTTAGCTCTTATTGTTTTGTTGGTTTCTCTCGTTTAATTTTTGTTTGTACTCTATATTTATGTAACCTTTTGGAACAGTGAGATCCATTTTTCTTCAACTCGTATAAATGCATTTATTTAAATCAGGATCAAGTACCTAAAACACGTTCTTCATACTACCAATTTGAAAGGTATTCAATTAACCATAATTTTATTATTGACACTTCCTTTTTTGTCTATCGTGTCACCGATATCATTTTCATTGTGTGCAGACTGGTGTTTCGATTAAATAGAAATTAGGGTCATATTAAACAATGACGAAATAAAACATCAGTTTAATCGGCCCACATAACAAAATATGGGTTATTAGATTGTATAATATCTATTTTTTTTATTTGGTACATAAATTGACGAAATACCTACCTGTATTGTGTTTGCGTAGAGTACTTTAAACCACGTTTGGTCATTAAACTTCGGTAAGGTCATTCAATACCACTATTGTATTGTTTAATGGAATTAATTACGTCAATTAAGTCAATCAAGTTTATTTTAAATAAGTAGCGTGTAAAATAATATTTATATTTTTATATCTTAACAAATGCTGTTGAATACAAATCAAATAGTACGATTTTTCAGTTTAATTCTTTCTTATGCAAATTGGCTTTCCGTCGAATATCATAAATTAGATATATACTCACATTATATAGATGTTAATTGGCGATCTTTATGAGATTGGTCAGTAAGAACGAAGCTTTCAAAGGGGGGCAATTTGTCGGTAAATGCCTGTCCGAAGCATGGAAAAATTGTAGATATTGAATAAGCCTTAAATTTTATAAAAATTAAAAATTATTCATTGGAAAAAATCAACGAACAACTACTACCAATTTTGTTTACAAAAAGCGATTTGCAAGCATTCACATTGTTATCAAATATAGGTAGTTGCCAAATTATTATGGGAAAGTTAATGTACTGTAACGTTTGTGGTTGTAATTCGGAATTTCCTTAACAAAAGACTCTAAAAGGCTTTTAAAATAATATCAAGGAAGTGTATTTGCATTTTTAATGTGTAATAGAAATAAAAAATGTACCTGGCTTAAGTCATACATCTGTGGACATATTTTTTTGGAGAAGAAATATTACTGAGAAAAATGTATGAAAAATTATATCGGACTTGATAGGAAAGCGTTGGGAAACAACTTTAACGAATGTCGAGATGTTGTGTAACAATTTTTCAGAAAATGTTCGAGACTCTCTTGACGAAATTTGCCTTATTAATAAAATTTGCATTCAACCAGACACCAGACTTGTTGTAAAGGCACAAAAAAATACGCAACGAAGAATATAACAGATTTAAGTTTACTAATAATATTATAAAAACAAGAGAAAACAGGCGGTCAGTGTATTACGTCGAAAAAAAAAATATGAAGACAAAATTGACAAATGCAAAGGAGACAGTAAAAAGATGTGGCAAACTGAAAAAACATTTATTTGGACAGAAGAAAGACAATCTGCCAAAATCAATTCAATTTTGAAGGTTATTTCGGGCCACCTGCAGAAAACTATTAAATTATTAGCTTCGTTCGCGGTAACAATCCTGTACCGATTCCGAACCTGGATTTGTGTTGTTTAAATGTTTATGTATTATAGTAATATCATCCGTGATCTAGCTGAGGGTATAGAAGAAAACGGCTTACTGCTAAATGAAAATGAACTTGAGGTACTAACAAAATTCCAAGAAATAACTTTAACTCAGTTAAAAAAGATTTTGTGACGTTGGATATGACAACTGTCATTTTCATTTTAGTTTTCAAGTCTACTATGTTGAAATATGGTAAAGTAAATTAAATAGATACTGTGACTAGAATATTTTAAATCCAAAAATCTGGATAGGAGCTGAATTTATGCTATTAAAACAAGTATACCTTTTTGTTCAAATTTACAGGGTGTATCATAAAGACTTGAAAAAAATTCCAAAAAGGCCAGGATTAAAAAAAAAATACTTTTTTTCATCCAGTAAAGTGTAGGTGACGCTTTCTTTATCTAATCTCAAAATTGATCGCAAACCTCATCCCCACTGTCTCAATAGGGAGTTTTAGCAAACAGCCGCTAACCATCCGCTAACGTTACCTTAGGGATAGACTGTAATCTACTCCGTTCAATCTTTATGAAAAAGATCACAATCTAAGTTTAACGTAACGTTAGCGGAAATCTTACGTACATTTGCTAAAACTCTCTATTAACTTTGTATGCGGCAATATAAAATTCGAATCAAATGCTTGCAAATGCTTATAGCCCAGTACAGGGGCGCATAAACGGAAGGGGGTAATGTAATGGGGGTAAGTCTTCCTCCACTACACCTTGTGGTGGAGAAGGAGGCTATGGCGGCAGCATACAGGCTGTTTACCAGAGCTGGGCACGAGTACTGAATAAAATACTCGTAAATTGTACGAGTACGAGTACTCGAAAATTGTATTTATAAGTATTTTATTCGTAAGTACTTTTATAGAGACAGTTTACGGATACGAGTAGTAATCGTGAAAATACGAGTAAAGAATACGAGTAGTTTCACAAAATTAACCTAATAATTAAATAAACTATAAAAAAAAAACAAAGAAAAACCACTATAATTTTTAAATAAAAATAATCTTTATTTACCTAAACAAAAACAAAAAACTATTCTAAAATAAATAAAATACAAAAACTTTGTTTAAAATATAAATAAAACAAACATGGTCAACTTGACAGTAAATAATTAAATACAGTTTTTTAAAACTGGTATTTTTTAACTTTGTAAAAACTCATCTTTTTGTTATCCTACTTTATCGTTATCGTGTTAAAACAAATCAATATTATTTCGAATTCGCCTTCAAACGCTGAAACAGAAAGATGGGGTTTCTGTTATTTTAAAAATTTTTAAACTGTAATCGTCCCTATGTGTTTAAAAAAAAAATTTTGACTGCACCCGAAGATGGAAACAAAGTTTTTCGAAACATATATAGTGCTGTGCTTACAATAGAAAACAAAATTATTGACCGAATAAACCAAGGAACTGTTTATTTATATAAAATTCTGCTACAGTCAGGAAATTATCCTTATTCAAATTAACGAAGATTTTGTATGGAGACTAGACGTTTAATATTTAGCCGTTCTCGTAGGAAACACATTCACACCACCACAAAACACCAAAAATAATAAAACGTAAAACGCCCAACGAATTGCTTTTCCCAATATTCCCAACCCAAATCAGAGACCGCAGCCCGAACGCAACCGAGGCCATTCGTGATACTGGCGATCGATAGTAGAGACTGGCAGTTAACATGCCATGAACAAAAAATGCCGACTACTCGTAAAATAATACTCGTATTTTACAAGTACATTCTACGAGTAGATTTAAATTTACTTGTAAGTACGAGTAATAAGTACTTAAAATAAAAAATACTTATAAGTAAAAATTACGAGTAGTTATTCTACTCGTAATCGAAATACGAGTAAAAGTATTCGAGTACTTGCTGTTTACTAATGGATTTGGATGGGAACTTTCGCGAAAAGGACACCACACAATGATATTAGAGAAATTAAAACAAAATCCGGTACTAAGAATGCCATCGGATAGAACGCCCATTATTCACGACTTCAGGAAACCTTTCGATATTCAAATACCAGAAAGGGCCAGAAGCCGGGAAAAAAGGGAAAAACAAAACGAATCAATCTGGTATACAGACGGTTCGAAAATGAAAAACAGCACAGGAGCTGGGATCTACCATGTGAACTCAGGGAGGACAATTAGTTTGAACCTGGGGTCACTGACAACAGTCATGATAAATGACTCTCTTAGAGATAAGAGGATCTTTATCATGATAGTCAGGCAGCCCTTAAAGCACTGAAAAGGGTAGAAGTACAATCTAAATCAATATTTGATTGCCAACAGTCCCTCCAGGTCCTGGCAGAACATAACAAGGTCACCCCTGAATGGGTGCCAGGACATGAGGGAGTGTTTGGAAACGAGACAAGCGGACCTCCTAGCAAGGAAGGGAGCGAAAAAAACTCTTATTGGACCAGAACCCACATGTGGTATCTCATACCAACATGTTAAATGTGTGTTAAAGGAACAAATAAATAGAGAACACCATAGGCTCTGGTTGGAACTTCCTGGACTTAGACAGCCCAAAAGATTAATAGAAGGGCCATCCACGAGCAGACAACATCAACTGCTAAACCTTAGCAGAAGAGAACTCTAGATCGTAATAGGACTCCTTACGGGACACTGCGACCTTAGAAGACACCTAAATCTCTTAGGGATATCTGATAACTACCTATGTAGAATATGTGAAGAGGAGGACGAAACTCCTATTCACATACTATGCCACTGTCGGAACCTTAAATGGGAACGGGAATGGTACTTCGGGGTACAATATCCGGAACCTGAACAAATCGCGAAAGCGCCCATCAGACATATTCTTGAATTCATCAAGAAAATCAATCTGATGGGATAGAAACTGTGAGGGGTACAATAAGCCTAGAGCTTCAGTACAAGTGAGCCTTGAACCACGCCCTAATTCAGATAGATAGATAGAATGGGGGTAAGTACCCCCCATATATAAAATAAACATACTAGTTGTTGCCCGCGGCTTCGTACGCGTGGAGTCGTGTTTTTAATTTAAAAAAATGCACGACTTAAAAAAAAAAGGAGCGATATGTTCATGGTATGTATGTGATAGTATTATAGATAAAAGTTAAGTGGAGTATTCTAATATTTAAGTATATTAATCTAATTAAGAATCTCTTTGTATACCACATTTCTGGTACGATTCTCATCTGTAAATATCACCAAACTGCATGCAAAACTCACTCTCACATAAAGCTGTCCGTGAGAAAAGCAGTCCTCCCTCAGGCTGTCGGAGTGTCGGGATATCGACATATTTCGTTTTTATCAATTCTTTTCTCATATTTTTCATACCATATTTATTTTTATTTATTTATTTTTATTTATTTTTATTTATTTTTATTTATTTTTATTTATTTTTATTTATTTTTATTTATTTTTATTTATTTTTATTTATTTTTATTTATTTTTATTTATTTTTATTTATTTTTATTTATTTTTATTTATTTTTATTTATTTTTATTTATTTTTATTTATTTTTATTTATTTTTATTTATTTTTATTTATTTTTATTTATTTTTATTTATTTTTATTTATTTTTATTTATTTTTATTTATTTTTATTTATTTTTATTTATTTTTATTTATTTTTATTTATTTTTATTTATTTTTATTTATTTTTATTTATTTTTATTTATTTTTATTTATTTTTATTTATTTTATTTATTGTTATTTATTTTTATTTATTTTTATTTATTTTTATTTATTTTTATTTATTTTTATTTATTTTTATTTATTTTTATTTATTTTTATTTATTTTTATTTATTTTTATTTATTTTTATTTATTTTTATTTATTTTTATTTATTTTTATTTATTTTTATTTATTTTTATTTATTTTTATTTATTTTTATTTATTTTTATTTATTTTTATTTATTTTTATTTATTTTTATTTATTTTTATTTATTTTTATTTATTTTTATTTATTTTTATTTATTTTTATTTATTTTTATTTATTTTTATTTATTTTTATTTATTTTTATTTATTTTTATTTATTTTTATTTATTTTTATTTATTTTTATTTATTTTTATTTATTTTTATTTATTTTTATTTATTTTTATTTATTTTTATTTATTTTTATTTATTTTTATTTATTTTTATTTATTTTTATTTATTTTTATTTATTTTTATTTATTTTTATTTATTTTTATTTATTTTTATTTATTTTTATTTATTTTTATTTATTTTTATTTATTTTTATTTATTTTTATTTATTTTTATTTATTTTTATTTATTTTTATTTATTTTTATTTATTTTGATTTATTTTTATTTATTTATTTTTATTTCACCACAGTTTCCCCCCTTAAAATGTGAAAATCCAAAAACCCTAAAATACTTATTTATTTATGATGAGTAGCTACAATTCCAATTTTCCAGTTCCTACCTTTAAAAAAATTGATACTTCAATACTTATTAACTTTAACCTCCCCCGTTTCCCCCTTTAAAATATAAAAATCCAAAAATTCTGAAATACATCATTATTTATTTATGATGAGTAACTACAATTCCAATTATCAAGTTCCTACCTTTAAAAAGTCGATACCCATCTACAAACTTTCACCCCCAATTTCCCTCCCCTTAAAATGTAAATATCCAAAATCCCTGAAATACCTCATTATTTATTTATAATGAGTAGCAACAATTCCAATTTTCAATTAAAAAATCTGTTCTCAGATACAAACGTTTACCCCCCATTTCCCCCTCTTAAAATGTAAAAATCCAAAAACTTTGTTTTACGTCATTATTTATTGATGATGCGTAGCTAGATTTCCAATTTTCAAGTTCGTACCTTTAAAAAATTCGATACTCCCATAAAAATTTCTCCCCCCCCCCCCCCCTTAAAATGTGATGTTTATAAAATCCGTTCTCAGTGGGTGTCTACGTCGAGAAAAGAGTAACTATGCCAAATTTGAAGTCAATCGGGTTTATAGTTTTCGAGATTGGTGATGAGTCAATGAGTGGCATTTCGGTTTTATTTATATAGATAGAAGATAAATAAGCATTATATCAATGTAATCATTTTGAGTGCACTTTTACAAATAATCTCCTTTACTTAAATTTTCCCTTATAGTTTTGTTTATTTAGGCAATATAATGTATACATACACAAGTATATAGATATGAAGTAATCATTATTAAATAATATTATGTAAGCTATTTCTAATATTCATTTTTTTAATTCTTCAATTTGATATGATGGCTATGTGAAAATCGAAAGATTTTTTTTTTTTTAGTTTTTATACAAATATGTTTAAAACTATTCAGATACGAGGGATATATTGCAGAAAGTAAATATAAATAAATTAAACTATCGAGCAAGTATCGTTTTCAGTATGATCTGTATTTAAATATTTTTTAAATATACAGATCGTGATACGGATCTGATAGTGAGTATTGCATTATTATATTTCTGTCTGTTACGGTGGATTACTATGACCTCATATCTGGTCGACCGGCCATCTTGCTTTCTTACATTATTACAGGCAATTCCGATTTTTCACTTTTCCTTCTAAGCAAATAAAGTAGAAGAGTCTTGGTATCCGACAATTGCGTTTTATATGGCAGTTTTTTCTGTCTGGATTTATTTTAATTAACGTTAAGTAATATAAGGGCCGATCTTTTCACCTCTGAGTAAAGTTACATGTAGGTTTACTTGACAGATTAACAAACAATAGCCCTATAGTTTAATTAGCAAGAAGTGACTTTCAAATTTACTCAGACGTAAAAAGACTGGCCCAAAATGTTTTTTTTTTCAGATAACAAATCTTTATATAAATTGTAATAAGCACTACTAGTTCATTCAATCTACATCTGTTTTCAATACTGAATATTTGATACTAAATAAAGCTACAGACTGTTTACTTTAAAAATAGTTTAATTATTTAAAACAGTTTATATATAATTTATTTGCACTACGTACTGATTATTTTATATTCAAGCACTATTTTTACTTCACACTTTTAATTTATTTATGCATTGGAGGTTATTAAGAAAAGTATTAGGACTAGTGAAAATTGATGAAAATAAACATGCAGATAAAGAATTGACCAAGATCTAATTAAAAAACTGACAATGAGTAAAATTGCTATATTGTTTGGAGGAAGAAGATCATAGAGATAATAAAAATAATAATGAACTGAAATCCAACAGGAAGAAGAAGAAGACAGGAAAAACCAGTAAACGAACTACATACAGGCTGGATAGGACATCCTGTGTGGGTTATATTGTGAAAGTAGTGGTCGTGTTATTGTATTTCTTTATTTTAATTTATAATAATTTTGTAGAAATTAAAGGAATACTTTTTCTATCGATTATTCTAAACTTAAAAAAACAGTTCTGTCCTGACAAATGATTTGCATTTTAAAACGAAAAAGCCTATTTTTATAAAACTAGGCGCGCAATTTGCAGATTCAGAGACCACATTTATTCGCTTCTAGAAGTACAAACCAGAAGTACAACAACTACCACTACTAAGTCTAGCGTGAAAGTTTTAACATAATACAGTTAAACTTTTTCATTTCAAAATGCTGTTTTATTGAGAACTTTCTTTATCGAGAAATAAACAAAAGGACAAACAAGTCCGTATACGAGTCATTAGGTAAAGGTGACGAAGATTAAGGCTTTTAAAATGACATTAAAATAAACGCGTTTTTTAACGGATTTTTATGGTAAACTTGTTACAGGTCATGGCTCGCTTCTGTTACACAAATTTTAGTGTTAAAAAGTGAATTTGTTACAGCCAAACCCACATTCCTGATCAAATAGTTCTTTTAAGAGGAAATGAATCAGTAAAATTTAAGAAAATCATATTATTGCTCTTGTTTTCACTGGTTTTTCCTTTTATTTGGAAAATTGTCCGTATGGAATACTATAGGTAAAAATGAATAGATACCAGGTCAGTCATACTTGCCTACAATGGCCTTTAGAGGGCATCTCTCGATAACAAACTTAACTTATCTAATTAATTTAATGCCTGTCAAACATCATTCTTTTCGGATCTATTATATCACTAATCCGTAATATATGCCTATTATTATTACACTTTTCTACATCAAAAAGCAATTTGAAACAGTTCTTGTAATTGTTTAGAAATTTGATATGTAGTTATAAACCACCGATCTGTATGATTACAGATCAGTGAAAAAAGAACAATATTATTCTTCTTAAGTACAGAAGGAAATTTAATTGAACTTTCTAAATAACAAAAATTGTGCGATGTCAAGGTTTGCTAAACAAAAATTTATTTGAATAATTTAAAAATTCGGTAACTATTCTCAAAAATCCCCCCACGAATTATTGAGACCATCCCAAACCCCAAAGGTAAAAACAAATGTTTGGAAAAGAAAAGCTAGCCGCAGCTGGGTATCGACTCTAGACATCCTTGTATACTAGAACAAGTGTCCATTCAACTAGACCATGAACGACAGTCACCGCTGTCACCAAATGTAACAACCAACTAGCGCCTAAAGTCCATTTGTAACTACTAATAGGTCTTTAGCTAATGGTGTTAATATACTATTAAGGGATTAAAATTATTTCTGCAGCTGCAAAAGAATGGGGTAATCATAATAAACCACAAATTAATTTTTTTTAATTCATCCAGTGAATTTTTTTATTTTAAAGATGGTTGGTTACCTTTACCTAATGGTAAATTTTTGTAATTTAATATTTCTTAAAAGTCTTGAAGGGATCTACGTTAATAAAAACAATTATGCTGAAATGCTGGAGGCTGGTGGTAATCCCCTACTAAACTAAAAATTGACCCATAATAATAATAATAATAATAATAATAATAATAATAATAATAATAATAATAATAATAATAATAATAATAATAATAATAATAATAATAAAAAATAATACAATATAATAAAGTGACGCCTATCTTGGATTTGTTGAAACAAGAAAATACAGAAATAACAAATGTATTGATTTCTAATTTTTTTTAAAAAAGTAATAGATTTTTCCTCTTTTCTTAAAAGTCGTAATAACGTACTGATTAACTTTTTAGTAATAGGTTTGTTACAATTTTAATAGCACCGGCAACACTGGCCGTTGCAACACAAACACCCTAAAGGTACCATTTCGGTAGGCGCGACAGACGACCGCCGACGCGACATACGACCGCCGACGTGACCGAGAAGTGTCGCTTCACATCTAAAATACATACAATTATATGAAACACATTTCGCACGGCGCGACACGACCGAGAAGTGTCGTCCTGGAAACACATCTCGGTGCAAAGCTTTGCTGCGTATCGCACTCGAGGTCACTGTCCTTGGCATCGCTTTTTTTTGGGGGTGATTCGTTCGGAAATTTCTTTCGATCTAGGCAGCGTTGCCAGATTTTAAAACAGTATGGGTAAAAAAAACCGTAGATCTGACCAGTAGATTTTAATACAGGGGGAAATAATTAAAATTTGCAGTGTAGTAAATAAAAAAACAAGTATATAAGAAACGAAAAATAAACTTTTTTCGACCCAAATTAGAAGGTAAACAAAGAATAAATACAAATAATAACATTTTTAATATATACTTAGCGTACGGAAACAAAAACAAAAACAATGAAAAATAATAGGTACCTACTTCTTTTAGATCAGTCTGAATCAGATAATTCAAAATCGTAGTGTGCATGTTCTTTTTATGATGCCCTATTAATTCTTTGTTTCATTTTAAATAAAAACAATGATTATCTTGATGTTTTTTTTTATGGAGCCAACCTAGAGTAGTGGATCCTTATTAAATATTCTTTAACCATTTGCTGAAGAATGAGGCAAACATAATAAATTAAGAACAGAATTTGCTAGAGACAAAAACAGTGGATCTACGTGAAAACAGTAGGTCTGGCAACGCTGATCGTTTCTTCGAATGGTTATCCTGTAACTGTCGCGCGACACTTCTCAAGCTTGCGAAATGCACCAAGCGTAACATTTATGCATCTGTCGTCCTACTCGACCTTGGGGTCGCATCAGTGGTCGCTTGTCTCTTGACGCGCCTATCCAAATGGTACCTTAATTCACACTTACAATTCCTTTATCCGCCCCGTTGTCGAATACAGAGCTGTACCCTACGGCGTACTTACCACACTCCTGGCCCAAAAAATTCACATTCAAGAGGTATACTCAGACGTTGCCAACTCTCCTATAGCTCTCCTAGCGGAGAAGTCTTCGAAAACATCTCCAACACCTCCATCTTCACACGTTTCCAAACCCTCAGGGGCCCTATTCTCCAAGTTGAACGATGTGAACATTCCACTGTGGGATGTGAAGTGTCCTATCATCAATTTCTTCTCTCGGTCATCGTATTCGGTATTCTTGAATCATTCACATTCATCCAAATTTATGTTGTGCGTTAGAACTATTTTAGAAGGCACTTTACTTCAATTTTTTATTATTTTTTGACAATTGTAATAACAGATTATATTTTCCATTATTTTCTATTAAATCCCGTGCCAAAAGTTTACTAGACGAACATTTTTTATAAATATTCAGTAACTAAAATCAAAAGGATCCTCTTTTCTTAAAAAAAATATATTTGGTCGATTGGTATCTTCTTCCGCTTTAGCAAGATCATTCAAAATAAGAATATAAATAAGAGCTTCGTCCACATCCATTTTAATTAAAAAAGTGACGTTTTGATAGCGCACGACAATGACAGCTCTTACCTATGAATGACAGTTCTCCCGAAATGATGCTCTTCTACTGGTTTTGATTAAGAGAAGTACGTTCGCTCGATTCTCATGCGATGTGATCATTCACTTCAATTCAAGAATACCACTCACACACTTTTTAAGAGAACGGTTGTCCAGTTCCCATGAAATGATCATTCTCTCAACTGGAGAATATCCCCCCCCCCCAGGAAACAATACGTCTCTCGTACGCTGAAAAGCACCAACACACACTCACAAGATACACTGCAAACCCCATTGCGCCCACGTCGACCCCCACTCTTTTGAAAACCGAAAAGTAAAATGCCGCAACCTTAATCTAGTTATATTAAGAAATTTAAGTTTACTAATTCTAATTTTTATACATGTAAGTTTATTTAAACTTTTCATTTATTTAAAAAATATATTTCAATTTAATCCGTGTCATAGAAACTGTAATATTGTATAATTTAATTAATTTTGGTTATTACATTTTACCTACCAAGTTTTATGTTGTCACAGTTGTTAACCTTTTCAATATAGAAGGTATGATAAATAATTTTACCAAGAAAATATTCCTTTATAAAGGAAATATTTTTTCTACGACCACTATCAAAAGTAGCCTTTTGCGATTTGAAATCCAACCGCAAAGGTGACGTTTTCCGCGATCTGACATTATTTGACAGCTTTGTTGTTCGCCTAATTTAAATTAGGTATAATATATTAATATTTCTTTTTAATAAATGAATTTAAAGTTATTTTTACGTAGTTAGGTACACGTTTTTTGTTTTATTATCTAAGTTAACATGGATTTTGAATATCAACTACTTTTTTCATGATTAACGTAAGATATAGGCAACTCATTATACACTTCGTGCGACAAAATTTCAGTTTTTATATCTATTTCTTGAAATAATTTCACAGTAGAAAAAATCTTGTGTGCATTTTGAGCGAAAAGTTCGTATCCCTTTCGATAGATTGCCGCGCTCCGCTACGCGTCCCGCGGCCAACTTTCTGTCTCAAGCGGCAAAGCACCATCACTTGTCGCTCTTAATACACAAACTAATATTTGCTATTTAGGTACTGAATACCATTATAATTTACAATATACCAACATCAAATTTCAAATGAACGTATTTTAATGATTTAATTTACATATAAATAACTCAATGCTAATAAATTTTTTTTCAATAAAATATTAAAAGGTTTTTCTTTTAACATTTCGTTTCAGTTGTAAAAAATGAATAAAGAATGCATTTTACACCGTCTGTCTGTCTATCTTCTATTTCTACCTGCTGAATTTTGCCAGCTGTTTGCTCAAGGGTACCAAAGTAAAGGTCAAAGCTCCAATACCGACATTCTCAAAGTGAGTTTCTGCCATAGGCGCCAGTTAAAGGGGTCAACAAATTGCCTGCTAAGAGTACGTATTACATATTTGAATGCGTACACGTCCGGTAAATATACTGGGTCTTCTAGTAGTAGCATTTTAAAACATTGTTACTAAATTAAAACTGTTTTGCAGATTATTTCTGTAAATAATAAAAATTCAAAAAATTTGTGCAAAAACACTACTAATGATTATACTGCCTTCCTAAACAAGAAGGCAAAATCTCAAGTTTTTTGTATGTTTGAGTTAACACAGGTCAGTATAATATATAAGGTGTTATTCAAATAAATGTTTATATTGAAAGAGACAAGAGTGTCTGACGTCCAAAGATGAATGGCACCAATTTTATTTTAGCACTAGATTCTAAAATTTAAAAATGAAGTCAAAGGATCCTTTTTCCGACTATTAATTTTCATTAATTTTAATCCAACGACGAAAAACTACTAGACTAATCCATTCATTTACACCAGTCAGAATGCCTGTGACTAGGCGCAGATTCTGTCTAGTTATAGTCAAGTATTCGTTTGCTGCAGTGTTGTCAGCATAGCTTAAGAGCTCATGCGTTAAAACCATATCAGTCAGTTTGTCAATGTTAGTAAATTATAACACAATTAAAACACGTGGACGAATGTGCGAATGGGAAAGACGAAGTCAGTCAGTCTGAACAAAAACTTGTATAAAGTAGGATGCGCAGATACTCGTTTTCTAATAACACAAGTCGTGCGCATAATATGTTACCAGCATATTTATGATTTATCAGAATTTATGACTGACAAAATGAAAAACTGGTTTCATATATTGATTTAAGTTTTTGTTACAATATTAATGGCAAAAATAAATTTTAATCCAAGAAATTTTGATTGAACGCAATGAATAGGTTAGATAAATAAACACGATGCAGCATATAATACATACATGACAAATGAATGCTTGAGATGTGGAATTCGCATACTCATTCATTTTGGGACAATCCACAAGCCAGCAGCCAGCAAACCATCAGGACAGGGCTCGGGGCAGGGTCATTAAATTTGTTAGAACAGTGTATGGCACGTTTCTAAAAAAGGTGCGTATAGATATAACGGGCCGGGCACGGACCAACAACGGGCACAGGTTCGTAAAATTTGTACGGTGTCGTACATCTACCGCGCGATGGAAAGCAAACGGGCCTACTTCGATCCCTATTTGGCACGGCCCGTGGTAGGCCCGTTGCTTTCCATCGCGCGATAGATATACGACACCGTACTAATCTGACGAACCTAAGCTCGTTGTTGGCTCGGGTGCGGCCTGTTATATCTATAAGCACCGAAATCTATATATGTTGGAACGCTCAATTATCAACTGCGCAGGAAGGAGTCTGACGTTAGTGATCTGTTGCTTCTGATCGCTTTGGGAACAAATCTGATTTAACATGTACATTTCGCTGTGTGACGTCAGCAACGGACTATATGTTTCATTGTGTTGTGTGTACGTTTAAAGATGGGTTTCTGGTTATTTGATAGCATTTGTCTTTTTTTTTAGACTAACTCTTTTTACCAGAGAAAGTTTTAACATTATTTTTCAAATTAACTGCGAAAACATACTAAGTATTGTATAATTTTGTACTCATTGACCGTTCTTTCGTTAGGTAGCAAAATAATTGTTTATATCTTAGTTCTTTTAAAAGGCATGGCCAAAGATAGAAAGGTCGTCTAATATTTAAAGTTGTTTTATCCCGTCTTATGAGGTTAGAAGTGGTTAAAATGTACCACAATCATGGTGCTCTATTTATTTTTTGAGAAACTTGTTAAATTGTATATTATTTGTAAAATTAATACACTGTGCAAAAAGTAAGTTATTGGGTAGTTCCCAACTAGAATATCGAGATGCAAATCGCAGACAGATTGGGACTCGGGTATTAGGAGTCAACTTCAGTGTCGTACTCCTATTTAACATACTTTTTCAAAATTTAATCACTAAATCACCATATATTTATATTTTCTCTTTGCTAATTATGTACATCACTATTGCTATTTTTCTTTGTTTATTATATTTGTGTTGTTTTTCTATATATTTTTTAAAATTTTTACATTTTCTAGTATTACTTTTGAAATTATTCTGTTCTGTAATTGGGATCTCTTCATAGGTTCGTCCTTAGGCTACCTTTGACAGTGGTTTTGACAGAAAGAAGCAGTGCATTGATAGGAGAATACTTGAAAAAATATAATATAATTGTTTCAGATTTTCGTTCTATCTAAAAAAAGTACAGAATGGTTCTTGCATGTCGGAAAATCTCAGAAATTCAAGTGGAGCTATGCCAGCGAATGGTGAAAAATACAAGAATTTACCAAAGCCTTCAGTAGGGACATTATTTATTTATTATATAAATAATTTAGAAGACAAAACTTGGCTAAAAAAGCAACTGTACGCCCATGATCAACTAAGTTTCAAATAGCAATCAATTTGTGGTTTCTCTCTTTTTCAATATACCAATACCCATATAAATTTTACTACCCAGACTATGGTAGGTATACAGTATGGTTCAAATGAAAGGAATAAATTCATTACAATGGAAGTAGTTGGTTTTTCGAAAAAATGCTCGGACAGGTCAATTTTGTTTACTCAAAGCGCAATTTTTTAAATAGAATTCAATTTTCCCCCACTTCACATTTTTGGGCAGTGACGTCATTGACAATTTTTTTAAATAGTAACCCCAATTTTTTTTTCTTGATTTTGATAGAACTTGCAATTTCCTACTCGGAAACATAATATTTGAAATATCTTACATAACAATTTTTTTTTAATAAAAGACATTTAAAGATCAGACACATAAATTTTATTTTGAGAACACAATAAATAAATAAAAGATAATTATTTGTAATTAAGTGCTTAATCTAACAAATTAATTAATAATAATAATAATAATAATAATAATAAAAAAGAATTTGTGAAAATTGTCAATTCTTTTTATTATTATTATTTTTTTAGATGAAGCACTTAATTACAAATAATCTTTTATTCATTTATTGTGTTTCAAAATAAAATAAAATTTATGTATCTGATCTTTAAATGACTTTTATTCAAAAAAAATTGTTATGTCAGATATTTCAAATATTATGTTTCCGAGTAGGAAATTGCAAGATCTATCAAAATCAAGAAAAAAAAATTGGGGTTACTATTTAAAAAAATAGCCAATGACGTCACTGCCCAAAAATGGGAAGTGGGGGAAAATTAAATTCTATTTAAAAAATTGCGCTTTTAGTAAATAAAATTGACCTGTCCTAGCATTTTTTCGAAAGACCACCTACTTCCATTATAATGAATTTATTCCTTTCATTTGAACCATACTGTATAACCGCAATAGGAGGTACATAATACGAGTCGTATTAGTACCTACCAATACGATATGGTCGAGGCAGAAGAACACATTTTTATGTCGCAACAAGTGGTACTTTTGTGTATAGAACCAAGTGGTAGCCATAACGTGAGAAAAATAAATATTTAATAAGCTGCTTACTTAGCAAAGGTTAAAGATCTTAAAGACTTTCTAGAATGCTAATTTTTTAAAGAATTTCGGTTAATTAATAATTATTTAATTGACTCTTCTTTGACTTGTTTTGCGGTGTCTTGTTTTCCCTTCTTCCACCTATTTTTGGAATTTGTATACATTACAATAAAATTATAATTGTGTAAATGATCCAGTCCAGACAGTGCCCTGAACAATGTTTTCTTTTTGTTTATTTTCGGCAGGTCTCTTATTAATTCAGCATTTTATACATGTTTCCTTAGTAAGTAGGAAAGAGAAATGAAAATATTACTTTTATCTTTTATCCAGCTGTCAAACAATAGCTGCCAAACAATAGCTGCCAGTGCTTCCGTCTCGTAGATCTAAATGGGTAGCGACATAGTATTACATCTTGTGTGCTATTTTTGTTCAAAATAGTAGTCGCCATGCCTACCAATTTATGAAAAAATATATAAGCGGTTTTTTTAAATAATATTTTTATCGTGTTCGACATAAAATATTTAAATGTAATCCATTATTCAGGATTTTACGTATTGTATATAGAATACATCGTATGTCGCAACCCTTAGATATACCAAACCTTCCCTTTCGAGAGAAAGAAATCACTTGCAAGGAGTATTATTCAACTGTGTTTCTACAAACTTTTCGAGAGAAAATCACAAGAGCAAACGAAACACAAAAAACGTTAAACTTATTAATATTTTCGGCTGATTTTTAAACCTATTTTTCGAATTTTCCTGGGAATTTTGTTATTAAAATGAATTAATTTTGTTTCATAATATAGGTAGATATTCAATTTGTTCAATATTTCTTTGTCTTTATTCCTGAATTTACAAGCTACGAGTATTTTCACGAACCTAGAACCTATGGTTTGCATGGTCAGCCATATTATTTCAGGTAGGTACTACATGCCAAAATCAGTTAAATGGAATATAAACACAAGTATACCTATGTTCAATTTATTATGGCCTATTGACTTTGCCAGTGCCATTAACTTATTTTCTTAAACTTTTGCTTAACCTACAAACTGCTAACAAAAATGTGGTGACTTTTGACAAAGTTATTTAAAAAACAAATTGTTTATTAGTGTTTAGTATGAAACGGATATTCAAGTCACGATTATAGATCTAAATAACATAATTTTTTACACGAAACGGCTATTTCGTTTTTTAGATTTAACAAGGATATCATAAAATACTCTAAAACAATGGAAAATAGCTATTTCGACATTTAAGATTTATACACTTAAGTGGTATCACTTTTCCTCCCAAGAAATCATTGAAAGTACTGAAACAAAAGAAACATTTATGTTGATGAGTCAAAATAAATGCATCTCTATTTAATTATTTGTTATTGCTAGAGGTCAATATCATAGTATAAACAATATGCAACAGGAAGCTGTATTGAATGGAACATCTTTACTGGAAATATTTTGCCTTGCTCACAACAAAATATACTTATATTCAATTAATTAATAAAAAAATTAAACAATAACTATTATTGTGTTCATAAAATAAATAATCAATTTTATTGCAGTCAATTATATAATCTAAAATACTTAAAATTTTATCGATTAAATTAATAAGGACCAGTAGTATTACAAATGATTATAAAAAAATTATTTGTATCAAATAGTACATAAAATACCGAGTAAAATACATACATTCTTTATGCCTCCATTAATTTTCCTATATTTGTTAGACAATATTCTAGAATTTGTGCATATAGACTGGGAAGTGCCGAACAAAATTAGTCAAAAGTTATTACAAAAGGTTTAATAAATTTTAATATTAGGATAACATCCAAAATACCTACATCTAAAACTCTGCCGTTCCTACTTGGTCATTTATTTACACTCGGAGAAAGCCTGTCAATTGGACACGAGTTGACTAAACATCCAGTTTCATGGTTCATTTTTTCTTTAGTTAATGTTGATGTTAAAAATGCAAAGGCATAGAAAAAAATCGGCAACGTATTGAGAGCAGAGGCGTACGAATTTTCGCGAAAAATAATTCGACACGAGATGACTAACCAGTAAACGTAAAATGTTATAAGCAAATACATTCTAAAACTTAAAAGTCTAATAAAAAATATATTTGTGCTAAAATATAAACTGATTTATAACACCTTGACTTTAATAAATGTCGAAATTGTGTGTATGCTTCATTGACAACAGATTGTTTTTTCAATTAAACTAATACTAATAAAACTATATACAATTATTAAATTAAAACGAATTTAATTTTAAACAATATTCTCTAAAGTTATATTTTTACAATAATTCTCTATTATTTACTATATCTACGAAAATAATTTTCGGTTCACATATCATTTAAATTAGTTGATAATTTCTATTAAAGTACCCACATACCCTAAATATTTAGATATGAATTGGGATACAAATGTAAGCGATTTTGGTTTTTCTCTATAATTTCATAACGAGTTTGATAGCTTCTACATGCCAAATGCTGGTGGATTTTTCTTAGACTTTCAGGTTTAAGAATAAGTATATGATAGCAAAAAAAATGAGCTATAGTTTGCTCATAACACTACGATTACGGGTTAGTCATCTCGTGTTGAATTATTTTTCGCGAAAATTCGTACGCCTCTGCTATCAAAACGCTGCAGATTTTGTTCTCTGCCTTTGCGTTTTTAAAATCAACATTAAAGAAAGAAAAAAAAATGAGCCATAGTTTGTCTATGAAACTGGATGTTTACTATTTAGGCAACTCATGTCAAATTAACAGGCCTCCCCTCAGTTTAAATGACCAGGTAAGGACGGGGAGTTTTCGATATAGGTATTTTGGATATATTCTAATATTAAAATATATTAAACCTTCTGTAATAACTCGTTGAATTAATAGCTACTATGCTAAGGTAATACAAGTTGCCAATCGCATAATATACTGTCATGGGAATGCCTAAGCCGTCCCTGTAGAATGCGACCTTCAGCTCGACTCATTGTCGAAACACTGCTGGCGTATAGACAAAGCTTTATTGTATAAGCTGTGGTATAGAGACAAACGCATTCGAGAGCGTCTAGAAACTGCGAGTACAGAATTGGCTTTGTATAAATAGCGCAATTTCGTCGACGGACGAGTAGTTTAGAATAAAGTATTGGACGGAAAAGATAAATTGTAATAAATAAATTAGAATTGTGAGTTAGTGCCTAAGTATTATATAAATTAATTTGTACGTCATAAATAAATTGTAAATAGTGTTTTAAATAAATAGACTATAAATAAATTAAACTATCATCATAATAAGTTAGGGGTAGATGTGGACAACGAGGTGGTACCCTATCTTTAATGAGTCTCTAATAGGGATCAATATGCATGCCTAATACCTAATGAATTTTCGTTCGCACGAAACTAATATAACAATATATAGCAGAAATCAGTTAATATAATACAGGAATGCCTACCAACATTTCAAATTGAAAGTTTTATTTCGTTTTTTATTTAATTTAAATGTTTTCTTAAAATATAGTTTCCAACATTACTGTTAAATATTTTTTGTGGTATTGCATTTAAGTAATCAAGAACATTTGAAGGACCGAAAGCCACCCAATGAACATATTTGCTGTGTTGCCCATAACAATAATTGGTGACGTCACATTATTTTTCAAATACGAAATTACATATATAATATACCGAGATGTTATGGCTTGAAGAGGACTAGTTACTAGGTAAACATTTCAAAAATAAAATAGGAGAGAATGTACGCCTCCCTATTCTTTATAACTAAGATACAGGATGATTTATCCATTTTGCTCATTTCTTCAATTTTTCATAACTTACCAGCCACACCATATATTATTTACTTAATCACTACATACAGGGTGTCATCGGAAAAGGTAAAATATTCCGATGGGTAGTAGTACAAAAAATGAAAAACTGTTTATGTGAACATAATGTGTCCGAAAATGCATCTAGAGGGAGATAGGAGCTTTGGAAATGTAAAAGTTTTTTTTTTATTACAAAAATAGATAATTTTACCAAAATTTTCAAACTTAATCTAAATCTACTGGCGATGTCTACAAATGACGTTCTACTTCGGAAGCAAAATCAAAGTTGACAATTATTTTCTAGTTCTGATATTTTCCTTTTGATATAATATACCGAGATAATACCTGTTGCTACATTAGCCAAAGAAGTAGTTTATTTCAGGAGAGAAAAGGTCGTTCGACGTTCCTGTGACACGATCTTTGAGTTTTCTCCTTTTCCTTTGTTTTTATTTTTAAATTTGAACTTATTTCATTTTTTCTTAATAACTTTCTATCCAAACTAAATACATTTTCCAAAACTATGTTTTTTTTACACAAAAATTTTTAAAAATTTAACTGCACCGCAGTCCAAATATTAAACACATTACATCATTTTATTCAAATGTTTGAAGATATGAATCCGATAATAAAAACATAAAAAAGTAATAGTGGCAACATCGTTTTTAAACCCTTCAGTTTTTTAAAATAAATGTTTAATGTGGATCCCCATGTGTTCCAATAGAGGTAGGTGACTGTTCTTCTTCGCCAGGAGAATTTGGTTACAGCATTCAGTAGTTTTTTGGCAAAGCTGCACTCTCATTATCAATAGGCACTACGTATACTAAAGTTTTCAAGTGATACTATCAGTAAAAATCTAAAGGATTTAGATCTGTTAACCTTGCAGGCCAAACTACAGGACAACCGGGCGCAACCGAGTTGGGCCAACTACCTGTTATAATCCCCGGTAACCGCTTGGCTATTTTAATCCTTTAAACTCATTAAAGGGCTATGTTGAGTTAGGCCAGAAAATAAAAATTCTTATTTGTAAACATTGTTTATTTCATATAGGTTCAAATACATAATAAAGTACAGGTTATATTATACTATTTGGTGCATATTTTAAAGCAATGCATTGAACAAAATTGAATCTACTTAACTCATTACATTCCAATTGTCGGAGTTTTTCCGATAAATATAATTTTTGCCACATAACTTTAACTGCATTATGAATCGCTAACTCAAAATCAGTTACAACAAAAGAAGGTTTAAAGTAAAGACTTAATGTTTGACATTTTGCATTCAAATAATTTAAGATACACAGATTGTGATTTTGAGGGCAATAAGCAAAAAACTAAAGGTACATAGTGTCCATTTTTGTAACCGTGAATTGTAAAAAACTGTACAAAATATTTGGTCGAATATTGAAATGTACCGTCCATATAAACAGTATCAACTGAACATAAAAAATTAAAGTTGCTTCTGCAACCAAACACAATTATCTGTGAAGGCCTATCGCAAATAGAAAGAAACTCTTCGTTTTTATTTGAACAAGTAAAAACATCCTCTTGATTTTTGGGGAGCGTGGGTATAACAGAACGTCTTGCGGCATAAATGTTTTTTCGCACTCTATGAATGTCGTGCGAGGTGATATCGACACAAAACTCGTTCTTCCTTAATTTTTGATGGATGAATTTTGAGGATTTTTCTGACAGGTCCTGCAATGCTTTCCTTTTAATGCCATTGCTAAGGGCCTGTCATTGAAGAGTGTCGTCTTCCTCATGGTTGTGATTGGCATCACTTTTCTCGTCTATTATTTGGTCACGAAGGATATAAACCTTGGCTGAACACTTGTTTTTTTTTAACACATCGCCATCGCACTTCACCATTGGCAAGAGTATTTGCCTCACAAAATTTAAAATTGCTTATAACTAACAACTTTTTCCCTTTTTCACTAAAAATATATTTAACTTCCATGATCGTAATGTATACTCGGTGACAATTAAAGACAGAATAAAATAGTACTTTTCTATTTTCCTTACATCCTTAATGTATCTACACATCATTCTCCTAATTACTTATTAATACTCCTAATTAATAATTGACAAGGAATTAAAGAAGGTCGCTGGCCTAACTCAACTTCCTAGATTACGCCACCTGCAGCACTGGCCTAACTCAGCTTCGCGGGGACCACCAGATCCTATCCAACGCTCATTAAAAATATAATTCAAATAAGTTCTTACTTCTAATGCATAATGATGTAGTTCATAGTCATGAAAAAAAATACATTATTTGTCTCTCTGCCAATGGAACATTTCCCAACGATATTTTTAATCATATACCAAGAAGTTTAGATATCCTCTAGCATTAAGCCTGCTGGGTAAAAAGAATGGATCAATAAGTCTGTCTCCTAGGATGTCTAGTTCATATGAGAGCATGCGAATTTTCATCCAAACAATGAGTGATAAAGTCCCTGGTCAAAAAATCAAACCTCACACACAACTATTTCTTCACCCTCGTATAATAATAATTCCATAATTTACTAGCTAAGTAGTTACACTATATCTTTAGGAAAAGATTAATTGCCTTTATCTTTATTAATAATTATATCACTGTTGTAGTAGTAGTAGTAGTAGTATTCATTTAGTACCGGTAAAACATGGCACTATGCCAAAGTCGTGACTTACGTTGAGGTGGTCGGATTCTAGCTGACATTAACAAATTCTTGTCGAAAAAACGGTTTTCGTCTTTTTTGCGTGCTGATGGATGCAAGTACCTAGTGGAAGTAATTAGTTCCGTATCAAAGTACCGCTACGACCTCTACAATTCAATTTAATGACATCAAGACTTTGGATTGAGGTGTAAAAGAAAACTGTTTATTTAGATAGAACGACGCGTGACTTGCAAGAGCAGAAGGTGAACGCTTAATAATTATATAATTCGTACTACCAAATATGGAAAATTATTTATTATATACTGCTTACCACAAAATCCGAACACCATCAAAAAATTTATATATTTTTTTAATTTGTTGATATAAAATAATATTAGTATTAAATAATAATAATATTTACGTTTTAAGTAACTTGATACAATTACAAGTAACAAGTATTACAATTCCGAGTAAAAAAAAAACGTAAAGCCTTGTTCAGAGTAGGAGTGGCGCACGTCGGGTCGCGTTGCATCGATGGACGTGACTTATATTTCGCATTGCTGGTGGACGCTCTCACTCTGAACCAGGGTTGCCAACCTGCCTTTACCGATTTACTCTCAAAAACTTTTCCGGATTACTAACAATTACTCACAACTTCAAAATATCAATAGTTTTTTTATATAAATAGTATATTTTGTACTCTTGCACTTTGGTTTGAATTTATTTTACTACCGTGCAATATTGCCAAACATTAAAAGAGAAATTTTCAGAATATTCAAGAGTCAAAACAGATGCACCTTTTTTTCTGTGCATTCGCTATTTTTATAACCAAGTAATATACAGGTTAATTCATAACTATTGAGACATAGGCTAAGGCAGGTTATTTGGACAAAAATATGGCGATAGGACCAAATATACCTTAATAAAATATTGCTGTGGAATAAGATACAGGGCATTAAATTTTTCTGATGTCACTGTGTATATCTATGAATTAATATCAAAATTGGCACAAAGGCGTATTTTTCGACAAGGGATAATATTTTATGTATTATTTCACATTTTGTTACAGGAGGCGCCACGTGAATGATTAGTGATGATGAAATTAAGTGGTAGCTTTTTTTACGAAACTTTTTAATATTTTTGATTAGAAAATTTCACCCGTTTTCGAGAAAAACGCAATTGAACAACAATATTTCATTTATGAAAAGTTTGCTTTGCAGTGTCAAATAATTTGCTGTTAGATAATGGTCTATTTTTTTTTTTTTTATTTGGTGTCATCGGTGTCGACTACTACGGTCATTAGCCTCGTGTTCTGTGTAGACTTTGTTAATGTTTCCCAGCGCCACTTTAGGAACAGCACTGTTAATTAGAACCCAACAGTGAATGGTCGAGTGGGGGATAATGGTCTATTATTATTACTATTATTATTATTATTTAACGCCCTGTATCTTATTCTACAGCAATATATTATTAAGGTATATTTGACCCTATCGTCATGGTATATTTGGCCCTATCGCCATATTTTGAAACAAATAACCTGCCCTTAGCCTATGTCCCAATAGTTATAAATCACCCTGTATATTAAACATCTTTGTCATCAGCTGAACAAAAAACACAGATAAAAAAGATTGGAGCTTCTTTATTAACGGGCCAAATCATAATAAATCATTATTTCTAATACTAATAAAAAAATATACTTTAAAATGAACAAAAAAAAGATATTAATCGACGATTGGGACAGTCCCAATGGGACTATCACTATCGACACGAAACCTAGTGTTGTAAAATATCAAAATCACTTTTACTCTATTACATTGACCAAGCAATAGAGGACGTTGCAATTTTAAAACTATAAAATTGTAATGACTGCTAAAAGTGCTAGGGGGTAAAATAAGGCTTATATTAAAATTTTTAAAACGATTTTGCCTAACTACCATAAATATACCCACGCTGACTTCCCGATTACTCACATATTACTCACAATTGCCCTTTACTCACAAAATTACTCACAGACTAGTAAATTACTCACAAATGTGAGGAATTACTCACAGATTGGCAACCCTGCTCTGAACGTTCGTGTTTGGAAACAGTGCTACCAGATCTCCCACTAAAGTGGTATTTCTACCGCTTTGGAGAGTCATCTACCGTTTTTCAGTTTTAGCTCCCTAAAATACGGCTCTCTCGCTGACGCCCCAAAATGCTGCCACCAGTGCCGCCATCTCTCGGTAGTTAGCGATAATGCGGCAGGCCAACGCAGACCGGCGGCAAATATAAGGATTTATGACATTGATTACAAAAATCCACGAAATATGCTTCCTTTGGAAGAAATGTATTTTGGGGCCGCAATAGCTGCAAGTTCTTTAGGAGGCCCTCAATTATATATACTCTTTTAAAACAAATTGTTTAGCATTTTATATTGAAGGAGTAACTCATATTTTACGATTTCCTTTAACGGATAAACGTTTGCAGGATTTATCATTTTTAATTCCACAATCTGTGTGACAGAAAACAAAAATGAGCATTACAAATATTGCAGCAAAATGGTCCAATTTAATAGACAAAAGTGATTTGCAGCAATTGGATAATAATGAATGACATCTTTTAAAAAAGTATGATCAATATCCTGAAACTCAGGACATTTTTGAAAACTTCATCTGGCAACACTGTTTGGAAACACTAGGTTGTTTTACCGACGACGCGTCGTTCGACGAAACGTTATCTCTTCGGGACGCTCCTACTCTGAACAAGGTTTAAGATATTCGCCTTATTCGTCGATTATAAGCGATCCATCGAATCTATTGACCATTTAATGTTGGTTAGCACCAGAACTTTTAACATACTTCCAGGTCAACTGTAACTGGAAGGAGACAGATAAATACTTGCTTAGCGGTGTCGTATGGTATACAAATGGCTCTAAAACTAACAAGGGAACAGGCTCTGGCGTACATGGAGTTAAATCCAAATGCGACATCATCGTCTCACTGGGAAAACATGATACTGTATTTCAGGCTGAAATACATGTAATCGAATTGTGTGTACGAGAGAATTTAAGAAGGAAGTACAAAAAACAAACCATCCTAATTCTCTCAGATAGCCAAGCAGCCTTAAACGCTCTTAATTCAAACATAATCAAGTCAAAGCTTGTCTGGAACTGCCTTGGAATACTAGTGTGGGTACCAGGGCACAAAGGTATCCAAGGAAATGAAGGCTGATGAACTCGCCAAAGAGGGATCAGATCTACCATTAACAGGACCCGAACCTGTATTTGGGATAAGCAAAACCTCTGCTCGGCAGGCAGTGAACAGGTGGATAACCACAAAACACCAAATTCACTGGCAACAGATAAGAGGACACAGAATCAGTATGCTCATGCCAAGGGGACCAAACCCACGCATGGCTATTGAGACACTACTAACGGGGCACTGCTTACTGAAACACCTTCATGTGATGGGATTACACAATGATCCCACTACGTGTAGATTCTGTATGGAAGAGGAAGAAACCTCATACTATGTGATCTTCGAATGCGAAGCTCTTACTAGGCGACGTCTCATCCTTTTCGGCCTAGAACCGGTAAGAACGCCCCAGGAACACTTGGTAGGGAACCTTTTAAAACTAAACAAAGACACAGGCCTATTCCAAAGATAGTACCTGAATACGGGGAAAGCAGGGGAATACAATAGACCCAAGAGGCCGCAGTGTTCTGGGCCAAACCTAACCCTACCCGCTTACAACCACGCTGCTAACCGCACTGCAGCGGTTAAACGAAATCAGTAAAACAAATAGAAACAGATCAGAGTAATACATCTAGTCAGGCACATCGCCGGGCACCTTCGTAAATTGAAAACAATTTGTTTTTCCGCAGGTAGCTGCCTGAAACTAGCTCCAGGAGTGGTTGTCTCAAGGAAAGACTGACAGTAGCCTGTGGCGACGTGAACACTGTGAACAGAACTGTTATATTTTAGAGCGGCAAGTATTGATGCGCGGCGACCTAAACTGCTCATGCAACTAAAATATAAATATGTAAAACTGAGGGATAACAAAATCATTCAACGTGATCACGAGGTACTTCAGGGTGACCCGTTAAGTCCTCTGCTGTTCAGTTTGTTTTTACGTGACATAGAGCCATTCTTTAAACACAGGTATTAAGGATATTAGCATTATTAAAAAAACAAATTTATTGTTGCATTTTTAGAATTTGTATTAAACTTTTAATATTGATAAGGTGGCAGTTTTCAGGAGGAGAGCAGGGATTAAACGATTAAATATACAAATACGATCATACATATTTTATCTTAATTTTATTACATATTGTTCAAACAATTTAATTACATATTGAATTTAAAGAAAGTAATCTTACGTATTGTATTTTGCGGTAAATATGTCAGAAATTTGCTAAAAAAAATTAAATGTAGGTATTTTTATTTTATAAATTATGTGATTTGAGAGTAGTTTTGTAAATACAAAGGATGAGTTACAAAATATTTGAAGCAAGAAGATAGTGGTTTATTTATTCAAACATATTGAAAGAGTTAGCATGCAGAAAGTAGGTTTTAAGACTGATTGATTGATAATTGAAAAACCGAAAACGACCGACAGAGTAAAAATAGAACAAAGAGGAGGCTGCTTATAGACCGGTGTGACAACCAGCCATGAGTTTGACGGCGTGAACCAAAGAACCAGCGGTAATCAATCCATGGCTGGGCTGGGAAACCATAGCTGGAACGTGAATCCATGGCTGGAACGTGAATCCATGGCTGGACCGTGAATCCATTACTGGACCGTGAAGAATTAATTTATTGTACACAAACTGTAATAAATCGTATGTATCTAAATTACAAAAATTTATTTACCTTCAAAACAAACCTTTATATTAAACATTTAAAAAATCTTTAATGGCTTAAAATTCAAGTAAATAAATTTCTTTAGAAACAAATTAGCTTGTATTTATGTCTTCTATTTTACCGGGCTGGAAATCACCCACAAATCCAGCCCTTATATTAAAAACTTAAAAAATCTTTGCCTGCTTAAATTTGAATTAAATAAAACTTTTTTTATATAAATTTGATAATATTTATGGGCTCAACCTAATGTACATATCAAAATATTTTGCCAGGCTGTAAATCACCCTCAAATCAACCCCTATTCACTATATCACCCTGTATAATGAAGATTGGGGCGTTTACAGGAAAATTATATTTAGCTTTTCTTAATAATTAGTTAAGATCTACCTACAAATCCACCTTTTTACGGTAATTTATTCTGAAACACCCTGTATATAGTCATTTATTAGTTATGTAAAAAATTAGGTAAGAATGTTGGGTTGTTTAAATTTATTAATAATAATTATAATAATTTTAATAAATATAAATAATAATCCCATAAATTAATTGTTAAAACGTCTTGATTAGCTATCCGTTGAGCAGGTTATTCAAAAAGCGAACCTTATTTTTGTTTTCACAATGAACGCGAATATTTATGGAGCATGATAACAACTAGATATAAGTGGCATGATCGCATCTTGAGATATGGATCAGACTTCAATATTGAATTTGTAAGTACCTAAGTAAAACTTTTCCATTTTGTCAAAGACTTCAACTTTTTAATGCCCTGCCAACCGTTACAAAAAACTAAAACACCAAATATTTGTAATAAAAAACTTTGTACTCGTACATATTTAACCCTTTGCGGCCCAAAAGGAGATTTTACAAAATAAATGTATTATTGTTCATTTTTAAAACTATTTAAAACGAAATAAACAATCCTGATCCTGCAGTACGTCCTGTAGGATGTGGTATTCTCAAGATACCAGAGGGAACTAATTAAAAATTAAATATTCTGCAATAAAAACTAGACCGTTCTTCTTATTTTTTGCATTGAACATTTCAAAACAATTCTTGTCGTGTTTGAGGCAAAGCTCGACGTTGCAAGATGAACATTTCCACTGTGTTCTGCTAACATTTGTAGTTGTACTGATGCAGTGAGCCATCTTAAAGAAGTAGTTCTCTGAGGCATACGAGATGATTTTTAAATTTACTCGCTGGTTTTTCTATCGATGGTCTTCCTCTTTCTACATGTTCTGGAGATCACAACTTTAGGAAGGTATGATTGTAATATAGGTAACCAATTTAACATAGTGGTCTCCGAATATCGACAAATTAACTTCAGTTTCTAAATTGTTTTTTCTTTTATATAAAAAATAGTTTATACTAAATAAAGATTTATTTTCATAAATTTGTTTTTAAGTTACTAGACTTCAATTTACATTCCTATGAAGGACTCTCAGCAATGAGTTTTTAATATAAATAGGAAAAAAATGGTTCTAAAGTAGGCCATAACCGACGAAGATACGAGTATTGATCATGATAATTACGTACGGCCCTGAATTAAATCGAAACTTAGAAATAAAAAAAAATTGTACGTAAAATTTACATGAATTGGTCAAAAATGCGTATACTTCGGAAAGCACTTATCTGACCCTCTCTAACCCCTATACGTTCTTTACAATAAACATCACTAAAAAAAGTAGCATGGATCTCTATCCATGACGTAGTTACTACGTTTAATAATTATGCTTCCTTTCTGTACATATGGAACACATCCTCTAAAAAAGTAGTTTTAATTTGAACATCCTGCCTTTATTATTGTGTAAATTGTATAACCTAAATGGAGTTGTGAATAAATTTATATTAAAACTAGAATATCGGATATAAATATGCATACAGGGTGAACTTTAAATGTGCTCCAATAATTTAGGGGGAGATTCTGTATAAAGTGACAATATTTTGAAAAGTAGAAAGCGGGACAAGAAACAAGAATGCGTAAATAATATTTATCAAATAATAAAACTAAACCGTAATAAATTAGTTGTTTATATTAATTTGTTGCAAAAAATATTTCTTTTTTTAATGTACTGGATACAAAATTGTATTGTGGTCACATCACCATAAAAATTGAATTTTTAGGCGGCTTAAATAAAATACTTATAGATTATTTTTTAAAATCGGACAAAATCGGGACAAATGTTAAATTAAAATCGGGACTATCCCCCCTAAATCGGTTCAAAAAGTAAGCTGAAAAATAAAATAGGTGGGACAAGTTATAATTTTAAAAGATATACCTATTTAGTTGTTCCTCTCATAATACTTATTAGGTTCCATTGAGCTCTCGGTAAACTGGCGATATGTGACCAGGAATGTTAATGTTTATTGAAATATCTTGTTATAAATTTTTTTTTTAAATAAATTTGAAAATTCGGAAACAAATCTCAAAAATCCCCTCACGAATTATTAAGACTATCCCCGGACCCCAAATGCGAAAAAAAATATTTATAGATTTGAAAAAAAAAAAAACCGGTCATTGACGGAAGTCGAACCCACATCATCCGTTTTCCGGACGTGTGCCCTTGCCGTGAGGCTATCAAGACATTGACTGTCGATAATGGTAGTTCTAGACCAGTATTTCCCAAAGTGGTCTAGGTGGACCCCCAGGGGTTCACGGGAGACTCGACGGGGGTCTACGTTGGGCGTAATAAAAAATGGGGGTCCACAATCGTAAGCGGGGGTGCATGAAAATTAATTTGGTTTCGATAGTGAAGCAATATACTATTAAACAATTGATTACTCATTTTTCCATGTTATGAAGAAATTCTTGTAAAAAACTTCAACTGTTTATAATATAAACAGTCAACATTTTAGTTACTAAAATGTTGACTTGACTTCTCTTATCAATATAGGCAGATATTTTAAGAAGCTCAGTGACTGTTTCTTGTAAAAACTTGCATATTCCATTTTTAGTACAACGCGTCGAGACTTGTCGTTGCCCCGCCGGCCGCCGTCCCGTCCGCAACGCTTGTTCAGACGTGCAAATTAATACGACTTGTGGTGTATGTGCTTGCAATCTTGCATGAACGTGTTTGATTCTTCACCAATATAAATATGAATGTCAAGGATAATCGTTATTCATTTGTTTCTGGAATTTCATAAAGAAAAGTGTTGGCCAGTGACTGAATTTGTTTCCAGACTTTCGAAAAGAAAAGTAAAGTGAATCGATATTAGTGTTGGCCAGTGACTGAAATTGTTACCAGACTTTCGAAAAGAAAAGTAAAGTGAATCGATATTAGTGATTGCCAGTGTCAGAAAAGTAAGTACCTACCTGCGTATTTGTTATGTGCATATAGTTTTAAGCCGAGAAAGATTGAACTTATCGTCCCTACTTTATTTTTATTACCTATCTAATTCATTTAATTATTGCGGAGTTTTGATATCAAAATATCGTTTAAAAGTTTCTATAGAATTTACAGAAATATATTCAAATATAATAAATGAAGTAATAATTTTATATCACATTAAAATAAGTTAAGCCGTTTTCATCTTAGCGATTTATTGCTTTTAATAATTAGAAACAGTTTGCACTCGGAACTTTGTTTATTTCATAATATTTATAATAATTGATTAATCATATTATGTTAAAATAGCCATATCCTGTTAAGTTCGAAGATTACTAAAACAAAGTTTTTTTATTTATTTACTTACACATTTACAGGTAAGTAATTGATACAAAACATGGTCGAATCTAAGAAGAAGTGTCGTCAGTACAGTGTTGAATATTTAAAATTTGGTTTTCTTCCATCAAAGGCAGACAAACGATTGCCCATATTCCTTTTATGTAACAAAGTTTTGAACAATGACTCTATGAAACCATCAAAGCTGGAAGATCATCTAAGAAGGTGTCATCCTGATAAAATAGGTAGAGATTTGAAATATTTCCAAACATTAAAGGAAAAAATATGAAAAGAGACCCACCGTGCATAGTATGTTCTCTTCAACGTCTGAAAGCAAGGATGATGGCTTGCAGGCATCTTACAATATTTCATTACTTATCGCACACTCTGGAAAACCACACACCATTGGAGAACAGTTAATTTTACCTACTGTTGAAGAAGTTTTAAAAACTGTTCTGCACAAATGTTCATTTCACATACTCAAAAGAATTCCTTTGAGTAACAACACTGTACAAAGACGTATCGATGAAATGAGCTCTGATGTTGAAAGTTTCTTGTGTGATTATCTAGGAACAACTCATTTTTTTATTCAACTGGACGAGTTAACTTTACCTGGCAATGAAGCGTTATTATTGGCATATGTTCGATTTGTTATGGGCGAAGAAATTCATGAAGAGCTACTATTCGCGAAAACTTTGAAGACGGACACTAAAGGTGAAGAATCAATATTTAATGTTTTGAGTGATTTTTTTAAAGAAAAATCGATTCCATTCACAAACGTTATTTCGGTGGCAACAGATAGAGCCCCTGTCATGGTCGGGCGATATCATGGGTTTATAAGCCATCTTAAAAGAATTATACCAGAGGTAATTGCGATTCACTGTGTTATCCACCGACAACATCTAGTAGCGAAAAATTTGAGTGATAGATTGCACCAATCGCTTCAATTTGTGATTAATGCAGTCAACAAAATAAGATGTAATCCATTGAATGCGCGTTTATTCGCACAATTGTGCGATGAAAATGATGAAGACTTCCAACGATTGCTGTTACATACCGAAGTACGCTGGTTGTCGAAAGGTGCATGTTTATCAAGATTTTATTTATTTTTTGACTCAGTTTTAGAGTTTTTGGAAAGTAAAGATCCTGATCAATTTTAAAGCAAACATCGCTTATTTGACAGATTTGTTCAAAAAATTTAATGACCTTAACTTACAATTACAAGGGGACAGCCTCAATTTAATAAAAACAAAAAGTGTAATTTCAGCTTTTCTTGGTAAATTGAAATTCATGAAGGAAAATATAGGTCGGCGCGAATTTTCAGTTTTCAAACTTGTCGCAGGTAGAATGCCTTGATGAAGATATTCAGACATACGTTCAACATTTGATTGCCCTGCATGACGATTTTAAATTCAGATTTGAAGATGTTCTGTCGATGGAAATACCACCATGGATCATAAATCCATTTGATGGATCGGAAGTGGAGAATGTGATATTACAAAAGGAGCTACTCGAGCTTAGCACTAATGAGAAGCTGAAAGTGACATTTAAAAGAGGGTATCAAAAATGTTGGCTATTTAGTTCAGGTGCCTTTTTGATAATAATAATTAGCGCTAATTCGTGACACAGACGTTACTTTTTGATATCTTGTTCTTTAGATCTAATGAATTGTAGATCTATTGCGCCTTTACGATAAAATGTTATTCGATAAAATATATTTTCAATCAAATTAAATTCAATAAAATGTATTTTCGATCAATTTTGTGCCACCCATTAGGAATATGTTTAACTTGCCCATTCTCTCTAAATTTTCTGTTTTGGTAGATTCGAGGATAAATTGCATACCTCCTGCTGAGTTCTAATTTTATTTCCGCCCTCAAGATGAATTAAAATTTCTATTAGTTGGGTTTCACTTAAATGTGCCATAATTATACCTTTTTAGAGTTACTTTTACCTGGTAAATGGTATTACTTCGCTCTACGAATGAAACTGACAGTTTGACTGACATGTCGTTGATCATTTACAACTTGATTTGTAAAAACTGGTTTTTTAAATGAAAAGTAAGTTTTTGTATCGAATATCCTGTTTGCTTCTCTTTGCTTTTTATGAGTAAGACATCATTTGATTGTTTGTAAATTACTTTGAATAAAAGGCGACTTTTATACGAAACTTTCTTAATAAAGGTGCATTCTTAATTTGAACCTTGCAGTTAAATAAGAACTTCGTCCTGTATGCAAATAAATTAAATAAAAATTTATATCGTTATATAGAAGATCAAAATACCTTTCAAACGAGGTACCATATGACAGCTATTTCCGTTTAAAAAATTCAATGATTACGTCAAAAGGCCAACACCGGTGATGTAATCGATTTCAAATGTAGATTGGGACATAAAAATTTTTTTGGCGTGGTCCCGTTGATAAACAGTGACTCAGAAACCGTGACATATCAAATTCCCCACTATCATGTCCCGGTTTCTAAAAAATTATTCGCTAAAATGAACCGGTTAACGTCAAACGTCAATCGTTAACGTTTTAGATAAACGGGATTGTAATCATTTTTTGGCGTGTTCCCATTGATAACCAGTGACACAGAAACCGTGTCAAACTCCATTGTCAAACATGTCAAATTCCCCCACTATCATGTTTCGCCAAAATGAACCGGTTAACGATAACTGTCAACGTTTAGATAAACGAGGTTATATTGTATGTGTATTTAAGAGATATCTAACCATAAACAAACTATGAAAAATCTAAAATTGAGGAGGACTGGCAATTTTTCTTTTAAATAAGCAATTCAAATAGAATTTAGAGACAGCTCTACTAATATAAAAATAATTAACGTACAGGCTATCACAAAACTCAAAATGTCTATTGTCACTATCAACCGTTTGTTCACCACCTCAAGAGGCAGGGAACAGATTCATCACGACGGTATCAAACAATGACGTCAGTAAATGACGTCATAACACTTCCCCTCGAGCGGTTTTCGTCGCAAAAATAATACCGTTTGATCACCGAGAGTTAGCCAAAAATTGGTAATTGGGAATTAAAAACAAAAATTGACCTCTTTCAAGGTTTTTTAAAAATTCGACAGTTTTCGAAAAATCGATTATTAATCAACTAAAAATATAGGAATTTATTACATTTTGAGTGATATTATCAAAGAATCTTACCATGGCAATTTATGTATGAGGAAAAATAATAACCTGGTACAATACAAATGTTTTTATTTAAGCTTATCAACATATTTATTTATTATTTGTCGGTGTTTTTATTAAGAATTATGGCCCATGTCATGACACCTATAAATAGCTTATCAATTATTATCAACATTTATATTATTTTTTATATTATACAGATAAAACTTTTATTATTTTTTGATCTGCTTAAAATATGTATAATTTAGAATAATCTTTTAATGAGGTCAACCAACGTCCGTTTTTGATACATCAACATCACGTCCTGGTCTTGGTGTACGTGGTTTTCCAACGCTGCCAGATCGACAATGTTGATATAAACTATTATAAGTTAATAATTCAACTACTGTTATTTTAATTCTTTGTTTCTTTAGAAACATCATCATGATAATTAATTAATTAAAACTGAATTCGATGTTATATTAATTATAATAATTGACATAAGCGGTTTTGTAAAAGGGAAAAATAAATAAATAGGTAATTTGTCGCAAAATTTTTAACGCTCTGAAACATTGTTAAAATGTTAGTCATCTATATTGAAATCAATCAAGGACATCAGGTGTAGCATCTGGGACATATTTATTATTCTTCATTTCCTGATCTGTTGTTAGAGTACTGTTAAATGTATTTAAATAATAAGTGTTATGGAATAACATTATAAATGAATCTATTGACTTCATTTGTTAGATTAGAAATAATAGTAAAGTTAAAGAATGTAATGCAATCAAAAATGTTTAAATATCAACGCAACGGGTTAGTTATTTACGAAATTTAAGTAATGTGGTTCTTTACAGTAGAAACTTGGGAGATTGCCCTCGAGGTTTTTTTTTAATATGTCCGAATGCACTTAATCTTACACGATTAATCAGCATTTTTATAATAACCTAATTTACTACCAAATTTTAAATATATATTTCACCTGTGTTCAATACTAGTTATTAATATATTCTGCAAACTTCGATATTACGGCTCATAGCACTAACTCTGCTCTATCACCATAGTTCACTTACACAAGCTCAAAAGGTTCGACTCTTTTAAGTCTACGGTCTACAGACTAGGTTCTAATCGATTAAAAGTTGGAGTACTAAACGTATTTTTCATGTGACCGAAAAGTCAAGTACAGGTCAGATTAATCCCTGAGGAGTGAGGAGTACTTCTGAACTTCTACTGTTTTTATTTAGTCACAAAGTTAAGTAAAGATCAGTTAAATATCTGAGGAGTACCTCCGAACTTCCATTTAAAATTTTTGCTTTTGTGATTACAGAAGTTAAGTATAGGTCAGTTAAATATTTAAAGAGTACCTCTGAACTTCCATTTAAAGCTTTTGCTTATGTGATTAAAGAAGTTAAGTACAGTTCAGCCAAATATCTGAGGAGTACCTCTGAACTTATTGATTTCTCTTTTGTCTGCTTAGCTCAAAATTTAGTAAAATCTTTTGAAATGTTAAACAGTATAATTGTTAGCATCGTGCAAGCTTCATGTTCTATACATGTGCTTGGTTTCTAGACGTTGGGTCTTTGGAACCATTCGAAGAGGAGGTGTCTTGAGAACGAGTTCCTTGTCAATCGTGTTAAAGCCATCCGAAATACGGCGGCTGATAAATAGATTTAGCAACGCCAAAAATCTGAAGGGGTCAAGCAGGAGGATCGATGTGACGAGCAATATGCTATATTGCGCCTTGAGCACTAAAAACTTATAGTTTTGTTATTATTCAGGTGTAATATTGTGGAATAAAATAATTATGTTATCTGTGAAAAGTCTGTCTCTTTTATTCAATGTTGGCGTATTTGTTGAGACTCTCCTCATGTCTCTTGAAAACTTTCTTAATTTCTTCTGGAAATGATTCAACTTGAAGTTCTCGGTGCAGGTCCGAACATACTAAGGAGCATTAACTATGTTCCTGAGAATTCAGTTTTGAACTATTTCTGGGCAATTCTAATTGCTTTTTCTGGTACATCCTTCTAATTGTAGGCCATATGTTCATAATGGCTTTAGAACTTATTTGTGAATCAGAACTTTGTTTTGAGTGGAAAGTGAAGAGTGCCTTCCTACCAACCAATATATATATAGATATATTTAAAAGGAGTTGGACATTACTAGTCCTTGGCAACCGCGACCTTTTCAGATCTATTACGAGAAGTCGTTTTTTTTATAATACTCGTATGTCGTCTAGCTTGGTCTTTTTATTAGACAGTAGCTGTAACAGTGGCTCCCGTATGTAATTCCATGTGTTTGTATTCGCCTAAACTCAATCTAGCCAGTCTTTCATACTCGACGTTGATTGATGTTTCCTCTTCTTCTTCACAGAACCTGCACAAAGTTGCTGGATTGATGACACTCATGTGCCTTATTAGGTGACAGAGTCCGGTAAGAAGGCCTACTGTTATCCTAACGATTTGACGTAAACTTGGCCGATGATTTCTTGATGAACTGTTTGGTCTGTCTCAGTCTTGGAAAGTTATTTCACTATTCCTGAGACTTTTTTACATCCATTGTTTGATGGATGCCTAGCACAATGCCTTAGCAACTCCACAGAAGGGTTCGGGGCCTATCATGGCCTTATCTGAGCCTTCTCGTGCTAATTCGTCGGCCTTTTCGTTGCCCTGATATCCATCGTGACCTGCCACCTAGAGTCTCTTTGTTTTGACTACTTAGCTCTGCCAGGTCTTCTAGGCAGTTTTTCACCAGTCGTGATTTGATTTCTGGTGAGATAATTGCCTTTTGAGTTGCTTGACTATCAGAGTAGATGGCAATAGTTTTGACTGATACTTGCCGATTTAATATTTTTCTCTTGCACAATGTTGTATGGCTATTAGTTCAGGCTGGAACACTGTTCCATATTCACCTAGACTCAGCGGATTTTTCTTCGTTGATTTTTGTGCGTCACTGTTTATACCAGATTTGTATGCCATTGATTCTGTTTTGAAGATTAGCTGTTGTTTTGTCTATAGTTGATCCTATTTTTCTATCTCTGGAATGTCATAGGTGTATAATAAATATACTAGCCCAAAAACATTCCCTCTTGGAACGCAACTTGAGTTCAGACCCAGCTAGCACATAACGTTGCCAAGCCTTTCGGCGATGTTGCATTAAGGGAACGTAATAACATTACTGTACAACGTAAATGCAACGTTCATGAGAAGTTGTTGAGGGAAATCAAAACCTCGCAAAACTTCTATTTGTTATTTACCTAGTTAACCTACCGTAAACATTACAAATCTGAATTCAGAACGTTTAGTTTTATGTCAATTGTCACTTGTCAGTTTTTATTGTCAATTGTCTTTTTTAATGGTTTATTTTTCGACATCCAGAATTTATTTTATAAATAATTATTATTTATAAATTCGAATAGATTTGGTAAGGGTCCTCTATAAAATAGATAAATATTTTCTAAACCATTGTCTTTGTTTCAGATTACAATGCCTGATGTAAATTTATTATTTCATTCATTAAGTATCTTTAGCAGTCGATGCCGATGACACCAAATAAAAAAAAACTACAATAAATACAAAGAATTGCAGATCAATCGTTGTAAACCAGAAGATAAACATTTAACCGAATGTCCGGCAACATTTTACACCAAATACTTATAAAAGGTAATTATACTTTATCGAACTAAAAATACATTTTAAAAATATTATTTTTTAGGTTTCCTTCGACATTCTAGGAATTTTAGAAGCAAAAGTAAATACTACAGAAGTGTAAAGAAGAATATAACACCTGAAGTTTTATAAAAAGTGAATCTATAGGTACATGATATGTCAGGTATATCATTATTTTGTTTTTGACATACTCTTTATATTTTATTTAAAAGCTTCGATTATAAAAGTGAGTTGTTGCATAGTTGTAAAAAATTTGGGTGTTTTTGAAGAAAATAACTCGAATTGAGGCAGTTTTAGACACAGTTTGTGGCTACATTTTAAATGATTTATCTTTAAGGATATTTTTGTTTGTGGTGGTATTTAAAGTAAAACCGTAATGATATTTTGCATCCATTGAACCAAAAATGTAATTGCTTTGTTTTTTGACTTGTGGCGTTTTTTGATTGAGCCATCGATATATCTACTTTGGAAATCAAGCATAAAATTTGTAAAATTCAAACAAATTTCAATACACTAACATTGGTTGTTTTATTTAAAACAACAAAGTAAGGCATATTTTTAATTTCTATATAATTTCCTTTAATTAATAATAGGTAAACAAGTTATCAATTTCTTTTTTATTCAATGTATTGAGAAGTAAAATCTTTTTATATAAAAATATAATTTATTCTCTTCCAATAAATTGTCATATTTAGGTTACATTATAGCACTTTATAAATATCTATGCAAAAAAAGTTAAAAGGCTTGATTTAAAAAAGATATATCTCTGCGTCTTAGGTAAGAAATCAGCGAACTTAGCTATCCTCTAGTAATCTAATATAATAATATGTACCTAGTCATTGTTGTATTCGTTTATTATTTTTCACCAATCTAGCTTTATCATCGTTCACCATTTAAGGTTTTAGTGAACCTTTGCAATATTGGTACCTTATTATACTATTTAGCTAATTTTGTCCAATCGTTCAGTGCTTTCTAGGAAGCTTCTTCTATCCCACATGTGTACTTGTGTTTGTGATATAAGGTGTGTTCTTTTATTCAATAATTGTTCTATCAGTGATTGATGTAATTTATCTATTCTGCAGTCGTTTTATATTTGAACTCTTATATTTTAGGTTAACTTAAATGATTGATTATCCTCACCATTCGTCTATCACATATCCATCAGCTTTTAAAGCCGATGGATGCCTTGGCTCATTGATGAACTCACCGCTGGAAAAAAGAATGATTGACACATACAATCGTCTTTCCATCACTTAATTTACGAACGGTTTGCTGCAAGCGCTGGATACAGCACTGAATAAAAGTACACGCCTACACCTACCTCTACTTTTGTGCTATTGGTACTTGATTTCAAGAACATTTTAATAATAAATTTATATAAATATTTTGTTTTATTTGAAATTTTCATGTCTCGATTGAGATTTTACTATAGCCTCAATTTCAGCCTCTCTGTATTACATTACACAATGTGTGTCCATGGATGGACTTAATTATACTTGTAAAAATATTTATTTTAAATTAAAGAAAAAGTTATTTTTCATAATTTCTCAATGTGAATCGAATTTATTTAACAAGCAAGAAATTATGAAGAATTACTTTTTTAATTTAAAATAAATATTTTCACAAGTATAGTTAAGCCCATCCGTGGACACACTGTATAATGCTGTAGATCTAATTCACATTATAACATCAATAGAACGTTTCAGAGCAACTTTCGGGGTAAGTACCGTAAAAGTGCTAGTGTGATGTTTTCCGAACTTCACTTTATAACTTCTACGAGATGTGCTATAAAAGTCTTGCAGTTGCGGACATTCGGTAGTTGCAGGGATAATAGGGTTACATTTACAGTACATTGCATGCGAGCTTAAAGAGCCTAAAATTGCAGCTTATTAACGTAGATGGGATGTTTTTGTGCTAGCTGGGGAGTATACTTTTTCTATTTTAACTTTAAATGTTCACTGTGATAGATATTCTGTAGTTGGATATTTATTTATTTTAAATACTAGGCCTTTACTTTATCGAAGGCTTTTCATATCATCAAAAAATATAGTCAAAATTTGGAGGCTGCTCTCAAGATGAAGCTAAGACTGTAATCATTAAATTATTCCCGAAAATAAATGTACTTATCTCTAAAATATTTTTCTATGTGTAACTTCAAAAAATGTTAATTTTACAAGGAATTTATATAAACAATTTACTTGTTTGTGCGTTTATTATATATGTTAGATTTGTGAATGAATATTCAATTAATTATATGAACAAGACAACAAAAATGTCTATAAACAATTACATGATTACTAATTATTTGAATAATAATTGATACCTTAAGTGTCAATAGTTGTACAATTAATTAAAACTAATTTCACTGGCTGTTAGTTGCATTCATTCATTATTTTTTTAAGTAACTATTATAAAATAAAATAATATTAACTCAAAATACTAATTTATTGTTGACAGTTACATTATGAAACTAAGATAATTGTCAAGAGTAATACCACAAGAGGTGAGAATTTTTTGAGAACTATTTGTTGTTTCTTTGGAAATTTGTATAATTTGTAAGGAAACAATAATGTTAAAAAAAAATCTCGCCTTGCGTAGTATTTGGAAAAATTATTTAACAATATAAACAGAACTTTTATAAACATTTACTTTGTTTAGACTGATGATTTGAGTTAGGAAAACTTTGATGCTTTAGCAGCTTCTAATTTTAGGCAAAGACATTATGCGAATAATTTAATATCAACTGGTGGCAGACAAAAAGGTCAAATGATATCATAATCATGGGGCTATAATAGTACCAAAGGAATTGCCTCAGAATCTACACCAGTTCTGGTAGAAGAAAATGTCGTATATATTTACATACAGGGTGACCAGACGCCATTATTAGGAACTGCGTCAACATTTTAGACAAACGCTTAAACCTGTGATTTTTTATTATTGTTAAATTAACAGTTCTATACGTAAAATCCATTTAGATGCCCTTTTAACGGATTCATTCCATTTGGACTGATGTGAATGGAGGCTTTTTAAAAAATAACGTTTTGAAACTGTTCATTCACGATCACTCCAAATGGATGAGTGAATAATATAGTTTTTTTTGTGTTTGTTTTAACCAGAAATTGTAAAGATGGATGTTGAAATGCTGTTATTAGGTGCAGCTGTGTTTATATATAAAAAGTAGGAAACCTGAGACAAAGTGGTTGCGAGTAATGGTTATCAAAGAAAAGGGAGTTTGCTCATGTAAAGTTAATAAATGAACTTTCGAACAATACAAGTCTCCATAACGCTCTATCACTTCTAAAATAAACTCCCGATCCAATTCAACCATTTTTTTATTGTTTAAATTATTTAAAAAAACTTCGAGGTGCTCTAAAATTCAAAGTAACATGTCAAATTGATGTATTCCACATAGAATTACCTTTTCATAATTTCCTTGTTTAAAATGTATTGGTTAGAGTGACGGGGAGAAAATGACACATACAAAGAAAGTTTGATATTATACACCGATTGATACTACGTCACTGTAACGTATTGTGGTGCGAAGACGTGGCTTTTACGAATTTGAGGTATCAACTGATCAAAAACAGTTCGCGAAAATAAATTTCAATCTACTCATGGCCAGTCAGTCATATTCCACACCACAATACGTCATTCGCGAACTAGACGAGATTTCGTTGGCCAACTTCATACCTTCTGGGAATGACATAAATTTCTCCTTCAAGATAGGTATTTACCATGTATTTTATTTAGAAAAATATAATTAACTTGATTAAATAAATGTATTGCCCAATCGTACTTATCACAAATAACTTTGTTATGATGAATGTGGTACTTAAATATTATGATAGATTTGTAGCAGATGTTTGATAAATGTGATTAAAAAATTTGTTTCGGTTTCAATTATATTTTAATTTTACAAATGATAATGTCAGAAATATACTCTTGGTCATATTTATCTGCTATAAAGACATTTTATATATAAATCAACGAATTCTAAAATTACCTTATTCTATCCCCATGGCTGCTTTAAATAGATCGCAATTATTATTGTCATATTATTTCTCATAAGAATTAGAATATTTATGAACAATGTCATTATTTTCTTCTACATATTTTCATAATTATTATATATTAACTCATTCAAATAACATACATGGAAAAAGTAGGTGTGCAAGACATGAGAAAAAAGGATTTAACGATTAAAAAATCAAAGCAGGTGGCCATTGTTTGCTAATTCGCCACTTATAGAAAAATTTATATGCCTATTTAAATCGGACTCAAGGAAAGTTAAACCATATTTTAAAATAAATTTCATATAACTACCACACAGATAGAAATCTCGCAATTATAATTTTGTTGGTGCATTGTGTCTGCTCTAAGTCTGCGCTTATTTGAATGCAGAAAGTCTGGATTGCCTTCAAATATTTAGAAAGGATTTTGAAATCCATTTTTGAAGATCTCAGTTTGATATCAGGTGGATATTATATAGGAAAACGTCAGTTTGCTTAAATTCTTATGCAAGGATTCAGAGCTGCAGCTAGATGATCTGGGACAGCAAGTGATTAAGGGAATTAAAGGTCCCTTTCTCCTGACTTTCAGCGATGAACCCGCAGGCCCGTAGCCAGAACAAATTTGTAAGTAGGGCATCCTTAAATTTGAAATAGGGCACACGGTTATGGGCGAGTGAGGGTATAGGGTACTCAAAGACGTAGCTGAAGAGGGAGTCGATTTCTATGCTTCTCAATAGTGACATATTTTCAAAAATGCACATTAATATATAATCCTAGCGTAAAAGATTAATGTTTTATTTGAAACAAGACCCATACTATTATCTTAAAAACCTGCCGATAGATGGCGCTAATATCACTATTCTAAATAACCTTTTTAGCGCCTTTTTATCGAGACCAACGATTCCTATTAAGTCAGTAGTATTCCGTCACCTGAAAAATACGTACCTAAAAGTTTTTTTTTGTAGATATTTTTAATATTTCGCATAATGTAAGTAATAGGTACTATAAATCTGAATTAATTCAAATATATATGTATTCAGATATACAGTGTGTCTACTTAAGTTGGAACCATATGGAAAACATTTTTATTATTGATTTTAGGAAAAAAAGTTATTCTTGATAAAAAGTCCTGCATGACCCAAAACTTAAAATACAGTCATCAGATATCAAATTTTTCAAGCCGTATACGAGGTTTGTCAAAAAATATGAATTTTGCTCAAGAGTAAAGTACGTTTACTTTTTTACAAAATCGAAAATTTTCATTTTTTGTATGTTTTATGAATAAACATAATTTTTTTAATTTAATGTACCAGTGTTGAAACTGTGTACATATCAAAAATATATTTAATTTTTTCCCAGGAATAGTGTCTTATTTTTTTTCTAAACTGACAAAACACCTTTTTTATAGCAATGTCGTACATTTTTTATAAGTGCGTTTACAAGTGCTTTTACGAGTGCGTTTAGAAGTGTGTTTAGGTTTGATTATTTCCAATAGTACTTAAAAAGAAAAAAATATTTTAAGGTTTAATTGTGCCGCAAATCTTTAACTGGGTCTCCTGAAAAATCAGTTTTTCTTAATATGTCACTCTTCTTGAGAAGCAGCGAATTATAAAAATTTACAAATCGATAAAACTAAAAGAAAAAACATGATACAAATATTTAGTACAGTAAACTTCGATTTGCCTTGTAGAATTTTCAAGGTATTTCATTGATATCCATTTTCACCGTTCTCTTCCTTTCAAATTCTCATTCAACAAGGAGTTATCCTTTAATTTGCATTTGGAGAGTTTCATTCTGAAAGATTTTAGGCTACTATGCTTCATCAAGAGGAACACCAGACACATTCAGGATACTCGAGCAATATTGTATCTATTTGTCAGATTGGTGCGCAATAATATTGAATACTGTTCCATAATATGGTCACCATACTACACACAGTAATAGACTTGAAAGTAGGCTTTTGAACATTCAAATCTAACTAGAACGTTTTCCACGAATTGTCATAATTTGACACGTGCGCCAAAGTTACTTTGGCACACGCTTGTCTATTTTCATTTGAATAAAATAAAAGAAAGCTAATCGGTATTTTAAAACAAAATGTAGGCTAATCTAAAATATTTTAATCGACTTTCTAATATTTAAAATATTCCAACAGTATTTTCCGTAAATAATTACCGATATAATAAGTACTAAAACATTTTTTCTCTTCGATAAGTAGGCTTATGTCAAATAAACTTACAATATTTGACGAAATTAAATTATTTATTTTATTTTGATGTGATCGTAGAAAAAAGCTTATGTATAATTCGAGCAGAAAGTCCTTTGGCAGTTTCGATAGATTGCCGCGCTCCGCTAACGAGTTGCGCGGCCACTTTCTGTCTCAACTGCCAAAGTGCTACTTTCTGCTCTTATTACACAAATAGCTATTTTAAAACATCTTCTCTAAATTCCGCTTTCCATCCTAAGGAATTGCTTACGATACAAGACTATTACTGTGTGGGGTTCAAAGTTTGGAACGAAGACGACAGGAGGCAAGACTGTTCTTTCTACACAAGTAACTTAATGGCCAGGCGAGTGGCCAGGTGAATTGTGAAGATTTGCTAAAATTTCAATGTTTTTTTTTTTAAATTTGTATTTTTGTTTCCCATGGTATTTATATATTATTTAAATCTATTTTTAATCTTTTGATGCAATTATTTTTCCTTTTGTATTTGTATTTTTAAATTTATTTTTAACATTTTGATCCAAGTTGTCTTTTTATAGTTTTGTTTATACTATCTTTTGCTGTTGCCATGCACCAATTAGAATATATCTGTAGTGTACTGCAATAAATAAATAAAAAATAAATAAATTAAATAAACACAAGACCTATGTAATTCTCTCGTGAGCCATTGGCATTCTTTGAGGCTTGTTTCTGACAGTTAACGTCAAAAAGGTAGATTGACATAAAGCATTTCTGCAGCCGAATGTTGCCACTGATGCAAAGAGATTATACGTATCTGTGAAGGCTTCCCTTTTTGTCGGTATTTTCCAATTTAACCTATATTATCAGCAATTTCGAAACTTGTCGAAGATCCTGCTGTCTTTCGCATCTAAGTGTGTTGAAGTATGAGTTTGTTCTGGTTGAACTTCCTTATCAAGTCGCGGATTTTTTTATACTACCTTAATTTACGTAGTAGTTGGCAGTTACACAATTCGTAATAAGTAAACGATTACAAAGCAATAAAAGACACGATAGCACCCGCAGGACACGGATCTGAATGTGGCTGATGGCAATTGGCGATGAGGAACGCAAGTGCAAGAGAGCAATAATGGGATATAACCACTTTAAACGTAGCAAGTTGCCAGTGTTTCCGCGTGTAGCGTGTTACAATGAATACAATAACCGATTGGCTACTTTTAAGGTAGGGAATTGGTGTTTTAAGGTAGGACATTGTCCCTATGTGCTCCCCTCTGGCTACGGCCCTGTGGGCCCGTTTATAGAAAGACTAGCGAATTCGAATGTAATCGTATTTCTAGTGGTGTTGGAAACTTAAAATTTTTATAGGGTTGCTATTTAGTGTTTTTCTTGTTCAATTAACATAGTACCTAATAATCATTAAGGACAGGAAACCAAAAACAAATTATAGTCCGAATACTAAACGTGTTGTGGTTTCGGCACTGCAAAGCAAAAATGGTTTAAAGACGACGGAAATGAATGTAACTACGCATGACATTACAGAAGAACATACGATATTACATAATACAATAATCGAGACAATAATGTATTCTTTCAAAAACAAATGACAAATTTAAGGTACTCGTTTCTTATTTCTTTATCGATTGCATTCAATTTTGGTAAGAATTTTTAAGGTGATTTATTTTGTTTAGTTAGGTACTTTATTCGTTTTTTTTTATTAAAAATTATTTTCTATTCTAAGTTATTGTTGTAAATAATGTTTGTTATTATTACAAAAAAAAAGGAAGTTCAAATATGAAAAGGGATTTTTTTTGTTGAAATGGTAATTTGGACGAGAGAAACCCTGGTAAGCCAAAGAAGGCAGTCGAGTACCTATTTTAAATCCTATGCCATATTTTTAGGCTGTTATACATTATTAAAAATATTTATGCTCGTTTTTTTAGGGATCGACTGATATCGATATCGGTATATCGGCCATATGTAAAGTGCGATATTGGTATCGGCCTAATAAAAATAATTAAATATTGCAATTGCTAAGAATATTTTAAAGAAATTAAAACAAAATATTAAATAAAAAATAATGCAATTATATTTTTATTTAGAATTAAAAAAAAAAAACATTTAAAATCTAAAAGGAAAAGATTACGTTAAAAAATGTATTTTTTTAATATTTAAAATCCAGTTTTGTTTGACGATTTCTTGTGCTTTCCTATACAGGCTGATTTATTAAGAGTAGCGACCGGCTGTATTTTTTTGAAAGAAACGAAAAAACAGGTCGATTTTTTTTTCAAAGGGTACACCTTTCTATAGCATAATCAACTGTCATATGTCATTCCTCTCCCTTCCGCCTACCTTAACCAATACATTTTAAATAGGGAAAGTGCCAAGTATGAAACATCACCGAAAAGGTAATTTTATGGGAAATTTTGACGGAAATTCAGCAATATGACTGTTCATTGCATTACTTTTACATATTGTAAAGTGTAACACTTTATTTAAAAGCTATTTTTTTTAGTAATAATAATAATATAATAATAATAATAATAATAATATAATAATAATATAATAATAATCATAAAATATTATAATAATAATACTCTCCCTAATTCACCCCCTTACGAGTGAATTTCAAATCCATACGATTGAATTTCAAATCCTTACGAGTGAATTTCAAATCCATACGATTGAATTTCAAATCCTTACGAGTGAATTTCAACCCCCAAGGGACGGATATTATTATTAATTGCCGAGGCGCTGCGGGCCGACTTAAAGGTGATTGATGGTTCCATTTGACTTACAGCCGAGGAAAACCCGGAAAACCTCACCCACCATCATCTATTAATACGGCACACATCAAATCCTATAACGAACCATGCAATTTAATTAAAAATCCACATGGTCTGGTGTAGGATTCGAAACTCCTCTGTTTCTGGCCACAAACTTGCCTATAAATGAATATAAGCGCGTGAGATCTCTACGCCACCGTCTCTATTAATTTAATACCGAGTTCAATACACTATATTATAATATTGTGTTAACTAAATTAAAAATGAACCTAAAATTAAAAAAAAAAAGATTGCATTATTACTAACTTTTTTTGTTGCAAGTGCAATATGAAGATATTTAGATTAATGTTATTTGGTGCATTGGATTACTAATAAAATTAGTTTTCGAATGAAGTGCTACACTTTACAATACCTAACAGTTTTTTAACCCTTTAGAGGGCGTTAAAATGAAAAATAATGTAATGAACAGTCTATTCTTAATTATCCATAAAATTACCGTTTCGATGTGTCATACGTTCCCTATTTAAATTGTATTGGCAACAGCGTACCCAGAATCTGAACCAGAAGAGCAAACCTTTAAAAAAAGCACAATAGTTTTTCTTTTATTTTTTATTAGTTATTAAAAACAACATTCTATAAATTTGTAATACAGTAGTAGTTTCTTTTTATTGTTTTTTCTTTATTTTTATTCCTATTTTAGGTGTATGATTTTTATGTTTTATTGTAAAAATTCTAGGGTCTAGGGGGGCAACAGCAACGCTCGCTGGGTACGCCCTTGTTTACCGGTGAGTGTGACAGATGACATAAGGTTTCTACCTTGAAATAACAATCGACCTCTTTTTGCGGTCTATTTCAAGATTTTTTTTTCGGTTTATGGCCTAGGTGTATGTACCTAATATGCCAGTCTCTGTTTGTTTTTGTATTCTTTATCTTCTGTGTTCTGTTTAGGCTTTGTTAGTGTTTCCCAGCGCCACTCCAGGAACAGCACTGTTAATTAGAACCCGCGAATGGTCGAGTGTGGAATACTTCAAGATATTCTGAGATACGACCAGTCTCCTCCCTTAATGAATCGCCCTATACAGCACCAGCTGAAGAGAGAATAGCTGTTCACTAGCCACACTACTTGGTGTAATAGTAGAAAAATGTCTTATCTTTGTGCGCTCCAAATCAAAGGATCTTCATTTTTGATATTTTTTCTAATTTAATGTAAATTTTAAAGTCACATTCAAGTATCAGTCTTCTTCCTATATTGTGGTGATTTACTTGCTGTCATACCGGTAGATAAGTTCTTCTGAACATCTTGGTACTTATACCTGATTTGATTTCTTAGCAATTTTTGCTAAAGGGGCCACAATAAGTCAATTTTTCCCAAGTTTTATAGTGAAATATTCATAATAAAAATGTATGGCCAGATCGAGGGCCAGATATATCGATACCGGCCCACAAAAAATCGTATCGGTCGATCCCTAGTTTTTTTACAAAAATCAAGGAACGAAGCCAGCAGAACATCTCGATTTTCTCAATTTTTCTTAATTTTTTTTTAAGCACACCATATTTTTAAGCTTTTAAAACAAAACTTTAAAAAAAAATGGTATTTAAAAAATACTCGGTGCTTTTCCTAGGTTCGAAAGAATCCTGTAGAGCACCTCAGATTACATTTTGAGGCTCTTGAAATAGTATTGAATGTTTTTGTCTAAAAACAACTATTCCTCATCTGTGGGCTATTTTTTGGCCTTCGAAATATTATAAAACTTAAAAAATATATTGTGTGCTTTGCTTATTTCGAATTAAGCCTAAAGAAGACTTCAATTTTGTTCATGATTTTTCTAATGACTACGATTAAACAATTGAGGGTCCATTTAATTATTTTTGTAAGTCCTATTACAGTTAGAAAAATAGCAATTTTGCTACAGTTAACTTCGTAATGCCAAATATTTAAATATTTCATACAAATAAATAAGGTTAAGGACATAATGAAATTGATTGAAATGAAAAACAACAAACGTTTAAAAAACGTTTATTATTTATCAAGTTTCTACTTAATAAAAGGCGTTAAAAAACAAATTACCACAAACCTAATGACAAATAAAACGAGTACCTAAGTACACAATAAGATTAAAAATCCATATGAGATCAAATCAAGAAGATACATGGATAATTTTTTCATAAGAGCAAACCGAGCACCTTGAGCCGGTTTGAAAATTTATAATTCCTTCTGAGCCTTTATTTTTAGTCCGATTTTTGTGAACTTTTCAGGAAATACCAACAATAAAAAAACTTAGGATGGAGAAACCTTGAATTTTTTTGTAAACCTACGAAAAGTACTTATTTTAAAAATTTTAGAAAGGAAAATAAAAAAAGACATTTACGCGCCATTCTGTATTAAATTTATGAAAATTTTCTGCTTTTTGTTTTAATAAATATATCTAGTAGTTTTTCTTAATCGTCTCTGTAGAGTGCTGCCTTATCGTTACGCAAATTTAAAGCTCTGAATGAAGACACAATATCACGAAGTATTTCCCAGTGACGCGCATATAAATACATATATTAGAAAATCCTTAAAACCTTTATGTTTCTGTGAGAGGTCCGGTTTGCTCTTAACCACTGACTTTTGGAAAACTAAACCAATTTTGAAAATAAAACTATTGCTTTGTAGTTAAAATATAACATGAATGACGGTAATATGAATGACAATGGAAGTCAAATAATGAACAATTAAAGTACGTTCATCAGAAGCAGATGAAAACTTTGGAAAATTGTTGGAAGACTGATCAGCCTACAGCCTACTCAAATCTTTAAATAAATTAATAAACGAGTATTTATATTTAATTTTTGATTTAGATTCTTTCGGATTCTTTGTATTGTTGCAAAGATCGTTCATTTCCACGAAACAGTTGTTTCTAAAACAAATTGCCGTATAATGAGGCAATTCTCCTTGCAACCGACTTTTACAGGCCGCAATTCCCGTAAGGGAATATTGTTTATTTATTGAGCCAGAAAGTTTTTTCGGGATGTTTTAAAGACCTTAAAATAGCATAAAAATGTGGTTTTTAGCAAAAAAAAAACCGAGATGCTCTTCTGGCTTTATTCGAAGCTATAAAATGTTTGAATATGACATAAAAATTGCCTTAAAATATAGCATAGACTTCAACTCAAAATTTTCTAGGTGCTCTGCTACCTTTTTTGAAATGTCCCAAAATAAAGATTTCTTTTATCTTATATTTTTTCCTTGTTCGGGAATTACGTTACATTACCAAGTATTATCTTGGTATTTTGGTATTCGGAAGAATTACCCGGAATTACCGAAATATTCCCATAATTCGGAAATACATGTACGTTTTCTAGTAGAGTGAAATACCTACCCTTCGGTCTTTGCTACAAAATTTAAAATTTCTTACAAAGAGGGACACTTTCATGCTTGATGTGATAAACTGCCAGTGGATTATTAAAGTAGGTACCTTACTCATTGTGTGCCAAGTCAAAAAATTCTTCGTTTAAATCCATTACCTGCCCTTAAATTTGTTTTTGTTTTGTGAAGGTTTCTTTCTTATATAAACTTACCTTGGGCAATTCTGGTTTGCTCGCCGACCGTGACGTATCATTCGAAATATAATCAGGTACGTCCCTTTTCGTCCCCACAAAGTTAATAACAAACGACGACTCCGAAACCGGTTCCCTGGGCCTCACGACTTTTTTTGGCACTACATTTTTATTCACGACTTCCACACTTTTACCGATCTCACTACAACCACTAGGCGATTTACTGTTCTTGGATGCATTTATGGAATTCTTTTCGATTTCAGTAACAGTCAATATTTTTTCCGCGGGTTTTTCAACGATAGGCGGCGGCGGAGGTGTGAATTTAGGTGGCGAACGTGAACGCGGCTTTTCAGTCTGTAAAATTTTAACCTCATTACCAGAAGGTTTCGTATCATTGTGACCGTTAATTTCGATCTTTAAAGGCTCCGAAGGAGGGATTTTAGTTTCCGAAACGTTTTGGTTGATCGGAAGATGATCCTGGTTAACTTCCTTATTCACAAACTTAAAAACAACACTTCCAGTTTCTTTAGAAATCATATTAATGCTAGTAGGAGACACTTTCTTTATTCCAGAATCCGCATCGTCATCATCATCATCGTAGTTTAAAGTGGTTGGTTTCAACTTTGTAGGACTTGAAGAAGGACTAAAATACCTGTTATAACTTGGACTAGTCAATGGGCTAGCCGGTTTAACCCTATTAGGGCTCAATAAAGGACTGCTCAATTTACGTTCACTAGAAATTTCCTCTCTTATGAAGTTTTCAGTCGATTGTTTGAAAGTTGGGGAATGCATTGATGAAAGCGGACTAGAAGTTAGGATTAAGTCTGGAGTTTCTGATAAATTTGACTGAGCTTTTCCACGTTCCGATTCCCCTGGTAAAATTCTGGATACGTCTGGAATAGGGCTAAGCAACGGAAGATCTTTCAAGTCGTTTTTAGGCACTTTATTGAGCTGTAGTGGTTTTTTATGCAGTTTTTCTTCTTGTTTCGTATTCGTTTTAACTGGAGATCTATTATTTACAACTTTCTTTTCATTAAGTACGGGTTTGTTACCTTTGACTGGAGGTTTCCTGGTAACTTTAGCTTCCACTTTAGCTTTTACTATAATATTATTATAGCAATCCACTTTGGCAGCTACGTCACCAGTTTGGTGAGGTTTTTTGGTCCGTTGTTCGGGCCTCCTTTCAAAAATCATTTTCGCTTGTTTCACAACGTCCGCGGGAGGCTTTTCCTTTTCACTCATAATTGGTTGTAGTCTCTTCGGTCTATTTATTCGCTGACTGAACTTGTTTTCTGGTTTTGTTTCGGAATTATCTTGCATTTTCCTGTAGTTATAGTCATTTCCTTCCTTCTGCACAGAGATAAGGGTTTCTTCGTTAAGCGATTGTCGATTAGTAACCACATTGTTATCGTCAGTCTGGCTATCTAAACGCGAAATAGTTTCCACAGACCGAGCCCTTTTAACGTCGGGTTGTCTGTTAGCGGATCTGTATCGAAGAGGCACATTTCTAGCACTAGTGTTGTTAAACAGAGACTCGTAATGACCGTTAGTGGTTTTATTTTCTTGGACATCTTCGTCGAGAAGATTTTCCGAAGAAATGGCTTTCCTCATGTGAAGAAGAGACCGACGATTGCTGCTTTCTCGAAGGGCTAGACTGAGGTATTTATTTTTAAGTTTTTTCACTATCCCGGGACCGTAATGCAATTCTTCCGATGAGTCGGAATCGCTGCCCTTGTGATAACCGTTATTTGCGTAATTTTGGCTCACCATTTTGGCGAAATGATCAGTCTTATTGTCAACCCAAACTCGTTCTTGCACCATTTTCGAACTCACGTTACACTGGTCGGCCGGTGCATCAGTCTGCCGTGAAACATCTGACGCTACTGATACACTCTTGCCTGTTAGGTTAGGTTGTTGTACCGTTCGCTGAGAGTGATGGGGGGCAGATTGGTGATCTCTGTTGCTGAACGATTTATTTTGATTTCTCAGTCTAGCGATCAAATCTTTTTTCCATTGAGGAACATTGTCAATAACATTACTATCCATGTTTGACATTATTTACTCTTATCTCGCGATAAATTTTTATAATTCCCCGAACATATTGTACTCGAATCAATCACTTACACTTATTGATGTATGAATACCGATGTGCATTTATGTATAATAATTTTTTAACCTTCGTTTACACCGTGCACTTGCTTGCAGACAAATTTTTAACACAAAATTACACAACACTTAAATACACTATATAAATTATCACAGAACTGAACAGGTGATCAAACGCTGATATCAAAAGTATGACTAGAGTACCTAAAATCTATCAAAATTATAATCTACTTTCTACTATAATACATATTTAATACCCCAGATATGTTAAAAATGAAGGTAACGTAACCTAAACACAAACAACAATGATGTAAGACAATTACAATTACAAAATTCATTCTTGCACCCTCTAAATTCAAATAGATTTATGAATGGAACCTTCATTCTAGTTTGCTGCATTTAAAAAATGTTTAATGAGAACCCAACAGATGGCACAACTATACGATCCTTTAACTATCAGTTTAACTAGTTACCTACTGTCAAATAAATCGTCAATTAATTCTTCTTATTCCGTCAACATTTTCTATTTTTAGGTTAATTATAATTAATTACAGAAACATTTTATACAAATGGTTTTTAACGCTTAATTAATTAATAAGCAAAATGAAGTATTTGAATATAGTCTGTTTAATAATTTTACTTAATTTACTAGTCGAGGTTACGTGCGTTAATAAGTACAGTAAAGAGGCAAATAAAGATGTTAAAAAAGAAAAGAAAAATGATAAACCCAAACTCAAAAAAAGTGATGATAATATTGAACCGATAGATTTTCGTCCTGTCTCCCTTAAACATTTGGACAGGCCCTTTCGCATGGCCAAATTAAATTTGTTGTGGTCAAAAGCAGTTTTGGTAAGCCTTAAATCTTATTTAAAAAGTTCTGAACTATATAAAAATTAAATTTTGAACAAACAATACATTTTGTGAACCTTTCATTAGGTTTATGTTTTTTGAAAAAGTTACCAGAAAGTGCTAAGTTTATATAGTTCTAAAATATATTAAATAATTAAGATTCTGAGTTTATTTTTAATGCTTCATACATTTGATTTTTGACAGAATCAATGAAATTAAATCTTATCACATTCCATCAGTGTCAAAAGAAACTTATAAAACCAATCCTTTAAATAGTCTGGCCGTTTGGTTTTATCCAGTGCCATTAAAAAAAAAAAAAAAAAATAGCAGCACTATATAACTACTTTCATCCTTTAACTGCAATAATAGAAGCCCTTATGATTGAAAACAACAAATTGTGTAATCTTGATTGGACATAAGATGTTCGAGTACTCTTATAAAAAAGTGAGTGGGTATTATCCTTAGAATATAAAGTAGTAGTATTATCAATCGTAAACCACTTGTGTGTGCATTTAATATATTGACTGAGATCATAATAATGACTTGTGTTTAAAAGCAGGTGTCTCCAAACTACAGCCATCAGGCCAAATTGTGCCTGTCAGTGTCATCAATCTGGCAAGAGTATGCTCAGTCAGGGTGCTTACCTGGTCACTAGTCTAGACATTATAGATAATTGCAGGAAAATTAATATGGTTTTAACCCTTGGAACTTACTGGAGTAATCAGTATAGCCATAGGGCTGGAAAGTTTGAAGACCCCTAGAAATAGAAATCTTTAGACTTATTAATCTTGAAGATGCAGAGATATATATTTTTAGAATATTAGTTCATTTGATACTTACATATTTTAAGTGAACATCAATTTGTACAAATATAGAATTTCAAAAGAATTCGTCGCTAACATGATGAAGGGGCGTATCTCAAAAATTCCTGGATTTGAGTTAGGTCCATCAAAAGGCGTTTTGGCAGTTATATATTGGCATTGACACAACATTTTGTTATTAGCATTTTTTAAGCAACTTTTAAAGTTAAAAAAATCCAGTTTGAAGTTAATAAAAACCTTTGAACTGTAATTACTCAAATCTTGTAATTCTAAGATACGCCTGTTCGTTTTGTTAACCACGAATTGTGTCGATTTTTAATAAATACACTTTCGCCCTATATGAGAGTAAATTTAAATTAACATAGTTGGTTTTAATAGCTTTATGGTTTGTTGCCTATCAAAAGGACATTGGCCCTGTTGGGAGAGGTATATTTGTATCAGTTTTCCCATCATCAGTTTCCAGATGCATATAAAGAAATCAGCACTGCTTTGAATGAACCAGATATTTTTAACAGATTGGCACATTTTTAAACAAATTTTGAAGAGCTAAATGCAGTGAGATAATGAAAACTGTCTTTCCATGATACAAAAAATTAGTATCATTCAGTGTGTCATTTTAATATAATAAAATTGTAATGTTGCCAAAGTGAGGCGGTAGAACATTCACAAGTAATTGTGAAGGATCTTCAAGAATCTTATTTTAGGAAAGCATGTCAGAACCCTTCGCAAGAGTATATGTGTAATTGCGAAGTATGTCAAGAATAGTGTTGCAGGTCTAGACCTCCACTACTTTTAAGAAAATTAGCTCATACTTAAATGTTACCACAAAAACTTGGCAATACAAGTTTTCAGGTCTATTTCAAGACTCACCTCTAGCCCCCAACATTATTCATACTAGCCACTTTTCACTTTTGATTTAAATAGTTTTCACTTTCGAAAAAAGCAAAAAAAAAATTAATCTTCTAACCATTAAAAATATTTTTGATCTTGCCTTATTGTATGCCAATTTAAAATTAAAGTATCACCTGAGGCAATAAAAATAATATGTCCAGGTATATTCTGCCTATTGTAAAATAAATTTAAGAAAATCAACACCTGTAGATCCCTATACAAGCACCTAGGCTACAACTTTAAAATAGCTAAGAAGCTGTTTGATGAATTAAGAGAGTTGGACTTGGAGACTACAATGAATCTAATAACAACTAAAGGCAGTTCCGAGGATAGTTCAAAGTCTACCATATTAACTTTTTACATAAGATCTTAAGAGAGATATAGCATTTAAAGATTGCCCCTGAATTCAGTTGTGTATTAAACAGAGTCGGCTTAGAGTATTTTTTAGCATACTTTTTTGTAAGCAATTATTTTTGCAATTTTCCTTTTGAGTTTTTTACATTAAAAAGGTACTCTGTTTTGTTGACATGTTTATATAAAGTTTTTTTTCCTTTTTTTTGCCAAAGCATCACCTGAAATATTTACTAATTTATTTTTTTTTTTTTAATTAGAGATTGTCAGAATCTAAACTAAAGTCGATATTCAGCGAGCTAAAAGTACATGATAAAGAGGAAATAACTTGGAAACACCTTCGTGCAGAGGGCAAAGACAAAGATGGAACTATGGAAGCTAAGCTAAGAAAAAAACTACTAATAATAATGGAAAATTATGGTTTGATGGATCAAGCTGATGACCTTTCTGATGATGAAAAAATTAAAAGATGGAAACCTTTAAATGAAGCTGGTGATAATCATATCAACAAAAGTTTATTTAAGGATAAAAAGTTAAACAAATTGTGGGAGAAAGCTGAGAGAGCCGGTTTTACACAAGAAGAATTATTAGCTTTGAAAGAGGAGTTTAATCATCATCAAGATAAGATTGATCAGTATTATTCATTGTTACATGATGTTAAAGGGCAACCAGAAGATTATGAGGGAAGTAAGTAAAAAAGTGTGATTAGATTTAATAAAAATAGAAACAAAAATGGGTTTACCAATTTTGAAATCTAGTGAAAAAATCCTTCTTTGGTGATTTTAATTATTTTTATAACAAACTGAATTAAATCAGAGGTGTTAATTGAAATAATAATTAAAAGCATTATGTTGGAATAAATTGAGAGTGAATAAATATTTTTCTATAATACAAACAGTTTTTCAGGTATTGATAGCAACATTGGTTTTAGAGATAAAAGTATATTTTTGGGATATGACACAGTGTGACCAAAATACATGAGTTACAGTACAAAAATTTAGTAAATGCTAAGGCAATAATATTAAAAAAAATTGACAAAATTATTTTGCTATATTTTTAAAAAAAAATAGTAAATATATTTTTTATTTTTTAGATGCAGTGGAAGATTCTTTAGACAAATATAACAAAATCGAAGTACAAGAAGAGAATGAAAAAGAACCAAATAAAGATTATCTTGATCAAGTAAATCTACTAAGAGAAAAGCATAAAGACATTAAAGATGGATTCGACCATCTTCATTTACTTTCAGCCAAAGGTCCTGCAAGTAAAGAATTCGTAGAGCCAAAAGTGCAAGGTTTATGGAAGATCGCTCTAGAAAGTAATTTTACTCCAAGTGAGCTACATTCATTGAAAACAGAGTTATTACATTATGAAAACAGGTTGTTAAAGTTGAGGCATCTTCAAGTAGAGCATGCTTTGCATGAAGAGAAATATAAAGAAAAAGAAAAAATGGGGATATCAGGTGGAAAAATTGATAAGGCATCTTTAATGGTTGATAATATTAAAAAACATGCTAGGAAGGTCGAAAAAATACATTTAGATATTGAATCAAGAATATTAAATAGGCATGTTGAATTGTAAACATGTACAATTGGAATACGATTCCTATTTTGATGCCAAATTTCTCATTAGGTATAGATGTTTATGTATGTTGTGTCTCCTGTATAGATTTTATTTAATTATTAATATTTTTCTACTTAATATTGTAGTATAAACAAAGTTAATAAATGCTAATTTGAAATTACTTTTTTTATGTAGTTAAATTTTAATTCCTTTGTGGATGGCTCATCAAATGAGAAATCCTAGTATCAACGATATTCAATTTTCTATTATGTATTTGAGATGGTTGTAAATTATACCTCGAAAAAGAAAACATACAAAAAATGTGGACCAGAGAAAAGTTTGATGCTCAAAAATAAGCTGTCATTCTTTGGAAATATTTGAAGTCATGTCTATACCACAGGAGTGCGTTTAGAAACCTCGCACGGCGCGTCTAACCACATACATTCGAATAGGGTTAAGACGCGCCGTACGAGGTTTCTAAACGCACTCCTGCTTAACAATACAGCTAAAACACTCTCTTGGCGGCAACGGTTTGCGTCGATTTCGTCGCTGATTGTATAATTTCGTGGAGCCTATAATTTCGTTGATTTTGTTTGAGTTAAAGGTACTGTTATTATTTTGGTGACTCTTTAGCTGTGAGTAGAATGAGTTTGTGCATTCAAAAGCTGTTTTAATAAGGGTTATACCTGCAAGAAAACATTCTTTAGTTTTCCCAAGGACCCAAACCGATAAGTACTACATTATAAGAAATTTTCATTGTTAAAAATATAATTTATACAGGGTGTCTCATTAGTGCGTTATTGTTCATTATTTTGTTGTAGACACGCAAGAAAGTTTTAAATAAAAGTTATATGGATTTGAAAAATACCTACATATTTTAAAAATATCTTTGGATATACAGGGTGTCACGTTTTTGCCTGGAAAATTAAAATGTATGTTTTTTAAATGGAACACCTTATATTTTATTTTATGATGAAATTATTAACACCCTAAATTATTGTAAAGACGAATTGCTACAGAAAATTTTTATCAGGTATGTGTGTGGTTACCTTTTAATAAAAGCCTTGCGGATCCACTCCTGCGATACCTGTCTTAAATATAACAAAGATCACGTTGAATTAGACGATTTTTCTTTTTATTGCTTTTAAAAGGCATATGATAACGCCAATTCAGATACATTTGGAAATCTGCAACTGTCAAATGATGAATTTGTAGAACTAATATTCAATATTGAAAAGATATTTTAAAATAATTTTGAAGAATTGGCTACAAAAAATAACATTTGTACCACACTTTTAGAATTAATTAACCCAATACCCTTTAGTCATCCATGCTAACGTTTTCCAAAAGAATAACTTATTTTATTGTATGTTTAATCTCAATAACTAAAAAATATACTGACAATTAGTTTGACGGAATTGTCATTTATTTAAAATTTTAAAAATAATAGCAGTCGGTTGATCAAAATATGAACGGTGATTGGCGAATTTATTTTTTTTTTGCAGTGTTCTCACTACCTAGAATGGATATGAAATATATTCGTTCAATTGAAGGCAATAGCATACTTTTTCGTTTTGTAATCTGTGCATGGATATTAGCCAATCTACGCACATACTACAAAACGAAAAATTATGTTATTGCGTTCAACTACGAATATATTTCATATCCATTTTAGGTAGTGAGAACACTTTAACAAAATTAAATCTACAAATCACAGTTCATATTTTGGTCACCCAACTCCTATTATTTAAAATTTTTTAAATAAGTGATAATTCTGTTAAACTAATTGTCAATATATATTTTAGTTATTGATATTAAATATACATTAAAATTTTTGTGTAGACTCGATAAATAATAGCATTTTTGTTTTTATTATGTCCACATTTAAAAAAAAATAAATTTTAATCAAACTACATGATACTAATTTAATTACGAGTATTAAAACTAAAGTCCTGAAAGTTTCGGTGAAGATGAGGACAGAACATCTGCCTTCCATGCGAAAAGCCCGGGATCGAATCTAGGCCGAGGACTAATTAATTTTTCATATTTATTTTATTTTATTTTATAAATTAGTCAACTTCGTAAATTATTTTAAAATTAGTTATTTTGTCTAAATAACCTAAAATAATTTTTTAAATTTGTAGATTTTCGTTAGTGGGTCGTAGAAAAAATATACTGACCATATCGAGTGGATTGTTCATATCACAATCAGACGATAGAGTACTCCGCCTACGACGTCGTGCTCAAACTTCGTCTTTGTGTGATATGGCTATCATATCCACCCTTGTTGAACAAACTACGCAATTTATTTGTTTTCTTGGTTTAAGTTTTACATCAGAAATAAGAACTAAATTAATTTACTTTTCAAGTTTTCTTGTAAAAATCGATATTACTTTCTCCAAGTACAAATTTAGTACCTACCTAAAATAAGTACTAATTATGTAATATCGTGTAATATTGTAATTCAAATTTCACATTACTATAAAGTTTCAAAATTCCCTACTTCGGTATGGTCAGATAAAAATTGAATATATTATATTAATAAAAACTGTTAAAGTATTACTTCTACAAATCTGTATTTCAATTAATAAGAATACATCTAAATATAACCAATTTTGTTAAAATAAAAGCACAAATTCTTTATAATTCCAAAATACCATAGAGTTCCCAGACCTCAGTCGAAGCATTCGTTTATCTAGGTATAAACCCTTTGCGCGAAGAGTAACACTTGCCAGAGACACGGGGTACCACTTGATTTGCATCCACGAGCGTGACACATTTCTTTAACAATTGAAGCCCTTGGTGTAAAAAGGATCCAAGTCACAATTTGTCGTGAAGTGACTGTTTTAGCTCAAAACATTTGTTAACGAGGATTTTACTAGCCACATACAAATTATTTTACCTCTAATCCGAAAGATGTGCTATTTTTCGTAATATTTATATTTAAATAATTTTTTTAATTATATTTGACAGATTTAAAACAAATTAAAAATTTAATTTCCCAAAACTTACTTAACATGGCATGTAACCAACCTTATTACGTCAAGGTTTTCAATTTTTTCAATAATAAAAAAATTGCTTAATCCGGGCCCGACTTTTCCCTTTAATCTAACAGAGATAGCACCATTCCGTCTTGCTTGGTTCTCGACCGCCAGATCAAAGACGCCGACACGGAGTTGTGGAGCTGTATTGTATAAGCTGTGTCTATACTATCTTTTCTAATTAGAAATTTTTATGCCAAAATATAAATGCATCAGAAAGAGAAAGCATTTGTTCTTCAATAAAAATAGTGATAAAAAAAAAGGTTTCTAAAATAGGCCATGACCAACCTAAGATATATAAGAGTCGTGTCCATGATAACTATGCACGCCTCTAAATTAAATCTATAATTTAAAAAAAGAATTGTACGCTCCGATATGTGGTCTACTTTAGAAGCATTTTTGTGGATCACTCGAATCTATATAGCTTGTGGGCCACAATAAACATATCAGAGCCAAGCCCGATTTAAAATAAGTGTGAACTGCATGTAACAGTATTAAAGTGAGTTTCATTAAAGAAAAGTAGATGACATGTGTAGAAACCAAATTTTGACTTGTATGTCATCGTCACATAGTAACGATTGCACCAATGGCTCGACATATTTTTCACGAATTCATAAATTTTTTTTTTATTTGGTGTACGGCTTCAACATCTAAGGTCATTATCCTAGTGTTCTATGTAGGTTATGGATTGTATTAGTACTCTAATACTCCTACACCCCTATAGACAGGCCTTGTTACTGTTTCCTTGCGCCACTTTAGGAACAGCACTGTTAATTAGAACCCAACAGTGAATGGTCGAGTGGGGAATCCTACCAAGGCATCAGAATTAATTTTAAATAATTAAATTAAATAAAAAAAATCCCGGCCAATGGTGGGATTAAAATAACAATTTATATACATTTAACCAGTTGATTTTGAAGGACAGGTTCGAGTCAAACCACCAAGAAATTTTACATCTTTAGTTTTTCAAATATCAACTATTTATAGAAATATTGAAGGCAGGAACATTACTCCTTTGACGAGCATGAAATAAAACAGTTTGTTTTATTAGTATTGGAACAGAAAGTAAGATCACCAGAGCAGAGAATTGTGAGAGTATTTTTTGAGATTTCATTATTAAGGATATCTTGGCATTTGTTACTAAATAATAATGTCGAGTCATAAGCATACAGAGATGTAAATGCTGCGATAAGAGGTAATTCATTAATATGCAGAATAAAGTGCCCAATATTGATTCTTGTGGGACTCGTCATATGAGTAGATTTAAATATTCTATGACTATTATTTAAGATTTTAATACATTGTCTATCACACAAATAAGATGAGAACCACTCATGGGCTGTTCTTCACACTCCATATTTATATAGTTTATCTTTTAAAATGTCATGTTGAACAGTCAAAAGCATGATACACCAATCCAGCTTTCAACCCTTTCAATTGAATAGAGCACTTTACCGTAAAATGATTATATGGCAGTCGAAGTCGAACAAAAACCATGCTAATTGTTACAACTTATTTCTAAAAAATTTAGTAGTTGTTGTGGCATTGCACATGTTTTGATTTTTTTTAAACCGCAATGAAATTGGCCGATAATTCGACATTATCTCCGGGTTTCCAGTTTTTAAAATAGTAGAAGTGGGTGAAGTTTTTAATTTAGATGAGAAGATTCCCTCTTTAAGCGATGTGTTAATAATGTGAGCCAGAGGATCTATTATAAAATTAGCAACTTTTTTATTGCAAATCCTAGTATCGGGCCTTATGTTCCTGTTTATGCTTTGTACAACTGATTTTTACATGCCAGTTATTGTCAAAATTCAAACAAGAAATTATAAAATATGGTCTTTAATATTTGATACATACATTTATATTTCAATTTAACAAAGTCACTTTTCGTATATTTAATATCACAATAATATAAAATCCTTTTGGGAAATGATTAAAACTACAAAATATATTGCACAGGACAATACCATTAATTTACCTACAAAAAATTAATAGGTAAACAATTTACACAAGACGAGGCAAGTATGTTAATATTTCGGATTAATTAAAATTTAGATGTTTTTTTTTGTACAAGTAATTTATTGATAAAATGGAAGGGCAAATTTAACAGGTTTTAGAAAACATACCAGACATTTGATTGGACAGGAATAAGAATGAAATTGTATCAGGTCAAGATAAGTCTCGATGGATTCAGAATATTAAGATAATTACACCAGAAAATAAATGCCCCATATAGGAAATTAAGGAAAACTCCGACTAATTTACTAAATGTTACCATTTACCTTTTGAACGTTTTTTTTTTCAACCATAAATAAAGGGCTATAAGGTTTACAAATCAAGGAAGAAGTGATGTATTTTGGTTTCGTCACCATGATAAATTAAACCTATATGATACTTTTTCTACTGATTGCATTAGAATATTTATAACTATTTTTTAACTCATTATGTTGTCAGAAAAATGACAATATTTAAAGAAATTCTTGAAAACTAACCAACTTTTTCTCAATTTCCTGTATATGTGTCACCAAGGATGATATAATAACTTGTAGGTAAACCAGCTAACTCCAATTAAAGATATTTCCATAGAATTAATTAAACACATCAAATATTTAAATTGATGAGATACGTTATAAATGAAATAATTTCACTCACTAACATTTATAGACAATGAACGAATTTAACAAATTCTAAACATTATCTGCAAGTTTAGAGTTAGCTCTTTTGCATGTTATCATATCAATATGGTAGCGAATGCTATACAAATAAATTTAAATATCATGTAAAACATTAAGTAATTTTTTTTTATTAAGGTTAGTTTGCCTTTGTTTAAATCATAATGAAATTTTATTTTTGCCTACATTAGCTCAATTGAGTTTACAGCATTCTTTGTACCTTTACTGTTACATGGTTAATCAGGTTCGATTAACTATTAAAAAGTTCTTAAATAGTCAAGAATCTCTTTAAAATAGTATACAAATAACCTAGTGACAATGAATTTCGTAGGCAGTCAATTGACAATTAAAAAGTTCTTAACAAATCAAGAATATTTAAAATAATATACAAATAACATTTTTACAGATAAATGATTTAACAATATAATCTCTTTATTTTCTCTACTCTAAAAATCAGTCTTTCATTCAGATGGCTTCTGGTCAACAATGAGCCTCTCAGTAATATTCTCGATTAAATTAAGAGTAGCCCCTTTCATATTTTCAGCAATTGGAGATTTTAATTCACTGTAAGTATAGGAATAATCCTCATTAAAATTACTCAAAATGTTCTGATACATTTCGTTCATAGATATTTTAATTAAATTACCAATACTCCTAATAGTGAGGTCTTGCTGTTGACGCAAATGTTCTCGTTCTAATTCAGATGCAGTCAACTTGTCTTCATAAGCTTTTAATCGTTGATTCAAGTCATTTACTACATTGCCTAGGGAATTAATTGCTTCTTTTTTTTCAGTGAAGTCTTTATTTTGTTCATAAAACTGTTCTAGTTCAGTTAATCTGACTTTTTGATCTTCTATTGTCTCTTCATATTCCTTAAGCATTATCTGAGCATTTTCGTAGACATCAGATTGTTTCTTTAACTCAGTTACCCCTTCATTGGCTACTTCCAGTTGTAATTTTAATGTAGAAATTTGACCTTCCAAATTAGTAATTAAAAGGCTGCTTTCTAATAACCTATTATTATCTTTATTTAACAAATCCAAGTATTTCACTTCTAATTCTTCATATTTCTGCTTATAGCATTCAGCTGTAGCTTCTAAATTTTCTGCTTTAACTTCCAACGCTTTTAACTTAGAAACTAAAGTACTATTGTCATTGCTTGGTTTTGGATTATTTATGGAATCTAGCTTTGAAGAAATTGTAGCTAAAGTCTGTTTTAAGTCAAGATTTTGAGTAAGAAGATAATTACTGATGTCAGGTTGATGTGTGACCCACATTGGGTAGCTTGTAGAAGGAACACCTACTAAGTTATTTAATGCTAATTCATTTCTAACCAATTGCTGATGGCCTTCAATAGGCAATTGTTCTAGTTGTCGATTTTCTTCTTTGATTTTAGCCTTTTCAGAGGTTCCTTTTTTAGCTTTTCTATGTTTTCTACTTTTGGTTATTTCCTCATGATCAGAAGCATCCGAAGCTGTTGATATGGGTCTTAGAACAGTCTGCTGTCCCAATTTAGAGATTCTGTTCAATATATTGGTTCTTTTTTCTGAGCTATCTGATTCTTGATCACCAGTTCCTAAATTCTGAGGTTTTGGCAAAAGATCTGGTTTGGGTTTATCAGTTTCAGCATTTTTAGGTATTATTGCTGCTGATTCTTTAGTAGAATCTATTACTCTGCCGCCATATGATTTTATTACATTACTAAACTCAATTTGGTCATTATTTTCAAATTTAACAAGCCAGTTTTGTAGGTCATTGTCATGAAATGAGGAAAAGTTATCTTTCTGAATAAAAAAGAGGAACTTTTCAGAAACTTTTGCCCTTAATATTACTGAATCTTTTGATTTGTAAGCAATAAGTTCTTGTGTTTTCAAATCTGCAGAACCTATTAGGCCCAATCCATGTTTCCCCAAAGACTTGTACGTTTTGTCTTCCCTGAAATGAAACAAAAATCATTTTATATAACTGACTTGAAATATAAAAATCTAAGTTAAATAACCATTTTAAAGTTATAAATCAGGATGAACACAAGTACCTACACAAATAAAATAAAAAAAAAAATGCAGAGACAAATACAATTTAAACATGTTTCTTATTGTATAGTTTATTTGAAAATGAATGATAGCAAAATTATATAAAAATATAGGTATACCTTAGTCATAAAAACTTCAAATAAACTATAATTTGAAGTGTTCCTATATTTCAATATTTCCTTACAAGTCAGACAGAAACAATGTTGACATACTACCAAGCTCCTAATCATATTTTTTGCTTATTTGAAGATTCTTTGTAGTTTTTATAGGTATAATTGGTGAATAACTTTTAGGAGAAAAGACAGAAATATTTTAATGTCCAATTTTACCTATATAAATTACTTGAAAAAGAAGCTATACTTCAAAAAAATACTATAGAGTACCTATATGTAATTTGTGAGAAAGTAAAAACAATTCATTTTACTTACAACTTCCATAAATTAATTACTTTAACCAATAAAACTTTTGTATTTGGTTGTTTTAGGATTTTTGAATCATTCTGTCCATCTTTATGGTCTAGAGTGGGTTGTTTAGGGGCAGTATATGTTAAATCTGTCTCATTGGGAATTTGTAGAATAGAAGCCCCAAATAGAGATGCAAGTTTTGAACTAAAAACAAATAAATTTAGACTATTATATTTTTCTCTAATTATTAAAAATTACGCTTCTGTGGGAGCAAAGTCGTACTCTTCTCCATCCCCGAACTCAAACATTTTTACAAAAAATTTTGAAATTGAGTTTTGTCAACTTTAAAAAATTTGACGTTTACATTTTCATGTATTTCTTCTTCGATTTTGATACTTTACGTATCCAATCCAAAAAGCTCTTTAGCCAATGCAATTACAACCTACAACCACACAACTGACCTGATTACCTACTAAGTAATAATTCTGTCTTCTGTCAGTATTTATAATTAGGTAGAAAACTACCGTTTCGTACCAAGGAGAATAATGACTTTAGCAAGAGATGGCGACAGACATTCTTATTTGAATTTGACTTCTTTTTTTATAAAAAATGTACCTATCATTGTACCGTTGTTACAACGATTGTACCATTGTATTTAATACTTACAGTGATTGTAAATAATACAAATTACCTGTCAGGGTCCAGAGGGACCGTACTCAACCTTTTTTCCTCCCGGCCACATATACAGGGTATTTGTAAATAAGTGCGAAATATTTTAGGGGGTGGTTGGCGAAGTTATTTCGTTAAAATAGTTCAAAGGTAACATTTGGGCGATACCGAGACATACGATAGGCGCCTCTTTTGCATCGATCGCGCTGTCGCAAAATGTTTTTCATATGTGTTTAGACGTAAGAGACACATTTTGGTCTCCTTACGTGGTCGCTTGTCGCCTGCATCGGTCTCGCGTTCCAAAATGGTAGCTTAAACGTAGGTCAAAATATACTTCGTTTCCGAAATACAGAGTGTTTAAACTTAAATTATTTTATTTATTTTTATTAATAATTTCAACGAAATTTAAAGATATTGACATTTGCAAAAGGGTTTGAAGAGTTAAATGTGCATGTTTTGGTGTGGTCCGAATATATCTTCTTGCACCAGCTGCATTCATGCGAAAATGCTACAACTTTTTTTCATAAAAAAAACATGGTGGGCCACTGACTTTTTTCCGCCGAATGTTTAAGGACCGATTCCACCGTTGTGTTAAACAAAGTTTAAAATGACATTTTTACCTTAACAATATTATTTTAATCTCCGTTTAACACCCTTAACAAAATAAGGTCCAGTAAACACTCCCCTAAGCTTGAGTATGGCTGGTCTAGCATGCATATATAAATTGAAAAGTGAACGCAGTTTCACTAGTACGAGTCGCGTGTGATTCGTATCCATTATACAGGGTGTTCCAAAAAGGTATGTCATAAATTCTTTCTCAGATAGATTACCAAAAAATAAGTGGATTTGGCTATATTTACCTATATCAAGAACTGACTCCCAACAAAGTTGCAGGGCGTTAAACTAACATTCAGAAAAACGTTGTTTTTTTTGTAAAAAGTTTGCTGTTGCGATTTTTTCTTTGGAAATTTTGCCAGTGCTGCAGAGTCCATTGTGCATCCTCCTAAGATGATAGCTCCTAGCTCTGGAGCCAGCCTACATATTTAATGTAGTTGATACTCGCCGAACACAAATCTTCTAATAAATGAGAGCGTTGGTCTCATCTTGTTCGCAGCCCCTGTAGAGTGCGGATTCTGACAGTCTCATGATATGGAGATGCTTCCTTACTTGGCAATGACCAGTCAGAATGCCTGTGATCAGGTACAGATTCAGTCTAGTCACAGTCTCAAGTATTTTTTATCAGGATAACTTAATAGCTCCCTGACAACTCTGCAGTTTCTTATTTCATCCCATCTTTTCTTGAATTTTACAAGGGAATGTTCTTTAATTAAGTTTGTTACTACCGATGTCAATCCAATAGAAGAGCCAAGTCCAAAAAGTGTTGGGTTGGCTGCCTTCTTGGGTAATAAATCAGCAAGACGGTTACCTTTCGATGTGTTGAGACCTTTAATCTATCTTAAGGTGACCACTTTGTTGATGGATAGTTCAGCCAAAGCTTCGTGACATTCTAGTACTAACCCTGAGTAATTTCGTAGTTTTTTTAGGATGAGCATGTGTCTTCCAGTGATAGTGTTTCTGGTAATTTCTTTTGCTGCTCTGGGAATCCCCGTGAGCTCGGTTTGAACTACACTGGCACTATTGCTCACAGCTCATTTTATGTTTAGATTTAAGGATCTGGAGTATATTCCACATCCTTAGCCCTTTTTTGTACCTTCGGTGTAGATATGAATCGTACCTGCCACTTCCGGCTCTTTTGTTACCCAGACAACACACCAAATCCCAGAGAAATCGGCAGAATATCTTTTGTGGATATCCAATATATCCACAGGATATCAGAAATATTCCGTGGATCTAATATGGATATCCAAATGTCCGTCTATATCCATGATATAGAAGATATCCTAATGGATATTCAGCAAAATATCTAATGGGTATCTTCCAGAAAATACAAGAAATCACAGAGATATCCACAGAATATATTTTGTGGATATTCAATATATCCAATATGGATATTCAACCAAATGTCCGTCTATATCCCAGGATATAGAAGATATTCGGATATTCAGCAAAATATTTTATGGGTATCTTTAGTAGAGGTTCATAAGTAACCAATGATTATTGAATAACGTCGAAAGAAAATAGCAGAGATAAAAAATATTTTCAACACTCAAAATATTTTCAACACTCTGCGTTTGATTTTGCCCACTAAGGAGAAAGTCATCCTTATTAGGACTCTTCAGCAATAAATGAAAGTTCTCGACTCCAGTCTCTAATGGAGTGATTAGGACACACATTTCGATCGAACTCAATTACGGCGGGTCGAGCATGAGTAGATGCGATAGTGGTATCGCCATCTATACTTAGTAAGCAGAATCAAATAACATCTAGTGGATATCCACGATGGTTTGCGTTCGCGCCTAGACTTTGATATATTTAGTGGATATTCATGGGATATTGAATACACCTTAAAAAAATTAATTTTAAATATCTGAACGGTACTATTAGCCACAATGGTGAGCACAATGGCGTAATTTTTTAATAATTTGCTATATAATTACTATTATTTATGGACATTTGCATGTCTATAAATTACATTTCATGGATATAAAATAGATATCCACCATGGACTGGACATTCAGTGGATATTGGGATGTTCAGTAGATATCCAAAGGATTTGATGTGCTGTCTGGGTATAAGTTTATGTTTAATGGTTTATGGAAGATATATCTTCGTTTGAAGATATATATTCGCTTGAAGTAGTGGGAGCGTATCGAGCGCCTCTTGCCAAGACCAGATCCTACATCAGATTCTATTTCAACCGTGCGGGGCATATCATTGTCATCAGAGCAACCTCCTTGATGTAAATATCTAAGAATGCTGTTCTTTGAATTTGGTCTAGTTTGAGGATAGCTGTCAAATTTTTGGTATCCAGACAACTGCACCGTATGTTAGCATAGGTCTTGTGATGACCATTTAAGTCAATGTGACGACTCCGGCGGAGTAACTCCCCAGACAACACACCAAATCCCAGATATATCCACAGAATATCTTTTGTGGATATCCAATATATCCACAAGATATTATAAATATTCCGTGGATCTAATATGGATATCCAAATGTTCGTCTATATCCAGAATATAGAAGATATCCTAATGGATATCCAGCAAAATATCTAATGGGTGTCTTCCAGAAAATACAAGAAATCCCAGAGATATCCACAGAATATATTTTGTGGATATTCAATATATCCAATATGGATATCCAACCAAATGTCTGTCTATATCCCAGGATATAGAAGATATTCGGATATTCAGCAACATATTTTATCTTTAGTAGAGGTTCATAAGTAACCAATGATTATTGAATAACGTCGAAAGAAAATAGCAGAAATAAAAAATATTTTCAACACTCAAAATATTTTCAACACTCTGCCTTTGATTTTGCCCACTAAGGAGAAAGTCATCCTTATTAGGACTCTTCAGCAATAAATGGAAATTCTCAACTCCAGTCTCTAATAGAGTATGAATAGAACAAAAATTTAGATCGAACTCAATTACGGCGGGTCAAGCATAAGTAGATGCGAAAGTGGTATCGCCATCTATACTTAGTAAGCAAAATCAAATAACATCTAGTGGATATCCACGATAATTTGCGTTCGCGCCTAGACTTTGATATATTTAGTGGATGTCCATGGGATATTGAATACACCTTAAAAAATTAATTTTAAATATCTGAACGGTACTATTATCCACAATGGCAAGCACAATGGCGTAATTTTTTAATAATTTGCTATATAATTACTATTATTTATGGACATTTGCATGTCTATAAATTACATATCATGGATATAAAATAGATTTCCACCATGGACTGGACATTCAGTGGATATTGGGATGTGCAGTAGATATCCAAAGGATTTGGTGTGCTGTCTGGGTCCAGGTGCGCATTGTTCATAACATAAGCAATGTATGCTCTTTTGACTCTGTTTTCTAAGTGTGAGTTGCCAAAGGTGAGACCTAGATACTTTACCTCTGTTGCAAAATTTAGTTTTGTGTTTAGGAGCTCTAAAGGTTTTAACTTTCATCTTTTTCCATGTAAAATGGACCATTTTTGTCTTCCTGGAATTGATAGTGAAGGGTCCTTGCACCATTGTTCTATAATTTTGAGAGTTACTTGCATTCTTTCGCAGATTATGTTTTCAAAATTCATTGTTTGCGGACTGACCAGGTCATCTTTATATGCTATTGTGTAGTAACTGTCATTATTGAGCTGACTAATGAGGGTGTCGAGGACCACGTTCCACAACAGAGGTGATAGCACCCCCCTCCCTGTGTACATCCCCTCGTAACCAAGCCTCTTATCTCAGGTCACGTCGTGGATGGGTGACCGCTGGAGGTTCCACCATGGGCCGTGTCACTATGGGATTCATCCAACTAGCGTTTAACCATCGACGACGTGGAATGAATGAGAATGAATGAAGGTGTGAATGGGAAAGTAGTAGGACCTTCAAATGGTGGTACAATAAGCCGCAGGCTGCAGTGCTGCCAGACTACAGACGGATTAGGATGTAGCACGGGAGGTCTGAAGGGGGTAAAAATAAAAAAAAGCCTCTTATATTCCCATCTTCTACACTTATGTTTACTGCTCGCTTTGAGAGCATGTTATGTAATAACCCACTAACCATCTATGAAACATTCCTGTTGGTTAGTGAGAGTATTATCTCGGGGAAGGTGGTTTTATCAAAAGCACCTTCTATAACTAAGAACACACCCAAGGTGGATTATTATTGTCCATGTGTATGGTCTATGGATCTCTCTATCCGGCCAGCAACTAGATGAAGGGCTGAATCAATAGATCTGCCTGGGGGTGTATGAATGTTGATTTGGGTGTAGTGGTGTTGTTGTAATCACCACATACTTTATATACCGTTCAAAAAGCGTTTCTGTTTTCATGGAAAACAATATCAGACTAAATGATCGGTATGTTTTTGAGACAGTGTAATTCATCCTCCAGATTATCTGTAATTAGTATACCAGGGTACAAGGGAGCATACATAAATGTTACCACGAGTAGTCCATCCTTCCAGGTTATCTGTTATTAGTATACCAGGGTACAAAGGAGCATCCATAAATGTCACGAGTAGTAGACGCGGAGCCCACCATACAGTTTTTTTGACTCTATGGATGAAATAGGAGAAGAAAGTGTAATCATCGACCCCTCGGTATTTAATTACCTCCCTCCCTTTTATAATATCCAAAGTAATTTATACTTACTTGTAATAGGCCGTTTTCATTTAGTAATGATCGTCCAGTTTAATAAGATTATTTTATTACCCACGTTGTGTTTAATTTGTAAAGTAATCCAGCATTCGATGCAGATTTTGGTGCAAATTTGTGAATGCAACAATTCAAAATATATTTAACTAAATTTATTAGGTTCGGATTCAGCATAGTACCAAACCCGTTCTCATTTAAGGTTCTGGCTGTAGCACAGTATGTGACTGGGAGTTTTGTCAAACAATTTCGTCACATTTTCTACATAGGGAATCTTCAGATATCCCTAAGATATTTAGGCGTCTTCTAAGGCAGAAGTGTCCTGCTAAGGTTTAGCTGAGAATTTTTTGTTTATAGATGGACCCTCAATGAATATTTTGGACTGCCTGTGTTCTGGAAGTTCCAACCAAAGCTTACTGTGTTCTATATTTACTTATTCCGTTAGCACTCCTTTAATACGTCCAATATTACTTTGGATTGTATTTCTACCCTCTGAAGTGATTTAAAGGTAGCCTGGATGTCAAAATGATCTTCTTTGTGTTCGTACGGAAAATCTCTGGCTCATACGGTCAAAATAAAAAGTTTCATGAAGTCATAGAATTATTAACTTCGGTTTTTGTTTTAATTTTTCTAATATTCTAATATCATAATACGCAGAGATTAGGGACATAAAGATAGGAAACGCAACGACCGCAGTAACGATGGTGTCATCTATGCGACTCAGATGTTAACTACAGGTATACGTCGTGTTGCCAAATATTTTTTTTGAGAGATCGTACAAGTAGAGTAGAAAAATGGTATTTTGACAAAAAAATTGTACAATAGATACATGTATAGCATAATATAACAAATGGATCGAAGAAATAAAAAAAAAACTTTGGCATGATAATTTATTTATCTATTTATAAAAATGTTTACAACGAAAAAAGAACTAAAGAAAATACATGAAACTTTAAAATAAAACATTTAAAGTAAGCAATGACTGACACTTGAAAGTGATTGAAATTTTGCATGCAAGCTTTTCTTTACGATACATGAGAACGAAAATGACTGCCTTCAGAAATTGCGAACGGCCTATGAAGCATATTTTTAAGTACGATCTCACTGATGCAATCGTACATGGTACAGAGAGTTAAAAAATCGTATAAATAAGATTTAAATCATACGGTTGACAACACTGAGACAGACAGTAAACGTGGACAGCAGTGGACAGTATGAAGACTAGAGATAAGGAGGCGAATCGGCATACTCAAAATACGGTCCCAAAAAACGCATGCTAATTGAGCTTCTATAATTAACCGAATGGGCGTTGGTAATGCATACGGTGTTCAAAATACATGGCTTCTTATGGGAGTTATGTATAATTTTGTCAAAGTAATAAAAATAAACTTGTTTATAGCTAAATAAAGCACAGAACATACTGTTGTATTTATTTCTAAATAAGTCTTGCATGTTTTAATTGATAAGTTATTTAATTTTATCTATATGAAATACAAATTAGGTATGTCTGATCAAATTTAAAAAGGTTTAAATGCTGAAATTTGATAAGTACAATTTTGTGGCAAATTTTTTTTTGAATTGAATCAATATATAGTTTTAAGAGTAAAATAAAACACAGTTAACAGATTTTTTATTGTTGTAATACAAGTATAAAGGGATATTTGAGAATGTACATGATATTACCTCATTCTTTAATTTCAGCTTTCCCCTTTTTGTTTTGCTAACAATACCATCAGTAAAAATAGTCTCATAATATTTGATATCTTCTAAAAAGTATAGAACAGCATCATCTCTAGAAAGTGCTTTATCGGCACTAGGAACGATATATATGTTGCCACTGTTCTAAACGTTTAGTATCCTTTAAAAAACATTTACAATGACACAATTGGGGTCAAAAAAAAAATAACAGTAGCAACTTTTTATCTAACATTAAAACTCTATAAAAAATATATTTTTTTCTAGTAAGTTAAATTTAATGCATAATTATTTCGTTTGTAAGTCAGCATCTATAACTGTAAATTTTTATATTATAGATACTTATAATAAAATAAACTACACTTCGTAAGATACATATTGTGACTAGTTTACAATAAATATTATATTTAGACATGAATACATTATTTTACTTACATTAAAAGCTTTACAAAGACATTGAATTGATTTCTTGTTGTTTTTTTTTTTTTTGTAGTTTTACATTTGATTTTTATCCTGTTTTACAATCTGAAACGACGTAAATCTTGCTTTGATGTTTTTTGTCACTCATGTTACTTGTACTCAGGTACTTTTTTCACATTATTTTGATTCTTCTCATCATTTTTTAAAAAATCACTTTATTTTACATTGACTTACATAGAAAATAATTATTGTTGTTTATAAGTCAGCATCTATGACTGTAAAATTTTATATTATGGAAACTTACTTGTTTAACGTCAACCAGGATACTTTTAAGAATTTATTATTGCAAACTGTACAAGCTTTATGCATGATTAGCACTTATTTTGTAATAAAAATACACTTAAAAAGCTTATCAAAGAGACACGTCGTCCAAATTGTCTTTGGAACTCCGAGCAATTACTACTAGAGGGAGTCTTCCCCCCTTCCCCACGCTAAATTTTGTTAGCAACATCTACTCCCCCCGAGGGGGAAAATACCTCTTGTGTAATTGGCTTATTTAATCAGCGTTGCCAAGTTTGACAGCGCCAGTTCTGACACTTTCTGACACATATCAATTTCTTATTTGTATTTTACGGAAAATATTATTATTTATAACATTGTAAGGGTTGTAAATGTATATTTAAGATTTATTATCTCTAATAATATGGTGAAAACATGCTTTATGTGTAAAAGACCTGTTAAAAATGCTTCTTCAAGATAATATCATAAGTAAGTACAGACACAACCTATTTATCAGAGGCGGTGCATTAGGCAATCACCTTTAATTTGCAATTAAACTTTCTTATTTTCTTATCGAAAAATTAAAATTAAGAGCAAGTAAACTCCAGCTAAGTTCGTCTTCATCCGTCTCATAATGATTATAGTAAAGGTTAATTACTTATTATTATTATTTTAAGATCACATCTTTGTAAAGTTTATTGTTATTTTTTTTAGGTTTCCTTTTCTTGATATGAGAAAGAAATACATGGTTCCAAAATATAGGAATTCAACAAGTGACCACCTAAATAACTTTTTATGCTAAATGAACATTTTTATTACAGACTTCAAGGGAGGAAAATATTAAAGAAAAATGCAATTTCGACGAAAGAAGTATAATAATCAATCCTGTCACTACTTCTACACTATATTCATCTGCTACTAAAATACTAAAACAGCAAGTAAGTAGAGAAACTTAAGTTTCTTTCAAAAATAATGTTTAAGGAAAAAGGCATAGCCATTTTTTTGTTGACACTTTTTTTTAACTAATCTAAAAGACTAATTTTGTGTATTGTTTAAATTTTCATTTTTTGTACTTAATTTGTTTTAGGTTTAAACAAAATGAACTTCTAAGATATACATGGAATATCCCAAAAGAGCTAAGGAAGGTTTTAAAATTCTTAAGAAAACTATTCAGAGCCAAAAACATAAAATAGTCTTTCTGTCCAAAATATAAATAGGTATAAATATTTAGATATTATGAGTGATTTTTTATTCTATAAATAGAACATAATTTCCTTTTAAATCACTACCTAATGAACTATATTATATAGTACAAAACTAAACAAGAATATCACATTATTCATGTTTTTTTTTATTTCCTTAAAAAACGTCTCAAAAAATATGAATATTTGGAGTTTACATCGTTATGCTAAAACAATACTAGAACAACTTAAATAATGTGGATTTTGACTATTTTGAGTTATGCAGATCATTATGATCTATAAAAATGGTTGTCTGGTGCTATAGTCAGGTATAAAAACATTCATTTATTTAAACACAGTTACAATATACATTTTATTTAGTTTTTAAGTTGAAACCAATTAGGACATCCTAAAATGACTTTTTTCGTTTGATGTGAGATTAATTATTCTACATTTTTGTTGGTGAAATAGGATATATTAAGATGTCTTACTGTTTTCTCTGATTATCTAAAAAGTTAGAACAATATACAAAGACTGTTATAACAAAAAAGAATTATACCTTTACTTAAACACACAATTAGTCAGTTCAATTGTACGATAATTTAAAGCCAAAATCCAGAAAACTTTAAAAATGTGTTTTTACTATAACAAGGACATAATTATTAAAAAAACTTGGCACATTTACATTGACGATAGGTTTTTATAATATATATTATACAAATCACAACAAACTACACAAAATGAAATTATTAACAATTTAGCAATAAAAAAGTTAAGTACAATGATGACATTAAAAGTTGAGTTTCTCGAAATACTTTTTTTAAATTATCTCAGTACCTACCTAGTATTTTTCTATCACAATGATATTATATGAATGTGCATTGTGTGATATCTTATATTTTAGGAATAAAATAATATATTTTTTTGCAGGTTTCTGTTAACAACGATTCCAAGAACTTTTGAAAATATTATTAAAACGGCCTTTGCAAATATAATTCTCAATTAAGAGCTTTTGATCTCATTAAATTTTTATTCTCCATAAGGTTACAGCTTCCTAAGAAGAAAGTTTAACAAGACTTACCATACCCAAAATATCAAAATTTTACCAACCAATTGATGGTTCTACTGGTTTCCATATGAAAATTCTCCTCGAAACTACTAAAAGAAAAGTGGCAGAGGCAACCGAAGAAGGCAAAAAAGTCTATTGCAAAGCAAAAACTAGAAATTTGTTTAAGAATCTAATTATTGTTTGAAGTTTTACCATTAGTAATTTTTGATAACGATTTAAGATTATGAAGTTCTATTATGTATTTTACTCTTAGATAACCTATGTTTAAATTTTTATTAGGACCAAAATAAATTATAATTTTCATTTCAACTACAAAAACCCTCATAATATTAAAAAGGGAAAAAACGTTAGATTAGTTATGTTCAGGAATAAACTCTTTAAACATTTATCTACTTAAAATGTGTTACTTTTAAAAGGTATGTTATTAACTTTATATTTGTACTTGTGTTAATTTATTTTATTTTATTATCTGTAGTATTTTCAAATTGATTTTGATATTAATCTTATCTATTTATATATTTTTTATATTCACATATGTTTTTTTCATTGAAACAAACGTTTATTAGCTTATTAAATATAATGAATTCATGTTGTTTTATTATATGCTTGTATGAATGATTACTTTTATTTCCTTTTAAAAATGAATTTCGAAGATAAAGCCAAAACGGTGAGTGAGAATAAAAAATTAGACGAAAGTGGCGATATTTACTGGAGCTTTCATCTACACGCTTCTTTTTCTAGCCATCTACACCTGAGCCAGCAAGATTCGTCTTCCCTCCATCCTTACATTCTCCAGATTTACAGAGAAAACGCCGTACTCTTTAACATATCCAGACCTTCTTTGACGGGGACTACACCACTACATTATCAGCTTTATTTGTTATCCCGAGCAATTTAAATGCATTCGTAATTGCTCATTCTCACCTCTTCTCTTGTAGATTTCGTACTCAGTTTTCTTATTTTTAGTTACATTTGCACTGCTCTTTTATTTTCATAGCTTTAATTCTATAATGCTGTAACGCTACAATATGGATCCATTTTTGTGGTTTATACTATTTAATGTTATTCGTAAGTGACCAACCTAATATAATAATTAAAGATTATTGTATTATAGGCCTGAAGATATTCCTGTAAAGCCGAAACTAGTCGCTCCTGTATTTATTTATAATAAAATTGATTTTAAGGTTTTATTCTTCAATTGAAAAAATTAGACCTTTACAGTGATTTTGTTTCATTTCCTGCATTAGACACATATAAGACGGTATTCATTTTAAAAATAGTAATATTAGCAAATTTTTTAGTTTTTTTAACAATTAAAACGTTTGTTTTTATTGATAAATGATACGCCACTGAACAAGAAGGATGTTTACCTTCCCCCTTGTGCCCGCTTCCTCACTTCCTCTACAGATGTTGCTAACACAACAATCGCCTATAAACTCGTTTTCACACTCCCTCTATTAGTAATTGCTCGGAGCTTTGGAAGTCACAAAAAACGATCGTTTTAAAAATGGAAGCAAGACGTCAAATGAAATGTCATTTATCACAAATACGCGCGTTATTTAAATTTGCCAATCATAAATCGTCGAGTTCCTAACTCGCCAATCATAATGCGTCGTGTACCTAACACAGAAGGGGTTACCCACTCAGTACATAACAAACCCATTTGAGTAACACCTCTAGTCCTATATACTCTAAGGTGCAACCTTTATTATCAGGTTTCCCCACATACTTTGATTTTCTTTTACTATACGGAGAATGGTCGCACTGCGCAGCTTTCTGAGTGCCTTTTAAAAGGAGATAGAAAACTCCGCCATTTTGAACCCTTATTACGTGTTGCCTACATCTTGGCGCAATATTTTTAATAGGTGCGTTTTAATCATCCGCTTGCTTTGGAATTGTCAGTTTTCTTGTTTTAATCTGACAGGTTAAAACGACTAAACCGACAATTCCGGAACCAGAAGCGGATGATTAAAACGCACCTGATATTTTGCTTGCTGCTGTCAGTGTCAGTGAACATTATTTTTGAAGTCACAGTTTATTGCTAAAGAATCAGTTAGCTCACTCGGACCAGTTGAAAGTTCCAAAATAACATCCACTCCAGGGATACAAATTCAGGATACGCAGAAGACTGCTATTTTATTATAGGCGGTTGTCATATATTGTATTATCCGAGTTGCACAGTGTATAAACTGAAACATTGAGATCCAAAGTGCCGACGCAGAGTGAGCGATCTGATTCTTTAGCTATAAACTGTAGCATAGGAATCAAAATGGCCGCGCCCTATGTTGGGCGTGTCGGACCTCTCTCTTGCCTCGTATAGTAATCAAAGTATGTGGGTTTCCCGCTACGTTGTTTGATATCGATGAAAGCGCCACATAGTGGGTCAGATGTTGACTGCGTTAAAGCTGGTCGTTGTTAAGCATTGGCTTCTTATGAGCGTTTCCTATCTTTATCTCCCTTATCTCTGATAGTACGTTGTCTTTTTCTTGACAGTTCCCATCCAAATGCCAAAGCTTCTTTTTCCACTACAAGGTGTCCTAGTAGTAACTCCATTGCTGTAGTGGGCGTACTTCTAATATCTACTGTTATTCGTTTTACCTTATCTAATTTTCTGCTAGCTCTTTCGCTTTCATCCTTTATGAGTAGGTTACAACCGTACCTTAGTATATAGCCAATGCCTCACACTTTGGTAAGATCTATCTTTCTATCACGGCGTCTTACGGCCTTTCTCTCTTTTTTTTTTAATAGGGCTGCAGAATTGTGGGTGTGATTCCAAGATATTTAACTAAATTTGTTACTTTTAAATGTTGTCCCCACATATAGTTCCTTCATTCCTTTTCATTTTGTGAATATATAGTTCCTTCATTCCTTTTCATTTTGTAAATAAAACAAAATAGATTTTCGCCAGGTTTGTTTACAAACTTCATTTTAAATCTTTCGAGGATATTTAGTGCCTGTGACTTCCTTTAGGAAGCAACGTCTCCAAATATACTATTTACTACGATGCTTAATATCGTCTGCAAATGCTTGCGAGTATGGGAAAATAAGTATCATGACAAAACAGTCTACTTTTTCATTTCACCTGTTTCTATGTTTCTTAAAGAAGTACTATTCTAGCAGTTTGTCTCATCCGAAAGTCTTGTAGCAACATCGCGTTGCTAGGTTTAACTTTTTATTTTTTGAAAAAAAGGAGAAACAAAAACACAAATTTTAAATTAATTTATTGTAACAAACAAAAAATGTGCTAGTAAAATCTATAAACTAAAATCCTGAGATCTATATCTTATTGTAGGCATATTTAAAGTATTGCACATAGAATTCGATGATAAACTTCCATAGTTAAAATGCGAATTTGATAAAAAACTACATGTTTGAGCAGGCAAGCTATTAAAATTATTCGAATATAATTCGTGTTGATTATATTGGGAATAAGAGCATTTCCAAGGCATGATATATTGAAGATCTGAGTGTGGTTGAGTAGTAGAATGGGCTGACACGCCATTTTGATAAGGAAATAACGTTTTATCTGATACTTCTGGTTTCAATGGTATAGGAGACGTTTTGCAAGGGAGTTTGCTGGACGGTGATTGTTGTAGATTTAGGCTTCTTTCGTTTCTTCTAAATTTGGCACGTCGATTTTGGAACCAAACCTATAAAAAAGACGAATTTGTAAAAATAGAGTCCTGGTATTCCGTGTAATAAAAGTTAATTTTAAAGAAACTTTTTATACAAAAATTATACATATAATAATAATAGCCTTTATTGCCCAACAGATACAAATCCCTTTACAGAGCAACCTTATAATTTATCAACAATATAAGTAGTAAAGGTGACATGATAAATAAAGACTTATAAAATAAAAAGTAGGTATCACATAAAAACTGAAAATAAAAAATCAATAAAAATAAAAAAAAATAAAATAAAAAACTCAAGCATTGTCATAATAGTTACAAGCAATTGCTTTAATATTTATCAAACTATCATTGAAGATATCCGAAGAATTACAGTACAGGTTAAAGTTATTACACATGACATTGAGAGGTGAGCTTAATAGAATATTTGTTCTAGATCTATTACAGTAAAAAGTGATGTCTGTTATTATACTGTGGAACGTTTAAATGAATTTTAGCCAAGATAGCAGGACAGTCAATTAACCCATTCATGATTTTATGTAAACAAGTCAATGAAGCTAGAATTCTCCAAAACGCAAGACTTTCCATGTTAAAACGGTCCAAAAGTAGCTGATAATCAATTCCTCTTGGCGGGTAGACATCATTTAGTTTAAATGATAAGTATTTCAAAAACTTCCTTTGAACAGATTCAACACTAGTTATTATAATAAGGACACCAGATAGCTGAACAGTACTCAAGCTTAGTGCGGATGTATGAATAATATAAAGTCTTTAATGCTCCAATGTCCTTGAACCCACGACAGTTTCGTATAACAAAACTATACATTTTTTTTGCGTCAGAAACCTTCATAATAATGTGCTCAACAAAACTCAGCCTTGAGTCGAAAGTGACACCCAGATCAGTGATTGAGGAACAACGTGACAATACCAAACCATTAATATTATAATAAAAATCTATAATTGATTTTTTTCTAGTATATCACTTTACACTTTAACCTATTTTGCATGCACCAATCTGACAATATATCTAGGTCCTGCTGAAGCGCTAAACAGTCATACATATCAAATACTGAGAGGTATATCTTAAAGTCATCTGCATAAATGAGTCTACAAGAGTTTAAACAATGATCGAGATTATTAATAAATAACAAAAATAGCAATGGTCCAAGGTTAGAACCTTGAGGGACACCTGATTTTGCAAAGTACACCTGTGACGAATGACCGTTATAAAAGACAAACTGCTGCCTTTCCAGAAGGTATGACATACAGAACCTTATCAAGGTCTGAGAAAAGCCAAATTGCTTCAATTTATCAATCAATATCCCATGATCCATTCTGTCAAAGGCCTTTGAGAAATCAGTGTAAATAACGTCCACTTGCCTACCTGCATCAACCGCTTCAGATAAGTGCTGAGTTATTACTAAATTACTTTCTGTAGACTTTTTGTTTAAGAAACCATGCTTCCAAGGCGATATTAGGTTGCGGACTAAAGAATATATGTGATTATAAATGACAATCTCAAAGATTTTCGATAGATTTGACAGAATAGATACAGGCCGATTGATAGTTTTTGATTTGTGTCTTATCACCTGATTTAAAAATAGGATTAATCCATGCTCCTCTGGGAAGCTCTCTGATTAAATAAATATTATGTTTAATGGAGAGGCTAGTACATAAATACAGTCTTTAACAAAAAATGAGGGGATGTCATCAGAGCCAGAGGTCATTTTATTGCTTCTTTTTTTACTGGCTTGTACGATGTTTGAATCGGTGATATTGCCAATTTTAATGATATCACCGTAGAATTGTGATTCAAGTAGACTAGCCCTGTCCTGCTGTGGCTCAGATGATGTTACAAAAACACTTTCAAAGAATTGACTAAACTTATTAACTATTTCTTGAGAATATAAGTAATACTTTGCCGCTTGAGACAGAAAGTTGACCATGTGACGCGTAGTGGAGCGCGGCAATGTGTCGAAAGCGGCAACGAACTTTTCGATCAAAATGCACACAAGATTTTTTTCTACTATCCTATTATTTTCAGAAATGTATATAAAAACTGAAAATTTGTCCTAAGTAGTGTATAATGTGTTGCCTTTATCTAAATCAAGAAAAAAGTTGATATTTAAAGTCTATTTTAACTTGGATAATAAAACAAAAAAATGCAACTACGTACAAATAACTTAAACATCACTTATTAAAAAGAAATATTATTGTATTATACCTAATTTAAATTAGGCGAGCAACAAAGCTGTAATTTTGTCGCTCGGCGACCGACAAAGCTGTCACGTAATGTCAGTTCGCGGAAAACGTCAACTTTGTGGTTGTATTTCGAAGCGCAAAAGCCTACTTTGGATAGTGATCGTAAAAATATTTTTATTTAGAACTCACCAGTAAATATTCGAGTGGGAAATTCTACCTCATTACAAAATACCTAATTATAGAAATGAATTAGAATTATTAACTGATGAAATCTGAAGCATTTACTAAAAACAGTCAAAGGGAGTAATGATTTGTGATTGTATGTCGGAAAGGGTCTGGAAAAACTAGAAATAATAGACGAGTTACGTGAATATGCTTTCTCGGATCTTCGAAAAATTCAGATTTAAGAGCGATATGTTCTTTGATTACCGATTGATAATATTTGACTATATAGTAACTTTTTTGACCACCATTTGAAATAAAAATACTAAAAATAAAAATATTAAATGCCGTCTGCCTGCTACGGGAAGTAGGTAATATTTTTTTAAAATTGTATGCACCATAGCGTTTGACCATTTCAAAAGGGTAAATAATTATCAAAAAACACAATTGACAGGAGGCCACAATAAAAATCCAAATAGGCTTAGAATTATGTTTTGACATTTTACCACCCCCTAACATAATTTTAAGGACCCCAAAATGTGTAAAACTTCGACAAATACAATTTCTTAATCGAATTTCGACTTGAAAAAGTGGTCAATAATCAGGAAGGCAAAATAAAGATTCAAAAAGGCTTCAAATTAGGTTTCAACGTTTTATCATCCTCTAAAATAATTCCGAAGGGGCACCAAAGGATGTAAAAGTATTTGTCGAATGGTCACCCCCTGGGGTCAGTGGCGTAGCGAGCTTAACTCGCGCCCGGGGACACAATACCTTTTTAGTGCCCCCCCCCCCATTCGATGACCATATAATATTAAATGTAAAATAAAGTAAAATCAATAAAGTCATCAAGCTAGGCTTTTTAAATTTGAGACAAAAAATGTAGTTGAGAAAACAAGACTAGATTTTGAAATGTATTTGATCATCTAGAATTAGTTCAAAAGATACCTATTATAATTACTATATATAAATTTTCCTTGCTTTTGATGAAGCAAATTTATCAATAATATTATCAAAGTTAATCATTTAAAATTTTTCTCTTTCCATACTTAAAAATGCTAGGTCACTTAGGCGATCTTGTCCCATTGTTGATCGTAGATATGTTAAAATAAATTTTAATTTGCTGAATGAACGTTCGCAGCTAGAAATTGATACTGAGATAGTCAGGAGTATTTGAAGTGCCACTCTCAGGTTTGGAAAAAAATCTTCTCCATACGAGATTATAAAAGTAATAAATTCTAATGGAGTTTTAGGTTCATTTTTTTTCTACTGCGGAGTAATATTTTGCAGTCACATATTTCGATTAAGAAATCTATTCCATTGAAATCTGTATTGCAAAAATTCACCCCCAATTTTTACAATTTTTTTCAAGGGCGCTATCAATATTATCCTTGTTCAATAAATTTTAAACGACTAGTAGAAATCCAAATTTGAAATTAAGGTCACTTAAGAACGCTTTTCATAACGCGAGAAATTTCACTTTCTGCGGAAAAACCAACATCTCTAGACAATTTTTTGGGCATTTTGTGGCGTCTTCTTACACGTATTGTTGTATCAATATTCCATTTTTCAAAAGAGACTTCGCTTTTTCTATTGCCTGTTCACAGAGCTTATCTCGAATTTCATCTAGTTCAGTCCCTAATGATTCAAGATCATGGAACGCTTCTCTAAAATTAATTCTAGGCTCTTGTAATCTGAGCTGCACATGATCAATCCTCCTTAAGATTTCATACCAGACATAAACTAAAGTTATGAAACTAAAAGTTAGTATATTTTACAACAGAATTGTAACTTCACTTCTGGTGTCACTTGTAGTGGTAGTGTCCTTTGCTAATTTTTCTAATAGTTCTACTATATTCTCTAGCCCATCAACGATAACCCTAACCGCTTGTATTCTGGCGCTCCATCGTGTTTCAGATTCACGTTTGACAGTTTTTGTTAAAGCGTTTTTTAATAATTCCCATCCTAATGTTGAAAGTGAGAAAAAGAGATATATGTTTTCAATTATTCACAAAAGATATATGTTTTCAATTATTCACAAAACATGTCACAACGATTGGATCTTGTTCAGCTGCAGTAACTCGTGCGCGAATTTCGAAACGTCGGCGTCGGCCGGGCGCGCCCTTTTTCCACTTACATCATAAGATCACGCTACGCTCGTTCCACCCACATACTAACCACTACTTGGCAAATACGCATTTCTTCACCACGAGATTTGGGTTTTTGTTTAGTCGTTAGTATAACAAGCGTTTCCATGGCAACAGTTTCTTCATAACTGATTTCGACTAAACCAAAGTGAACATTAAATAATCTATGACTTGGCAACTACGCATTTCCTCACTGCCGGATTTGGATGTTCATTCAGTCGTTAGCATGACAAGTGTTTCCATGAAAACAGTTTTTCCGTAACTGATTTCGGCTAAACTAAAGTAAACATTAAATGATCTAAAACTTGGCAACTACGCATTTCCCCACCACGAGATTTGGGTTTTTGTTTAGTCGGTAACATGATAAGCGTGCACATGGCAACATTTTTTGAGTAACTCATTTCAGCTAAATGAAATTAAACAAAAACCGTAATCATCTACAACTTGGCAACTACGCATTTCCTCACCATGAGATTAGGGTTTTTGTTTACTTATAGCCATCACAATTGTTATTATGACAACAGTTTTTGCATAACAGATTTCCGCTAAACGAAAGTTGAGCCAACAAATCTAAGAGAGTGTACCTTAGATGTGATCTGAATATCAAGAAACTTCATAAAGCATAAATTCCAGTCCTTCAACAAGGCCTTTAATATTGGGTTCAAGAGTCCAGCAATTGACGTGTGTAGTTACTGTGAAAAGACTAGAAACCTCATAATTCCATGACTGAAAACGATTTGCGTGTATCTCTTGCAATGTTTCGACGTGTCTTCAACAAGGACTTTAATATTGGATTCAAGAGTCCAGCAACTGACGTGTGTAGTTACTGTGAAAAGACTAGAAACCTCATAAAAAATGCTATTGGTGAAGCCAAAATTAACTTGTTAATACAACTCAGAATTCATAAAAAAGAGCTCAAGCTTATTATGAACTCATGAAAAAAGAACATGAAGAAACTTTCATTTTATAATCTATGTATTACAGATGTAAAAAATGCTAACCCAATCTTCTACACTTGGACTGAAGAGCAAGCTGGGAAAGGGTCAACTAAAGTTTCTTCAGCTCTCCTGAACTTCTTGAAAACATGTGATTATAATAGAAAAAAGGTATTAAAGCTCTTCTGTGATGGATGCGGAGGACAAAACAAAAACAACATTGTTATCCACATATTAATGTATTCCTTTCAATCCACCAAGGTCCTATCAAAGAGATCATCATTACATTTCTTGTTCGAGGCCATAGTTCCCTCCCTGCCGACAGTGTTTTTGGAAGGTTAGAGAAACTTCTTCGGAAGAAAACTACTATGGTAACAAAAGAAGAGAATTATGAGCTATTTAAAGAAGTTGGAGCCGTAAAGCAGTTGGGAACAGATTGGACACTGAAAGACACCAAAGTATCTCTACACATCTAAAGAACAGAGAGAATATAAGCAATGAGAAAATAATTTACTTAAAAAGAATCACAACAAAGTCTGGAAAAACTAATATTACAGTCAAAGCAAATGAAAATTTCAGATTCGAGCATGAATATGAAAAATACATTTCACTTCTGAAGAGGGGTCGTCAGTGGGGATCTGATTCTTTTGTATTGGAAGATAAGCAGTTGGGTCACATGATTTCGGATGTAAAGTAAAAAGATATAAATGATTTACTGACAGCTTTATATGGCGAATGGAGAGAAATAGATAACCTAAACTTCTACAAAGATATTATTGATGATGAAAATTTGACTATTGTTAACAATAATAATGATGATGATGTTAATGAAAGATGTGACTGTTTAGAAGATGATTGTTGTGGGGTGCATACCTGATAAGACTGAAAAATTCAACACAGAAAATTAAAATTTCAATTTTAAAATGAAAAAAATATCTGTTTTTTACCTAAATAATATTGTTCTGTTCCAAATTTAAGTACATATATGTAAAAAATAAAACTTGAACATTACTCAAATAAAACAAATTGTGTTTTTATTGCTTCCGATCAAAAACGAATTAATCCTAGGATGTTCCATTCAAACGCGAACTTGTCCAAATTGTTCAGTCAATCGCGAACTTGAATTAAGTTAAATAAAAAATACAATAAAATGTTTTCAATGGTTGTTAAAAATAATATCTATGACATCTAAATTAATGAAATAAAGCAATTTTCACCTTCATTTCCTCTTAGTTAGATCAAAATCAATTATTTTTGTTACCTGGAAAATCCTTTTGAAGTGACTAGTTCGCGTTTGAAAGTTAGCTCTTCAAATACGGACCTGCACAAAATTTGCCAGTTATTCACCTTTAAATATCTTCGCAAAGACAGTCATGCGCATTTTGTTCTGCATTCTTTGTCGAAGGCTTATGTTGTGTTTGGCGTGACTCATAATATTTTTAGTGCAAAATTGTGCCCGATAAATAATCAGCAATTATAATAATCATATCACAATAATAAAGCACTTTATTTAATCGCTTTAATACAACGTAGTTAGATAAATGAGTACTGGTGGAATATAAAGCATATTCATTCTATAGTTATTAAAAGGTAAGTGGAATATTTTTGTTTTAATTAAAGAGAGTGAAAATTATTCAAATCAAGGGTGAATGGCCAAAATAAAATATTAATGTCAAGTAAAATAAATCAAACCACTTAATCTGTATCGACTTATCTCCGGTATCGACCGATATAACATTTATATCATAAAATACCGGTAGTTATAAACTTATTAGGTAACTTAATAAATATGTAATTTAATTAAAAGTAAGTTCTTAGATTATTTAGGGTTTTAGTTCATTGGTCTTAAAATTTGTTATTATAAAAGTTAATCAAAAAAAACAAGCAAAATTAAAAAAAATTAAATTAACTATATTAAAAAATCATATTCTGGAAATAAAAAAGTGAAAACAAATAAAATATATATTTTTGATTGTTTTTTAATTAATTTATTTTTGCGCCCTTTTTGCGGAGAATTGATTAGTAACATAATTGTAAATTCTAAATATTTATCTTAAAAAACCTAAAATTGAAGAATTTTTTCACGTTTAGATTAAAAAAAAATATTGGTAAGATGTTGGGTAGGGCAAGAGACGAAGTAAAAAATCATATTAATCATATAATTATTGATTTGGTGTATTTTTCTTGATTAAGAGATTAATGTCATAACTGTTCAATCTATTATAAAATACAATGGAATGTTTGTCTGAAATTAGAAATTAATATTCCGAAATTAAAGACGAAGCAATAAAAATTTTACGAAAATGGGGAATAATTCCAGAATTCGCCAATAATAGAGCACCAAAGGCAAAATCACATTTTGAAGAATTTTTAGATTTTCGGATGGGTAACATAGGTTTAAAGTAAATATTTTACGTTTAATTATTCGATAATTATTCGATAATTATTCGATAATTTTTCGATAATTATTCGATAATTATTCGATAATTATTCGAGAATTATTCGATAATTATTCGATAATTATTCGATAATTATTCGATAATTATTCGATAATTATTCGATAATTATTCGATAATTATTCGATAATTATTCGATAATTATTCGATAATTATTCGATAATTATTCGATAATTATTCGATAATTATTCGATAATTATTCGATAATTATTCGATAATTATTCGATAATTATTCGATAATTATTCGATAATTATTCGATAATTATTCGATAATTATTCGATAATTATTCGATAATTATTCGATAATTATTCGATAATTATTCGATAATTATTCGATAATTATTCGATAATTATTCGATAATTATTCGATAATTATTCGATAATTATTCGATAATTATTCGATAATTATTCGATTATTAATTATTCGGCAATTATTCGATAATTATTCGATAATTTGATTTACCTTATCGAGCAAAACTATTGTCTCTATTAGACCGTCAGATATTGACAGATTTAGGTGCTCCATTTTCACATACAATCCTTGAAGAGGGTTGAAAACTACATCGAGTAGAATGAAAGGAAATTTACAAGTGGAAAATTTGATTTCTTTAACAGAAATATTTTCAGACCCCAAAATGCACTTATCCATTCGGGGGGTTATTCAAGCCAATATATTTTTCGTATGTACGATTTTTCCTTATAATATTACGCCCTTATTTCAACCCATTAGCCACTTGCAACGCTAAAGCCTTTGGTTTTCCGAAGCCTGGTTCTATTAGTTAATCATTTAGTGAACACGGCTTGCGTGAAAATATGGGCAACAAATACCTTTAATTTCTGTTAACTTATTCCTGGCCATGTTCCAAAAATGGAACAGTAACTAATTTAGCCCCAAATTAATAGGTAGCCCTCAAATATGTTTTTGGTACCCTTCAATAATTTCCAGCTGTTCAGTTAATGTCTCTAAATTGTTACCTGCGTTGTGCATGTTTGTTTTCATCGGATTATTAGTCGCCATACACAAACAGGCAAGGGACTTGTTGTTTTTTATAAACACTATGTTAATGCAAGTATTAATTTTGAAAATTATTATTTCTTTTATTTTGCTATCATTCAGTTGTGATCTCTAGAGAGGTTCAGTTATTTTAAAAAGTTTGGTTAGTTTTTGCAATTATACTGACCTCCATTTTTAAGGTATGTTCCGATTTTGGAACTTGGCATTTCTTAAGTGTAGCGAATTTGAATTTTTGTTCATAGGTAAAATGGGTTCAAAAGCATTTTATGGAAAAAAGAGATATATGTATAGTTTTAATCGTTTATTGAATAAGATTAATGAATAAATTCACGTCAGACGACTGTGCAGGAGACTTCGAGGTATCCGATAACGAAGATGAGGTTGACTTTGCAAATAAGTTTTCGTCAAAAATATTCTGTGCTTCAGCCGAGATATCTTTAAAAATTCATTGCAATCGTGTATATGACACAACTGATGCTGAGCCAGATAATGATACTCTCTGTTAAGTAGCGGAATCTCCAATTAGCAAAAAGTTGGGCAATAGGCCACTTCAAGTAGACAAAAAACAGACAAAATAGTGTTTATGTTTCTCAATTTTATTCTGTCTCGATGATAAAAAATGTTGATGTTGACAAGTCGATGATTTCGTACTACACTCAACACTCAACGGATTTGAATTTTGGTCGATCAACGGTTCAAATGGATATTTGATAAGTACAGAGCCTTATCACAAAAAAGAAACGCATCTTGAAAATTCAGAGCTTGATCTTGGAAGATCAATAGTAAGCTCATTTACTGACAGACTTAAACATTTTAATTCAGAATGTCATTACAATTTTTTTGTTGATAAGTTTTTTACGGGTTTGCCCCTGCTTAGAAAAATTTCTAAACTTGGGTATGGTTAGAAGGGTACACTACTGAGTTGTAGAAATGCATTAACTAGAATTGTGCCTACAATTTGAATGTTTCACAATATCCACAAACTCTCAAACGAAAACCATGTAAATGTTTGAACAATCCACTTTTGGTTGTGTTCTGTATGGTGCCTATATGCGTCCTTTTGACTATTTTAAAGCTTTTTATGACCAACAGAAATAATTATACAGGGTGTCTGTAAAAGGTCTTTACACAAACATACCACATATTTCTTAGACCAAAATAAGTCGATTTAAGTAAAATTACCTTAGTACAAAGTTGCTTCGTTTGGGCTCCAGAGGGCCTTGAAGTTACAATTTTTAAATCGTTTTTCCCATATACATTTAAAAAGGCATATGCGAATTTGCTGAAATTTGGTATATTGATAGAGTTTTATGTGGTAAAAAAAATGGTAATAAAATTTTGTCCGATAATAATACATAGGCGTAGAACTTGATTTTTTAAATAATTGCACCTTTAAAAATTCTACGCCAATTGAAGAAAAGGAGTTTGAGTATGAAATTTATAGATTGCGCAACTCATTTACTTTAAAAAAGGTACTCTTGATAAGACTCGATTACTCTCATGGTTTTCGCTAAATTTCTGTTTTAATAATTTAGAGTGTATAGGTTTCACAAAAATATTCGAGTCTTATCAAACTCGATTACTCTCATGGTTTTGACGAAATTTGCATTTTACTAATTTTAGAACATAAATAATTATTAAAATACAAACTTTGTCAAAACCATGAGAGTAAATCGAGTGTTATCAAGGGTACTTTTTTGTAGTAAATGAGTACCCAATCCAAATTTCATACTCAAACCCCTTTTAAGGTGCAATTATTTAAAAAATCAAGTTCTACGCCTATGTATTATTATCGGACAAAATTTTATACGATGAAAAACATAAAAATGTACTTTTTTCATATCTTCTTCAACACCTCTAATCGAGACTTTTAACAAAAATACTCGATTCTTGCCATGTACGATTTTTTGAGGAATATTAATTATTTACCTGCAATACGTATACAAAAACATTTATTGTTGGTTTCCATAGTTTCATCTAAATAAAAATATTGTCAAGTTTTAACACCTAATCTCTTGTTAACGATTGAAAGTGTTCCATTTGACTCAATAATTAAAAAAACAAATGCGTGGTTTATTAATATGGCTGTACAATATACCAATGCAGAATATACCGATATGTTACTGACATTAGGATTTTGTGAAGGAAATGCCCGAGAGAGTGTCAGGGTGTACTCTGAAAGGTTTCCAAATCGTCGTGTACCTAGCCACCCAACTTTTGTTGCTGTTGAGAGACGTCTTCGGGAAACCGGTTCTTTTGCTCCCAACACTGTTGATAATGGAAGAGAACGTTTTGTAAGGATTCCTGAAGTTGAAGAAGACATTTTAGAACGTGTTGAAGAAGATCCAGAATTAAGCACCAGACGAATTGGAAGGGAACTAGGAGTAAGTAAAGATGTCGTTCATAAAGTGCTTAGAGAACAATTGCTATATTCATACCATAAGAAGCCAGTACAAGAATTATTAGTCCATGATCCTCAAATTCGTTTGGGTTTCTGTCGATTTGTTAATATGCAAAGAGAAAGAGATCCAAACTTTGTCAAGAAGGTTCTCTTTACCGATGAAGCGGGTTTTACAAGAAGAGGTATAACTAATACCCATAATGAACATGTTTATGCCGTTGAAAATCCGCATGCAATAAAGGTAAACCATTTTCAGCACGAATTAAAAATTAATGTGTGGGCTGGAATAATTCGTAATTTCATTGTTGGTCCTGTCATACTTCCACGAAGATTAACTGGAGAAAATTATTTGGATTTTCTACAAAATACGTTGCCAGAATTTTTAGAAGATTTTCCTCTCCTACCTCGGAGATATATGTGGTTTATGCAAGATGGAGCTCCACCACATTTTTCTTTAAACGTTAGAAACCACTTGAATGAACAATATCCACACAAATGGATAGGCAGAGGTAATGACGCACCTGTAAACTGGCCACCACGTTCCTCAGACCTAACACCGATGGATTACTTTTTATGGGGACATCTGAAATCCACATCCTAAAGAAAATGAGGAACAACTCTGGCAACGTATTCAAGATGCAAAAAACAATCTTAGAGGTGATGAAGAAGTTATGGAAAGGATACATTTTAATTTTCTTCGACGTAAAAATCTTTGTATGCATGAAAATGGTGAACATTTTGAACAATTTTTGTAAAATCTCTATTTTGATTATGTTGTAAATAAATATTTTTGTGAAACCTATACACTCTTAATTATTAAAACAGAAATTTAGCGAAAACCATGAGAGTAATCGAGTCTTATCAAGAGTACCTTTTTTAAAGTAAATGAGTTGCGCAATCTAAATTTCATACTCAAACTCCTTTTCTTCCATTGGCGTAGAATTTTTAAAGGTGCAATTATTTAAAAAATCAAGTTCTACGCCTATGTATTATTATCGGACAATATTTTAATACCATTTTTTTTGTCACATAAAACTCTACCAATATACCAAATTTCAGCAAAATCGCATAGGCCGTTTAAAATTTATATGGGAAAAACGATTTAAAAATTGTAACTTCAAGGCCCTCTGGAGCCCAAACGAAGCAACTTTGTACTAAGGTAATTTTACTTAAATCGACTTATTTTGGTCTAAGGAATATGTGGTATGTTTTTGTAAAGACCTTTTACAGACACCCTGTATATTTTAAAATGAATAAATGACTTTGTTTGATATTGTTTGTTTTTCAAAATTTCTATACTTTCAAGTAGCCATGTTCCAATAATGGAACTTTTTTCTCCGCTCTTCAGAAAACTAACTTTATTTAGTAACGAAAAATGTGGCCATGAATGGGTTAGGCAAAACCGAATTTTCCATGTTATCCCCAGGAGCCACTAGTAAATTTCCTTTCAACTTTCAACCCTCTTCGAGGCTTGTATTTGACGGTCTATACCAAAATAAAAAAAAAATAAAATGAAATAAATATGTTTGTTTCAGTGTTAACTTCATATTAAATAAAAAAATGGATAAATGCAGCAATAACATTCTTAAAAATAAACAGGATATGAAAATAGAAATGGAGAAGGAAGATCCTGAAGAGACAATCCTAAAACTTCAAAATCAAATAGAAAATTTCAAATTAAAAATGGAGGATTTTGCTGGACACGTGAAGAGATTTGAAATAGAGAAAAAAGAACGCATTCGCAGAAACAACGACAAAATTAATTTAATTGCCGGGATGATTTTTAACCATATGAATGAGTTGTACGAACAAGTTTTGGAGAAATTAAATCAAAAAGAGGCCGTTGCAGAAGAAAATCAGGAAATGAACAATGAAATGTGGAAAAATACTGAAAATACTGCTTTGAACATTATTGAAGATTTGAAGGTTATTTACAATGAGGGAGCTGGTGTTTTAAACGAATAAATCCTTGAATTCCAAAATGTATTTAATCTTTAATAATAATATGTTTGTAATAACAATTATTTTACTAAAGTAATAAAAGTTTTTTTTTTTTCATTTTTAAATATATTATTTTTTGGAAACGATGGACAATACATAGAGTGTATAATGGGCACAAAATCAGGAAAACCAAGTTTAATGAAAAATAAATTTTCTATTTTAATTTAAATCTAATTGATTTAGTGATTTTAGTGAGATAATTTGTTGAAATTAAAATAAAGTTAATATATTAAATTTTATTTAAATAATTTAAATTAAAACTGTTTATTACTTGAAAAATTATTCGGTGTAAGAGGGGTCATTAATAACGACTTTCTTAAAATATCTACATATTTTTTTAACGATTGATTGTATTAGCATCGAAATAGAAAATAGTAGATTGTACAAGTGCGCAAAGAGATATTACATTTTTTCTAAGATTACATTTCTTATGGATACCTCAAAATGATTAATATTAATAAATTGTAGAGGGTATTTGACTACTCAAATGTGGCCAACTTCAGAACAGACAATTAACTTTAATAATAAACTATAAAACGGATAGGTACCGGTTTCGACCACAAAGCACATAGAGATTCCACGTGAATGACCAAGGCACATACTTTGATTACTATACGGTGCAAGAAAGACGTCCAACACGCCCAACATAGGGCGCGGCCATTTTGATGCAATTACTACTAGGTTAGGCAACACATTTTTCCAAAATGTTAAGCTGATAGCCTACATCTTGGTATTTTGAGATTTTAAACAAAGGAAACAAATGTAGAAGAAACGTTTATTTATTTTAAATAATATACAAGAAACTTTTTTGAAATAAAGTTATAATTGCGAGTGCAACTTGAAATAGAGTTGAGTGGTTTTAAATTATTTATAAAGCTGTGCATATGATTTTATCTTAATATTATGATATTTTTCGCAAGTCCCATGTCCATGAACAAATATTTTATTTTTGTAATGTAATAAAAATCTTTGAGGCTAAACAATCTAATATTATATTTTGCATTTTTTCAGCTGTAAATATGATACCAAACTATAAAATAAAAACAAAGAAATGTGAGATTAAAGAAGCTCTAACTAAAAGCTATTACCTGAGGAAAAGATAGTTGGTTTGTGTTTTTATCTTATAATTTATCTGAGATAGACAAGTTGAGTTTCTATAACAGTTATTTTTTTTAAATTAATTATATGTAGTTGTTAAATTTTTAACTAAAACAGATGTATTGTTCATCTACAAATGAGTCTTCTTTCAGTTGTTACACAGTAAGAAATTGCTGAATATTTTCTATTCAAGAAAATACCCCTATTGGTATTACTGCCACCACCTCCACCAATATTCTCGTTTTCAAAGATTACACAAGTTTGTTAATTGTATTAATTAGATTGCCAGTGTACATTTTCAAAACTCTTGCATATCTCCCTACTTTCTGCTTCTATAGCAATCGATGGTTTAGATATGATTTTCTTACCGTCGACTTAATATTGTAAAAAGGATATCGACATATGGTGGCTCTAAAAGACGTTTTTGTTTCTTTTATGATTCCTGTGTATGTCTAACGTACAAAATCAATGTACCTCGATCAGTGATACTTTTGCTTCTCAGAAATTTCCATTTATCCGAAATTGTTACAGTTTACTGTACCAAATAAAAAAATTAAATATTACAGGTCATTTTCTAACTGTTCCAAATAAACCATTTTCTTAGTGAGGCTGTGGGCTACCTCTACTTTCAGGGGGTCAATTCTCGACTTGTAGGAACCTTTTCCTATAGGAATTTGTGACACTTTCCTATATGTAGAAAAATGTCAAAAATTCCTACAAGTCGAGAATTGACCCCCAGGTGTGTAGATGAGTCAGAGGTAGTAAACCTGAAATAAATAAAAACAATTATTATAATATAAATGTTCCAAAAAGAAAACAATATTACTTGCATGTATATTTATATTATTTCGTTTGATTTTAATACTGCTCCTATCTATTGAAGTAAATGCTTTAACTTTCTTGGTATTTGCCTTTTACGAAGAATTAATTGTTTCATGATTGATCACATACCTTTTAACATAAGAGCAATATGCATTTTCCTCAAAATGCTGAGAACAGATATAACAGAGTTTAGCTAAAAATAATTTCTAAACAATTTGATTAGTGGTTTGTAAACTTGAATATTAAGTGCTCGAAATTCCTAGGAGACCTGAAAAATAAAAAGCATTTAGAATATAACAATGGGAACATAATTAAAGTAGTTACTGTTACTTACAAATGAAAATACTTAACATAAAATCACGAAGTAAAGCAAGGTTTTCATTATTTGTTAATGATTTTGTAAAGTGTAGGTTCGTAAATAATATTTGTGGGGACTGACTTTGGGTAAATATTATAACATAACCACTAAAACTATTGCGCCAAGATGTAGGCAATACGTATAATAATTGTTCAAAATGGCGGAGTTCTCTATCTCCTTTTAAAAGGCACTCAGAAAGCTGCGCAATGCGACCATTCTTCCTATAGTAAGAGGAAAGTATGTGGACCAAGGTCAAAACCGACAAATGACATTTCTTATGCTATTGACTCCAAACTCTAGATGGGGCTACTGATGAAATTATGATTTCTTCCTCCATTTTTATTTTTATGGGTGAAAAATTAACCAAAGAATCCAAAGATATGACGTGTATTTATACTTTTGTTATTCTTAGTTTTCCGTTTGATTTTAGTGATTTTTTGTTGGCTTTGGCTTTTGGTTTATGTTTATAGTTTCTTTTTAGTTATTTGCAAAATTGTGATGTTTTGTTTTTCTATTTCCTACTGTGTTTTGCAATAATTTTGGTGCTACGTTGAAAACTTCGAGAAAAACTTCATTTATTCACCATGCATCATAAAAAGACAAACAGGTAATACAACCAATAATTGATAATCAATGTATCACTGGACTAGATTTAGAAATAATTTCACCTTTTAATCCAATACCTATATTACATTTGTCATCGGTTAAAAAGACATTTATAAAATATATTACTTTAGTAAAATGTAATTTCCTAGTATCTACTTCACATTTAAATATATTGATATTTTATAGATTTGAGATTGTATCCTTATTTGCTATTTGCCAAGTATGCAAGTATTCGTTAAATATGTATTATTATTATTATTATTTGCATTTATTTTTATCTAATAATATTTATTTAAGTTATTAATAAACATATTTTAAGAATGTTCTATTTTATTATTTATTTAATAATAATATGCAGAACCAACTCTCCACATCAGACCCCTTATAACAAATTAATTCCTCAAATTTGGCATAATCAACCTAAATTATTTTGTAAAAAAAAGTTTCGAACTTACTAGTTCCATACTTTATTTTATAAAATAATTTATGTGGAAATAATTTAAAATTTAATTTAGAACTACCTACTACTAAAAATTACAATTGTCAATTGTCATTTTAGTTCCTGCTCCACACACAAGGTGGCGCTAATTTGGTTTAAAAATCTAACATTGGCGTGGGGTCTCTAGTAGATACGTGCTTTGTGGTTTCGACCCAAGGGTCATAGCCAGGCCTAAAAGGGAAGGTAGCAGTCAAAATCATATAGAGCTTAAACTTTAGTAAAGGATAAATCAAATTTAAAGGATACAAAGTAGCAAATATTCATTAGAAATTAAAAAGTGTTATTGCTGTAACGTTTATTTATTTAAAACTTTGTTATTTAATTTATATTCACTAAAACCTTAATTCATTTTATGACTTAATTTATTTGTACTAAATATGACACTAATTTGTACATCATTTACTTATACACTAATTTACATATGTATGTACCAGAACGGTATTTTAACTAAAACTTAAAAAGGCATTATATGTGGCTTCTAGAATATTCTAAACATATTTCTGTTGGAGTAGACATCTCCAGTTGAAATAAGGCTCGTTAGCACATGTCTTCAAAACATTTATTAAAATATGAAGGGACAAAATAAAATAATGTACTTATCAAAATGACAACATTTAATCAACTTAATATAAAAGATGCCTAACTGATATTGACTAAATGCTAACTTTATTAAACAAATTAGACCGCTGCGCTGTCTTCAACAATTTGGTCTAAGAATCGGCGCATCTGCCAAAACTTGTTAAGGCAGTGCCTTCACCAAAATCTGTGTCTCTAGATGCTTCCTCGAAGGGCCCAGTATTTTCTAAAACACTGATTCACTTCGATTGGCGATGACTGGTCATAGGTTTCGGAAGTTGACTTATTTCATGGAATATTCTTGGTAACCGAAAAAATGGAGGCCGCAAATGGCCCAAATACGTCAGCGAGGGACTTAAGAAATTAGAGTATGACCGAACTTGTCAAAAATGGCTCCCATGACAGTATCATTAAACGTAAACTCAACAAAAGTACTAAGTATTTACCAGACATTAGGCCTATTGATATATTTTGCAAAGTGCAAGAAATAAGTTTATATAGAGAGTGGAATAAATTCTGCAACTTAATAAATGAAGGTTTGTGGCAAAATTCCTGAAACAGGTCAATTTTTATTTTTAATGGGGCACATTACAAAGAGGATTGTTTATGTTTTTAATTAACTGGGGGGTTGCAGACATCCTTAACTGTTTTTTTAATGAAAGGTTGGTTTGATTAATTTTTTACTTGAAAGCTTTTTTAATTACAAATACAATTAGATTTTTTTTGTTACTTTTTATTCGCCCCGTGAAGTATTTTGACGTATACTGGCTATACAATTTTTAATAGAATTCGTAATTAAAAAGTATATATATTAGTTTTAATAAAGTTATATGGATTTGTAAAACAAGTAAAACATTAATTTATTATTATTATATATTTTTATCGCTTAAACTAAAAAAAGGTAAGTATAATTAATAAAAATCAATAATAAAATATAGACAGGCAACAGTATTTACGGGAAAATGAATGAGAAGTTGCCTAAGTCTAATAAGTTGTCTTTGAAGAATTAATCTATTCTGTCAAAATAAAAAAATACCATTAAATAATAGCGTGAAGTTAAAAAGTATAAATAGAAGGATTTTTGTTTATATTTTCATTTTTGTTCTGAAGAAAACATAGAATAAATTATTAAAACTGGTTTCCTATCAGTATCAGTAAGTCACAAAATTGCATTCTCGCCACATACAATATTCAAAGGCAGAAATCTAGTTCTTGCTGAACATTTAAGATTAAAGGGATGTTAAAGAACATCGTAAAATGATAATTTATTATTTAAAACCTTTCAAGTTTGTGATGTCTACTATTTCCAGCATTACTGTTATTACAAAAACCAAGGTAATTTTTCTTCTTATTGTACACCTAGCCATTTATTTCTTTGAATTAATTTCCACTTTGCTACTGAATTTTTTTATAATTTACAGTTTTGTTTTGCTAGTACTTTTACAATTTTCAATAGAGCAACTCCAGTTGCTTATTGCATTGTTTTTACCTACTTTTTTAAAAAAAATAACATTACATTGAGAACACTATTGTATTTTTAATTCTTGATATTCTAGTTACAAATTCTAGGAATTCGGAGAGAAAAAATATCTTTTCAGTGCCCTTTCTCAGTCTTAGCAGGTACTTATTAAAGAGTTCATCAGATTGGACGACGAAGTTCATTAGAGAGGCCTGCTAGTTCACCCGATCTTATACCGCTATATTTATTTTATAGATCTTAAAACTAAGCTTATACTATTACGAAAGTTTTTAAATTTTAAGAAAAATAATCGTTGAAGAATATTTAAGTGCATAAATGTGTTATTTTTTAATTTTCTCTAAAAAAGTTACTTCATTTAGATATTTAGGATACATCAGGATACATCTCTAATTCGTACAATTCCGAAAAAATTATATATTTTTATTAGACTTACTTGTACTCTGGCTTCACTAAGACTAACTTTGGATGCTAAATCTTCTCTGACGAACGCATCTGGATAGTGTGTTTTTTCAAATACTTTTTCTAGAGCTGCTAGTTGGGCTGTTGTGAATGTAGTTCTGTTTCGTCTTGGTTTTTTTAGTTTATCTTCACTGGATATTTCTGAAAAGAAAAAAGTACAAATTGAATAAAACTCGTCAAGTTACCTGTACAAAATTGCACGTATAGAATTTTTATGGAAAATTATTCAAGTTGTATTACGTAATATAATATATTAGGAATCCAGCCAGCATTTTCACATAAAAATTTACGAAACGCAGATATTTAGATTTTCTGTTTCTATACCTATTTCATTACATATTTCAATACCTATTTCAAGACCTATTTTAATACCTATTTGAATACCTAAACTATTGGACAAAAGTGGAGCAACTTTTATGATAAAATCAAATATTTAATTATTTAAAATTCATGTAGTTTATGCGGTCATAGATCATAGTAGGCTGCTGTCATAGGTGAAATGGGTTTGTTTGCCAATGTCAAATAAGAAGCGTTTTCTAATATTTATCGTTGCCATCTAATAATTATCAAAACTGTTCTTTTATTCATCAAACATTTTTAGATGAGTCATGCATCAAATTCTTAAATTCAACCTAATTCTCAGATGGTTGTCACCAAATCCATCGACTCGATTATGTTGATGCACTGTTGGATCACGTGACACAACCTTAAATTATTAATTATTATTAAACAGAAAAGAAAATAGGAAAAGTTTGCTCAAAATTCTCAATAATATGAACAAAGAAACTCACTGCGTTTTATTAAACCAACCTCTAAGTGGGCTAACTTAAAAAAATTTGTCTTTAGGTTTTATGCTCATCAAACAGTGTTGTTTGTTTTCATTATATAAAGACAGTTTTACAGTTAAGATTACAAATCCACAAATGTCAGTCGTTCATAAATAATTTTCATCAGATAGAAATCCCAACTTAGTATGTAATAATTTTTTTCAACAATACCTTTCATAGGCCTTTTTATCATGTGATGAGCGCAAGGCGCAGCCGCCATGTTGAAATAGCGGTAATTCCAAAGTTTCGTACTGTTTTGATCAATAATGGTTGGAAAAGCTATCTTATCTCTACAGACAAATCAATCTTTAGAAAAAATTGTTGATGGTGATTTACTTTTATATAACTATGTGGAAGCTCATAGTTGTGAGCAATTGAAAAGGTACTTGAAGTGTAATGGATATTCGCAAACAGGGAAAAAGTGTGCTGATTGAGAGGTTAGGTATCAATACTTCCTTATTGTGTAAAAAAAAGTGAAAACAAATAATAATTATAACTCTATTTTAATTAAATATGCCAGTCAACTATTAGTACTCGCAAAAAACACTTTAATTCACATGAAAGTTAATCACGAGTATAATTAATAAAATAAGTTATTTAATACTTTGAGGATCCACATGACAGTTTTAACAATATTATTGTGTATACCGAAGTAAGTAGTATTTAATATTAAAAAAATATTGTGTAATACCAGGTGAGGATTTTCTTCTGTTGGACCACTTTCTCCATAAAAATGTAGTGAACAAATAGTAACATCATCAATCGATCGAAAACCTTTGTCACTTCGACCACATTTTTTCGCCCATTTTGAACATGTTTTAATATGTATTTTGCCTGATGATCTAATTATTTTTTTACGATATTGCAAGCAAGGCTTTGGAAAATTTATAAAAAATAATATGTATTACCTTTGAATGATTTATACGATGTGTCACTTTAACACACTCCATAACATCACCATTTCGTTGTTCCTTTCCGTACAGATAATATAATTACAAAAATTTATTTTTCAATTAAGAGACTTATTACTTTTTTTTTTTCTTCCTGTTTTAAATGAATAGGTATACTTAAATTAATATTTATCAATAATAATATTTTTCACGTTGGCATTTTAACATACTTGTTTACAAAAAACAGTACGAAAAAGATGGCTGATACTGATGCATGCGCACAAAAAAAAATTGTGATGAAAAGGCCTATTAGCACGACAAAATACAGATTAAAAAAAAACTTTTCACAACTTCTTTCTTACATACAGATTCGTTTTCCTTTTAGCATATTTATTTCTGCAAATAAGGGACTGTTACTTGAAAACTGTAATTTTTAGCTTACTTTTATCATAAACTCTTTTCCTTTACACTAAATCAAAGAGTCGCTATACCTACTTTTATCGCGCTAATAAAGTGTTTATTTTAAGTAATTACTTATATATATTTGATTTTACCACTTCACTTGTGTCCAATAGTGTATTTCTATCCAAAATGTGAACATATACAAAATTATACCGGTATTAAATTCTTAAATTTGATAGTTTTTAAAAATATCATAGTCAGAGGTAGGTAATTATGTTAAATAAAATCATACCTATTTATAATGCAGGTAGGTATTTCTGACAGTATAGGAAATTTACAAATTTCAACACAAGGAAGCTGTAAGAAAAACGATCTTTTTATACCTACCTAGTAATCATAGAAAAATTAATTGCTTTCTCTATCCAGAATCCAGCGATAAGCATTGTTTGTGATCCTTTCATTATTAGGTACCTTTGTGCTTTCGATAATTTACTGACTTTATATTGATTATTTCTTTCATGCAATGTCTAGTGTCCATAATTAGGTAGGTAAATGTGCCAATAGCCAATAACAAATTAATATAATAATAATAATAATGTGTTTATTAGCCAAAAAAATACAGAAATTTACAACTAAGAATCAATAATAATTTGCTAACAAACAAAAGACAAAGCCACAGAAGGAGAATTTTAAAAATTCTACTTGTGCGTGGCACGAAATAATAATGGTAATTAATTACATAAATATAAATAAATCGGTATAAACAAATGGCTAAATCGGTATACATGTCTAAATCGGTATATATGTCTATGTCTAAATCGGTATAAATGTCTAAATCTATAAATATATGTATACAGGGTGTTAAAAAAAAGTGTCACAAAATGAAATGGTGAATAGTATGACCTAAAATAAGCAGAAAAGTCTTAATAAATATATGACCGCAAATTAACGGTTTCGGAGATACGGACCATTTTGTGTTTATAACAATTTTTTATTATTATAAAAAACAATAATATTTATAAACAATCAATAACAACATAGAGTTAAATGAGATGTTCAAATACTGACGTATCGCTTCCCTCGCATTGCCATTTGCACGACCGTACATAAAATGCATGTCAGCTAATTCAATATTAGTGTAAACAGGCATAACGAAAATTTATAAAATTATTCACCCACAACAAAATAATAACTGCAAATAGTATCTATGAAAAAACATCGGTAGACTCCGATAAGAAAAGCAAGTTTTTGAGAATGAAAAAAGATAATCAAAAAATGATACAAAACACAAAACACTCCGTATCTCTGAAACCATTCATTTGCGGACATATGTTTATTAAGACTTTTCTGCATATTTTGGCCCATACTACCCCCCGTTTTATTTTGTGACACTTTTTTTTAACACCCTGTATGTCTAAATCGGTATATAAATTTAAATTGATAGTACAAATTGATACACTACTTTAGACCATTATGTAAGTAAAATATGTATGAGTAAATAATTTGACAACTCGGTATGTAAGTATTATTTTGTTTATACATACATATAATTTTTTGAATATACTTCTATTTTCTTTGGATGAATTTATTTTTGATTTATTATGTTCTTAATATTTGACCTGGATTGACATAAAATCCATTTTTTAAGATTCTTTTTAAAAGAATAAAGACTTTTCTCTTATTGTATTTCGATAGGAATGAAATTATAAATTCGAGGAGCCAAATATGAAGAAGATCTACAACCTATTAATTTGTTTTTTCTGGGTAAGTAATATTTATTTGCTTTATTTCTAGTTTGGTGCATATGTCTGGTTTTATCGAGTTTAGTCTTCCCCTTATATATATTTATCGCTATTTTCCAAAAATAAAGTTGTCAAATACCTTTTGTTCTGAAAATAAAATATCGCTTGAATAATTTCTCGATTTGTTGTGGATTATCTTTAATATCCATTTTTGTATTATATTTAGATTTTTAGATAAATATTATAAACGCCACCCCTCTCTAGTATCCCATAACTCAGTTGAGATTGAACTAAAGAGAAATAAAGAGTGCGCAAGTGTTTTTTGTCTAAAATGTCTCTTAAATATTTAAATCTAGATAATAAACCTCTAAAACTACATTAATTAAATGCGTAAGAGGAGTGAAAATATTTGTTTTAATTTGTTTTAAAATTTCACTTCTAATTTGATCTTGACCCGGTGATTTATTACATTTTAAATTATCTATAATTTTCCCTAGTTCGTATTCGCTTGTTGGGTGAAAGTACATTGTGTTTTCAATGATTTGTATTCGTTCTGAGAAATCTTTTGGTTTTTTATTTTTTTAGTATATTGCTCACCCAAGCTACCATAGTATTGATTAAATTGTTCTGTAATTTCCAATACATCATTAATTATTTCGCCATTTTCTAATTTAATAGTTTTAAACATTGTTTTAGATGTTCTCTTATAAAATATTATCTGCATTCCACAAGTTTTTAGTAGTATTTTTATTTTTTTCTATTAATTTTTTAAAGTAGTCTTATGTGTTTTTTGTAATTTTTATATTGTTGTTCTAATTCAGGGTTTTGAGGATATTTTAAATGTAAAGTATATAGTATATTTTGTTTTTAATAGATTTTGATAGACCTAATGTCATCCATTCCTTCCTCTTCTTTATAATATTTTTATAGTTTACAGTTTTTGTATGTTTGCTTATATAATATTTAATTTTTTTTACTACTAACATGAGAAATCACCATTATTTACTCCATTCCTCTAATGAGAAGTAATATTTCTCTCCCTAGGTAAATAATGATAATAAAAAAAAACCTAGGTAAATAATGAAACTAAATTTCATTAGTTTCATTTTGTTAATTTGACAACTAAACTCCCAGACTACTTGATATTTTGAAATATTTGAAAAATAAGTAGGAAATAACTAAAGCTGGGTTTATTAAAATCTAATCAAATCAAATATGATAATATATATCAGTGTTAATAGTAAAAATATATTAACTAGGAAATTCAACACCGGCTTTAAAAATTATTAATTAATAACAATAAATCCATGTCATTAAAATATCAAAAATGCAATGGGATATTTCCTAGAATCATACCAAAATTTGACACATGCCAAATTTTTACATAAATAAAGCCAGTCTGATTAGAAACACGCTCCAGTCTGCTTGATATTTCGAAATATTTAACAAATTGTTAGGAAATTACTTATGTCAAAATTAAAATTGCTAATACATTAATGTTAGTAGTAAAAAAAATTCTATATATACCTCGGCTGAGAAAGCTATTATTTACCTCGCACATTATATCCCTCGGCGCTACGCGCCTCAGGATATAAAAGTGCTCGGTAAATAATAGCTCACTTCTCACCCTAGGTATATAATGTACTATTATTAATAAATTTGACAGTAATATCATTAGCATCTCTATTATTTAATATGTCATACCAATTCTCATTTTCTAAGTCATAATTTAAACTCCCAAAATCAGTATAATTTTTAAAAAGAAAGGTATTTTTATCTAATTCATTTATTTCAGATCCCAGTTTTGCTATAATTATAATTGGTGAGTGATCGGTTATTTTTTGTCTGAATACTATTGGTACTAGTTTTTCACTTTTACCTCTAAAGAAACAGTGATCGATGCATGTTTTGAAGGCTGGACGGGTATATTTATTTATTTGGGAGATATAGCCATATGTATTTAAGATATTCAAATATTCTTCTATTTGTATATAAAGTGTAACATTCTGTTGGTTTCTGTGGCTTTTTAAAGACTAGAAACCATTTCCATAATAATGCATTATTTGTAATTTGTACCTATGCAGACATACCTACCATTTTTGTTTGAGTAGGAAAAGTCGATATTTAATTTTATTTTTGAGTTAATATTGAAATAGAAATGATAGATTGCCTTATTTTACGGAGCTCTACATTGTGGGTAACAAAATTATAGGTAATATGTATTCATTACTCATGTGACTGAAGAAATCGTTTGATCTCATACTGAGATCTCCGGACGTGCTTTGATCTGACAAACTAAAAAAAATCTGATGAACGACTGGAGTTTATTTGCAGATACTTACCCGGTCTTGAAAAAGTAAATGGTAAAATATTATTTTTATTTTGAGGGTGTTAATAGTGCTAAAATTGTATAAGATAATTTAAAAGCTTCTTGCTGTCACTATTTGCACAAAAATACAATATACCTATAAGCATGGATTAATATATTATATTGTATAGGTAACGGCCATACCATACTGAATAAAACTTGAAGTGGAAGACATTGTTGCATTGCTGATAGTACAAGGGGCATCTTTCTGGAGACATGTGCTGCACTGTAGACTGTACGAAATGGGAAATATATCGATTGTTTTCTACATGTATAATATAATTCATTGTAAAATTGTTTGCATAAACTTATTTTGGATTTGGATTTGGTTCTCGTCCGATCACCGTAGATAAAAGCATTATTGGGCGCGGTTAGTACTTGGATGTGTGACCTCTTGGGAACACCGCGTGCTATTTGCCCACTTTTTTACTTTCCTATCTGTATACAGATATAAGGAAAGTATAGGAATCATGATTTTTTTCGACCTCAAGTTTTCAACGGATTTTTACGTTTTGAGGTCCCCTGAATCCGTTTTGACTATTTTCGCGATGATGTCTGTGTGTGTGTGTGTGTGTGTGTGTGTGTGTGTGTGTGTGTGTGTGTGTGTGTGTGTGTGTGTGTGTGTGTGTCTGTGTGTGTGTGTGTCTGTAGGTCGCATAACTCATGAACCGATACACAGAAAAATACCAAATTTTAAACTTAAGCTTTATTCTAGCGTCTAATGAACTGATTAGATTTTGGGCAGAGTCGGAGCATCAGGGGGGGTACTTTATAGGTGGTCATTTTTATATTTTATGGAATATATCTGTTATTTACGTTTGGAGAAGAAAATTTTTCAAATAAAAGTTACTTTTAATATTATTATCTATAATTTTTGTTTTATACAAAATTTTCCTAAACTGGTCCGTATTCGAGAAATTTGACAAAATGTAAAAAAAATTATTATTTTATAAATATTGTTCAAATAAAAGTTGTTTGTAATATAATTCTCTATAATTTTTATTCTATACATAATTTATCTAAAATAGACCGTATTAGAGATATTTGAGAAAATGTTTAAATTTCGAATTTTGAAGAAAACTCAAAAACGGATAAAGAAAAAACATTAAATTTTAAACTTAAGTTTTATTTTGGCCTGACGTGAAATGATTAGATTTTGGACAAAGTCGGAACAGCTGGGGGGTAACTATGGGAGGCCGTATGTCAAAATTTCCTGAAATTCGAGAAATTTGATAAAATGTGCAAAATTCTGATTTTTATGAAAATGGTTGAACTAAAAGTTGTTTGCGATATCGATTTCTATAATTTTTGTTTATAGCTGATTTTTCTAAAATGGACCGTAATAAAAAAATTGGAGGAAAAGTGTTAAATTTAAATTTTTCAATATTTTCGTTTTCAATGAATATCTGTAGAAAAATGTTTCGAGGTAGATGTATGTGGAAAATAACCAGAAAAAGCCTATAATAACTAGATAGGAAAGTCATGTGTTGGACACATCAGATTTTTTTTGTTTAGATTTCAAATTTAGGTTAATTTCTAGTCTCAAAAGTCAAATTTAAAAAATATAAACTTGTCATTGTCATTTTATTACGTGACCAATAAAGTCTAGAGCGTTTGTTTAGTACATCTACATTTAAATCTAATTCTCTATCACGTGATAAAAAAATCACATCTCAGATGCATGCGATGTGGATATTCAAACGCAGCATATAATTGTAAAATTTTATTGATATTGCTCTATGCAACATAACTTTAAAACTGATAATGTATAAAACAGATATAAAACTGTTATAAAGTATGTGTAAGTAACTATCCGGTAACTGCATTAAACAGGCCTTAAATAAGACTGCGCCCATTTTGCATTTATTAGGTACTGCTGTAAGAATGTTCAGGCAATGTTCTTAGCTAATATGCTGTTTAATAAATTTTGTTTCATAAACATTCTTTCGGCTTCTATAAAATATCAAATTGTTACTTGGGTTCCCTATTTCATTTTGTTTGTTTAGAGGAAGGGAGGTAGCGAAAAATGACGTGTGTCCCAGTTGTGTTTATTCTTTAAAAAAAGGTGTTCCTTCTGGAATAAAAACTGACCTGTTCGAGCTCCTCTTTATTACCATTCAAAACCACAATGTACACATTCTATTTCGCGACAATATTTGCAACGGCAAGGATGGGCGAGAGTCTCTGAATCGTCATTCAAGCTAAAATTCAATATTTTATTCCAGTCTATTTCGGAAACTAAAACTAATATTTTATGGCCCTAATTTCAAAAGAAAAAAAAACATCCACAAGAAAAGCACCCTTTTCCATCCAAGGTTGACAAACAAGGCTAATCTTTCCCCATCTATCTCTATGATTTGTTTGAAATATCAATTTCCGACGCCGCCCAGATCTATATATCAGCCCAAAAAATACAAACACGCTGCATCATGGCCTGTCAACTCTCACCGCTTGAGTTGAGATACAAAAACAACTGCACATCGCGGATGCCCGTATAACCTTAAAATTGATGCCGACATTAAACGTGTTAATTTTAGTCTTTTTATTGGCGTTTTACAATTTTTTTACGCACGTTCATGCGAGTTTAATTTTCGGTTTTATGGTCGTACCTTTTAATTTTAATGGGTTTCGAGCAAAGAAAATTTATAATGTCGTTAATGTGTATTTGTGTTTTGGATGTGTCCTAGACTTGTTGGAATTCGAGGTATTAAAAACAAAGACAGCGGTGATACCAAACATCAAGATATCTGAAATCGGCTGTAAAGTTTTGCTCGAACAATCCACATTGGTATAAGAAAATAAAATTCTATTAATTAAAATAAATCATTCTAATTCAATCACTGGAAAAAACTAGGTTGGGTCAAAAGTTTCATATCGAATCTGTCAAAATTAATAATTTTGTATCAAACACACTAGATGTTTCTTTTGGAGTACTGTTAGTCACGTAGTTGTCAAATTATTATGAAAGAGTATGTGAGAGTTTTGTTACAAGGATTTTTTGTGGTTATAATTAGGTATTTACTTAACATAAGGCTCTAAAATGTATAAAAGCCTTTCAAATTATATTAAGGAAGCATATTTTCATTCTTAACGACTATTAACTATAAATAACGTATATCATAGTTGAAGATGATTTCCAGGAAAGTTCACAACTCATTTTGAAGTGTGACAAGAATGTAAAGCAAGCCACGTAGACGTATGTACTGATTCATTCATAAAACGCATGCTCGCTCCTCAGATAAACAAACTCGCACAAAAACATTTCCACTCAAATTAGCAGCCGTCTCGTTTTATCTAATGTGGCAGCCGATGCGACAGCTCTGTCTGCGTAATATAAAATACAATGGAATGATTGCAATAAATAAGGGCTTAAATTATGAATGAATGTCTAGTAGTTTTTCGTCGTTGTTTCAAATACTAATGAAGCTGTTTCTCCAAACTGAGCTACTATTTTAATCTATAAGAAAACATATCGAACGGTTTTTTGAATACCCTGTATATATTGAAAATCTAAATAGACCCTCCCAAAACACTACGTCTATGTGCGACATGCAAATTACTTTTTTTCGAAAAATTTCCATCCGTGGAGACACTGTATAACTGAACTTCGATTTTCGTTTAAGGTCAAGTAAGGTTTATAAATATGGAAATTAGAAAATCACTGCAATGCTCAAGTTTAATATCACTCATTCTTAACTCAACAAATTCCTATATAGAATCTCCAAAATTTATTCAGTTTGTTATTTTCATGGCAGCTTGATTACCATAAACAAACTGCCTCATAATAATTGATCTAGCTGTGTTTGCCTGAAGGCGGGACTAACCTATTTAAGACTAGAAAATATAATAAAAAAAGCTTGTGTTTTGTAATTATTTTTCTAAAATCTTTTAGGAAGCATTTAAAAAAAAAGTGTTTTAAAAAATATAAACTAATTTATATTGGGTGTTCCTTAAAAGTAATGATGCGCCAACGATGGAATCCATGAACTTTTTACATAATTGATTTAAACACCTATTAACAAATTATCAAAAAAATTACATTTTAAATTAAAATTAAAATGAACACAAAACAGATGAAATTATAAAAATTAAATTTCATCTTGCTTTGAAAGTTATTATGAATAAAAAATATCAAAACAGTAATACACATAAATATTAAATTTTTTACACATATAAATAGTATGACTGGCACTGTCTACATCTTTTTCTTCGTTTTTAAGGTCATTTATTATGATGTGATCTGTTCTATCTTTTCATACTTCGTCTAGTAATTATGTACGTAAGTACTAAAAAATATTATGATCTAACTCTGTATCACAATATAGTAATTTAATTCATTATCTGTCTCTACCTCGCCGCGATAAACCGATATAGACGAACTGAACTATCGCATCATCGACAAAGGTAAAAAGTAGTAAGAGCAAGTGTCGACAATATGTGTGTTTATTATTTAATTTAATATTTATTTAACTTCAGAGAATTAGCATTAGCGCGAGTAGGAAATGAATAATATTAGCGTTGTCAGTTTATACAGCTCGGTTAACGTTACAATGCGGTGAAGCCCTATAAACTAGCAAAGCTGATATTATTCGTACCCTGCTTAAATTAATGCTAATTCTCTGTAGTTTTCACATTGACTTGTGCAAAGCGTATTGGAAAACGTTTAGTGGCCGGCACTGTAAGTATAACATACCTTTAATTTCTATAGCTTGCGCATGCACCTAATTTTTATCTGTTAGATAAAATAACTATCCGCTATTCTGGAGATAAAAGGATTTTAACTGGTAGATATGGTTATTTGAAGGTGAAAGGAAGGTATTTTCTGTTATCTTCCAGATAACATTTATTCGTGAGTATACATTACTTTTCTGTAGATGAAAATACCGGTCCTATGACAAATTATTACTTTCCTATCTGTATACAGATATAAGGAAAGTATAGGAATCCTGATTTTTTGCGACCTCGAGTTTTCGACGGATTTTTACGTTTTGAGGTCCCCTGAATCCGTTTTGACTATTTTTGCGATGATGTCTGTCTGTGTGTGTTTGTGTTTTGTGTGTGTGTTTGTGTGTGTGTGTTTGTGTTTTGTGTGTGTGTGTGTGTTTGTGTTTTGTGTGTGTGTGTTTGTGTGTGTGTGTTTGTGTGTGTGTGTGTGTGTGTGTGTGTGTGTGTGTGTGTGTGTGTGTGTGTGTGTGTGTGTGTGTCTGTGTGTGTGTGTATGTGTGTGTGTGTGTGTGTGTGTGTGTGTGTGTGTGTGTGTGTGTGTGTGTGTGTCTGTGTGTGTCTGTGTGTGTCTGTGTGTGTCTGTGTGTGTCTGTGTGTGTGTGTGTGTGTGTGTGTGTGTGTGTCTGTATCCACCATAACTCATGAACCGATACACAGAAAAACGCCAAATTTTAAACTTAAGCTTTATTCCAGCGTCCAATGAACTGCTACATTTTGGGCAGTGTCGGAGCATCTGGGGGGGTACTTTATAGGTGGTCATTTTTATATTTTATGTAATATATCTGTTATTTACGTTTGGAAAAGAAAATTCTAATATTATCTATAATTTTTGTTCCATACAAAATTTTCCTAAAATGGTCCGTATTTGAGAAATTTGACAAAATGTAAAAAAAATATTTTTTTATAAAAATTGTTTAAATAAAAGTTGTTTGTAATATAATTCTCTATAATTTTTATCCTATATGTACATAATTTCTCTAAAATGGACCCTATTCGAGACATCTGAGAAAATGTGTAAATTTCGAAATTTGAAGAAAACTCAAAAACGGATAAAGAAAAAAACATTAAATTTTAAGCTTAAGTTTTATTTCGGCCTGACGTGAAATGATTATGATTTTGGACAAAGTCGGAACATCTGGTGGAATATATCTGTTATTTATGTTTGGAGAAGAAAATTGTTCAAATAAAAGTTACTTCTAATAATATTATCTATAATATCTGCATTATATCAAAATTTCCTGAAATGGTCCGTATTCGAGAAATTTGCCAAAATGTGCAAAATTCTGATTTTTATGAAAATTGTTGAACTAAAAGTTGTTTGCGATATCGATCTTTATAATTTTTGTTCATACATGATTTTTCTAAAATGGACCGTAATGGAAAAATTGTAGGAAAAGTGCTAAATTTAAATTTTTCAGTATTTATTTATTTTTTCAATGAATATCTATAGAAAAATGTTTCGAGGTAAATGTATGTGGAAAATGTATATATTTAGTTTATCCCCTAAACATTTATAGAGGTGCTGCAATGGGTTGTACAAAATAACCGGAAAAAGCCTATAATAACTAGATAGGAAAGTCATGTGTTGGACACATCAGATTTTTTTTTAATAGTCGGCAACCATCTGGATCAATATTCAAAAAGTTGTGGACCAAGTCCAGAGTTTTATAGGACTACGGAACCAAACTTAAAAACTGGAGCTTTTCATCCAGAATTATTATTAGTATTTATACTTAAATAATAAACGATAACATTTCTTCATATTGTTTTATTACCTACTAATGTCAAAATCTCGGTCAAAATAGTCATTGCGTCACTCTGTTAGAAAATATTTGATCCTTCGTAAGTAGTTACAGAACATATAAAATGTCAAAATACTGTTGGTATTGAAATGTTTCATTTTATAAATCAAAATTAGTAAAATACGTTTTCAAATCTTCGAAACGCTTAGCAACAAGTGACAACCATGTCCCGAATATTCTCAGCCTTGACATTCGAATCAAATTAAACTTCCCGTTCCTCAAACAATCAAAAATTCAATAATAATAAAAAACAACAATAAAGGAAGTAACTCACCTTCAGCGGAATCGAGATCCGGGTCCGAACCAGAATGTCTTCTTTTGTGTCCCAGTCTCAATAGACTGGTGACAGAAAACTGCCGGGAATTTGTGGAACAATGGGTTCGACCATTGTAGTTCTGGTCTGAACTGAATTCCGACACATGTCCATCAAAAGTGTACATTTTAACCGAAAGTCTTAGTTGGATCGATTGTTCTCACAAAACTTATTTTGGCACCTCAAATCTTTATCGTTTATTTAGTCTAGTCAATACATTGCATCGTTCGTAGAGGGGATCTGAAATAGATTGACAATATTTGAGTGAATCAAATCAAGCAAAAGTCCTCTAGTTCATAGGTAACATATGAACGAATTTTTTAAAATTTTTTACTTGTTTGTTTTTTTTTAATCAAAATTAACATTTTACTGGAGGAACAGATTTAGAAAGAACTGTCTCAATTATTATTAAAAAAAAATTATCCATTGAATGTAGGTATTCTATTAATATTTATTTTACTTATTTATCAGTGCAATTTTTTTTACTATTAACGTGTTAGATTCCAGTTTTTATTAGATACTCATTACAATTCGTTTTTTCTGATGAAATATATTCGGCTAATAAGTCGATGAGTGGACAAAACGATTTTAAAATTAAGAAAGAGAAATATTTATTCGGGCATTCATTATTCGTTGTTCAACCATTATTAATTAAGTTTATTTTTGTAAAGTGAATTTCTATTACCCCTTAGCTAATAATTAACAAAGCGCTTTGGGTATTAAGCCATCTTGTCATCGTTATCAATATTTGCCAATAACAAAATGTATTGGAATATATAACCTTGCTATCTCACTATTTTTATATTATATATATATTTTTTAATTTAATTCGAAAATTATTTAAAATAGTTAACACCTTTTCAGTTCGAGATAACGTTAGTGCCTAATGGTTTATAAATTTTTAACTTATTAATTATTTTCTACGCCCACATCTGTATAATATGTAGGAATCAAAAATAGCACATCCAATAATGCTAGTAAGTTGTGTGTTTAACTTACATGTGTATGTAGAATGTCAAAGGAGTGTGATTTTATGATAAAACTGTATTTTCTTGTCAGTAGCCCAATGTGTCGAGTGGTGGGTATTAATTTGTGGGCCTTTTAGTTGTTTAAAGACAGTTCGCAGACCAAACCATGTGATTTTTAATTCGTTGTAGAATTTGATGGGTGCCGTTATTAGTTGTAACATAATTTTTATTAATACGACGTGGGTTGCAAATCACAGTGAATTACCGTTTCGATGATGGCAAGTGGGGTTTTCCTCACCATCAATCATCTATAAGTCGTCCCCGAGCACCACGCCAAATAATACCTACTGTTACCTTTCACCTTACAGTCTGCTGCGGTCGTCATAAGTAAAAAACGAGTAAAAATACGAGTAAAAGAAAAAGAAGAAAGAACAGTCTAGAAATGTCTAGAAATGCCATTCCGTGTAATAAAACATCTGGACGGTTCTAGAAGGTTCAAAAGAGCTATATAAGTCGATGATTCTGACGTCAGAGTTTCAGTTTTATAATGTTATCAGTTGTATGGTTAAATTGTAAAAGTTGATTTGAAATAAATTGAGTTACCAAAAACCAGCGTAACATTGGTGACAGCGGTGGGATACAAAATAATATTTAATGGTAAATACTAGATCCACTTTGTATGAAACAGGCATTGATACTTCAGGTCCCCCAGCATAGTTTTTAAAGATGGAAGAGGAAAAGGAAAGGTACAGGAAGGAAGAAGAGGAGGAAAAGGAAATGCGCAGGAAGGAAGAAGACGAGAAAAAGGAAAGACGCAGGAAAGAAGACGAAGAGGGAAGGGAAACACATAGGAAGGAAAAAGAGGGGGAAAAGAAAAGGCTATAGAAAGGACGAAGAAGAGAAGAAGGAGGAAAGGCGTAGAAAAGAAGCGATTTAAATTATGGATGGTTTATTACAAAACCAGGAAACCTTCAAGCAAGGTGTTGGCCAGCTTAACATAAGAGTAGATCTTTTAGCGCAACAACAAGAACTTTTAAAAACTAATTTAGAACAGCAGCAACAGAATTTTAAAACTAATTTAGAGCAACAACAAGAGAATTTAAAAATTAATTTAGAACAGCAGGAACAGAATTTAAAAACTAATTTAGTGCAACAGGAAAAGGCTAGAGTAGAGTTAGAAAGGGAAATTAGAACTAAACTAGTTGAGTTAGAAAGAAGAATTCGTAACCTAGTTTCGATAAGCAACAGTGAAGCTGAAATCACTACCTCATCCTCATTTATAAACAAACCAGTTTCACAAAACCATACTAGCAAGACCATTGAGCCACTTACGTTTGACGGTCCAGACAACATGGGAAACGTATCGCCTCCAATTTGAAGCTACAGCTGGAGCCAATGGCTGGGCTTGAAAAGAGATGGCGACTTCATTGATAGTTTTGCTGCGAGGAGAGGTATCAACCGTTTTACAGTTACTTCCCAAAGGGGAACCCAGTTATTCCTCTCTCGTCCAAGCCTTGGAGACAAGGTATGGCCAGCAGCATTTTAAACAGGTATTCCAAAGCAGTTAAAGGTTCGTAGTCAGAAACAATGAGGGTCTACAGGAATTCGCGGCCGATTTAAATAGATTGACTCATCTGGCCTATCTACAGGCGCCCAAAGATTTTCAAGAACAAATCGGCATGTATACATTCATTGATGGACTACACGATATAGTTCTTTGGCTATAATACCACAAGACGATGAGGAAGAAACTGATTACAGCCCAGAAATATAAAGCAGCAAAACTCATATCTAGATCTTCTCGCGCAAAAGAGAGGAATTAGATTCCAGGAAAATGAAGAGACCAATACTAATACTATTCCACAACTGACTGTCTCACAAATCTTAAACATCCTGCAAAATATGCAAAGAAACAGCCAAAATGAAAGCAGTAGATGCTTCAATTGCGGAAGAATCGGGAACCTTCAGAGAACTTGTAGAAGCAGGGATCGTTTTATAAATTGAAAATCAGGGAATGAGGCCAGAAAGTCACATATATCAAGCTTCCGAAGCCCGTCACGAAGTTCAACAAGAAATAAATGCCGATCACCCACCACACCTAGCTGGCTTTCTAGCAATAATCAGGATACTTCCTGATTATTGAAAAAACCGTCTCCATGACAACGCATATATTTTTTCGAGGCGACCCTATTTGGAACGACAATGCCGGGTCTGTAAAAGGATCGAAGAACGAGAGGAACCGGTTGAAAAAGTTAGTCTTCGGGCGACGAAGATGAAATAAATCACCCTTGAAAGCCTCAGAAAGTGCCAAAAGAAAGTCAATGACTTGAAGGTTGTCCGAGAATGGCCTAAAAATAGAGTCATACCTACTTGACAAGAGATAGCCAGAAATAGGGTAACTATTAAAGGGTACTGGACTCAGTAGGATTTCCTGTACCTTCACGATGGCCTATTGCACCGGAAGTGGGAGAGTCCCAAAGGAGTACATGTAGTTCGCCAAGTGGTACTGCCGAAATCACATGTCAGAGGTGTGTTGGAGAAGCTTCATAGCAGCCGTTCAGAAGGACTATTTGGTACTAAAAGGAAACTGGCACGAGTTCGGGAAAGATTTTATTGGGTCAATTTCCGACGGAATGTAGAAGATTGGTGTAAGAAATGTGACCTATGTAATGGAAGAAAGAGCCCTAAACAAGTATCAGAGGTAAAATTGCACAGTACCTTTCCGGAGAGCTTTTCGAACGAATCGCCATAGATATCTTCAAACCACTTCCCTTAACAGAAAGAGGAAACAAATACTTGATGGTTGTTACGGACTATTTTTTAAAGTGGCCCGAAATAGTACCTATTTGTAATGAACAAGTAACGACACTAGCGGAAGAATTTATGGCGAACGTCATAGCGAGACATGGAGTCCCTCTGGAATTGCATTCTGACCAAGGACGAAATTTTTAATTCGAATTATGGCAAAAATTGATGAAATTGTTAGACATCAGGAAAACACGCAGTACGCCTCTTCACCTACAGTTTGACGGAATGGTAGAAAAACACCATAGAATCATGTACCAGTATCTTTAAATGTTCATCTCTGAGAACCAAAGGACTTGGACACTTTAATTCCTCTTTCTACTAGCCTACCGAAGTTCTGAACATGAATTGACCAATTATACTCCATCTATGATGATTACTGGAAGGGAGATGATACTTTCCCATGATCTTCTTTTTGTAAGGCAGCTTCCCAGTGAAGAACAGGACCGTACACCTTCCACGTACGTACAGAACTCAAGAGAAAGATTAAGGTATACAAATAGATGATTTCAACGGAAAACATCTTGAAGTTGCAAGGTTATTGGAAGATCTTTGCGCCATCTATAAGTTTACATAACAACTAATAAAATAAAAAAAAACTGTAAATTATTATTTTGGCAATCTGTCTAAAGTTACGGCGGCGTCAGCATAAATTTCTTATTTTTTTCTTGCCTTCTTCTTTAGTTGTATGGGCTCAGTTTTCACTCTTATATAGAGTGTTATAGAATAGTAAAATTATACTGACAAATAAAAAAATTATAGCTATTAATAATTTTTGAAACCCTGTATTTCGGAAACTAGTAATATTTTATCAAAGCGTTTCATTTAACCGTCTTATTTTTAATCAGAGAATCATTAATTGTTCTGGGTCCCATTCTTAATGAGACCTGAATGTAATCGGACTTTACCTAGGTTACATTTTTTGTACAATATCTGTAGCACGTCTTAATATCACATGAGTATACACATAAAATATGGGTAAGTATATAGTTAAAATCCGAGGAGTAAACCGCAGGTGTACTTTGGAGTATAATCAATGTGTACTATTATTTAAAATATAATCAATAATCAGAGAATTTCTACGTTAATGAGTGTATAGAGGGAATTTTAATGAACACTATCCTAAATCATTTTAAAAGTGAGCTTTTTATAAAAACAATACAAAAGTAAATCAAAAATCTTATAAAGAGAGGACAAAAATAGAAGAGAAGGAAACAAAAAGAAAAATTGAAAGAAAAAGAAAGAACGAATTGAATATTAGAGGAGAATAGAAAAATGTAAAGTACAGTGAAAAAAACAAGTATATATGAGCAAACAGGTGCCTTTAAATGATTTGACTTATTTTTGTATTTTTTTCATAAAAACATCTTTAAAATTATTTAGGGTGGATAGTTTTCATTGAAATTTCCTATACAGGTGTCCCGAAATTAGACGGTCACATTTTAAAAGTGTAATCTCATCCTAAAATAGGAATAAAAGTTCATATAAACATAGGTCCGAAAAAGTTTCGTTTTCGAGATACAGGGTGTTACAAGGGAAGTGCTGATGACACATTTTTGTAAATATTTTCTAAAATTTCTTTAGTCACCGGTTTTCCAAAGTAAAAAAAAAATAAAATTTCTGATTTCACAGGCCTACTAATTATTGTTAACTTATCATGAAATTTTCAAATGCTTTTTTCTTGAAAACGGTGCGTCCTAGCGAGATGCAACACAAGTAGCTTTATTATAAAGAAAACATTGGGTTTCTAAATTTTATAGTCAAAAATGTTAAAAACTCTCAACAAAAAAAACAGGGCAATTTTAACTTAAGCCCCCCCTAATTTACCCACCTATGAAGATGAGAAAAAACTGGGATTTAGTCCATTAAAGAGAGCGTAAAAAGTTAAGCATACGTACCAAATTTCGCCTAATTATTTTTAAACGTTTAGAAAATATTTACAAAAGAGTGTCATCAGGATTTCACTTTTAACACCCTGTACTCGGAAAAGAAACGTTTTTGTACCTATGTTTATATAAACTTTTACTTCCATTTTAGGATGTACATTATGCTGTTAAAATATGACCGTCTAATTTCGGGACACCCTGTATATTAAAATATTAATAAACAAAGTTGGAATACATCGTGTAGTGTATACCTAGATATAAAGCAAATTCGTGTGTTAATTATTTGTACCATATTAAAAACATATTATTTTTGGCAGATTGAATCTGGAAATGTGTAAATGAAAACCTCCAATTCCCAGTAAGAAATTAGAATTCCGTCCCTACAATCCCAAAGTGAAAACAACACCAATTCAAAATTACAAAAGCTGAAAAGAAAAGAAGAAATGAGTTCAAACCAGGGATCGAACCTCGATTTCTGAGTTTCCTTCTCAATTTTTCTTTGGTTTGTTTTTCCCTTAGTGTTGTGGGGATGTATTCCCTCATTTTATTTTCACATTTATAAATGCATCCTTTAGGTTTAGAATCTTTAACCGATATTCTCTCTTATTTTTCTTCATTAAATATTCTTTCATCCATACTAACATAATTCTTGGAGAGCTTTCATTTATCTCTTTAAGTAAATGATTCGAATAGTTTCCTTAAAAAGCCTTTTCTTTATTTAAATTATTTTGGATTTTTCTTCATGGTGCATACTTAACACTAAAATTGCACCCATATTTCTTGGCTACTTTTTGATAAGACTCCCTACACTGCACCTATGAACTTTTCTTCTTAGATATCGTCAAAAGACTTTATATAAGTAAGTATAAACGTGGGGGTGAAAAGAGCTGATTTAATCTTGCCTTTAGATCAAAGGTGTGAGTTTTGTCCTTCAGGCGATATCGACTTTATATTTGAAAGGTAATTTTATTAGTGATTTAATGTTATGATAATATTATTTTAGTTGATTGTGATTAACATTTTTATCTGCATGATTTTTTTGTTATTAAACTTCATGTTTCATTAAATTATGTTTCGTTATATTGTGAATTAAATAACTAATAAAATTAGCTTTCAAATAATAATATAATAATACTCTCCCTAATTCACCCCCTTAAGAGTGAATTTTAACCCCAAAAGCTGAGCTTGTGCAGGAAAAGGGATGGATATTATTATTATTATTATTATTATTATTTGCCGTGGCGCTCCGGGGCGACTTAAAGATGATTGATTGTGCCATTTGACTTACAGGTGAGGAAAACCTCACCCACCATCATCAAGACGGTAATGCATGGGCGATTTTATAATCTGCATGTCATATAAACATAAATTGAATTTCTATTAATACGGCACACATTAAATCCTATACCGAACCATGCAATTTAATTAAATGAAGCGGCACACTTTACATTACGTAACAGTTTTTATCCCGCTAGGGGGCGCTAAAATCAAAAGTAACGCATTGAATTGTCATATTGTTGAATTCTTAATGATGTACCACTCGATCCCCTTTCCCATTTAAGAATATAAGGGTAACATCTGCCCCTTCTAGGGGGTTAATCCACGAAAAAAATATTAATTGAAAGTGTCGCCCTTAAAAATAATATTAACATGTCTTTTCGATTTTTCATATTATTTACAGAAGGTAAGATATTACACTTTAATTAGGTTTTCAAATTGACACCCTGTATATTGATTGTGTTTCACTTTAAAGTTGTTCTGTTTTATAGTTTTAGACATTGCAAATGGATGTTCGTACTTTTTACTTTCCTGTCTGTATACAGATAAGCAAAGCATAGGAATCATGATTTTTTCGACTTCGAGTTTTCGACGGATTTTTGTGTGTGTCTGTTTACTCGATAACTCATTAAAGAATGAAGAGAAAAATACCAAATTTTAAACTTAGGCTTTAAAATATCTTGCGGTAAGCTGATTAGATTTGGGGTATAATCGGACCATCTGAGGGGTATTTTATAGGGGGTCGTTTTTCTACTTTATGAAAAAATCTGTTATTTACGCTTAGAGAAGAAAATTCTTCAAATAAATGTTGCGTTTGATGTCATCTATAATTTTTGTCACATACATAATTTGCCTGAAACGGTCAGTATTTAAGAAAGACAAAATGTGCCAAATTCGATTTTTTAAGAAAATTGTTAAAATAAAAGTTTGTCTTTTTTTATAATTAATGTCCTATACATGGACCGTATTCGAGATATTTGAGGAAAAGTATAAATTTTAATATAAAAACGGATACAGAGAAAAACACTAAATTTTAAAATTAATCTTTAATCCATCTTGCGGTAAGCTGATTCAATTTTGGGCATAGTCGAAGAATCTGGGGTTACTTTATAGGGTGTCGTTTTTTTACTTTAAGGAATACCTATCTGTTATTTACGATTGTAGAAGAAAATTCTTTAAATAAAAGTTTTTTGCGATATCATTCTCTATAATTTTTGTCCCATACATGATTTCTTTAAATTGGACCGTAATAGAAAAATTTGAGGAAAAGTGAAATTAATATATAAAATAATGTTTCCTGTAAGATGTGTATGAAAAATATATGTATTTAGTTCATCCTGTAAACATTTACAGGGATGATACAATAGGTTGTACAAAATAACCGGAAAAAGCCTATAATAACTAGACAGGAACGTCATGTGTTGGACACATCAGATTTTTCTTTATAAAATTGATTTCTTTTATATCAAATTTAATTATTTTAATGTATGTTCATATTTATGCGAAATAAATTGAGTAAAGGGTATAAAAAAATATATCATAGCTAATACACAATAACTATTAGGACTAATTATGTATAGTGGAATAAATAAATATATCTCAGTCCTCTTCTTGATAAAGGCATAACATTAAAATGAAGTTAATTTTGTTTGTGCTCACTTCTATATTTGTGTCTTTCGCTTCAAGTCCTCTGTATATTGTATAAAAATGAGTGTATATACTCGTATATAATATACTTAAATAATGTTACTCTGCAACATCCTGCATACGCCCATGAATTTACTAATAACAGTAAGTAATTTTTTAGTGGCACTCAAATATTTTTCTTAATACATGAAAAGTATTCAAATTACTGAATATTTTAATAATAAATAGTTTCTTTATTGAACAAAATCATATTTATCTTCAACAAAAAAAGATTGTTCAGCAATAGTGCAGTTCATTAAATTTTTTTCTAAAATGTGCCACCCTTTGTAAAGTGTCGCCAAGGGCAATTGCCCCCTCTACCCCTCTACGCTACACCACCATCAAAAATTGGAATTTAACTTATATTTAAGTTCTTGTAGGTTTTTGTTTCAAATAACTTTTGAAACTTGAAATTTTAATTATTTTCTTTAAAAATTATCACTTATTAATAAATTAGCCATCAAACGATTCACATTGTAAAATGGTCGAGTGTCCAAGGTAAAAAAATTATAAAAGGACATGTCTTGCAGTTTACGAAACCTCTATATACGCAAATTGAATCCAGCCTGTACACTAAATAAGTCCAGGTATTTATAAAATACTATTTTATATAATTTCTAGAATGATCTTTTTCATGTATAAAATTTTATTTCATGAAAACTTTTGTACCACTTGTAATTATTAATTATGCACTACATAACTTGTAAGCAGTCATATTAATTTAAGCAATAAAATGGCATATTATTTATAGTTACCTCCATAAATTAAAACCGTAAACTTTATAAACTAACTACACCAATTTCAAACTAATCATCATAACTATCTGTCATCCACGACTAATTTTCACTAATCCACAATGCGACAAATAATACAAAAACGAGAGCCTATCAAAACGCAACTGTCGAAAACGATTTCAAAATGACATTATTTCAATTAAATCCAAGCAGCATTAGCACGCGTATTTGACACTGGAAATTAATATTAATGTTTTGTTTACTGATTTTTGTAAATCAATTACAGTCCACGTTAATGTAGAAACTGAAAACTCGCAGAGATTTCAGGGCAGACCTGAAAATACCCGTAAGGCGGTTCGAAATTATCCCCTCCTCTTTTTAATGACTTAATTTAAGGATTGAAGGGGCGGGGTTAATCTCGAGATGTCGCCGGAGAAAAACGTGTAGAATTATGAATTATACAGTTTCTTAGAAATATTTCGAAGTTAAATCTGTGGCTCCGTTCTAAAAGGGCTAATCTCAGAATTGCGTAATTTAAGAACGTTTATAGTTTTAATGAAAACTATTGAGTCGACTAATGTTAAGATGCGTAACTATACATATGAAAACTGAAGTGTACACACTCTAACATTAATCGACTCGATAGTTTTCATAAAAACTTTGAGCGCTCTTTACTTAAATTATAGAACTATAAGATTGGCCCTTTTAAAATCAAACCACATAAATATACTACTAAAATGTAGTAGTTACTTTTTGTTTTAACCTATGTTTTTTTAAGCGGGCACACAACTTTATGTTTATAATTAAGTTGTGGAAAGTAGCTGAAGTATGATTCCCAAACAAGGAAAATCTTCAAAGTGTCATCATACTGGTATAGGTCAATCTCTCTATTACATATATTATCGAAACTATTTGAAAAAATACTCAATAAAAAGGCTGAAAACCATCCATGAAGAAAGGAAACTAATTCCAAATTATTGGTTCGGCTTTAGAGAATACCACTCAACTATAGATCAGGTTCATATAATCTCAGATGTGATTGAGAATGCGTAAAAAAACAAAGAGGTCTGCTCAAGATCTTCCCTGATGTTGCGCAAGCTTTTGATAAAGTATAACATGGTCGCTTAAAACATGAACTGAATACTCAGAGTTAGTGGATTCATACATTTTAGACTAACCAAGATGAAACATGAATTGAATGGAATCAAAGCAGCATTACTACAGGGAATCATCCTGGGACCCACTTTATACTCGCTATACACTTGTGACATACCCTAACTAGAACAAGATACAATAGCTGCTACATTTGCAGATGATTCTGGTTTCCTAGCAGTAAGATCATGAAGAGGCTGCAAATAAACTACAAACATCACTTAACCCTCGCCGTACCAAAATAATTTTAATTTTTGATTCCAGAACAGGGTCAAAATTGACCCAGATACAAAAATTTTTTAGTGGTTTTGAATACAAAACCTTGAGAATCATAATAAAACATGTTTTTATATTTACTTGTATTTACTTTTATTACAAAAAAAAAACAACAAAATAAACATTTATTCATAAGATAAAGGTATAAATATAAGTTACTGCAAAAGAAAAACTTCAAACTAAATATTATTTTTTCATGATAATAAGAATACATTTATTTTGATTTTGGTGAATCATTTTATTCTCTTAAACAACAAGAACAAACTAGTTTTCTTAATTTTGATATTTGAGTGTGGGAGACAAATAAATTTTTTGCAGATGTCACATTTTGTGGGATATTTATTATCGTTGCCGCGGCACTGGAAGCATCAACTCCTCTTGGCATTCACGCTGGGCTTTGGTTGTTTTTTTTATTGAAACTCCCGCACTTTTAATAGCATGACATATACTTGCAGAAAACCCTCTATTGTCCTACTGAATATTTCCAGCCCGTCGTACAATATGGTCATGGGTCAACATATTACCTAGTTCTTCCAAAAAAAGCTTCCTTCTAACTTTCATGTTACCATTAGTGCTCTAGGTTTTTCAGAGTCCAGACAACGAATGCATTATAAGCAGCAACGTCAAGTCAGTTGTGAAATAAACGTGCAGGGGCATCTTCTTGTGCACCTTTTGGTACTGTACTCACTTACAATTTTATCCAAGCAGTCGACACCACTTTTTGTACCCTTATATGAGGTAACTATATCATGTTTAAATTTTAAATCTTCTCCGACGATTTCGTGTTCATGATGCATTGAAGATAGCAGTACAACAAATTTCTTGGGCTTGGTAACGTAGGACACTAAGGTAAGAGCCCGTGTAAAAAGGAACTAGGAAGAATAGGTTGCTCTTTTTTGAATATCCAATAAGCACTTTGGCAAGTCTTTGCGAGTTTTGCGGACTGTACCCACGATTGTTAGATTCTGGGACAAAAGTTCTTCTGCCAAGGTGATGTCGGTGAAAAAATTATCAGTCGTTATATTTCGTCCACTACCATACCAGTGGCTTACTAAAGTTTTTACGACTCGAGGACCTTGATTCTTTTCTGCTATGCCATTCAATTTTCCTAAATACACTTCAAAATTACAGCAATAGAAATGTTCAGCATCACAAAGTGCCCATACCTCTTCACCATATTTGCCTGGTTTACTTGGTATATAAACTTTGAATGAATAACGACCTCGGAAAGTTACCAACTGCTCATCAATAATCCCAAAAGCTGAAGGCTTGTAAGATGTTCTGCAATTATTGGAAAATATATCGGTAATCTCACGAAATGGAGCAAGCTTATCTTACTTCTTTCTCTCAACACTTGTAGATAGGTCATCAAAACGAAGGTGACGTAGAATGAGCAAAAATCTGTTTCTGGACAAAGTGGCTTGATAAATGGGTCTTGTGAAAGCATTGCTTGTAGTCGACCATAAATCTCGTAACCTTAGTCTTGATTTACGAAATCTACCACTGAGGATACAAATTCCTAAGAAAGCAAGCATTTCTGTAGTGTCCACCTCAATTCATGACTCCATCTTGTCTTCATGGCTTTCATTATAGGTCTTTATGAACTCATTAGCCTTTTTGTTTGTGTATTTTATATAACAAGTCTTTAGAAAAGAACAGCTTGAAACAGTCAGTAATAGAATTCACATTCTTACTCGTATCTGTGAGACCTTTGCTTTCTTGCAAGATATTGCATGATCTGGATTTTCCTGTTTTATGCGCTACAGTATACCAAGTACGATTATCTACATCATACGACTGCCTATTGTTCATTGTTTCTTCTGGCGAATCCGGTAATTGAACTTCTTCATCTTCTTCATGTTCTTCTGATGAAACACTGCCTTCAAATCTCTCAGCTTTTACGTCCTCAACATCTAAGAAATCACTAAATGCCTGCATCAAAGGTATTTCATCTTCAAACTCGTCATCTGAATAATGTGTCAGGATTTAGTAGAGGTCCCTATCGGATAGACCCTTTTTGTTAGACCACATCGCACTTCACTATTGCTTATTCACAAAAAAATAGACTGGACTGAGTAACGTTCAATTGCAGACTAAAGGCCAAAGCGAGGAAATTTTGAACACGTGCAAAAAAAACGGGAAAAAAAGCTTGCTACGGCTTGTCGAGTTGAAGTGTTTTAGCGTATACCACTGTTTCCCAAAACCGGGTCTTTTGTGACCCATTGACAATTTTCCGGGGAAAAATTGCTTTTTTGGAAAAAATCCTTCCAAAGGCAACATTCTTGTCTTAAAATGGGAGAATGCACAGAATATCTCTGGAAAAAAGCCACAGAGCCGCGAGATATTCCTGAAAAATTATATTTCGTGTCATCGCTGACCCACTTTTGGTACGGCGAGGGTTAATCAAATAAATACCTACACCAAAAGATAGCTTATTAAACTAAACGAAATCAAATCTGCCTTTATTAATATTACTAATAAAAATGATAATGCCCAGATCCCTTATCCTAACTAGGCAAAATATCTAGGGATTACATTAGACATTAGATGCAAAATTTCAAATTTCACTGATAGGTCCATTTAAAAAAAAAGACTTGATGTAAAATTCAAGAAAATGTACAAGTTATTTGAAAGGTATTCCAGTCTATCAACATATAACAAAATTCTTTTGTATAAACAAGTCCTTAACCAGTTTGGACTTATGACATTCAGCTCTGGGGTTGTGCTAGTAACAGTAATATCCTAATAATCTAGAGATTCTAGAACAAAGTACTGTGGATTATTGTCGATACTCCTTGGTACATTAGAAACATCGCCCTCCTTCGAGATCCTTAGATGGATACTGATTCTTTAGGAGTCATGAACAACGGCTCCACCAACATATGAACGTTGAAGCGATTTAGCTTCTTGACAACACCAACCTGATAAGAAGACTCAAGTGATTGTGTTACTAACAAAGCAGAGCATTGGGGATTTCGTGTTATACGTTAATTTAGTGTAATTAATTTATCAGACCCTAAGATATATTTTTTCTTTGTAGTGAAAATTCGCCTTATGAATAACTTCCCATTACGGTCTGTAGTGTGGGGCTCGCTGCTCGCATTATTAAAAACACTCCGGAACCGCCTAAGTAAGCATTACTATAGGGAGGGTGGGGACTTCCAGTCCTCATGTTTTCTTCTTTTTTACTTTTCCCTTCCTCCCATTTGTTGGTAATCGCATTATTTTTCTTCTTTCCTGGCACGATCTTGATGATGATGAATATTCCACTTCTCTTGCTTTTCCGTCATTTTTTCCACTATATTTTGTGGAGTATTTCTGGCCTCTCCATGTTCCAGCGGATGCTGTAACATTATGTTAAACGTTCCGGTGTCATATTTAAAAATGGTACATATCTAACAATACTTATCAGACCGATCCAGCCTTTTTATCTGTAGTGAAGTAATCAGTAATTTCATTTCTGCCTATGATGGGTCTCTTGCACTCTTGCGAGTATTTGGTCGGAGTAAATAGTCGTACTGAATGTATTTCAAAAATGTCCTGCGCTGTACGAGGAATATCGAAGTGTGCCGATTAGTGGCCAATATTAGAATGTGTGATTCGGAGAATGTTCCTTTCCTGTTAAAACTTTCAAAGTATAGACGTGCCATAAAATATTTTGTGTGATCAATTTTGTAGGCCAAAGGTTAGTATAATTATTGTTTACCGTCGTTTAAAATTTACATAGGTTTAATATTTTAATTTCCTTATGCACCGATATATTTTTATGCCTCCCATGTCGCCCATGCTGTACAAAACGGACGACGACAATAAGTTTTTTATATATTCGATTTTTCCATCTTCTAAGAATGTTATAGACGTACTATTGTGAATCTAAATTAATTGCTATAATATTAATAGTTTATATGTTTTATTAGTACTTAAATATTTTGAGATTTCTTGTAATTTTTTTATTATTATCACGTGTTAAAAGCTGGAAAGGCATTTGCAATATGAGTGACTGACACCGTGTTTTTATTTCTCAAAAATAAATGAGACCAGGGGAGCTTAAATAAGACAGAGAAGTGTCCTAAAAGAAAGTAAAGGAGATCAGGCCAATGTAAAGGAGATGAGTATTAAAGGAGGAGAACTTAGAGTAGGCGAACTTCACGAGCATGTCTAATAGTTGTTAAGTTTCTCACATACGAAGGAGCCGTTTCTAGTCCTAGCCAGTTTTCTCCTGGAAAATTGCACATAGAAAAGGTAAAGAAGTACCAGTCTTCATCCCCATCGGAGTGTTCTAATTTCAATCGGCTACCACGAAAAAAACATAAGTGTTATCTGATACATACCTTTTTTACAAAGAACAATAATTAAAGTATCTAGTTGTCAGCTACATACTAAAAATTATCTATTCATTTAATTTCCTTTTTTATATTGAAGTACTACAACTGTTCACTGATGATTCACGTTACCGCCATTATATATTTTTATATTTATAACGTATTGCTTTTTTTATTTCTTACTTTCATAAGGCTAAGAAGATGTCTGTAGTGTCAACCAGCAGGTTTTTTGAGTTCAAAACCTGCAGGACTTTCATGAGCTGAGAAGATGGTTGTCTCTACACACCTCTCAGCAGCAACCAGTAGGTTTTGACAAGTTGGGAGGCAGGTTCTATATGCCCTTTGAGGATGCACAATCAGTCTTATGAGGTCTAAGTGCTGTGGAGCAACCTACAGATACACCTTACAGATACAGAACACGTGTCCGTGAAGAATTTGGGTATGAAAATAATTCGGCTTCCGATGTTCGAATTTTAACCAGTTATCTAGGTCGGGAAATGGGAGTTTCATCCATTGTGCTACGTTCGTAGCCACACAGTCCTCGTCTGATTCTTCCTTTCTGATTGTCTTATTGATTTCAGTACCAGATTTTTTTCTGCTGTAGCCTTTCGTGTTCTTTTACCATAACCTTTATGGGTGTTATTTTAGAAATAACATTTGTTGTGTACGCAAAAATGGCCACTTTGTTCATCATCCTTCTTTGGCTATATTGATACCTATCAATCATTGATAAGGTTACTTTTAATCGTTTCATACTAAATATTGTTAAAAAAGTTTAAAACTTACCTCTTTAATATTACAATTATTTATTTAGGTCGTTGTGTACCTCATATATTACTTTACCACATTATGCAATTCAAGGGACCTCTGATAGCTATTCTTCACAATAAATTAGTGGGTAGAATATACAGTATGTTGGAAAAAAAGAAATATTATGTTCATTATTATACTCTTCACACAGTAGTCTGTGAAGAGTATTATAGGTTTACTTTTAAGAAACTAAATTTTTAAAATTTTTGTACTAAAATCCTTTCCATCAAATTTTAAAAATGTCCTCTCACGTTTTTGTCCGTACGATAAGTCAAAAACGAAAAATAATATCAAACTTGAACTTTTCAGGAAAATCAAGATCTATAAGTATATCAAGCCTATTGATTCTGAAAAAAATCTGAATAAAATAAGAGGTTAAGCTGGTCTGTTAAATTATGTAGAGTTATAATACAAGCATCTTCATTTTAGTTTCATAACTCTATTTTTATTTTCAAACGCGTAATTCTGTCATATTGTAACGATACTCTAATTTATTTAGAGTTTATTTATTTAAAACACACTATTTACAATTTATTAATGACGTACTAATTAATTTATATATTATTTAGGCATTAACTCACAATTCTAATTTACTTATTACAATTTAACTTTTCAGTCCAATACTAAACTAAACTGTCCGCCGATAAGTAGGGCTATTTATACCAAATCCAACTCTACTACGAGAAGTCTCTAGATGCTCCCGAAAATTCCAGAAGATGAAGATTCTGCCGTTTCGAGCATGAGTCGGGTGGCAAGCTGAAGGTCGCTTGTTTTAGACAGAGACGACTTAGGAATTTTCATGACAATATATATTCCTTTTATTTGTGACGTCATCTGAACTGATTTAAATATGTATTTCATGAGAATACTTCATTTGAAGGGTGTTCTATTTATCTATCAGCTGAGGGACTAAAATATATGTTTAGTGTTATTAGTATAGTGTATTCGCTTTATTTTTCCTGTTTTCCATTTATAAAAGTAAAAATAAAATAAAATGTAAGTGTTCTGATATTAAGTGGAAATAAAATAATTCTACATTGTCAGATTTATATCCAAATAATTTGGCTAATAAATCTTCCAATTATATATCTATTTCCTGAAATAAATTAACGAGTATGTCAACAGAAAAACAAAATCAATGTGCGCCACATTAAAAAATAACAACCGTGAACATCAAAACACCAGAAATGGCTATAAACGAGCTTATTAAATCTCAAACACACACGGAAGCCACTAAAAATGTCAACACATCAACAGACGCTATTATTCCCAATTAAAAGGGCAATAATTTCAGAAAATCGTTTAGGGGTGGTATTTTATGCATATCAGTCGCTTCTGGATGTGACTTTTTAGACATTTATGTGATTCGTGATGATTGGGGTTTCTTAGTTTTTGTCAAAATGGACACACCCATAACTTGGATAATTTAATTTACAACATGATGATAAATGAAATGTACTTTGAAATATTGCTTTTCGGGAAAAATACAACAACCCTTCAAAAGATATTTAATTATTTAAAGTTGGTGTAATTTTTATCTTTGTACCAATAAAGGCATCCTAATTTTTTTATATAAAGATCATCTCTAGGCGGTGACAGTTATATCCCAACACGGGCTCGCGAAGAGGGGAGGGAGTATCAAGCCATGGAAATATATACCTATATTATGTGTGTAACTATTGTTTAATTTAAAAATAGTTATTTATAACGTACTATTTAATTTTTTTAAAACTTAGGCACTATTATAATTCAAAATTATAATTTATTTATTACAACTTATCTTTTCTATACAACACTTAAATTGAAATTTAACGTCTTCCCACCAACTCGCGCTATTTATATAAAGCCAGCTCTGCACTAATAGTTTCTCGGCGATCTAGAGCGTCCAGGAACTCCTTCTATATGACTCAGCCGCCGCGCAGCGATCTCTCTGGTAGCTTCTCGAAGCAGTGCGTTTGTATCTAGATGGCCAGCGCTAGACTTCATATCGCGGGTAAAGTAGTAAACAAAGAACAGAGTCGGCTTTGCGCGACAATAGCTTAAATGAAATTAAGGTAGGAATTTCATGACTTTTTTAGAAAAGAAAAATGTTGACTTAGGTTTTATTTAGGTTTCCATAAAATTATAATGAAATAATTTATTTTGCTTTGAAAAAACTCTTTAGGTACAGATGTCTGCTGACTAATGATACACTACTTAAGTTTTATAATTCTTGAATGGAGAACAGTTAAGACGGCAATCTACAAATTCGACAAAATCTTCTCTAATTTCATTATCGTCCACAATATCTCAAAACCAGTAACATTTGAGATATATGCAGAGTGGAAGAAAAGTTTGGAAATGTCTGATTTTCTCGAAAATGGGTTGTCAGCATTAGAGTTAGAGAGTGTTTACTAAAGTTAATGTAGTTTTCTGCTTTTTCAGTCCGACATTAAAGCCGTCGTGTTTCGTAGTTATTCTACAAAAATGTGTAATATAGAGTCTAAGTAAATTTGAACAATTTAAACTTCGTCAATATTGTCTAACATATATTTTGTATTGAAATCGTTGCAATACACTTTCATTCAATAACAAAACTTTGGATATTTTTGTTATTAATGAAGTAGGCGTTGTTAATTGGTTTGGCTGTCACCGTTCGCCCAACCCTACTGTCACGTCGCGGCGGTTCCAACGCCACCCAACAAGATTATTCTTCGACATGCATTCCATGCGTTTCCGAAATGCATGCACAGCCTCCTCGACGTTTTGACATTTTTCGGTGTCTTCATTTCTTGATTTTCTGTCTGTGATTGTGTCTGCATTGCTCGATTTTCGACATGTGGTGTCAGCGGACCGCGACCGTGTTGAACTGAACAGGATATCGGTATCGTGCACGGTAATGATCAACTGCTTAAGTAGCTGACATAAATTAGAATTGAAATTAAAGAAACGCGCCTGTTTAGAATGAGATAACAATTTCTTACCCTGTACAGGGTGCACTGGATTTAATTTTCTTATACAGAGATCTTGTAAACCCCAAGATATACAATGTCGGTTAAATTTGGAGAAAGTTTAATATTTTTATTGGCAATTTAATGATCCATAAAAGTTCTATATTTTCTGGCTACTTTCGGAGGTATTCGACAAAATGCGAAGAAGCTCAGTTTTTTTTAAGTCTAGTGTTGTTGTTATTATACATAAAATATATAAATAAAAATATTCGAACTTTTTTAATAAATTAAGTTTGCTATATCCTACCATACCAAAATTTTTATTACGATGTTTCTTATTTCCAGGACAATCTAGTTATTTTTTTTTTAAATACAGATCTCCTTTTTTTCCTACCTGCTTACCACCAAGAATGTGACAATAACATACGAACAAAACAGTACGAAAAAATTAACCAATCAGACTTAGCCGAAATTTTTGGCAAAGCTTATAACAGGGCAGCTACTATTGAAAAAGTGTGAATGGTTTTAAAACAACTGAAATATTTCCCATTGATAGGGATATATTCAAAGAAGGAGAATTAGTAAGCCCAATTGAGAATACCTTATAACAACAGGTTACACTTGAGCAGAAGCCTCGACATCGAACATTTACTCCTACAATAGGATTAAATGAACCACCCGCTAAAAAACTTAAGAGCAGTTCCCCTCGTCAGTATGTAGAAACGTCACCCCAACCACACCCAAGTGGAATAGGTACCAAAACAATTAAGAAGTCTATTGTTTCTTTGGATTCAGACTTATCGAACTTCAGCTTCAGTTTAGAAGAAATTTGCGAGAATGAAACTCTAAATGTGTCATTTCAAGATATATACCCAGCAACAAATTTACAACAAAAAACATGACAAAGAAAAAAACAGCATTCTGCAGTATTAACAGCAACACCAATGAAGGAGGAACTAGAAGTAAAAGCAGAATAGAAAAAGAATAAAATAAAAGATCTTAAAGTACAAAAAGTCAGGAACAAACCTGTTAAAATATTTACACAACAGATTACTATAGTGGAAAATAAAGAAAATAACGACGTGGTGAATTTGGAGCCACAATGAAGTTGGTGGCGCTGTCATTCATGCGGAGTATGGGCGCATTCTAAGTGCACTGTCGCTGAAAAAGCGTCAGATTATATTTGCGACAATTGTTTTTGTTAAACATCTTACTGTTTCTTACCAAAAATGTCATGTTTACGTTTAATATATTTAACTCAACATTAATCTGTTGCCTTAATCGATATTACTGTTTTTTGTTTTACCGGATTTAACCAAAAATATCATAATTTCGATAAATGTGTTATAGTCTCTGTATGTAACAATATATTTGCTAGTACTCTATATGTTTTTGAATATTTTGTACTACACTCATGCAAGGAATTATAATATTTTCTTAAGTAGTCGATATTCCCCCACGTTCCCCTAATTAACAATACAAGAAGCCGGAAAGACTAGCCGCGAGACTAGTGTGCATTCACGTGTTCGCGTTAGTTAAGCCGTAATAATGATGAAGGAATGGAAAGTAGTAGGGCATCCAAATAGCCTATCTGCGCTTTAATGCCGCCATACGAACCCCAAAAGGAGGGAACGCAGACTGGACCCCAAGCCTGATTGAGGGGAACCAGTAGGTGGATCCACGCCTGATTGGGAGGAGTCTGCCGGAATCCGTCGGGGTTAGCAGAGGAATGCCTAAAAGAGATAAACAAAAACAATACAAGAAAGTAGTATTGGTTGCATAGATGTCAGTAATGTTTTAGCAAAATACAATTTTATAAATAATCTAGTCAAAATTAGAAAAAAATATTGTATGTAACACGTTACGTAATGCCTTATTTTATGTAACAAGTGAATCTTTGCAGGACGAGCAGAGCGAGATCTCGCAAAATGAACTGGTTGCATAACTAGTTGACGTTTTCCCCGAACTGACATTAAGTGACAGCTTTGTTTTTCGCCTAATTTAAATTAGATATAGTATCATAATATTTATTTTTAATAAATGATGATTTGTACGTAGTTTGATGTTTTTTTTTTATTACAAGTTAACATTGACTTTGAATATCAACTCCGTTTTTCATGAATAATGTAGATATAGGCAACACATTATACACTACTTACGACAAATTTTAAGTTTTTATATCTATTTCTAAAAATAATGTGATCGTAGAAAAAATATCGTGTGTATTTTGAGCGAAAGTTCGTTGTCGCTTTCTGTCTCAAGTGACAAAGTATCAATTTTCTCTCCTAATACATAAATAGCTAGTATAAGTTTTTACTTTGTTAAAGTTTCTGCATTTTGATTTAAAAGATTTCAAATTGATATCATTAATGTGGAATATAGCATATTATATATGTGACTGTTTGGTGTTTTCTTTAGTAATAGTTATTCCTCAAACTTTGAATTGTTCTTATTGGACTAGGTGAGCAAGTAGATTAGATTTTTTAATAATCCTTTTTGTATTGAACAGTATACAAATTTACGGTGGTCATGTTTCACGCTACTCTCCAATACTTAATTACTTAACCCTGGGTTTGTATTTCAATTTAATTAAATTGTTCATAATTTTAAAATTGTCTTTTCTAATAAAATTTTCCTGGAGATTTCTCTCTCGTGGGTCTTTGTCTTCTTAATATATGTTCTTTAATTTAGCAATTCTGTTTTTTGTTATTATCATTATTCTATATTATTAATTATTACTCATACTTAATACAAATTTACTTTTTTGTTTCGAATAAGTTGCCATTAATTTATTTTTCTTGTTACAAGATGGAGAAACTGCCCCTAATTGTAAGTATTCTCTTAAGTTTTCTTTTATTTTGCCAACACATGTATTTGGCCTGAGGGTGGCCAAAATGGCAGAAACTATTCGCTTCATTCCTTAACAATTTATCAATAATTTTGTTCATATATTAACGATTTAAAAAAATGATTTCACCTAATTATACTGCACAGTAAATTGTAATTTTAGGGTATGTTACTTTCTCTTCACGGCAAATAACTACGTTTTAAAATAAACAACAATATTACAGAAGTCGTATTAGGGATTTAGCGATTTTAAACAACTTTTTCCGCAAACGTCAAAAAAAGTAGACATTATTAACGTCAATTCATGATGTTGAAGTATGATTTCACAGACGCCACTTTTTTGTACGGCCGTGAGCGGACAAAAAAGTACTTTTTTGTACGCTGACGGCCGTACAAAAAAGTAGAATTTTTAACAGGGAAAATAATTATTAGTTGAACTTTTAAACTTTATTAACGATAATAATTATTAATAGTAAAATTACAGTTATTTAAGGTTGCACCGCACATATTTAATGCACTACCTGATTTATTCACTTCCAATTCAAGCGAATTTTGTGCAGAGTTGAAAGACTTCATCGACAAAATTTCCCGTGACTCCTTACTTGTTGTTGCTTCTGTTACATCAACGTCGACATAATTTCGCTCATGAGAAGCTGCATTCAGGTACAGTGAAGAAGAATTCGACATCAAGATTTTTTCTGCAGTTTGTTTTTTATTAGACAAAGACTCTTCAATGTATCCTTCAGCGACAGTGCTCGACCTCCAACCTCCATGCCGTTTCAAACAAGTAATATCAGCTCCTCCATCCACAAGCAAAGTAGCTGAAGTTCTTCTTAACGCATGGCCGGTGTAATCTTTTGAATTCGGTAGTTTTAAATAAGTTGCTACTGTTTTGGGTACGTTACTAATTGTATGAATTCCCATGACCATGCGATAACATTTTCCCTTTTGAAATTTCAAAAAAAAGCGTCGGCTTTCCATAGCTTGTGGACGTAAAGAAGTATATTTTCTGTAAAGATTTATATATTTTTCTCCAATAATTGTGCACGATCGTGGCTTTTTAGATTTACTATCAGGTATCTTTATATGAATAACAGATCCTAAATCTTTTATATCGTCTATTGTCATGGTCACCATTTCATCGCATCTACATGCTCCAGATACGCCCATTATTAGAACAACCTAAAAGTAGTATGTATTTAAAAACTTGATTGTATTTATGCAGGTTAGAATATTATAACTAACCTTAATTCCTAGATATTGCTCATTGGGTGCATTATTTAAAAAATCTTCAAACTGGTCTTTTGTGAATACCTTTGACTTTTTGGGAGTATACCCTTCATTCTGCTTCTTCAGATAAGCACGTAGTTTCATATATTTGCTAATATCTAATCCATGTTTAATATTCAGTAATGATTTTATCATGGAATACTGAGACCACATTGTTGAACTCTTCATTTTTAATTTAGTTGTCATTTCAAAAAAATAAGCTAGTAGCACATTTTCCGAATAGTTTGAAATGTTTTTATCATTGCACCATGTGAGAAATCTTTCGTAAGCATGATTATAAACTCTACTTGACTTAGTTGGAATTAAATCATTCGTAGCTGCCTTAGCAATGTCAACAACGTCGGGCGGTGTACAGTTGGGTTCTGAATCCGATAATATAATCTAAAAGAAAATTTCAGTACACTTTACTACAACAAACGAAATTTTGATACTCAAGTACTTACCAAAAATGCACAGTCCAATTGTTGCTTTAAATCACTTACAATATTTCTGACATTATAAAATATTATTGAACTGTCAAATTTGTTTTTGACTTGGCAATCACAAAACCAGTAACCACGGAAATGTAGTGCGCAGTTTTATAATTATTATTCTCTGAATTTATCAACTTCGTTGCAATCGTTTTGAATTTTTATTTAAATATTAATTAGTTCTATAGTCTGGATGCCGTTTGCGGAAAAAATAGCATGTTTCATTCGGAGCAAAAGCACTTTTTGTGGCTCGTCTGAAATTGTCGGCCTCACTAACGTTCGGCCATCAAACATTCAGACTCGCCACAAAAAGTTATACTTTTACTCCTAATAAAACAATATACTATTTTATTAAAAAATTTTGTGATAAAAAATTCCTAATATGGCTTCTTTACATTGCTAGAAGTTTACATTGAAGTAACTTAACCTAAAAATACAATTTAGTGAGGGTATAATCAAGTGAAGGAAATTTTTTAAATGTGTAATTTATAAACAAAATACTGGGGTGGTAGAGTCCAAAATAAGACATATTTTTTAACAACTTATATTTTTATTGAATACAGAGTTCGTTACAATATCATATTTTGTTTTTATTTTGAAATTAGCGACACATAATTCGTATAAAAGAAGTTATTTTCCAAGGGTTATAAATTGCTTTATTTTAAAAGGAATCACTGACTCAAATTTTTGAGTAGGTAACATTTTCTTCAATTTTAAAAGAGTATCTAACAAATTTTCACGTTCCTAAGATCTAAGGAACAGGAACAGGGTTTGGTCATTAAAAAAAATCCTCCCCTTTTTCTCCCTTAAATTGATAATCAAAAAACAGTAAATCAATGATAAAATTGGTTATTCTAGAATTATTGGTAATCGTCAACCATACACGGGAAAAATTTATTTTTTTTTCATTACAAATTTATGACGAAAAAGCAACAAATTATCCAATATTTAAAAAGTAAAAAGTATTTATGTATTTCGAAAAAATTGTATCTGCACTGAACTTCTGAAAATCGCAAATAGTGTACCTACATCAAAATAACACATTTTTTCTGTACTTACCAAATAAAAAACCCCAAGAAAACGGTTTAGCTTTTGTTGTGCAAATCAAGATGATACCCTCAGAATTCAGATTCACCCCTGAGATTTTTTTTGTTTCTCAGCCCATAGATAATGTAATGTATTCTTTAGATTGGAATTAAAAGGGAGGGCTTATCTATTCATTTAATTCCAGAACAAATACAGGGAGCTGGTACAGGTAGAGTATTTTTTTCCATGGGTATCTAGGAAGAGAGGTACCGAATTGTTTCATCTTGAGAATTGTTGGGCTGGGCAGATTAATTGTTTGACGTAATGAATTATTTGTTGAGAACGGAAAGAGTTATATGCTAGTTGAAGTGAATTTGTGTACAGTGGTGAAGTATCAAAGGCGGAACCGTTTGGAACGTAGAGGGATTAATTGAACTGAAATAAAACAAAATAACGACTATTAATTTTTTTATGAAATTTCCATTTTAAGAAAAAAAAACGAGTTCTTTTTGAAAAATGTACAGGTTGTTTTATTAACAACGAGAAATTCGTTATATAACGACCGGTCAAATAATGACCATTGACATGGTTTGTCCGAATGTCGATGACTTTGGAGAAGAAAAGATAAAATAGTATTTGTCGATCTTAAAATTGGTACTTTATATACGTTGCTCATAAAGGGCGCTACTTATAACATCTTTACTTTGATAAATAGGGTCATAGCTTTTACTCTTTTCGACAAATCCGTTAAAAAAAATCTGAGAGAACATCCTTTTTACATAAAAAAATGTATTGTTCTCTCATTTTGATATTCCAATTATTAAAAAAAATGGTTTAATGCAGAATATGTTTTAATACCAGAAATAAAACTATTAACAAAATAAAATTATCATTCTGACAATACTGTTGCCTCTGTTTTGCAGTATTTTGAAAACCATTGAAGAAAACCGATTCGACAAGCCTGTCCTGAGTTGAATTTATAATATAATTAGTTCGGTATGAAAGAAAATGGTTACCACGAATATAAACTTCACAACTTGTCAACATCAACAACAGAGAATTAATTATATTGCCCAAGTAATGGAAAACTTAGAGATCAATGATAATCGGTTTTTTCAGGATATATTGTGGACGGACAAAAGCCGTTTTGTTAGTAATGGTAAGCTTAATTAAAAAAAAAAAACATATTATTGGGCTACTGAAAATCCATATTTTGTTAATTCGATTGAAATATAAGGACATTTCAGAGTTAAAGTTTGATGTAGTATAATTAATGGGCATTTGATTGGTCCATATTTTTACGAAGTAGTGAGCAATATTTGCAATTTCTTCAGAAATCATTCATATGCTTGTCGAAAATGTGCCACTATAGCAGTGTTGCCAGGGTTATTAATAAAAATTTACTAAAATGTTAATGAAAAGGTACTAGATTTACAAAAAACTAGTAAACTTTTTACTAATTTAATAACAATTAAATAGTGTGTTAACGGAGTTATTTAAAATAAAATGATAAGTGTTCCCTGGCCAAAAAAATAACCGATATTTCTCATAATACTTTGAAATGAGCTTGTCAATGAAAATACTATTAGCATTATTATTGTGCACCTTAATATCCCTACAATACTGGCAAGTTTTAAATAAATGAGTTGATTCGTGGAAGATTGTGTGTGAAATACATACAGATTTTTACTAGTTTAGATCCAAAGATTTTTATAACATGACAATTATTATTACTCCCAGTATCCCCAAACTGCAGCCTGGTCTGTATAGACAACGACTGCAGGAATAAATCCATCCAGTTTAATATGAAGGTCAGTGGTCAGTGCTTTTTTAAGCGACTCAATATTGAGAATATACAATATAAATATAAAAAGGTATCCAATAACAAAGCTGGTTAAAAAAATTGAAAAAAGTTATGTTATTTTTTTCGTAGAATTAAAACCGAAAGATTTCATGTTGTGCAGTCATCATTACCCATTAAATCTCAACCTTTATCTTTTACAATATAATATACGTGGTATGGGATCGATAATATCAAAAAATGTATCTTTTTAATTACTGGTCTTCGACATTTTAGATTCTGATTACAACAAAAAACAAATCCATAAAACTCAATTATTTTTTAGTAATTTCCGTACAAAAACGTACTAATTTGTATTTAGGCTAATAAACGTACTAGAGTCTTTGAAAAGCGAGTAGATTTAGTACGGACGTACTAGCACTGGTAACACGGCATAAAACTCAATAATTTTTTAGTAATTTCCGTACAAAAACGTATTAAATTGTATTTAGGCTAATAAACGTACTAGAATCTATGAAAAAGGAGTAGATTTAGTGGCAACACTGCATTACAGCTTCAAACTTCAAACATGTGTTTCCAGCATGACGGAGCTCTACCGCATAAAACAAGAATTGTCCAATAATATTCAAATAAAATTTATAGATTTCTTCTTCTGGGGAATTTTGAAAAATACGAGAATATGGAACATTAAAAAATACCAGAAATGCTTGCGATGAACTGTCTAGAGAAATGTTACGTAAGGCTTTAGTAAAACAAGTAAGGCGGATATTGGATAATTGTTTAAAAGCAGAAGGTGGTTACATTAATGTGTTTTAGTGACTGCCTACATGATTTAGATTTAGATTTAATTAGGACTATGGGCCATGTGGCCTCCCCCACCTCGACCTTTTTAGACTTATTGTGACTATCCTTGAATCGTTGTTTAGAGTACCTTGTCTAATTCGGTCTTTTGTAGTAGACTCCATAGATAATTGCCGTTGGTTTTTCTTCTCCAAGTGTAAGGAATCTCAGTCTAGCTAGACCTTTGCAGTAGCACAATACGTGTTCTGTCGTTTCCTCCTCTTCCTGACATAATCGGCACACTGTCTCTTCTGTCAGACCGATATTATACATATGTTTGTTAAGCCTACAATGCCCTGTTAATAGACCTACTAGTACTCTAGTATTTTTCCTATTAAGGCTTAGTAGATGCTCGGTGAGTTTAGGCTATGGTCCTTTTAAGAAATCTTTGGCCTGTCTCTGTCCTGGAGAGTTTTTCCACCACTCCTGAGATTTTTCAAACATCCACTGCTTTGTGCTCTACAAAGAAATAAACTAAACCTTACTACTTTACGGCGACCAAAGAATGTCTTCAGATAACAATAATTGAAAGCCACAGGAATAAAACTAGAATTGTTACAAAGAATTCCTTTTTTTTTAATAATAATGTAAAAATTATGTTAAATCGGATTTGTACGTTTGGTGAGCCACACATAGATAGTAGCGATGTAAAACTTGGGGGTTATTATCTAGGTAAAAATACCTTTAAAATACCTTCAAAATAAGATCATCTTTTCATTTAAGATTTTGCTGGTGAGTCTCCCATTGCCGCCGGGGATTCGGCGCCTATGAATATAGCTGTATGATCAAAACCCCTAGAAGGATAGAAGCCACTGCACTTCAAATACATGTACTTTATTCATTTTCGTTGTACAGATTCTACATAGATATTGGGTACCATATCAATGAAGCATATTCGATCTTAGTTCTGATAAATAATATGTTCTATCTTAATTCTGTCTGCCACTGCTTAGCAGCGTTTGGTCTTCGTCAGGTAATTTCCGAACCTACGCATATAACAAATTATTTAGCTACATTAATCGATCCCATTTTCTTGAATTGTACTGATAAATGTATGACAAATGGCACTATCAATGCCGATCTCTTTACTAATCACATGATGGTATATTGCAATTTGTCTGTTAACTGTACTAAATCTAAACAAACATTTATCAGGATTTCAATATCTTTGATCACTCTGCGTTCAATGAAGATTTACTACGTTTCTACGATATTGAAATTAAGGTAACTTTCTTAACTAATTTAATTATAAATCTGTTTGAAATCCATTGTCCATTGCAAACCGTCCGTGTGAGTAAACCTTGTACTCCCTGGATCACCCAGCCCATTAAACTTATTTTTCAAGAGAGGGATACAGCATTAAGGTTATTCAAATCCAATAAAACAATGGAAATTTGAAATCAATTAAAAACACTTAGAAATTTTGCGCTTGCTTTTGTTATGCGAGAAAAAGCTTCTTATTTGCAACAATTACACAATCAAAATTCATCAAAATTTTTCAAAGCTCTGAAAAATATGAAAATACAGTCAACTAAATGCTTTGAAATTCCAGCACATCTTACCAATCCTTTCAAAATAAATGATTATTTATTGTCTGTTTTTAGTGAAAATAATCAGTCGTGTTTAGAATCAATTTTCTTTTACCGTACCAATACTTTTAATTCAAACCTCAAATTAAATTTTAAAGCACTCTGAATTCAATAATTAACAATACAGGGTGTTCCATCTCAGACGAGCCACCCCGTATATTTCTTATCCCATAGTAATTGGAAAAATTTCCCGAAACACATCGGATGATTTTCTTTGGGGGATATCTTTTGACGTATATTTGAGGCTTGAACGAGCAACCCCCTATGAGGGGGCGCTTCAACCCCTCAAAATTGAATAGGAAAGATAGGTTGAGTGATACTTCATTTGTAAGGTCTTGGAAGCCTCTTTAGAACGGTGTATGAAAAAAATCACATTCTTAAAAAAGATTAATTGTTTTATCATACATGAAATGATCGAAGAAACGTGATAAACACCTTCTAAGAACAAAAAATTAAGGCAAGATAAGAAAATGTTTTGATTTTTTTTTTTATTTATTAGTTCGAGATAATTTATTATTGTATGGAAGTCAATGGAGGACAATTTGAACATTTGATTTAAAAACGCAGTTTTGATTTTTTTGATTGTAATCAAAATCATTCGACGTGTTTCGGGAAATTTTTCCAATTACTATGGGATAAGAAATATACGGGGTGGCTCGTCTGAGATGGAACACCCTGTATAAAATACAATGCAAGCCGTTGTTATAACATAAGCTTACAAATGTTGAAACTGTGTCTCCTTATGATTGAAATGTACATTTTCCATATTACAAAATTTTGTTTAGAAAGATGATATTTTCCTGTTCAAAGGAAAAAATCTGATGTGTCCAACACATGACTTTCCTATCTAGTTATTATAGGCTTTTTCCGGTTATTTTGTACAACCTATTGCAGCACTTCTATAAATATTTAGAGGATAAACTAAATTAATACATTTTCCACATACATCTACCTCGAAACATTTTGCTATAGATATTCATTGAAAACAAAAATACTGAAAAATTTAAATTTAGCACTGTTCCTCCAATTTTTCCATTACGGTCCATTTTAGAAAAATCATATATAAACAAAAAAAATTATAGGGATCGATATCGCAAACAACTTCAATAAAAATCAGAATTTTGCATATTTTGTCAAATTTCTCGAATACGAACCATTTCAGGAAATTTTGACATAAAACAAAAATTATAGATAATATTAGAAGTAACTTTTATTTGAACAATTTTCTTCTCCAAACATAAATAACAGACAGACATATTCCATAAAATATAAAAACGGCCTCCCATAAAGTACCCCCCCAGATGTTCCGACTTTGTCCAAAATCTAATCATTTCACGTCAGGCCGAAATAAAACTTAAATTTAAAATGTAATGTTTTTTTCTTTATCCGTTTTTGAGTTTTCTTCAAAATTCGAAATTTACACATTTTCTCAAATATCTCGAATAAGGTCCATTTTAGAGAAATTATGTATAAAATAAAAATTATAGAGAATTATATTACAAACAACTTTTATTCGAACAATTTTTATAAAAAATATTTTTTTTTCATTTTGTCAAATTTATCGAATACGGACCATTTTAGGAAAATTTTGTATAGAACAAAAATTATAGATAATAATATTAGAAGTAACTTTTATTTGAAGAAATTTCTTCTCCAAACGTAAATAACAGATATATTCCATAAAATATAAAAATGACCCCCATAAAGTACCCCCCCAGATGTTCCGACTCTGCCCAAAAACTAATCAGTTCATTGGACGATGGAATAATGCTTAAGTTTAAAATTTGGTGTTTTTCTGTGTATCGGTTCATGAGTTATGCGACACACAGACACACACACAGACACACAGACACATAGACACACACACAGACACACAGACATCATCGCGAAAATAGTCAAAACGGATTCAGGAGACCTCAAAACGTAAAAATTCGTCGAAAACTCAAGGTCGAAAAAAATCATGATTCCTATACTTTCCTTATATCTGTATACAGATAGGAAAGTAAAAAAAAGCATAGTGTTTCCTTTGCCCAAAAAAAAACCAACCCAAACCTCTGTAAATGGACTGCGCCTCTGTTGTCTAAAGTTTTAGAACGCGCTGCTTATTTCCAAATTTATATATTTCCAAATAATATTATACCTTTGCATCAATTGGGCTTTCAAAAAAGATATAACTACACTAACAAATTTAACTGATAACATTTTTAATAGTATCGACAAAAAAGGGCTGGTATCCTAGGTCTACTCGATTTTAGTAAACTATTTGATACTCTATTTATTACTATTGTTTTGTTTATTACTATTGTTTGTTTATTACTATGGTTTGTTTATTACTATTGTTTGTTTATTACTATTGTTTAATATTATTGGTACCCATTATGAGTTTTTATATTATATAGGTACCTTATCATTTACATTGTTGCATAATATAAAGTTTGTATTGTGTATATGTCTCTAGCCAGTTATAGGGTTAGATGTAAGAATAACTTTAAGCTAAATCTCGCCCTTTTTATGTGCATTTTTGTTTTTACTTTACAATAAAGACGTTTTGTTATTATTATAGGTTCACCCGTTCTTTAAATATCAAATTATATTCAATAAGCTACACCAAAAATTACTTCTTACTAATGGATATACATATATTTTTTTTATATACCTACTTAAAATACGAAAATTATGTTATGAATAACTCAAAAAAAACTTGGCCCGACTACAACGTACTTTTTGACAGCAAAATGTTTTATATCACGGTCCACTTTCTTTCTATAGAATTTTGCAATGAATAAGGCGAAATTCTGTAAACAAAAGGAAGACAGCAGGCCATTTTTGTATAGAAAGGCCCCATCCCAAAGCAGCTGATCAAAACGTCTTTGTACAAAATCTCCGAAATCTTTATTTGAATTAGTGCAATTTATGTACTCAAAGTACCGTCTAGGGTCAAATCACAATATACAAATCTTACGGTTGCAGTTATACAAGAACAGGAAAATTACTTAAACCAATAAATTAGAGACTGTTTACCTATAGGTATTTCTTGACGTATGTACCTACCATATATTTTTTTTACAAAAATTATTAGCTCTCCCAAGGGGTGTCAAACTTTTGATTTTGATTGAGGATGGGGTATTAGTACTCATAGTATCGCATTCCCCAAAAATTACTTTTATTTTGATGTGTAATAGGGAGTAGGGGGTTGATAGGGTTGAGTCATCTCTTGTGTCATTTAAGTTCTCTCTTAGTATCCTAGAAACGGTTTAAAGCATTTTCTAATATTATCATCTTTAGTTCATTAGATGTTTTTAAATTGTCACCCAGTATACAAATTGACCCTTATATTTAAAATGGGATTGTAATATGAAAAAAATGGATAGTCAGGAAAATAAATTTATTACGTTAATAAAATCAATAATCAATATAGATTATGTAAAAATTGAGATGCGGGTGACATATGTTGAGGTAAATATTGTGAATGAATTGTCCTTTTATGACCCTGTGGTCTGTCCGTTAATGTTGGACGCGTGCGGGGCCGGGTGTCATATTTTTTTAAACTCCTTCATGTTTTGCCACTATTTATTATTATAATAGGTACCATGTATGTATGATAACTGCCTTTTTGTGTGCACAAAGGGTGTTTACAAATTCGGACAATAATTAAGATAACGAACGCAATATTTTTTTGGTTTGTTTCTGAAAAGTTTGACATTATAGAAAGTGTTAAAAACTATCACTTTACTTTTCCGATATTTGCTTGTAATGAAATTGGCAGGAGCCCAATAAACAGGCGTAAATTGTAAATACTTTTTTAGTCATTTACCTGTTTTAGAAAACTATTTCTTTTTCAGTTGTAAATGTTGTGCATTTTTAGGATGTAGAAATAGATGAAAAAGCACAAGAGGGAGATATTGAACACACGCTCACCGATGGGCACGACACCCCCATTAAAGGAGAGTAAAATGGCGGGCATCGACATCGCCCAAGTGAATGACCAGCATGCCCGAGGACAACAATGAAATCAGTAAAGCTAAACGTAACAGCTTCAGAAAACTCTGCGAGGATATTAACTCTACACCTGCGGCAACGAGACTGCACAAGGTCCTGACAAAAGGGAGAGTTGATATAGTTATGGCATTAAAGAAACCAAATGGAAGTTTCACGGAGAGTAAGGAGGAAAAAGCTCGCCTTTTACTCGAAACTCTCCTGGAAACACATCTTTTCTAATAAGGGACACAACTAAGGTAAGTAGACCTCCAAAAGATGCCGCTGTAGTGGCCGAACACATATGCAGCAGAAATCGGTTAAAGTGGGCCGTACACTTTTGAACCGTTTAAGTCTCCAGGTGTGGATGGAACATTTCCTGCCTTGCTTCATCGGGCACAGGAGGAATTACTACCACTTATAATCCGGCTATCCTGGAGCAGTCTGGAACTGGGATATATATTAGAAGCATGGAGAAGGGCCAAAGTCACCATTATTCCAAAAGTAGGGAAAAAGGATACCACACAACCTAAATCCTTCCGACCAATTAGCCTTTGTATTAAAAACATTGGAGAAGGCTGTTGATAATTATATCAGAACGGAAGTCTTGGAGAGGGTGTCACTCCACCACAGAGAGCACACATGTCGAGCAGGAAAATCTACAGAAACTGCCCTGGTACAGCTGACTGAGGTAATACAGGATTCTTCATATACAGGATGCACTGACAAACAAAGAAACGATTTTGTGTGTGTCTTCCTAGACATAGAAGGAGCATTTGACAACACGTCACACGAATATGTCAAAGGAGTACTTGCATATAGAGGAGTAGATAGCACCACATCCAGATGGATGGCTCAGCTGCTATTTACGAGAGCTGCAGAGACACAGACAAGGCAGGACATCATCTCTATCTGCATTCTAACGATTTATCAAAATGTTGACAAGTGGGAACCGATAGTTTAGATATGGCAACCCTGTGGGCCTGTTTTCATCAAAGATATCGGATAGTGCCTTTTAAAAGGAGATAGAAAACTCCTCCATTTTGAACCCTTATTACGTGTTGCCTACATCTTGGCGCAATATTTTTAATAGGTGCGTTTTAATCATCCGCTTCTGCTTCGGAATTGTCGGTTTTCTTGTTTTAATCTGACATGTTAAAACGACCAAACCGACAATTCCGGAAACAGAAGCGGATGATTAAAACGCACCTGATATTTTGCTTGCTGCTGTCAGTGTCAGTGAATATTATTTTTGAAGTCACAGTTTATTGCTAAAGAATCAGTTAGCTCACTCGGACCAGTTGAAAGTTCCAAAATAACATCTACTCCAGGGATACAAATTCAGGATACGCAGAAGACTGCTGTTTTATTATAGGCGGTTGTCATATATTGTATTATCCGAGTTGCACAGTGTATAAACTGAAACATTGAGATCAAAAGTGTCGACGCAGAGTGACCGATCTGATTCTTTAGCTGTAAACTGTGTCACAGGGTTCAAAATGGCCGCGCCCTATGTTGGGCGTGTCGGACTTCTCTCTTGCCTCGTATAGTAATCAAATTATGTGTCTATGATGGATAATTAATCTATTCCGTTGACCTTGTCAAATCATCAGGCCTACAGGGTTGTCAAATCATTAGCTATCAAAACCCACTGGTAACCATTTTGTTTGAAATGCCCAATTGTGACGTCTTCGGCACGAGGTGGATCTAGGCGGTGATAAAATCGTAATATAAACATTTATAAAAATGTATTATTTGTATGCAAATTAAACATTCATAGTTCGGGTTTTTAATGCAGCACAGAGTATAGACTGTTTGTCTTTTTATTATTGTTCTCAAATTATTATTCTAATAAATAAAAATTTATAAAACAGGTAAGAAGTAGGATTGTAAATTATTGTATTTTAGGTAATTATTTAGTTATATTATCCTAATTTTAGAGTCATGGAAAATAAGCAAAAAAGACTAATTATAATAGAGCAAAAAAAATTAACTGCCTTTCATCTTTATTTCTCTCGCTGTTCCTTGAAGGAATGGGTCAACCAGAACATACAACACCAGATGGGTTTTCTTAATTATATTCATTGAGATAGAATAAAGAGGACATTCTATGACGATGTTAAAGTGTCCGCACCTTTGCATTACATTTTTACGTCATACGTCAAACTCGAGATAGTGGAGCTAGTCAATTTTGGTGATATTAAATGCCATTTTTTTAAATAGCTTCATTTATATTAGATAAAATCATTTTCATTCGGTCAGTCTTCAAATATAAAATTACTGACTTTAAATAAATGAAAGGACGACTCAAGTCGCCATTTTCATTACACTTTTCCGTCACTCCAAGTGCATCTATCTGTCATAGCACAAAATAGTGTTTATGTTATCTCTATTTTATTCTCGATGATTATATCTATCATCGCCATTATATTTTTTTTACAATCGACCGCCCGCCGCCAGTTTATTATATTTATTTTCTTTTACATCCTTATTTTTTCCAGTTCTTTTCTTTGTTTCTCGTACATTGTTTTTAACGATTCTGTAGAACTGTTTGGTAAAAATAAATTAAATTGCTGACATGCCGAGTTATGTTCTCCTAAGCAGCCCTTTTTTCATTAGCAGCCATCATATTTAATCTTCTATTATTCACTTTCTTATTTGACTTGTATTATTTACTATTAGTATCTTAGTATAAACCTTGATGATGTAATTCTTACGAGACGTTAGAAAATCATTTTTTCTACACTCACATGGATATTAGCTTATCTACGAATATATTTCATATCCACTCTTGTTGCACTATTTCAAATTTCATATTGTTATTCTAATTATAATTTAGTTTTTCTAAAAATCCTGTAGTAGGTCGATTTTTAATTTTAAATGCTGATTTTAAAATAATATGCGAACATGGTGACGTTACCAGTTTTTGGCTTGGTGAAGTAATTGTAAATTTTCTAAAATTGAAATGTGGGCCTTGTAATATCTCATTTGAAAGGTCTTTTTATACTGTATTCAGTAATGGCATAGTTAAACAATTATTGTTTCTACGGAGTGAACAAAAATTTATTTTATTTTTCAGTTTGAGAATTTACTACTACTGTTAAAAATTATTAATAATAGGCTGTTGCAGTTCAATATTTTAGGTATTTACTAAAATTTATCTGTTATTAAAAAAGGACAAAACTAAAGAAATACACAAAAATACAACAGCAAATAATCATCAAAAATCAAGTTGCTATTTAATCGATAAAAATCAAGTTGCCTACCTAATGTCAATTTAAATGTCAGTTGACGTTTCGTCGGATACACCAAACTTCAAATAAAAAAGTTTTAGAAGTAAATTATGGCTACTTTAAGTGAAACCCAATGCATAGAAATTTTAACTTTCATAGGATGTGGAGATAACACGAGAAGTCAGCAACAGGTATGCGATTTGTTTAATGCAAAGTATCCAGACAGACCTATCAGCCGATCAATAGTTAGTAAAATTGAGAAAAAATTTAGAGAAACTGGTAATGTTAAAAATATTCAAAATGATGGACTTCCTAAGGTATCAGAAAACGTGAAACTTGATGTTTAATTAAGTGTTGAACATAATTTTTATAATACTTCATGCCGAATTGCAGCGGACACAGGCATATATCAACGGTTGGTATTATGCATTCTGAAAGACGAAAAGTACCATCCATACAAAATTCAGTTAGGGTAGGAGCACCATTTATGGACATCTTAAAGTACCCCGGGAATTGAAAAAAATCGTGAAAAGTTAATTTTGTTCCATTTATGGCCACTCAGTTCCTAATGTGGCCGTTGTAAGCCCCATTTATAGTCATTTTAGTTATTTCATCTAAAAGGCATCAAATATATCTAAATATAAAATTAATGAAACTGTTTTGACAGTTTGCATTCGTTAAATACATTGAATAACATTAATTTGGAAGTATGGTATTTTTTCATTTCTTCAATGAAGTAGTAGCCTATTGATCTTTTTTTGGGTACGTATGTTGAATTTTTTTCCATACTATCATTTCTGTCAAACAGATCTCGTCCTTTTTTTCTGACCGATTTTAATAATTTTCATAACTTTTCATTAACTAGTACCTCCTTGATTATTTTTTCATTAGTATTTATTTCTGGTAAACATTGTTTCTCATATTTTACACATACATATTTCTATTGAACTCATGTAACCAATATTAAAATTTTATTTTATTAAGTTTGTAAATCGCCTTTTTTTCAGATAATCTTTCACAAAATCAATTTCTTTGCTTTTTATTTTTTTTTAATACCTATTTTTTCTATTATCGAATGACTTTTCTTCAAACTCTAATTTTAGTGTAAATAAAGTTTTCCCTTTTGCTTTAGTTATTTTGTCAATTCGTTCTTCACCAGTTATGTTTTCTTTGTCGGAACTAGATGAAATATTACACTTGAAGATCACTTTCAGTCAATACCGTTTGTTTCTTTTACTAAATTTTCTTAATTAAAAAATAAAACCCATTTTACCTTTAGATTTTATCCATCAACTGCTTCTACAACTTTCCCTAATACTGGACTCATGCCAAATTGTTATTCTGGGAAACCTCATTAAATTTACAAATGGTGCTCCACAACTCTTAGGCCGCATAAAGCTCATTGTACATTCTCCAGGGGCATACAGAACCTGCCTCTCAACTTGCTAGTTGCCGTCATCTTCCCAGCTCATCAAATTCCTCTAGATTATCAACTCGTCAAAAACCTACTGGTTGACGCTGAGAGGTATCTACAGACAACCATGTTTTCGGCTTGTCAAAGTCCTCCAGGTTAATAACGTCGCCGAGAGGTGTCTTGATGCTCCATTTTTAGGAAGTGGCCATTTGGTGGTCTTCTACCACCCCGGTGGTAAATGACCGAGTGAAGTCATTTTATGCGCCAGGTCTACATGGCAAGAATAAATATATTATCTAAGTGGCAACTTTTGGTATACACATGCTCCATTAGAGAGGCTAGCAATTAATCATGTGGTCAAAATAGGATCATGTTCTATTAGTGACCATCACTTAGCCACTGGCTGGCCAAAAATTGATCATAACTGTTCTAAAATTAGCCATCACATGGCCACACATGGTAAAAATGCAATATTTGCTGTTCTACTTCTGGCCACTCAATTTAACGGTTGTTCCAGATTAAAATAAATATTTTTGACTACATAGAAATATTCAAAAATCATAAGAGTCTAACATAACAAATTTGTTTATTTAAGTATTTTACTTAAATGTTAACTATAGCTAAAATAAAGATACCTCGTTTCTTGTCAATATTGGTAAGAAAACACCTTGCACCCGACCTTGTCAAATTTAGTTGCATTTTAATATTAACTGGTACATCAGACTACAGTGCTATTCATACCAAAGTAGTGTGAGGTCTTCGATGTTGTATATTTGTTATTCCCTTGAATATACTGCAGACATAGGATTTGTTAAAATATAATAATTGCCTAGGTGGCAATTAACGGTGAAATGGAATGGTGTTCGTACCATCAAGAACTCAACGAAGATAACCCCGATCGCCGTTTGCAGTTTTGTGACATTTTGCAGGATTTATGCAACTGCAATCCACGTTTTATTAAATAAATTATGTTTTATGATGAGTCTACATTTTACATAAATGGTTCAGTCAATCAAAATTGCAGGATAATCCTCACTGGATGACTGTAGGTCATACTCAACACCATCAGAAAATCAATGTCTGGGCGGGAATAATTAATGACACAATTATTGGTCCTTATTTTTCTGAAGAAAATCTTGCAGGGGAACGTTTTCTGCAATTTCTGCTAACAGAAGTTATACCAGTCCTTGCCAATATGTTTCCAAACGCCAATAATCCTAACTTACCAGACGATAGTATCTGGTTACAACAAGATAGTGCACCCCCGCATTATGCACGTGATGTTCGCGAGTTTTTAATCCAGTGTTTTCCTGGGAGGTGGATTGGTAGACTAGGACCAATAGAGTGGCCCCCAAGATCTCCAAATCTACCACCTCTAGATTTTTTTCTATGGGGTTATTTAAAATCAAAGGTTCATGTAGATAAACCGCAAAATCTACAGGAGTTGCAAGACCGAATTAAATACGAAGTTAATAGAATTACTCCGGAAGTTATTCGAAATGTGCAAGAAGAATGTGTTTGTCGATTTGCTTATTGTCAAGAGACCGATGGATGGCCTTTTGAGCATTTAATTTAGCTGAAAAGTATTATGTATTAATTTAATATTGCAGTTCGTTTATTATAAGATTATTCTCTGATTAAATTAAATTACTTTTTATTTTTCTTGTACAAGCATTAGTCAGTTAAGTATGATACTACTGAATAGAGTATTAAAAGACCTTTCAAATGAGGTATTACCTACAAGACCTACATTTCAATTAAAAAAAAATTAACAATAACGTGACCACGTCAAAATTGGTGACGTCACCATGTTCAAATATTATTTAAAAAATCGGCATTTAAAATTAAGAATTGATCTATTTCAGGATTTTTGTAAAAAGAAAATTGTTTGCAAAATAATGAATTTTTTCCATAATTTAGGGGCGCACTGTAGATTTCTATTTAGCCCATACGGAAATCAAGTAGGTTATAAACAGTTTAAAGATTAAAATCAAGACCTTAATAAAATTTGATTTGAACTGAGAACTGATTTATACATTGAAGAATAATTTTATGTTTTTTTCGCACCCTTACCATATAAATTAATTTCAATTGCAATATTAAAAATTAACCGTTATTTAATACACTAAAATTCCAACACATCCAGTCGGTAAAATTGACACATCAATAGTACCGTATGAAGATTCATTACAAATAATTTTCCAAAACTTTGACGTTAATGTTTCCGAATCCATTGTTGTTGTATCTTTCCGCTTTTACCCATCCGGTAATTCAAAGTTTGGGATCGAAGTTGCTGAAATATTGCGATTTTACATGGATTTTACCGTGAGGAACGGTCAAGCAAATCTAATCTTCACAAGAATAGAATAGGATGAATAGCGGAAAGGAAAAGGTTTTTGTATTATTTCAAAAGTTGAATTTATATCTCTGTTAATAATTCTCAGAGATCAACAGACATTTTAAATTGCAATTTTAGATAGCACTGTGATTTTAAGAGTTGAAACAACTGATCTGTAATAACTGGCTGTAGGATATATGAGTATCTGGATTTAGACTATATAGTGTGTTCACGAATGATTTTTCAAAAAAATTGTGTGTTCAAAATCAAAAATTTGTAAGGATCATTTTTTGGAAACGTTTTAATAAAAAATAAATCATTTAACTCTTCGATTTATCCTTACAAGCTCTTCATTTTATTGTATCATTGTATTTTATCATAACAAACAATTTAGAATCAGCTGTCCTTAGTAGAAAACAATATACACTATCGGCCTCTGAACGTTTTTTAATACGTTTTGCACAAGACTCCAGATGGTTAGCATTAGAGCGAGTAGGAAACAAATCAGCGTTACCAGTTTATATCACGTTGTAACGTTGGCCGGGCCCATAAACTCGCATTGCTGATGTTATTCGTTTCTTGCTCGTTCAAAGGCCAATTCTCTGTATTTTTTACACGCACTTATGCACAGCGTATTGTTTCTGTAAAAGAATCTCTAAAGATTCCTTGCCAGAGTCCGTATGGGTGTCATCGGGTCTTTTTATCGAGCCGACTTCCTGTGTCGGATCTTTGGCGAGAATCTTGTGAAGTCTGGTGCTTGCAGGTAAATCTGATATAATCTGACAGAACTTCCTCCACGATTCTTGTTTGGCCTTTCTTTTTGTACTCCGTTAGGGACTTGCGGTATTTGTCCCAGCAGCCTAATTATTTAGCTTGATTGAAGAGATGTCGAACTTCTTTTCGTTTTATATCCAGATTTTGCTCCTTAGTTAGTGGCAGTTGTCCTGATAGGCAGTCATAAGGGAATTTTGAATTTGATCATTCGCCACAATCTCTGCGCTATTCTTAATTGTTACAATTACGTTTCCCAGTCCCTCCTGGAGGGACTTTTCGTATCCCCTCCAGTCTGTGCTTTTTGGGGCACGAAATTGAAGATTGGGTACCCGATCCATCCTTATGTCTGTGGTCAGAGCATGAGGGTTCGGTGGATACCCTCTCCTGAGGTTACACAATAAAAGATAAAGCCTTTTGTATCTGACAACTCACTCTTTATTTCCGTCAGATCAACTGACTCCCATAGACCCAGTAAGTCTACATGTAACATAAACTAAAACTAACTAAATATAATGTTTATACAGTATGGTGGGCGTTAACGTCGCACCTAATGATGAGCTGTTTATTGTTCCTCTTGCAATAGGCAACTAGTTCTCGCACTATCGCCGAGTATCGCTAGAGGAGGTGGTTGGTCTTGACCTGTGTCTCCCGGGAGGTAAGCAGAGCAGACGACGACATCCTTTCTGTTGTTCCCCGCCGGGATCGAAACCTGGGCTGCAACCACATCAGGGGTGCAGTAACCTTTTAAAATAAAGAATTTTATATTACTTCGGATAAGAAGGTATGCTCTTGGTTTGTCCGGAGAGTTACCGGCTACCAACTTACTGGAACAGTTTCCAAGGCCACTTATTGTAAATCCAGTGTTCCTGGATAAACGCGATGTGTAACGAATATTATGTAACGAATAAAGTAAAACAAATGAATTAAATTCAAATAAAGTTTTCCTACGATCACTTAGGAAAGTGACATATATCACACTATATAGTCCTATGGAAAGTGCCCTATATCACACGCGTATGAATAAGAATTTACTTTCCACCCGTGTACGAATATGTTAACTTTCCGCAGTAGCTGTCACAAAATGTCAAACACCTAATTTCTATTTTGATCTACGTAATGTCCATATTAATACTAAAATCGATATGATTGTTAAATTATTGAAATTGTTCTAAATTAGATCCTAGATATTTATCTTTAACAATTATTATTAAAATAATTTTATAATAATGTTTGCTCTTTATTCTGGTTAAATACATAACCGATTAAATCATTCAATTGACACAAGGGATATTAGCTCAGTTGGTTAGAACGTCGAACTTATCAACTTTGCCACTTGAGACCCGGCGGGCGACCGCGTTCAAATCCTGGCGGGGCCAGAATGTTTTTTTTGTTTTTTTTATTTCTTTTTTAGTTTTTTTTTATTTAGAAAATATTGTTTGATTATTGTTGATTATTTTTTTAAATACATTTTAATTATTATAGTAATAATAACCTTGGTTTTACATTTTTTGATGATATTATTTTGTGGTCGTAGGAAAAATATTGTACATCACTTATGTGAAAAGTGATTTTCCATACTCGTGTGATAGTCGCACTCGGCTTGTGCCTCGTGCGACAATATTTCCCACTCGTGTGAAAAATGTCACTTTCCACACTCGTAATGTAATATACTATACTTTATTTTCATTAGGGTCGTTGAGTTCGAGTTTTAGAATTTACTAACAAACCAATGGCATCATATTTAATTAAAAAGACTAGAAAGTGTTCTATTAATGGTTAAAAGGACGCCATGTATTTAGATGGTCAATAAATACAAATTATGCCATTAATTTGCTAGTTGAAAGTAAGGAATAAATTCAAAAAATTAAATTAAAATATGACTTTAATGTTACTGTTAAAGCACTTAACAATTTTCAAGATTGTGAAATATTAAAATAACAAATGGTTAAATTTTAACTATAGTTAAAATAAAATATGGTGACTTTGTAGATTTTCTTTAGTAAAAACGTTTTCTGGCAGACATTTATCTGGCTCTGGTTAACGGTCGAGGAGTTACGGCCTTAACTGGGCCGTTGATGAGAAGATACTACTGTTGGACACCATACAGCATCAGGGTTACGGCTTGAGCTCGGGATCTCTTATTTCCTCATGGCAGCCTCTTAAATTTGTCGGTATCCTATTTTATGGAAGATATCGCTCTCTTACTCATGTTAATTTGCCGGTATCCTCTTTTGTTCCAGCTTAACCTTTTTAGTAAAGCTTAATTGTCTCCTCTTTATGTATGCCGGTATCCTCTTTCGTTCGTGTAGGCCGGTATCCTCTTAAAAAAAACGATGTCAGTCACTAATATAAAAAAACCTTTCCATCTCTTAACATGTGTTACACAAAAAAGGAAGTACAAAATAAGTACATTTAATATAGAATAATTATTAAAATTGCAGCGATTGATTAGATTCGCAACAGTATTCAGTTATCTTGTTAAAAGATGGGAAAAAAACATCTATATATAAAAAAAACTAAAAATGGCCGCTTTTTAACGTTAATCAACCTAAAACAATTTGCGGAACTCACGTAATAATCTACAAACGAAATGTTGAACCTGTAATCACTAATGAAGTGATTCTAAATAACCAAATATATTAAATAATTACATTTTGTCACCAAGCATTCATAAAACAAGTGGATAGTTCAAACTAACACAACGCACAGAACAATTACTTTTAGAATGGAAACTGCAATGTTAAAATTTGCGACAGTTTTGTAACACCCGGTGGGCGTTCTTTGAACTATTTGGCGGAAGTGGCGCCATCTCGCGGTCACTTTAGTTAATACAAAACGCGGGAACATTCAAAATGGTCCTTCAATATTTAGTTTAAAAGTGGTAGTCAAATTAAGATTTGTTCATACCAACTCCTTTTTTACGTTTATTGTAGCAATAAAATTATATTTGTTACAATAAAGCAAAAAATGAGTAGTATGAACCAATATTAACTTGACTACAAGCTGAAATATTTTTACAAAAAATTAAAAAGCATGATCAACAAAATTAATTTATTAAAACAAAAAAAACATACAAAATAGAATAATTAAATGTAGCGTGTTAATTAGCTGGAAAGTTAAGTCATTGTCTACAGAGGTTGAAGAGTTTTATCTAAAACAAAAAATAAATATTAATCAACTTATAAATCAAGAAGGGTACAGGAACAAAAAAGCAGCTAAGCCACATTTTTATCAAAATTGAACTGGTCCGCCCTATTTTGTAAATTACCAGTATTAGCAAATGCAAAACAGTGCATTTAAAATTATGTCCAAGGACTTTCCTACTGTTTGTTTGTCATTTTTAGTATTTAGAATAAAAAATTACAACTGTCTGGTAAATTAAGTGGTAAACTACAATATAATCAGGCAACATTTAAACAAAGTAACATCTTTTTGTAATAAATTACCTTAAAGTATCAAAAGTTTGTATTTAGTCAGTCTAAATTAAATTTTGTTTTCTGAACATTTTGGTAATTAATTGTGACTAGGCCCCTTTTTTTCCTGAACCCTTCAAATCTATTGGGGAGCACAGAAAGTGAGGCATAAATAAAAAAAGGTATACTGACCATTACTTCCCGGACTATGCTATTTTGTCTTCCACAATCCAATATTGCCATTCCAAACGGCTTGAAGAAAGTTTGTACTAGAACAAATAAAAAAACAGTAAAAGTAACAATCTGAACTAAATCAATATAAAAATCAGATGTGAGGCATGAATACAAAAAGTACAGTGACTATTACTTCCCTGACTAGGCTGTTTTTGTCTTCAACGATGCAATACTACTGCCACTCCAAACGGCTTGAAAAAGTTTGTACTAGAACAAATAAAAATACAGTTAGATCGCTGCGTGCACCAAGAACTTTAAACATATCTTCAAAATGTTTATCACATACTAAATAGTTTTTACAAATTTGTTGTTTTATTCTTGAAAAATGGACTGGGAACACCCAATACTCAAATTTGAAATAAATCGTTATTAGGATTTCAGAGTGTTTACAAAACAATTTGGCATACAACAATACGATATATTACAGCTTTTGTAACTAAAAATGACCACAAAAATTTAAAATAAGCTCAATCGTCAGCAAGATCAAGTAAACAAATTGAACATTTAAAACACAATTGAACAAGACCAAGTTGACAATACAATAAACAATTATTTACAAAATACTTACTATTTATTCATCCAGGATCCAGAGCACACCCAAATACAAACAAATAATAATTATTGACAATATGATATTGATAAACACAAAAATACAGGTAAAATGGCAAATGTCATTCACCGCGAGGTAATCGATAATGGATGCCTGACAATTGACAAATGACACTCCCACTCTTTCCACCATCAATTGTAGATTTCTGTAAATTGTTGTGTACAGCGCCATCTAGAATCTGTTCCTTGAAACAAAAATATAGTTTCAGCTCGGGCTATACCAGTTACCGATACCTGACACAACGGAAAGAAAGAGAATATTTCGAAAAGCTTACTTAAAAGCTAAATTCCATTGTACGATCGCGCGCAGGACCCAAATCATTGATTTTAATGTTGGACGGGTGGGGTTGAAACACACAATAAGGAAATATTCGTACCAGTGGCATGACGAAATGTTTTTCCCAGGAGGGTATATTTATTAAATGTAGGTAATATTGCGGAAATAAAACTAAAACGTTATTTGTAACGTTACAAACATCTAGACTCTCCTTGACAAACCTTCTACCAAGGACTTATAAAGCCGCTTTGGAATGTTGGAGATTTGCCTAGACAAAGAGCATCGGCTTGCCCATTGTTAGTGGGTAGGATTTCATTTGCGTTGGAGTTGGGTGATGAACGTAGCACCTCCTTCAACTCCTCCGAAATGACGTTGGTGGATGGGTAACCTCCATCGGTTCTCCGCCAGTCTCCTGGCGGTCGAGGGGCTTATCCCCGTCGTTTCTGGTGTCATCTGAATGGTTTCTCATTCTAATCTAACGAGCAGCTAGGGAAGGGGTAGTCAACTACGTCAGAGTCCCGCATTATCGTAGTAAGACTGATTACTCAAAAAGGTCGCCTGGTATCCCGGAGGCTCGGTTCGCGATGGCGTTCCCCCGCCACTACGCATCCTTTCAGCAGGGATCGCATAACACCTTTGGATTGGGAGGTTGGTCAGCGTCACCTTACTGGGTATTCGGTTATAACCTGCAGGATGAATTATCGCTGCAGGCCGTTCGGCTATCCGCCACCTGCCGATGCTCTAAGTGGCCATCCAAGCCCTGAGATCGTTGATGTATCTTGAGTGAAATTCAAAGACTGAATCCGACTGAGCTTGTGTGAGAAGGGACGGCTATTATTATTTGCCATAGCACTCCGGGGCTACTTAAAGATGATTGATGGTGCCATTTAACTTACAGGTGAGGAAAACCCGGAAAACCTCACCGACCATATGAAACTTACGATAAGAACTAGGAAGAAGATGGAGAACTAGAAAAATGGTTAAAAGAGGAGAAACAAGAACCAAACTAGGAAAAATTTTAAACTACAGGATCACATGAATACATATCACTAAATATATAAAGCGATTCGAAGTGATATAGGGCTGTTTTCAGACACACATTGTTTATAATTAGAATTTTGCAAGATACCAGAATTACAAATTGAAATATTTTTTCATGAATATAAATGTTAAGTAACAATTGTCTAGAAATACTAACACATAATAAATTTGATAATTATTATTTGTTAAAAATTATAATTATAATTACCAAGTATTTTGGTCTTTTTGAATTCTTTCTTACCATTTTCCAGAACATACAAACCATATTTGATTTATATAACTTATAGCAGGTATATTCTAAATTAAATAATATTTAAAATATATGCATTCGAAAATTGATGAAATCTAACTTTTGTTATTTTCTATTTCTCGCCGGGATTCATAAGAAAATCTTCATTTCTAAAATATTCTGAATAATTATATTCTAGTGTTTTTGGTTGCTTTAAAGTTTGTTAGAAAGATGTATAAAAAATAATTATTATTACCTAAAGGTTGAAATGAGAAAAGAGGTTGATGTATTATAATATTAAATAATTACAGTACTTTCTGTTTTGTGCGACAAGTTTTCATTTTGTCTATGCTTATAGACATATAGTTTTCCATATTTATTTTCGGCAATACAAAGCTTGCAAGGTAACTAAGTATGTAGGATACAAATAGTTATTTTATCAACGAAATATGTATTTAATTGTCAACTTTCTCAGGGGAAAAAATTAAAAATGTATTTTAATATGGTTTAATATGTTTTGTAAATATTTCTTTTATGACCACAAAGTCCTTTTTAATTGACCCTTATATGAGTTACATGGTTCCTATCTAAGAATGCTTGAAGAATTTGGTGTTCATGAACCGTGATCCATACAGGGGGTTTAATTTAATTAATATAGCTAGAAAATGCACGTTCGCTGACCAAAATTAACTATATATTAGTGACAAAACTTTAGTAAATAGGTAACGCATTTTTTTACCGGAAGTAATGTAATTGATTATTACGGCATGGCATATGTTTATTTTAAGATATTGTTCCCCAACACCTCAGCGTTTAATAGATTATTATTAGCTTGTCGGTATGTATGAAATTACACCAGATGTGTATAAATAATTAGTTATTAGATAAATTTTATAAATACCTTAATTTTTAGTTAGTTAGTAGTGGATAAATTAATTTTTTTAAATACGTTATTCTCTCACGATATATCAACAATAGTAGTTTACGTAACAAGTCCCGAAAGTGGTCTTTTACTGAACGAGTGGGCAAATTGCAGGGCGAGCCGCAGGCGAGTCCTGCAAGCCTGCGAGTCCAGTAAAAGCACTTTTGGGACGTATTACGTACAATATTTTTTTAAAACGGGCATTGTTGTACCATAAAGTTTACATTTTTATAACAAGAACTCTTTATTAACTAATTTTAACAATTTTTTTTAACAATCGTTAATTTTTGGTTTACAAATATAAACGTTCTTCTAAACAAAATTTTTGCAGATGATACTTCCTGTTGGTAGCGCTATCACTTCACAAGACATAAATATGATCGTACCACCTATCGGCCGCTAGTCTCTTGACTAGTAGGTACAATGTAGGACAAGTAGAAATAATAGTGTTTGATTACCAAAATTTTAAAGTTTTGCTTTGTTTCTTGCTTTTGATAATCGATTTTCTTATAAAATTAATGGTCTTCATTTCGTTGTTTGAGCTGTCAGTAATTGATTGGGGAAGTACTGTTATTACTGGACATACAAAGACATTTGTTCGAATTTACACTTTTCCTTAAGTATCTACAAATCATTGTCAAATTCTAAAACCTCAATGTGCACGAAAATCTGAAACACTGTAGGTTTAGTCAACCTAAATCGTCTACAAGAAACATCAATTTCTTTAAACCAATTTGTGTGTTATTCTTGGTAATCCATAATTAGTTATACGGAGGATGTCTGCATGGTCATATAATAGAACTATGTCTTTCATTTTCATTTTGAAAAAACAAACCAACAAGTATTAAAAGTAATTTTAAAAAACCCAAAATTACTAATAAAAAAAAATCATAAAAATGAAGAGTTTAATGATTTTCTCATGGATTCAATTATTAGATTTTGATCAAATTTATATGGGATCATGTCTGAAGTACCCCCTTTCAAACAAAAAGAATCATTGAAATCGGACACCGTGTTAAAGATTATCGCTGAACATACATAAAAAAAAATATTACGACGAATTGAGAACCTCCTTCTTTTTTGAAGTCGGTTAAAAAGGCACAAAATTGAAAAATCTACTTTTCACGGCATATTCTACATGTTAGATTATGAATAATGGACCAAATTTAAATATTTAATACTAAAAAAATTGAGTTTTAAGTTCATAGCGAATAAAAAGCCTTAAAATGTCTCTAACATTATACACGCAATTTATGTAAAATTGTTATGGATCCTCTTCAGTTCCAAAATTAATTCAAAGGACACTGAAAATAGTAAGATAATTTTAATCGTGGAACCTGAAAGTAAAAAGTAAATTTAGCTGAAGTTTGCGGCGGCTTTCCGAGACGCAGGCTCAAGACAGTTACGAATGTGGCATTTAACTGCTTTCTAAAGACAAGATTAATGGTGGCAGGGAAGAAGACAGAACGCTTCGCTGATTGGCGCAAATTATGTAAACTGCCCGACTTCAGCTATAATTCACCACGTCAACATCTTTCTCCATAAAGAAACACTTTAAATCATAACAGTAATGTAACGCAGCGTTGCCAATAACCTTCATGTTCAACGCTTGTAGCGAGAAAACTAAGTTGTTATTTATTACAATTGTTAGTAGTTGTATGTAATTCAATATAAATTACAAACTAAAACAAATAAATACAAAATACAAATTGAAAATGTGAGATGATAGTGAAATATTCTATATATTAAAGCAGTGGTTCTCAAAGTGTGCGCTGCGGCTCCCTGGGGAGCCGCATAGAGTAAATAGGGACAGGGTCGCCGAAAGCAGAACAATTCTCCAAATCGGGCCCGTGAAAATTTTATAATTTTTTTTTTTAAAATGTCTTCAAGCAAAAATTTCTCCTGCTCTTTACATAAATTTCTCTAAAAAAACAAAAAGTCTTCAAACTTCTCATTACTGAATTTTGCTACAGTTGCCATGCCCCCCTTATACCGCTGCCGGGCCCCCCTTATAATGCTGCCGGGCCCCCGTTTGAGCCCGGGTCCCGGGAATTAGTCCTGGCTGCCCCCCCCCCCCCCCATCTTGTCGGCCCTGAATAGGGGAGTCGTGAGGAAACTAAACACTAAACTTAGGTATTCGCTTTGCGGCTACAAAATAAACAATTCAAATCCTGATGCTTGCGTGGATCATATAAGCTGATGCATAGAAGCTCGCCGCCAGAAAGACCTGTTTTTTTAGAAGCTCGCTAGAAACTCCGGCTCTTTTCTTTTTTCTGTTTCGTAAATCTCGTAAATCTGGCGCATAGACAAAATACTAAACCTGTAAGGGAGCCGCGAGCTGAAAAAGTTTGGGAACCCCTGTATTAAAGGATTATCAACGAAACTACTGGTAAATAAACAAAAAGAAAAGAACAAGGATGTAATAGGATATGAAGGTCATCTAAATTAGGACTGTTCAACATGAGTCCCTTTATGACATTCTTTGCAGATAGAAATGTGCTTAAAAATGAAAATGTATAAAACAGAATTACTAGACCATTGTAGATCTCTATTCTTGCTGGACCGCTCTCGAACATTCGAGTGACCATTTGCGCACATGATAAGGTTGAGCCAAGCGGGTCGGTTGAGTTAATTATGTGGAATATTAATTAATAGACAGAAAAACGTTGAATATTGTTACAGTTAAGTATTTATCTGTTTGTAATTGTTAATTATTTTGTTCAGCTGTGCAGTGCGTTACAAAAACGACTGTTAGAATACAATGAATTTAAAAATACAACCAGAGAAAACAACTTCTATTTGAACAATTCTCAAATATTTTATTCCAAACAGCACGGTCTCTGGGCATCATCTTCTAGCTTCAGTTCGCTAGCTTTTTGAGTCGTTTACTGATAAGTCGACCAGAAGACCTTGAGTTTGAACCTAATCATTCCATTGGCGTAGATAGCAATATCTTCTGGAAGGCAACACAAATGTAAATCAACAATTAAAATTTAGTCATCCAGTCTTGTACAATAAGTAGTATAGCAAGTATCTTCAGTTAAATAAGCTATAAACTCTCACACTTCGCCGATTGGCAGCATTCAGGGGTACCATAGAGTCCCACGAATTAAAAAAATGTCCGCGATGCCAAGTGTTCAAAAATTTTACTCCCTAGCCTCTAAACTCAATAAATATTAATGTTATTTCTGCAAAAATACATTTTTCCTCTTTCTCGGTTTACTAAATGTAAAATGGCTATAAATAATTAATTTCTAATTTATTATAGGCATTTTGGGGGTTAGAGAGTATACTAATTTATTCAGTAGGGGGCCTCTAAGGCAAGAGTCTCCATACTCTCCAGCCTTAGGGCCATACTGATTACTTCAGTAAGTTCCAAGGGCCAAAACTATTTTAATTTTTCTGCAATTATCTATAATTTTTAGACTAGTCGCCCAGTACGCTTGCTAAATTCGCTAGTTGAATTACTATTGTGTATTGTTACGATCGTAACACTAGACGATATCAGGTGGTCAAAAGCGGAAATAGGTAGTGGCAGTACCCTCTATCGCTATCGAAATAGCAGGAACAGTTAAACATTCGTGAATAAGATCAGTGGTTCGAGAAAGTTCTGGTGTATTCGACTCTCTTCGAGATGGCATAAATTGGAGTATAAAAAGGCTAGGGTACGACGTACGACCGCGAGTCAGTCTGTCTAGGGAAGGTGAAGGAAGCGAAAATGTTTGTTGTGAAATATAGTAGTGCGTAACTGCGTTTAAAAGACATCTTCGAACCGACCAACTCCCTTACGTAACAGTATTTTGATTTGACTTGTTGTTTTTGTGTGTGATTTACCGGTATGGAAAAGAAGAGAAAAATAGACAGCGAATGCAGAACATTCAAAGATCAATGGAACTTTCAATATTTCGTGATTGAGTCCAGTAATAAGGCGCTATGTTTGATTTGCAATGAAACCATAGCCGTTCTAAAAGAATATAATATTAAACGTCATTATGAAACGAAACATTTTCAAAAGTACTAAAAATATACAGGAAGTATGCGGTCAGAAAAATTTGGAGCTTTGAAGCGCGGATTGAAGTCGCAGCAATCTTTGTTTACGAAAGTCAATATTGAACAAGAGGCTGCAACTCGTGCCAGCTTTCGTGTGGCACTTGAAGTCGCAAAACGTGGAAAACCATTCACCGATGGAGAAATGATCAAAGAATGCGTAATTAAAGTAGCTGAAAAAATGTACCCCGAAAAGCAAACACCGTTGCTCGGAAGGTACAAGACATCGCAGAAAATATATCATCCCAACTGTCTGACAAAAAAGGATATCTTGAATGGTTTTCTTTGGTCTTGGACGAATCAACGGATGTGTCAGATACTACTCAGGTATTGATTTTTATTCGAGGAGTAGATAAAAGCTATGAAGTGTATGAAGAACTTCTTGATATTGATAGTATTCATGACACGACTACTGGGGAAGATATTTTTAAGGGAGTTGAAAATGCCATTAATAAAAAGAACCTTCGGTGGAAAAACTTGGTGGAGACAAAAACATGTGTGGTAAAAATAAAGGAGTGGTTGCACTTGTTTCAAAGGCTGTAGAAAATGATGGTGGTTCAAAACCATTGTATAATTTATCAATAGTACTTGTGCGAAAAATGGATATTTCTGAAGTTCTAAAACCAGTCATATTAGCTGTTAATTTCATCAACAATGAGGTTTGCAGTTGTTTCCACTGATTCATTTTAAGAGATTCTTTCTAATATTTTAATAGTAATGTTTTTCTGGGGTGGAGGTGTAGTTTTTTTTTTAATTGAGTAAATTAAATCGCACATTTCTAAAGGAGGGAAGGCACAGGGAATTCTGAGATTGACCGTTCCCACCCCAGCTCCTGTCTAGCTACACCAGTGTACGTTTTCCTGTAGCGGCTGCCTTCAAAATCTGTTCAAATAAGTCGTTGTTTTCAATTAAGACTATTAAGCTATTAGAAAATGCATAAGAGGAATACCTTCCAATACTTGTAGACGAATGATATAAAAAAATTAAGATAGAAAATATAACATGGAATATAATTTAGATTTTATTACAATGTAGAAAGAAATTAAAGATCTAGTACAGATAACTGATAACACATCTGATATATAGAGGGAAGAGACCTTGTCAATGTGGTCGACTGAAGGGAGGAGGGGCTAAGCGCTCCCCTTAGCTTTTTTGTTAATTCACTATTATTTTAGTGTACATGTACAATTTAGTTAGTATAGTAGAATGAAGAAATATATAAAATAAGTAGGAAGAAGAAAAGGTAGAAATTAAAAATAGAAAGTAGAAATAAAACGTAGGAAAAAAGTAGCAGTACAAGAGGAAGAATAGAAGCAGGATAGCAAGAAGAAGATCAGTAAGCAGATAAACAGCAAAAAGAAGAACAGCAAAGAGTAAGAGCAGCAAAGAAGATGAACAGCAAAGAAGAAAAACAGCAAGAAGAATAAGAAGAAGAGAAAGATGAAGACGAAGAAAAATGTTAGAACATAACCATACTATTTGATAGATTAATATGAATAATCGATTTAATATGACTTAATAACTTTAAAAATATGTCTTCAAGTTTTTATAAATTTTTAATCAGAATGTAACTTATTTCAGAAATCTGGCAACCTACTAAAATTACGGTTGAGATGGCATTATTAATGGATGATCTTTATGCAAGGCTCATTTACACTAGCGTTCGTGTTTGACGTTTTAATAAAGATGCGTTCTTAGTTTAATTAGTGCTACTTCCTTTCTGATACCTCATTTGCTTTTTTAGCTCTCCTCTAGGAATACCCAGCCTAATTATTTCAAGAGAAAAATAAAAACATAAATATTATTTTTCGGTTAGAAGGTAATGGGGTTTTTGACAGAATGGCGCCATAGTGTCACCATAAGCTGTACCTACATTTTTTTCTAAAGAGAAATATTCATGGTATTTCATTTGTTTATCTGAGAAATTATAAATACCTAAGGCGATTTTACATTAGATACTATGTCTTGAATATGATTGACTACACTGATATAAATCAAAAACAATTTCGTCATATTAAATATTGTCTTGAAATTGTCAAGTTTAACATAACTACAGTAAAAACGTGGTCATCACAGGTATGAAATGTCAAATGAAATTACAAATGTAAAACTTTTACTTTTTAATTATTGTCTGGTTGTGTTATTTGTGGGTTTCCAGATTTATGAAAGGGAAAAGTGGGACAACGGTGACGACAGGGGATCATTTAAAAAAAACAGGTATTTTTATAAAATAAGCTCCTTCTTTGGTAGAGATCTAAAAAAAGGTCGTCCGTTTATTTATTTAAACCATTAGTTCCTTTTTCCAAGGAGCTTCCAAAAAAGGTAAAAAATTGTCAAAAATTTCTTTATATATAACTTTGAATTCAAAAAGCGTAGCATTTACGTGAAATGCGGAGCATTTTCGTACTTTGGCCAGCATGTTAAACAGCGAGACAATTACGCCTAAAGCGAGACGTCTGGCAACCCTAGCCGAGTACTTAGATATTGACGCATTTAAGGTTTTTCTAAATAAAAAGCCAATTTATTTTTAAGATAGCCAAGATTTATTAATGAACATGGAAACAGGTTTGATAAAATTTCAGAGGCCAAAGCAACTAAAACACCAATTTTCTCTTCATCCATGATCATAGTACACAAAACAAAAATTTATTTTTTATCCCTACAAATTTAAAACCAAATCCAAACTACAATAAATAATACACAAACCAAAATTCTCGATATCTGACAATGTCATGCGCATTGTCAAGTTAGTCTCAATATAAACCAAACAGTTTTAAATCAGATTAATAAGACGTCATTATAATGACGTAAGAACCTTGACCACACTTGACAATTTAAATCGGGATAAATGATAGTTCAAACAAGTTCAGTTCAAATAAATTATTATAAAATTTGAAGGTAATATTAACTAACGGTTTGACCTAGAATGCTTTTGTGAGTTATGGACGAACTCATTAATTGTTTTACTAGTACATGAAACGGTTAAAATATCGACATAAATAAAATTAAATAACACCAAAATACATTGCGGAATAGGGTATTTAAAATGATCGTTCATCTAATTTGTTATAAAAATTGATACATCATATTTTTTTTTCCCCTATTTACGACATGCTTCCTAACACCATATCATTAGAGATCAAAACCATATACCACGTATACCATAACAAGAGTTAACAATGCGTACAATTCATAAATAGATAACATATTGTCCCATAATTATTGACGACCGATAGGGTTGAATTTTTGTTAATAAAGGGATGACATTCGGAATTTCATTAGTCATTTTTAATTTTAATACGTAACTAGCATTAGTAGGGTGAAAATTCGAGACCGTTACTTTTTTAGATGCCAATTTAGTGTTATTTATGAATTTATTATCCTAATAAATGTGTACTATTAAAATAATTAAATTGTTATACATGATTACCCGTATAAAACAAATTCTTATTTTATTGAAATCTTCTTTAGAATACCTAAATAACTTACTTGAGCCGTTAATTTTGAAAGTCGCCCAAGTCCATTTATACTTAAAATAAAATATTCATTATCCATAATGTCCAAAGGCAGTGATGAAGGTAATTTTAATTAATTAGTATTTAACAAGATAACTCAGTTTTTGGACAATGCATTAGTTGAATAATCAGTACGTTTAATTATTGCAGTTACACAAAATTTACACAAACCCTTAGATATCTCAATTTAAGTATAAATGGACTTAGGCCACTTTTAAAATAAACGGCTCACTTATCTACTCAGTTCAACAATACAAAAGAGGTGGAATATGTTCAGATTGCAGAGGAAACATGGACGAGGTTATTGTCAGGATCATTTACTCTATGCTTTAGTAGATCAACTGGAAAACTTACATATAGTTACTTTCATATTATGAAAGTTAACTACTTTCTTTCTTTCTTTCTTTCTTTCTTTCTAAAAATATATAGTGCTACTTCTGGAGTTCAGACTAACCTTGGGTACCAGGTTTCAGAGGACATAAGGGCAATGAGCCATACCTGCTCTTTTGTTTAAAATTATTTCAAAAGAAACACTGTTGGAATTATTTCTTTAAAATTCGAATATTTATGAAAGTGCATTTTTAATTTTTCCGAATTTCTTGATCTACGACCGGGCGCCTTTAATCGCGTTTCAGTCAAAAAATTCGCAATAAAAATACACTATTTGGGAACATGAACCAGACTAAATTTCTGATTGTTGGGACGCCTTTTGTTCTAATTGGTTATCAAGGGAAATTATAATTGGTGTAACTTTGATGAAATATACAAACATCAGCCATTCTTTTAATCATCCAGCTATCGACTTGAACAAAAAATTATGGTATTTATTAGGGGTTTTTTTTTAATTCAATACTAGGATACACTGAAAAAATGAAATGGTTAAATGAACAAATAAAAAGTTGTGTCAACCGTTTCCGATGCTCATATATGGCGGACCTTCTGCATGTATTGGTTTAACCATAAAATAATGTTGAATTAATGATGGTTCCTTTAATAGTTTACATACTTCGTGCAAAGTACAACTATTTGTTGCAACAAAGATGGAAAATATTACACGAACATTTTTAAAATGTTGTTTAGTGGAATACGTGTAGTTCCTTTAACCTTTCCACCATTAACCCAACCAATATTCACTGTCCACTGAAGCACTAGTAAACGTTGGAATAACACAATTAGGGGGTTGAATGTACGCCTTAAAATCACAAATCAACATTTAATTACATATTGGAAGAACACTGTAACTTGTTGAATTAAATACCAACAAATAGTTAAATGAACGTTGTAAACTGTTAAGTAAAATACTTTACACGTGTTGATTTGACTTTAAATTATGTACAGGGTGGGCAAATTTCGATGTTTTAATAGAGAATCTCGTTAACTATAAATGGTATGGAAAAATGGATCTCCCATCCTCAATATCTTTTTCCGAGAAAAACTTGGCATTTTCAAAAATTGGCTATTGTCTTTTGTTTTCGAGTTATAAACAAAAGTTCGTTTTTGCAAATTTTGATTATATGCCATTTCTTGCTTATTTATGAAATTAGAAAAAAATAATTTATACGTTCTTCATGCACTTTTTTGATAATAATCCAGTGTTGTAGTTAATTTTTTTTTTTAATACAACTTTATGCTATAACTCGAATTTGATGAATTAAAAAAAAATGACTACGCCACTGGATTCTTATTAAAAAAGTGCCTAAAGAAGGTTTACATTATTTTCTTTCACTTTCATAAATAAGCGAGATAATGCCATATAAGGAAAATTTGAAAAAACAAACTTTTGTTTATAACTCGAAAACAAAAGACAATATACAATTTTTGAAAATGCCATTTTTCCGTACCATTTCTAGTTAACGAGATTATCTATTAAAACAACGAAATTTGCGCACCCTGTACTACAATGGAGATGTCTGTTTATTTTTGCACCCTATCTTATATACAGGGCGCCCAGTGGAATACTTGGTAATTACTGTAGTTAGAAAAAGTGTAAATACCAAAGTTGTATAGTCTTTTAATATCTTTATATATCTATATATCTTTTTTTAACCATGTTATTGTATATTGGGAAGAAATTAATTTCATAAAATGTCAATGAAAATCTTTTTTATAAATAATTTTTTTATTTAAGTACAAATAAACTTTTTACCACTTGAAACAGTGTGGAAAAACAGAAGTTCTAAATATTTGCACACAAACAGTTCGTCCATATCTTGTATTTCATAAGCATGTAAATGTGTATTTAAAGAAACAGTTTCGAACTTTCTTAAAATAAAAAAAAACATCAACTTGTTTATAAACTAAAACAAACAAAATTTTCCCAAACAATAGCAAGTCATTATCAAAACTTAACATCAAATATTGATCACTATAATATTTTGTACCAGATATTTTAAGATACTTAGCTGCAAATGAATTTTCTGCCACTTCTTGTCCGTAACTGGTCAAGAAAAAATGTACTCCTTGCAAAGATTAGAAAACGAAATATTTTCAGAACCATATTCAAGGTGTCTTGACAAGTTTTTATTAGCTAAAATTCTGCATGAAAATACTAACTGATTAATTATGCTCTCAGTGCTTTCTACAATAGACGATTTCCAACCTTTAATCCTTCCTCTGGGTGGAATTAGAGTGGATAATAAGGTAAGTTCAATAGACCTTCTGCTATCTACAAAATTAGTCTGTTAAAAAAAGTACATACATGTTTTGGTTCCTTACTTTCATCTAAGTCCACCGTCAAATATTCAAACAGAATAGCTGAATTTTTGTCTGGTGTACTCGATTTCAACTTTATTATTTAAAAAAAAAATGTCCCCATTTGTAAACAACAAGTTACATTTGTTGGAAAACAGTTTATTAAAGTCATATCCGATCTGAAATATGAACAGATATTAAAAAAACTGAAAAATATTTTAAATGTAGGTGTATGTACCAATTCGAATAATTTTTTATTTTTTAAAATTGGCCATTCTTTAAGGAAATGTTGTACAGTTACCACTGTACTCATTCTTCTTAGTGGAAATGTCTTTTTCCAGTGGCCTAAGGTCCCATGGTTCTGACCAGTTCTTGAGCCATTCTAAACTGTCCGTTACGTCACCTAAGAAAAGAAAAATTAATAAATGACCTAATAAATTTAAAACTTTTAAAAAACATACAGTTAAAAACTAGTCGTTTAAAAGCTATCCACATTTTAAGTCCATATTATGTTCTGAATGAAAGGCAGTTTCCAGTGAGTAATAGACATGTTATTCTTATAACCGCAAACATTTCAAAGGGTGAATATCATAAAGATCAATGTTGGTATAACTTACTTGTCAAATCAGCTGAGGCTTTCTGAGATTCATTTTCTTTTCCGTCTTTAATGCAAAGCTTTTTTTTTAAGTTTCTATGTTTATCTATAAGTTTGCCTTTTGGATTTATTGCTTTATTTTTGAGGGTGCGTTTCAGTGTTACCCTTGGAATGTAGTAGGTATCCTTACTCTCATTGGAAAAAAGTTGACAAATCTTTTCTGACAACAACTGGAAATCAGTAGGCAATAGGGACCTAAAATTGATGCAATAATTTGTTTATCAAACCTACTGTTAAAAACATGCCAATATGATACTGTTCACACAGTAGTCTGTGAAGAGTATTATAGATTTACTTTCAAGAAACCAAAATTTTTAATATTTATCCAAATTAAAAAAAAAATTGTATCAAAATACTTTTCGTCAAATTTTAAACAACTTTCAAAAATGTCCATCCGTCTGCCCGTCCGATGTCATGTTTTTTTGTCCACACGAAAACGAAAAAAACGAAACATATCAACTTAAAATTTAAAAAAAAAAATCATAAATCAAAATCGAAAAACAGTATTAACTTGAAACTTTCAATAAAAATCAAGCTCTATGGGGGACGGAGTCTATTAATTTGGAAAAAAAATTGGTTAAAAATGTGGTGTTTAGGGGGGGGGGAAACTTGGAAAAACATGAATCAAAAACGAAAAACAATATTAAATTGAAATTTTCACAAATGAAGCAAGCTCTATAAGAGGACAAATCCTATTGAAAAAAATAATCCTAATAATGATGGGGTTTAAGGAGGGGTTCAAATTTAAAAAATCAGAAATAAAAATTAAAAAACAGCATTAACGTGAATTTTTTTTATGAACATCAAGTTCTATAAAATGATGAAGTATATTAATTACTGAAGAAAATTAGGTCTTTAGGGGGTTAAAATATTTAAAAAATCCTAACTCAAAAACGAAAAATGATATCAAATTAATATCTTTGGGGAAAATCCAGCTACATAAAACCTATTAATTCTGAAAAAAAAAAAAAAGATTAAAAATCAGGGGGGGGGGTTAAGAGGGTTTGTTAAACTGTGAAGAGTTTAACATAAAAGGCCAAGCATTATATATCTTTACTCTAGTTAGAAATATAATTTCGGATTTACTTACGTCCCTTGCTGTATAGTACCATTTATCAAAATGTCCACTAGTAGGTTTCTGCATTTTTTATTTAACTTTTTTTCCTTTTGAAACATTTTTAAAATGTATTGGCCATGAACAGTCTGCTCTAAATAACGTTTTAGATCAAGATTATAAGTGTGCAAAGCTAAATTATTTTCTAAAAATGATTTGCCACAGAAACTCATTTGACGTTGAGAAGAAACTTCATATGCCTCCTTATGCTCATTATTAGGTTCTTCATTAAAAAGGACATTGTAAACAACGCTACTGCTGTCGCTAGTAGATGGCGGTGGTTCCATAGTACTTTCCATGTTAACTGAAGTGTCTGAATCTAATAACGAAAAGCTGTTATCTGACTCAGATGGAACTACCTGTAAATTTGTTTATGTTAATAACTGCTTGATTTTATAGAAATTGTTGCAATATTCATATAATTACACTTAATGTATTGAGGTAGTAATAATGTCCATTTGTTAAATTTTTTGAAACGTTAACAATTTTTTTAGAAATTTTATTCTGGGGCCTACTTTATTTATTTATTTTTATTCAATTTTATTAATTTTTATTTATTTTTATTCATTTTTATTCATTTTTATTCATTTTTATTTATTTTTATTCATTTTTATTCATTTTTATTCATTTTTATTCATTTTTATTCATTTTTATTCATTTTTATTCATTTTTATTCATTTTTATTCATTTTTATTCATTTTTATTCATTTTTATTCATTTTTATTCATTTTTATTCATTTTTATTCATTTTATTCATTTTTATTCATTTTTATTCATTTTTATTCATTTTTATTCATTTTTATTCATTTTTATTCATTTTTATTCATTTTTATTCATTTTTATTCATTTTTATTCATTTTTATTCATTTTTATTCATTTTTATTCATTTTTATTCATTTTTTATCATTTTTATTCATTAATATTCATTTTTATTTATTTGTATTCATTTTTTTTCATATTTATTCATTAATTTTTAATAATTTTCATCAATTTTTATTAATTTTTATTAATTTTTATTAATTTTTATTGATTTTTATTAATTTTTACTAATTTTTATTAAATTTTTTATTAATTTTTAATAATTTTTATTAATTATTATTAATTTTTAATCATTTTTATTAATTTTTATTATTTTTTATTAATTTTCAATAATTTTTATTAATTTTCAATAATTTTTATTAATTTAAAATACATACATACTATTAAACAAATTTTCACCCCTCATTTCCCCCCTTAAAATGTTAAAATGCAAAAAACCCTAAAACACTTCATTATTTATTTATAATGAGAATCAACTATTCCAATTTTCAAGTTCCTACCTTTAAAAAATCTATACTTTGAAATAAATTTTTAGCCCCCGTTTCCCCCCTTAAGATATGAAAATCCAAAAACCCTTAAACATGTCATTATTAATTTGTACTTCCATACAAATTTTCACCCCCCGTTTGTCCCCCTTAAAATTAGAAAATCCAAAAACCCTGAAACACGTCATTATTTATTTATGCTCATTGACTGTAATTCCAATTTTCATGTTTTAAATTCCAAAGAGAACAAAAAAAATCGATACTTCCATACAAACTTTCACCCCCCTTAAAATGTGAAAATTTAAAAACCCTGAAACACGTCAAAATTTATTTATGCTCAATAGCTGTAATTTAAATTTGAGTTATGTCGGACACCCTTTACATACGGACCAGAAGGATTACCATGAAAACATAATTTATCATTTGCTTCTCTCTAATAAGTGACCATCTGCACGAAACTTAATCTTTAATGCCATTTAATACACTTTATAATATTTATTTAAATGTACGGCATGTATATTATCTAATATCTAACTATATAGCAGCCATTTTGATGATTTTTAATACCTACCTAACCTAACATACCGATTACCCAATAATATAAAATAACAAGTAGAGGGTTCAGAATTCGTCTGTTTTATTTCCACATTCGCCTGTACGTATAATAATAAAATTAGCCAAATTATCTACTTACCTCTAAATTTTAGTAATTACTTAACACTGACACTGAACAACAACAATGGCCGATAACCGTGTGGTTTACAGAATCTAGAGTCTAAAGCTAGAGAAGAGACGCCGCTTGGCGGCTGCCGTATAAAGTAAACATGGTGGGGTTACTTACTATTCGACGCATGCGTATTTGCGATATGACAATGTTTCAACAGTCTTAGGTTTTCTTGTTGAACTTACGAGGCGTTTGAGCAAACATATTTAAAAAGTTAACTCAATAAGTCGTCTTGGCTGGATCAAGAAGTATAAAGGCTTGAATTAAACCAAAAAAGTATATCATTAATTACAAAAACTGTTCAGTTAACATAAATACTTTGTTGTCATTTATTTAACATTTAGTAATTGTTGGTTGAACGTTAAATTGCTAACTCGAAAAAACTGTTACTTCAAACTTTCGCTAATGGTTGTGGTAACAAAATTATTGTTGATACAACAATCAGATGGTTCTACCAACCATCTAAGGCTTAACAACGCGAAAATGGTAAATCCAACCATTTTATTTTTTTCGGTGTAGTACTACCGTAGAGATTTTTTATGAGTATCTTCTAGATGAAGGTTGGACAAGAATTATTTTTTCAGACTAGCTGTTTGCACAGCGTTTTCAAATATCAATTTTTCAAAAACCACCCCAAAAATAATTCAATGCAGCTAGCCCGGAAAAGAACCAACATACTAATTTGTAGCTTTATTCTGTTTTTCACACAATTAATCCCTGTCTTGGATGCTTCATTGCTGTCATATAATGCTGTGATTTAATTTTCTCGTTTTACTCAAAAACATTAAGCTTTTAAAAAAATTAAAAGAATAGAAACGTTTAAAAACGACTTCGCATGATATTTTAAAAATCGACTGATGGACAAAAAAGTTCTGTATGTTTATAAGGGTAGGTTACCCTAAAACCACCCCTTAAAATGCTTCAATTAATTCAACCCCAAATTGAGATTCATGAAATGCCTAAATAATGTACCAAATACAGATTTTTTTAGATAAACGTTGAAGAAATATTCACTTTTTTCAAAATTTATGGCCTTTGTAACTCCTTAGGGGTACAACTTGGTATAGAGATAAATGTATATAAAATAAATTAACCTATATGCTTTAAATATTTCTAAAACTACATTTTTACTTTCAATCTATTTTTACTTAAATGGTTTGTAAAGTAATTATTATGTTTTCCCAAGTGATAGGGATATACGATAATTTCCCACTGAACTCGAGGACAATAACTAACATTCCAGTTTAATTTTAGTCATGTGATAATTGTACAAATTCACACCTCAAAAACAAGAATTTTCGCTCATTATTTGAGGATTATCGCCAGCGTCCGTTGAAGCATGAAAAACGGTAAGTCAACACGAGCAAAAGCAGATTTACTTTTATACATAAGGCATACATAAAGAAGTAATTGTTCCTTTGCCATATGCTCTGCTTTTGCTGCTTGTTGCCTTGACATTATGCAAGTTATTTGCTTAAATACAATTACGCATTATTAGCAGTAGGAAAAAAATTGGAAATGCAAACAAGATAAGAAGTTGAAGTTAAAAAGTTTAATTTTTTTTATCAATAATCTTTTGTATACAGGTTTTAATTTGAGAAAATATTCTTATTATATTTTATTCTGATGCATTCTGTTAGTACAGTATACATTCTAAAAACTGAGGTTTAGGTAGTAATTTAGTTTTATTGGCGCATGCAAGTTTTTATTTACACTTTACAAGCATACGTAAAACATATTTAATAAATTCCAAAATTCCAAAACAAAAATACTTAGTATTTCCAACGAACAAAGATACAAACGGTTCAAAATAAATTATTGAAGAGAAGGTACTTACAAAATTATTAAGTATAGTACCTATATTAAAATGGTTACACATTTTTAGTGGTTTCTTTACTTTTCAATAAATTGAATCATACCTATGTGTATTTTGTTTTTCAAATTACTGTTCTACTGTTTTAAATAATCTTAATTTAATGTATTGAATATTCGGGGGAAATTATATACAGGGTGTTTCGCATAAGTACCGACAAAGAAAAGATGCGTGTTGGGCACCCCAAAATATAATGATTTAACGCAATTTACCTCTATACCAAGTTGTACTCCTAATGAGTTACGGAAGCTTGAAGTGGGGCCAAGTTTACTTAATTTTTGTTATTATGTAAATATTATTATTATTATTAGTTTTAATTGTGTTCTCATAAATCGATTTTATTATAAGTAATTTGCTATTTGTTAAATTTATAGCCTCGCATACACATATGTTTCGTTTTTTTTGACCTTAACGTCCTAATTTTTAAGGAGGTCCTTTCGCCGCCAATGTTAAATAAAAAATATTAGATTATGACTAAAATTAATTTTTTTCTAATAGTTGAAGTCCTTATTTATCTAATAGTGGATTTTTAACTATACCTTACCGTACAAATTTTTGAGAATTTTTTTTTTTAAATGTGTGTGTTTGTACAGTTTCTTACGAGAAAGTAAGACTTCAACAACAAATTTCGAATTATAATTAATTTTACTATTATTTATTGATTAGATGGAGTAGAAAAAAACTAAAAATAAGGTTTTTGAAATATTTAGGTTTTGTTTTTTACAATAAAATATATAGGTGACCGTGGAATTTATTGAGAAATTATTATTAAAAAATCACAAAAAATTTTCAACTAGGTTACTTGAAAATTTTTTGTGATATTTTTTAATATTAATTTCTCAATAAGTTCCACGGTTTACTATATATATTTTATTGTATAAAACAAAATCTAAATATTTCGAAAACCTTATTTTTAGTTTTTTTCTACTCCATCTAATCAATAAATAATAGTATAATTCGAGAATTGTTGTTGAGGACTTACTTTCTCGTGAGGCATTGTACAAATACTCACATTTTTAAAAAAAAAAAATTCTAAAAAATTTGCAAGGTAAGGTATAGTTAAAAGTTCAGTATTAGATAAATAAGGACTTCAACTATTAGAAAAAAAATAATTTTAGTCATAATCTAATAACTTTTTTTTTAACATTGGAGGCGAGAGGTGTGGCGAAAGGACCTCCTTTTTGAAAAAAAAATTATGAAATTTTTATTTTCTAGACTACGATAAAAATTAAAATTCTAAAAAACACGCGCCTTTTCAAGTAAAATTTAAAACCGATTAAAAAACCGGAGAATTTTTTTCTTACGAAATAAGGGAGTTATGATTAAAATTTAAATAATTGCCACTGATTTTTGCTGCCATCGCAATTTTTTTAGTACTAAGTAATACGTAGACCATTAGAGACGGGATTCTCAGTATATACACTGGAAAACATAACACTGAAAGTGCTAAGCATAGATATTTTATTGAAACATACAATTAACGATATCGTAATTATCATTATTACTGACTATATAAATAATAAGGCTACAGTAAATATTAGGTAATTATATACTAAATTAAACGAATACCATACTAAAAATGCATGTTTTTTATTAGAATATCTTTGTTTGAAAATTAACATTGATAACAAAATAATTTTAGTTCCGTAAAAATTTTTTATAAACAATATACCTAAATTTGAGCAAATGGTTTTGTAAGAAATCTTAATTCCAAACAAGAAATATATTTTACTATTTACCTATTACCTACCTATGATAATTATTTATAACGCCGACCAAAAAACAGGGTAAAAGAAAGAAGAAGATCAAACCATTGACGCCCATTTTTTTAAAAATTCCTAATTACTAAGAGTACACAAGTTACAACCCAAGTAGCATAATAGTGACAGAAACTTATATCGCCACTTCGATTAAGTGTCTATTACGTTATAATCACTTCATTTTATATTTTCCCAGTTGTAGCCAGGTGTATTTCACCACTGGAAATCACTTCAAAGTTTTATATTATTTTGTTACCTCTGAAGGTGTTTGAAACGTTATAGCCACTAAGCGGGACCACTTTAAAGTTGCACAAACTTGAATGTGGAAAATAGTAGTCACAGCCACCCAATCATATCACTTAAATACCATCTAGAAGTGGCAGTAATCTTAAAGTGGGTTTGATAGTTTTAGTAACGTTTTGGGAACCATAAATATATCTTTAAAGTGGCGGCACTTGATTGTATAACTGCAGTAGTTCTTGCCACGTTTTTGCCACGCTCTTAAGTGATTTTCACATATTGCGTGTAACAAAAGCCACTTCAAAGTTACTATTACCTTCAAAATTGACAATGAAGTAACCGTTGCGTATTAGTGGCCTGCTTTCTACATTGTCCGCCTTTACAATAAAGAAAAAAACTACCAAAGTGTCGTCGATCTAATATAAAATTTAAATGTAAAGAACCCCGCACAAATCTTATAGAAATTGGCTCCCGGTCAAATTGGCTAAAATTTGGATATGTTGTTCGTTTCGGCATCCTGAGCAAAAGTCTCAATGGACACGAAGCTCAATTTTGCTTATTTTGGCTCATACGGAGCTCCAAAGCTCCATGGATTGACCATTATTTTCTGCTTAAAAAGGCAATCTCCTTGAAAGTTTAGTATTTGCTGCGTTAAAAAAGAAGTACCTTTTAATGTTTTCGGGGTCGCTGCATTCAAATCCAATGCCAATATAATGATATTGACAGTTGACAGCTGTCAACTAGCTGTGAAACAACAAGCAATAATCAAAATTGATCAAATCCACATGTAAATATCTGTTTTTGAGGTTGGTAAGTTCAAAACTGATGTTAACAACTCGATATTGAAAGTTGACAGCTGTCAACTAACTGTCAAACAGTATGTGACAATCAAAATTGACAAAATTCAGGAGTAAATAGATGTCTTCGAGGTTGCTGAGTTTAAAACTGATGTCAAAAAGACGATATTGACAGTTAACAGCTACCAACTGTCAATATCGAGTTATAAATATCAGTTTTGAACTCAGCTGCCTCAAAAACATATATTTACATGTGGATTTTATTAATTTTGATTGTCACATGCTGTTTGACAGTTAGTTGAGAGCTGATCACTGTCAATATCGTCTTTTTGACATCAATTTTGAACTCGGCAACCTCGAAGACATATATTTAAATATAGATTTTATCAATTTTAATTATCACATGCTGTTTGACAGTTAGTTGACAGCTGTTAACTGTCAATATCGTCTTTTTGACATCAGTTTTAAACTCAGCAACCTCGAAGACATCTATTTACTCCTGAATTGTCAATTTTGATTGTCACATACTGTTTGACAGTTAGTTGACAGCTGTCAACTGTCAATATCGAGTTGTTAACATCAGTTTTAAACTTACCAACCTCAAAAACAGATATTTACATGCAGATTTTATCAATTTTGATTATTACTTGTTGTTTGACAGCTAGTTGACAGCTGTCAACTGTCAATATTATTATATTGGTATTGGATTTGAAAGCAACGACCCCGAAAACATAAGAAGGTACTTCTTTTTTAACGCAGCAAATACTAAACTTTCGAGGAGATTGCCTTTTCAAGTAGTTAATAATGGTCAATCCGTGGAGCTTTGGAGCTCCGTAGGAGCCAAAATAAGTAAAATTGAGCTTTGTGCCTATTAAGACTTTTGCTCAGGATGCCAAAACAAACAACATATCCAAATTTCAGCCAATTTGACCGGGAGCCAATTTGTGAGGGGTTCTTTAGTTACTAATTATTGTGATCTTGATAAAATTAAACTATATTATAATATGAGTTGTTTACTAAATAAGCATGTAGATGTTTCCTGAAATTAAGTACTGAGGGCGTGCCAGTTTTTAAGAGATAAGGGTAATGAATTAAAATGTTTAATGCTGTTGTAAATTAGGTTCTGCATCTTTCACAAAGGTAATTTTAAAGCAAACCTCTAGAAAATCTTTCAGATCTATTAGCATTTCCATAAACATATTTGTATTTATATATTAAACATCGAGAACCAGTCTTCAAAATACCGAAATCCATCTCTGCCCACATCTAAAAGTCCACCAAGCGTGAATGTAGAACACCTACCGCCTAAATATTAAGTTAACCCTATCGGTTACCACTCCATATCATTTTTAATGCGAAACATATGCGTTCGTATTTCGAATTAAACGGAATTTTACGCACAAGTTGACATTTAATGTCGATGTTTGTTGTTTAATATAAAACACCCATTCACGATCAAAGAAAAATGAAACAGTTTGATTGTAGTCGATAAAAAAAGTTTTGAGAAGAAACTTGATCGTTTATTTCGTAGAATCTTTTTTTTTTATTTTTAACATCATGTTTGCCTATTTCTAACTACGAGATTTACTCATCGATATTGGTGACCCCGCTACGCCCTTATCTCAAATTTTACCGAACCATCTTTTTATCCATCCAAAGGAAATACGGTGTACCCATAATAATACAGGTAGTACTCATTACTCATCTCTATAGTGTTAGTGAGTACATACATATGCTACGTTTGAAATGTACCTCCTCGAGCAGAGAAGTAGATTTTTTGATCACATGACACGGAGTAAACCATATCAATAAAGCAAACTGGATATGGTTGGATGAACGGTATCGAGTAAAAAAAGCAAAACGAGGTGCTTTTCAATCGCAACATAAAATACTTGTAAGGCTAAGTATTTCCCCAGTGGTCACACATCTAAGTACTAAACGTAATCGTAACAGTTTAACTGTAGATATCGAATTAGGTACATAAAGTGTCCCATAAAAATATTTATGTTCCGCAATTTTGAGGCAATCGACTCAAGAAGGCACTATAAAGAATTTTAAAGTTGATTTTTCTTTCGTCTTAAGTTGAAACGATTCTTCTCGTAGGTATCTGCATCTCTTAGGATAGGTGGGGGAGAATGAATTCACTTAGGCCTTGCTAGGCCCATTGTGCATCATCCTGAATAGGTAAGTCAGCTCTTAGCTCGCTAGATAGTTTACAATTTTATTATAGAGCTGATTATTACTTAATATCTAAACCGGTTGTCTCTTAAATTCATTAAAAAAAATTTGTATGTGGGACCGATTTCGACTTATTTCTTACTTTTCCAGTCGTTGGATACCCTTAATCAGTTCATTTTAATGTAGTTGACAACGTCGACAAGAGATGCCTTATGGTGGCGAGTAATAGCCAACACTAATCTTCTAGTACAGAGGTTCCCAAACTCTTTCTAAATCTCGAAAAAAAAGTGAAGATTAGATCTATGGAAACTTGCGTTGTGGCTGAGTTTTAACGACGAATTATCAGTTTTCGAAAAAAAACAGGTTAGACTTGATTGCTTGATAGGGTTAATTATTTGATAATAAAGTCGACTAAACAAATTTTCAATTAAATTTTAATTGATTGTGCTGTAAGTGGATGTCAAAAAAGCAAAGTTGGTCAAACGAAAAAGTTACTCCATCCAACTTTACTTTTTTGAAATCTACAGTGACTCACAGCACAAGAACCAATCAATTCTCACAAATTTTATTTAGAAAACTTCTCATTTGGAGTGGTAAAAATAAATAAAGTATATTTCCTTGTGTTGTAGGTATTTATTTAAATTTAAATATATAAATTATTACACTATTAATTATTATTGTTATAACCGTCGTAATATAATTAAAATTAAACACATAACGTATAGTTTAATCAACAAGTTCAAAAGCGTGTTTTTGGGAAATACTATTACGAAAATTATGTTCAATAGCTCATTCGATTCGAAATAATGTCTAGATCAATGTGTGAAGAAAATTTTTGCAGTGCATAAAAAATTGCAAAAGTTATAAACAAACAACTCAAAAACGGTGTTTGGTTTTTCGCTTATAGTTTGTAAACTATAAATATTTTTGGATTTTTCAAAAAAGATCCTTAAAGAGAAGGAAATTTGTTATAAATAAGTTCCGACTCCCGAAACTGTACCTCCATTATTTATAATTTTAATTTTACGCTCAAAGTAGCCTTCCGCGCGCCATTTTTAGGTTGCGCGCACGGCGTCGAAACCGAATACGTTACATAAAATAATTTTTTTAAGTTAATAAAATTAAATTCAAAAATTTAAAAAAATTACGGTGTATTCTAAACACTTAGAAGAATTCATTCCCGTTGGAATTTTTCAGAAAAATTAATTTTCCAACAAAGTAAGTTATTGTTAATTAACAAAATTTTTAAAATTTCTCTCATCATTACAAATTGATAAAAATATTTTTTTTTCAATTTATTATAATATTACTGATTTAATATCAAGAAAAGACATTTATTAATTAAAAAAAATTTTTTTTCCTCCATTTGTTTATAAATTTTTTATAAACAAATGGAGTATTTCAATTTTTTTTTACAACTTTCTAGACAATTGCCAAATATGATTTTTAAAAAGAAATTTGTTTCTTAATAATAACTTTTAATTGTTTATAATCGTTTTTTTAATATATCTATTGTTTAAATTATTAGTTAAGAAATGTGTTTTTTTAAAATCATAATTGACAGCCCTCTACAAAGTGACAGCAAAAAATTTTTTTTTATTAATAATTCCATTGTTTATTAAGTTAACAATTTGTTATAAACAAATTCACAACTTTGGTTTATTTTTTTCCTGAAAGAAATAAAAATTCCAAAAACGACTTAGTGCATTAAAATTATTCCATTTTTTATTAAACTTTGAAAATATACGTACTATCAAAGTTGCAGCAGCTGATCCATTTGTTGACTTAAAAGTTGATATAACTTTTAAACTATTGGAGATACGACAATAAACATTCAAGTCATTTTTGTAGACAATGAAATTATTTCTCAGATAAGTAATTTGTCAATTCCGTACCTATTGTCAATTTGTTGTTTTTATATTTGTTTATAAAAATTGATTTTTTTTAAGTTTAATAAAAAATGGAATAAAATTTTTTCCGTAATTTAAATCGTTTTTGGAATTTTTATTTCTTTCAGTAAAAAAATAAACTTATTTGATAGACATGCACCGATTAAAAAAATTCGTATAACTAAAAAGTACGCTCCTTGGCTAACAGATAATTTAAAATTTTTAATGAATTTGAGAGACAAAGCTTATAAAGATTGAAAAAAAAACAGGATTGCTTCTAAATTTGATTACTATAAACAACTCAGAAATTACACCACTCTGGCATATAAAACCGAAAAGAAAGCTTACATTCGTCACCAATTCAGACTAAATGGTATGAAGGCTGTTTGGAAAGATCTAAATAAACTCAATATGTTAAAGAATAAAACTAAGCAAATTCCACCCACTTTGAGCGATGTTACTAACCTCAATAACTACTACCTTAATTCATTGCCTAATATAACCCCACACATACAAAAAATTGAATATTACAAAAATCATATATTACCTGAAAAAACCTTTAAAATTGAAAGTGTAACACATTCGGATGTAGCTAAAATCATCAGAAAAATTAAAACTAATGCGATGGGTATTGACCAGATAAATTTAAGAATGATAGAACTTTGTTGTCCACAGATAATTCCATATATTACAGATATTTTAAATACGTGTATTCAGAGCGGTGTTTTTCCTGATATTTGGAAGCAAGCTTTGGTGCTGCCTATTCCAAAAAAGTCAAACCCAACAGAACTAAAAGATTTAAGGCCAGTTAGTATTTTGCCAACTTTTTCAAAAATTCTAGAAAGAATAATAGAAAAACAATTGAGGGAATTTTTAAATCAAAATGAAGTTTTACCTTACCAACAGTCAGGTTTTAGACCTCTACATAGTTGCGAAACGGCCCTGTTAGCTATTACGGATGATATTTTAAGAGCCACTGAAAAAAATATGATTACTTTACTTATACTTTTGGATTACTCAAAAGCCTTTAATACATTGAATCATGAAATGTTAATAGCTATTTTACATTATGTTGGACTAGACGACCTTTCCTTAGAATTCTTCAAAAGCTATGTAACTAATCGTTCCCAATGTGTTCAAATACAGGAAAATGTATCTACGCCTCTTAAGTTACCATCTGGAATAGCACAAGGGTCTATATTGGGACCACTACTATATACTGTATATACTTCTAATTTTAGAAAAGTTGTTACTAAAACCTCAATACATTTCTATGCTGATGATACTCAGATTTACTACTCCTTTAGACCCACTGATATTCAAGATGCTATTGAAACTGTAAATCATGATGTCTATAAAATTGTTGAGGAATCTAAAAGTCACTCTTTAAAACTAAATAGGGAAAAAACAAAGTTATTGTGTTTTGGGGGAGGAAGGAAGTACTCTGAGCTATTAAGTAGCATAGAAATTGATATTGATGGATACAGTATTACACCATCGGGAGAGGCAAAAAACCTCGGCCTTACTTTTGACACTGTTCTAAGATTTAGAAAACACGTTACCAACTGTATTAAAATAGGATACGCTAATCTGAAAATAATTTACGGCAATCGACATTATCTAGATAAAATAGTAAAGAAAAATCTTTGTGAGGCGTTAGTATTATCTAAACTTAATTTCTGTGATAGCGTATATGGTCCGAAAATTGATAACCAGGATACACGAAAAATTCAAGTATTATAAAATTCTTGTGTCAGATTGATTTGTGGGATACGCCGCCGACAACCTATTTCCAATAAATTAAATCAATTATCCTGGTTGAACATGTATAATCGCAGGCAGCATCACTCCTTGTGTCTATTTCATAAAATAATAATAAATAAATGCCCATTATATTTATTTAACAAAATAATACACCGTCATAACATACATAATCTAAATACAAGACATAGGTTCAGACTTAATATACCCTATCACAGAACCGAAACTTTCAAGCGTTCTTTCAGTTATCAAATAGTCAATGCATACAACTCCTTACCAGATTCACTTAAAACTCTACCAATAAGCACATTTAAGGTCAAAGTTCGTAATTTACTATTTTCTAAGCAATTATTACGTACCTAGGTTCTTTGTGTTTATTGTTATTTGTAGTTAGTAAATGCAATTCAGGCTTTTGGAAATTTATTTACTTTTATTTGCTTTTTACATTTTTTGTTGTTTTTTTTTTTTTTTCAAGGTTAGGTTGAAAAACAGAGGGCGAGCTATGCTTATGTTTAGTATAACTCACTCAGCTGACACCTCGCCTTTTTTTCACAACATTATTAAATATGTATTTTTAGAATATTGTAAATATACTTTAATTTTGTTTTATGATGTGAAAATAAAGACCTTATTATTATTATTATTATTATTATTATTAAAGTTGGGAATTTGTTTATAACAAATTGTTAACTTAATAAACAATGGAATTATTAATAAAAAATTTTTTTTTGCTCTCACTTTGCAGAGGACTGTCAATTATGATTAAAAAAAAACACATTTGTTAACTAATAATTTAAACAATAGATATATTAAAAACACGATTATAAACAATTAAAAGTTATTATTAAGAAAAACATTTTTTTTAAAAATCATAATTGGCAATTGTCTAGAAAGTTGTAAAAAAAATTTGAAAAAATTGAAATGAAGGAAAAAAATTTTTTTTTAATTAATAAATGTCTTTTCTCGACATTAAAACAGTAATATTATAATAAATTAAAAAAAAAATTTTTATAGCACCACTGTGCCTTTTCTGTTTTTGTAAACTTTAAAAAATTATTATAAACAAAGTATTAACATTTTTTAAACTTTTATGAAGCTATTTTGTTTTATATGTATATAAAAAGAGCTCCACGAAGCAAAAAAAATTTACGGTAATTATTTAATATTTTTATCAATTTGTAATGATGAGAGAAATTCTAAAAATTTTGTTAATTAAAAATAACTTACTTTGTTGGAAAATTAATTTTTATGAAAAATTCCAACGGGAATGAATTCTTCTAAGTGTTTAGAATACACCGTAATTTTTTTAAATTTTTGAATTTAATTTTATTAACTTAAAAAAATTATTTTATTACGTACTCGGTTTTGACGCCATGCGCGCAACCTAAAAATGGCGCGCGGAAGGCTACTTTGACCGTTAAATTAAAATTATAAATAATGGAGGTACAGTTCCGGAAGTCACAACTTATTTATAGCAAATTTCCTCCTCTTTAAGGATCTTTTTTGAAAAATCCAAAAATATTTATAGTTTACAAACTATAGGCGAAAAACCAAACACCATGTTTTTGAGGTGTTTAATTGTTTATAACTTTTGCAATTTTTTAATGCACTGCAAAATTTTTCTTCACAAATTGATCTAGACATTATTCCGAATCGAATGAGCTATTGAACATAATTTTCGTAATAGTATGTCCCAAAAACACGCTTTTGAACTTGTTGATTAGACTAGTAATGTAATTTTGTACAACGGTAATTACAAAAAAAATCGCAATTTTAGTAACTAAAATATTGACTGTTTATATTATAAACAGTTTAATTTTTTACAAGAATTTCTTCATCACATGGAAAAATGAGTAATCAATTGTTTAATAGTATATTGCTTCACTATCGAAACCAAATTAATTTTCATGCACCCCCGCTTACGATTGTGGACCCCCATTTTTTATTACGCTCAATGTGGACCCCGTCGAGTCTCCCGTGGACCCCTGGACCCCTTTGGGAAATACTGTTCTAGTAGATGAGAGAGTTAGACAATAATAGAGGTTGTGCTCGATAGTCTCATCTTATTGTTTACATTTTTGCATTTCTGACATATCCATACTGTTAAGGTACTTCCGTATTTAAAAAATGCCTGTCGAAATGGCTATATTCAGCATGGAGACTACACAAGGAGCACGCACTCCATGTATAACAAGCGTACTGTGTTAAACAGAGTATTTTAAGAGGGCGCTAGTGTTCCATAAGTACCAAAATGGCATAAGAGTATGAGGCGGTAGTTTGAAATAAAATAACTAATTCTAATTAATTATTAATTAATTAATTAATTAATTATAACTCTAATTATATTTATTTAATTTAAAAACATTTGACACGTGTTTACGTTAATTAAATAATCGGTTACTTTATTTTCACGCTAACTACACATTTGTTTATTCCTCTATATTCACACCGGTACAAAAGAAAAATTAGCGACGCTAGTGGTGAAAAAAGAAAGCTTTATTTATACGATAAAGCGCGGACATACTCTGGCAAATGCCACACTTGAGTGCGTGCTCCTTGTGTAGTCTCCATGATATTCAGGCACAGATTCTGTCTTTTCTTAGTCAAATATTCCTTACTATTGTGTTGTCAGGGTAACTTAAAAACTTCTCTTGTAACACTTCTTTTTCATTCTACCTTGCCTTGAATTTTAGAAAGGACTTTATTTATATTTGTCATGATCGATGTTGTTAGTTCAATGGAAAAGTCTTCCTGGGTAGTTAATCAGCAAGACAAGTACCTTTTGATGTGGCATGGCCTTTGGTCTTAAAGTCACCACGTTATTGATGAATACCTTGATTAAAGGCTCATTGGTTCCTGTCTTACTAAATCTGGAAAAGTTTGAAATTTAAAGTGCTTCCTCTTCAACCAATAACCAGATTAAAACCAATAAATGTGATATTGTTTCTACTATCTACTATTACTATATTTTATTAATGTGAGGTGTAAGACTGTTGGGGTGTATGGTTATTATTCTGTATCTTTTATCAGTATGTCTGGAGTCAGAAACTGTGGTCATGGTCAGGGGTACGTACCAATAGGTGTGTAAATAGTATTATGTACCTGTTACGATTATATTTTGAGTCACAAACTACCACACAAGAAATAGTTTTTTTAGGACAAAGAAGTTCCCATTCCATCCAACTTCTCGTCTACAAATACCTTGAATTCATATTATTTTGGTATTAACTTCGTCCTTTGGACTTTTATCACATAATTTGAGCTTAAAATGCCTCGATAAATTTATATTTCCTTATTTGTAAATCATTCTTTATGATGCAAATATATAGTGTTCTACAGCATCAACTACCTCATTTAAACCTCCCCATAGAAGAAATCTGAAACCCCTTAAGCAGTTTATCATTTGGTTACATTGCATAAATTTATCTTAAATAATGTACCATAAAAAATTGATCTGTTGCCGAAGCCGTCTTTATTTTTCTACTTAAACTAAAAAATGAAGAAAGTAGTATAAAAAGATTTTGTTTGCACGGATACGTGTCCCGGGGCTATCGCGCCATGACATTTTTGTGGTTGCATGCTCGGTCGATTCGAAAATACACTTATTCCGCTTGGCCGGCTCACTTAAAATTTTTCGGGATCGCATCAGGGAGACATTAGCAACTGGCCCGAAGGTGAAAGTTCAAGATTCAGGTACGAACTGGCCTATTTTAAGGTATCAATTTTTAGTCAACATAATATCACATTCATCATACAATAAATTACAGAGATGATACTTAGCCGACGAAATCTCGTCGAGTTAGCGCAATGAAGTAGTGTGGTGAGGAAAATTTGAATTAAATCTAAACATATGTGAAAATAAAGCATATTATCATAAAATCAGAAGGGAAAAATCTCAAAGTCTAAACCACAACAAATTTTTTATTAAACAGGGGGCGTATGGTAAATAGTTTTGGTCAATGACCATTTGCCGCGTTTTTACATCTCGAGTGTTTGTTTATCCACATCGAACACATATGGGTCATTCTCAGTTAAGCCGTAAATTCGACGTCCATAACAAAAAATCACCTTTTTTAAAAAAATTTATTAAAAAGAATGTTATTTTCTCTTAAAACTCGTGCTCATATAATTGGTCACTCAAATTCATTTCTTAATTTTATTTAATTTAGTCACAATTTCACCTCAAAGTCGGAAAACATCTCTCCCCTGGCTTGTCCCCGGGCCGATTCTGTTTATTTATTTGTAATTTTAAGTACTTGAAAATCAAATAACTTATTTAAATTATACATTTCAACAAAATAATTTAAATAAATTATCGTAATCAAGCAAGTAAAATTGCGTGATTTTTTTTTTCTTAAAAAAAAAATACGTTTACGTTTGTCCCCCGTATTTTGCGTCTCGTCCCCTGGCACGCTTATTTTTGTGTAAAATCAGCATTTGTTTACTGACTTGCGGGAATTGAAGACCTTGAGCGAACGTTGTTGAGTGTATAGTTTGTAATCAGAGCCACTCGAACTAGGTGCGCAGTCATTTAGTCATTTATTTCGTTACTGGAACTCTGTGCATACAGTTGACAACGAGTGAACGGAGTCTCTCCCCTGGTAAGTTTTATTTTTAAAATATTCATCTAAAAATTTTAATTCATTCGTATATTTACTTCTCGTTGTGTATAGATTCTAACTTTTCTTGGTTAATTTCATACAATAAATACATTTGTCATTATTTCTATTTTTGTTACTAAAAAGTATCTCCCCTGTTTATATCTCCCCTGTCTTGTAAGGGCCAGGGGAAAGACGCGATATCCAGGGGAGATATGAAAACTTTAAAGACTAATTATTATCAATTAATTATTGATAAATAAAATTATAAAATGACTGAATAAAGTTAATACTTCAATAAAATGTTGTTTTCTTTCATAAAATAATGTTAAAATCCTTTCTCTAATCACAAAGTATTCTACTCTGTACATTAAGTCTCTCCCCTGGATGAGTATCTCCCCTGGCATCTTATAAAACGAGATAAAATCAATAAATTGACTGACCGTCTTGCAGGCACGTTTGAAATGATTGTTTTGATCGAACCATTGTAAAATTTGATGTCAATTTCAAAATTTTTGTCGTGCCGCGTTTTATCAATAAGCGATTTACGTCTCAACTGAGAATGACCCATATGTCATACCACATTTACGTATACTGAATCACGTGATCAAAGATTTACAACATCTCGGATGCATCCGATGTGGATATTCAACCGCGGCAATTATCATGCCTGTAGAGTTGTAACATGGATGTAAATTAAAAATATACAATAATTTTAAGATAAAAGTAAAAACTAAGAAATAACAATTAATGATAGGTAGTGTTGCAATAATAGAAAATAAAAATGTTAATAAAAAGTAGTGAATAAGTTATTAAAATAGTGACATGAGTGAGATATTTAATCAAAATTTTAAGAATAAATAATATATGTAATAGCAGTTATGAAAAAATGTGCACAATTGAATAATGTACCAAATGAAGTACCAATTTAATAATACAAAAACATATGTTTGGTCACTCTGTATATTCGAAAATAATTTTTAAATGTGCAGATTAACATTATCTACATTAACAAAATGTAAGAATATTTAAAATTCTTTGAGCATTTTCTTTTCTTAGATGTGAATATTTTTTTCCAAAATAGTATATCAAGACACCAAATAGTACCACCAGAAGCGTAGCTAGAAATTTGTCATGCTAGGTTTAAAGATCTTAAAAAATACAGCAATGTTTACCCCCAACATGCTAGTTGCCATGACAACTGAATTTTAATGTGGCGCTATTGACAAAACTGAATCGGTCCAACGTTAGTGCTTCGGCTTTTGTCGGTGTATTTAATAGTTTTATTTCTAGTACTTGTCTGTTGATTTTATTGATTGTTTCTTGTTTTTTTACATTCAAAGTTTTATAATCAAAAGTAAAATTGATCTGTATTGTGAAACAATTTGACTTAATTTAAACAGGAATTTACAAATGGTACGGTAGTAACATGTGTAACTTTCGGCATTTATTAGTCTTGTGAATAATAAGTATTTTTATGGTTTATTGTATACCATACCAAAAGATTTTAGGAAATATTGGTTATTAGCCTAGAGAGATCATTTGCTAAGCATGAAAAAATGTGTTCAGATTATTTTAAAGAAAACACAGGAAAATAAAGCTCAGAGTAATAATACCGTCTCAATATTTGGCCACCCAACCCAATATTTTTATTTCCCCAAGAAAGCTTTAAATTCAGATGATATATAACACTAAGTAATAATGTTATTAATTTACATTCAAATAGCTCTTCGCGCCAGACAGTTCTAACAGCTTTCGGCGATTGTTGTTTTTACGAACAATCCTCATCCTCCATATCACATCATGCTCATACTACATCCGTACATAGCAGTCAGATCATAAATAAAATTAGAATGTCATTTAGACAACAACAGTCAAAACTTCCATACCAATCAATCGCAACTAAGGAAAGTATTTGAAAAAAAAACAACTTACGAATTTGAGTGTCTTACATTTGGTTTGACCATTTGCTGCTTATGTTTTTGCAAACACTTTAAAACCGGTAGTGCATCAACTAAGGCTTTTGGAAATAACCTCAATGATTTCCTAATTACATCTAAATTTAGTGATAAATATCTCAAACATTGTAATACAACGGTTGATTCTTTACAATCTCTATGACTCATCATAAACAAAAAAAGAGTTTTTTTATCTAAAGTGTGCCAGAACTCGATTGTAGCTGATGCATTTCTTGTATAAGTACTAAAATTAGAAAGACCAAGCAGGAGGCATAGTGATTGTACCAAAATGGGAAACTCAACCATCCCATGTTACAAAAAAAATAAATAAATGCTTTTTACGGTACATGTCAACAATTAACCTAGTTATTCACTGCAGCAAACCTTCATTTAGAACTCCTTATGACCAGAGTTCTGCCCTAGCTCTCATTATAAATAGTCCCTAATTTTCATCATAGAAATCCTGAATAATAAAAGAAAAAGTATATTAGGAAATTTCTAAAAGGGTCATCCTATTTTGCCAAAATGTATTCAAACTTGAGATCAAAACACAGTTTTAAAATACTTCAGTAGTTTCTTTCACTTGAAAAACTTGCTAAGAGCCAAACTTGTTATGCTTGCAGCCCAACGGGTATAGACTTTCTCAAAAAATAAAGTTTTCAGAAACAACCGAAGTCAGTTTTTGAGTATTCAGGAGGTGAAAAAACGTTTTCAATTAGGACCAGGACTAATGTTGTTTCAGACATAAACAAATATTTTAATTTGTCATAATTATAACTGAGAATATTTAGGGGATATACGTTCTTTCTACGCTAAAATTGTGTTACTCCAAATACAATGTTAATGTGGTAAACCCAATATGGACAAAAAGTGATTTGAGTTGTTTCTGAAATAAGCGATTCAATTAGGATCGAACTTCCTTCAGGTAAGTCGTTTGATCCATTAATTCTCTTGTATTTAAATTTACTTGTACTTGAATTTACCTACATGAAAAAATCATCATAATTATATTACTAAAAATTATACCTACTTATTACGTATTTTTTTAACATACTACTCTGACAATACTGGTAAGTTTAAAACTCTACGCCACTGGCGAGCATATTATGGACACTGTTTATAACGTTGCCAGCCGGTCCTAAGAGATCTGTCTTTCTCTCTTCCACTCACTAACAATTTTAAAACAATAATAGTCCGCAATTGTATGGGATTTATGAATGAAACATTTTGTCTCTATGTTGTAATGTCTTTGTGTTTGACAGACTGGCGTCCACATAGGCGTTTCCAATTAAACTAAACAGGAACATCAAAATTAAATTAAACACTTGTTATATTCAACTACAATACATAAGAAAGTGACTTAAAAAACATAAAAATATCGTAGTAGCCCCGTGGAAAACGGAACGCAAAACGCTTGAAGTTGACAGTCTAGCGTCCAACCGATTTTTTTTTTGCCCCATATCGGCTAAGAAATAAAGAGTAAGACTTATGACATAACCATTCAGTTTATTACGAAGGTCGGTGTCTTGGAGTAGTTTTTCTAATATTAACTTAAAACTGTAATAAAGTATTTGTTATAATAAAGGTTTAGTTTTATTGTATTAGCGTACCCATAAAGAAATCTAGACTTTCTGGGAGCTTAGGGGGGTACCGTCAACAAAGTAAAATATTTCGGATAATATTGTTTTTATTAAAAAAAGTAAATAAAAACAAATATTTTTTTTATAAAGCGATGAAAAAGTGAATAAAAACAACATACCTTTGTGGCTACGCCACTGAGCACCACGATATGCATTCTGCGCTATGAAGTGAACTATTGCGCCCATGGTTTCTGCGGTAGGAAACGTATAAGTACGAATAAGTATGCATAAGTATCAAATTCGTGCTTACAGAAATGCAGAAGGTATTTATTAGGAAGGGCAGAAAATATGATTGGATTCAATTTAGGTAAACTTTTAGGTTGTTTAGAATGATAGCACACATTTTAACGTAATATTATAAAAATAAATTTAAGGATATTATATATTTAGATTAAAAAACCCAATTATAAGAGAAAGGTTGATTAAGACTATCATTCACATCACTTTCTAAAAATTGTAGCTGACGTTTGCTCATAATACGAAAGAAATGATGACTCTTCTACACGCTACATCCTGGGTTATTTTAAGTTTTTCTTGGGAAAATAAGCAGAGCATGAAATGTCGTTTGCCGTTTACACACAACTTCGTATAAAATATTAATGGAGATGTCACTTTTGATAAAACCCAATACAGATATTAGAGACATAGATAAAGTAAAAAGTTGTTACACGATGAAACCGGAAAGTTAGTTTAACTTCTTTGTAGCTTTATTAATGTTGTGTTTCTGAGATGAAGGGTATTATTAAACATAGATAAAATACAAAAAAAAAATAGAACATGCCAGTAAAAACCAAACTAAGTCTTATATCCACTCTTCTTTGAAAATAAAAAATCTCTTTGCCTTTACCATTTAAGCCAGTGGTTCTCAAACTCTTTTGGTGACGGAACCTTTTTAAAAGCGAAATATTTGACGGAGCCCTAAACACATTTCTAAAAAAAAAAGTCCACCGAGCAAAATCCTCCTTGCTCTAGCCTCTTGCCAGGTCCCTCCTGCTTCTTCGCCGAGCCCCCACAAAAAAATCCTCAAAATCATATTATACTTCCTCTGGCCTCTAAAATAAAGCCCTTCAACCAGAATACCAAAATCATATACTCCTTACTCTTACTGACTTCTAAAAAAAGTTCTTCAAGCCAAGTCCCGTTGTAGCGATAGTACTGCTTTTTTTGTTATGAATATTATTTTCTTCGCAGAGCCCCCACAAAGGCTTTGAGGAGCCCCAGGGCTCCGCGAACCACACTTTGAGTAACGCTGATTTAAGCCATCAAATCACATTGCTATGATGGTCGAATTGACACATTGAAGATATCACATTCCAGTTCTAGCAGATACACACATTCTACTCTCCCCCATCTCTCTCAAATTCTCCTTAAGACAGCCTATGTTGCGGAGTAAATTAAAATAATAATTAATAATAATAATAATAATAATAATAATAATAATAATAATAATAATAATAATAATAATAATAATAATAATAATAATAATAATAATAATAATAATAATAATAATAATAATAATAATAATAATAATAATAATAATAATAATAATAATAATAATAATAATAATAATAATAATAATAATAATAATAATAAAAATAATAATAAAACCCGTATGGTGGGCGGGCAATAGAATATCCCCATGGTACCCTCTGCCTGGCGTAAAAGGCCCCAAAAATATATACGCTGTGAATACTACTAGAAATAAGCGTTACTCGAGTGGCGTAGGGCTGCAGACTGGCCCTATTCGGAAACGTCAGGAAGCACACCCTGGCGCAGGATCCAGTGAGACTGGTGGCACTGACCTGCGGACGGAAACCACCACGCAAAGAAATCGGTATACGAACGAAAGAGTCTCGATTTCACCTTCTAACCGCGTTGTGATGTAAGATGCACCACCCGCTGCAGAAGGAAACATGAAAAGGCGATTTAAGTGGACACAATCTATGAATGAGCATATTTATCGTACTTACCTGAAAATCACAGAAATGCAAACGAATTCGACACCATACGCAGAGAAACTTTACAGTGAGATGACAACAAAATTCCCAGAACTAAGAATCAAAACCGTTCAGAACATCCTGGATCAAAGAAGACAACTCTTTATAAAAAACAGATTAGATCAACAAGTAATAAGGAATATCAGAGCCGAAGTAGAGCTAGAATTAGGAATCACCCCAACTCAGGAGGTAGAGCCGGACGGTAGGAATAGACACCCACCACAAAACGCAGAACTATCAGCGGAAGACCAGGAAGCCCTAGACGCCTTAAAAGAAGCTCTAGACAAATACTCTGGAATGGATCCTGCATCAAGACCAAATATTCCAAAAATTAGGAATGACCGTAAGGCAAAGTCAAAGATAAAAATAATGAACAGCTTATTAAGCTCCAAAATTCAAGACTGTCAAGAGATTACCGACGTGCACACTCTCATTTACTACGCAGCTGTAGCTACGGCTGTACTATGTGGAAGAACACCAACCAAAGCAGAGACAAATCAAAACAAAAATGCCACTGCTCGAAAACCACAATGGGAGCCAAGACTAGAACGGAAGATAAACATCCTTAGAAAAGAGATAGGAAACCTCACAGAATACAATAAAAATCAAAAACATAGCCAGCGGTTAGAACAACGCGCTACAACAATAACTAAAAAATACACTAACGAAAATAATCAGTCGACAGCAGAGATTTTGGACCTTCTCAAACAAAAATTAAAAGTCTTCTCCAGCAGATTGAGAAAATACAGAGAGGCATATCAACGCAGAGTCCAGAACAGAATGTTTAATCAAGATCAACGGGGATTTTACCGAAACATAAACAACAACAGAACGGCGAACCAAAATGCAGAATATCCCGATCCGGAGGAGATACAGCAGTTTTGGGGAAATATCTGGGAAAAGCCTGCTCTATACAAAACCTCAGCTACCTGGATAAAAGACGAGAACAAGACAAGCGAAAAAATACCGGTAATGCCACCACCGGAAATCTTAGAAAAAGATCTTGAAAACGTACTTGCAAGAGTCTCTAATTGGAAAGCCCCCGGACCGGAGAAGATCCAAAACTTCTGGTTAAAACAATTTAGATCAGTCTGGCCAAAAATGGCGAGTATTTTTGATACATTTCTAAAAAATCCAGATACCATCCCAATGTTATTAACAAAGGGAATCACATACCTTCTCCCAAAATCTGATCAACCAACAAAAGATCCGTCGAAGTACAGACCTATTACATGTCTCCCTACCATGTATAAAGCATTAAGCGGCGTATTATGCAACAAAATATACGAACATCTCTCAAACCATAACCTTCTCGCCGAAGAATAAAAGGGGTGCAAGAGAAAAGCTCAAGGCTGTAGAGAACAACTAGCTATAGACACCACCGTAACACAATACGCGATCAAGAACAAGTAGGACCTTCACACTGCTTTTATTGACTACCAGAAAGCGTTCGACAGTGTGCCCCACTCTTGGCTGTTACAAAGCTTAAGTCTGTACAAGATAAGTCCAACCATCATTGAGATGCTGAAGAATATGATGACCACGTGGAAGACAGAACTAGCTATAGGAAACAATGCAAACCGAATCCAAATTAACATTCAAAGGGGCATCTTCCAAGGCGACGCTCTAAGTGCACTATGGTTTTGCATTGCAATCAATCCGCTATCATCCACAGCTCTCAACAAACTAAAAGGAGGCTACCAACTTAATGAGACTGCCAAGCTAACGCACTTAATGTACATGGATGACATCAAACTATACTCTTCATCCGAACAAGAGCTCAAACAGCAACTACGGTGCGTCGAGAGGTTCTCAAATGATATCCGAATGAAATTTGGAATCGAAAAATGCAAAACCAATCGTTTTCGACGAGGAAAATGGTATAAAACAAATGGACATAAACTCACTCAAGCAGCTGGCGGAGACACAATAACAGGCATGGAACGTAATGAAACCTACAAATACCTAGGGTTTGCTCAAGCTAGAGGAATTGAAACTCAAGAAGTCATAGATATGCTGATGAAAAAGTTTGAGACCAGAATAAAACTTTTACTAAAATCAAAGCTATCAGGCCAAAACCTAGCTGCTGCCTACAATGCATATGCTGCACCAGTAGTTGCCTACAGTTTCGGAGTGGTTTCATGGACGATCACAGAAGAAGAACTCAATAAAATCGCTCGAGTTGCCTTTACAAAACACCGAAAGCATCATCCCAAAGCGTGTAAAAAACGATTCCACTTGCCACGAAATGCCGGGGGAAGAGGGATCACAGATTTCCGCCTGAGATGTAAAAAGCAAATTGAGTTATTGAGAAAATACTTTTATTCTAAAACTGAACATTCACCAGTCCACAAAGCCATAACCGAAATAGACAGAAGACTTACCCAATTGAATCTGTCTGACCACGAATTCAACCCAGACAAAAACTACACCATTATGTCAATTGAAAAGGCATGGAGAGAAAAATAACTCCACGGAAGATACCATAACACTCTTAACAACCACGAAAACATAGACAAAACGGCAACTCTGAGTTGATTGACAAGAGGAGGAATATTTCCCGAGACAGAAGGGTTTCTTTGTGCCATACAGGACCAAATAATACCAACTAGATCCTATCTGAAATATATAGTGAAGGATGGAAACATAAAGATGACGAAGTGTCGTATGTGTAATAAAGGACATGAAAATGTCGAACATCTTATAAGCTCATGCGAAGTCCTAGCACCACGAGAATACACAAATCGGCACAACAACGTCGCAAAGATACTTCACATAGAGATATGCTACAAACTCAAACTAATCGACTGTAAAACACCCTACTACAAATGCAACCCAAAAAATGAAGCAGAGAATGACAACTTTATAGTCTATTGGGACAGAGAGATTCAGACAGATAGAGAGGTAACACACAACAGGCCAGATATTCTTATTTACGAAAAAAATCTAAGGAAATAACAATAATTGATATATCTGTGCCGGCTCCTGCAAATATACACAAAAAAGAAAAAGAAAAAATTGAAAAATACTTACTTCTATCCGAGGATATGAAAGAGACGTGGCAAGCTACAAGTGTGAGAGTAATCCCTATAATAATTGGCGCAACCGGTGAAATTACCAAAAACCTTAAAAGGTACTTACAAGTCCTAGACAAGCCTTTCGGAATACATACAGAACTACAGAAAGCGGCGATCTTGGGAACATGCAATGTTGTCCGTAAAGTACTCAACAAGCCTGCCGAAGAACAGGAACATTAAGAAGAAAACAAAAATCTTGCGAGCTTTGTGACTTGCCTCACCGGCCGCAAGAAACAACCGTGTCATCACACGTGATAAAATAATAATAATAATAATAATAATAATAATAATAATGATAATAATAATGATAATAATAATAATAATAATAATAATAATAATAATTATAATAATAATAATAATAATAATAATAATAATAATAATAATAATAATAATAATAATAATAATAATAATAATAATAATAATAATAATAATAATAATAATAATAATAATAATAATAATAATAATAATAATAATAATAATAATAATAATAATAATAATAATAATAATAATAATAATAATAATAATAATAATAATAATAATAATAATAATAATAATAATAATAATAATAATAATAATAATAATAATAATAATAATAATAATAATAATAATAATAATAATAATAATAATAATAATAATAATAATAATAATAATAATAATAATAATAATAATAATAATAATAATAATAATAATAATAATAATAATAATAATAATAATAATAATAATAATAATAATAATAATAATAATAATAATAATAATAATAATAATAATAATAATAATAATAATAATAATAATAATAATAATAATAATAATAATAATAATAATAATAATAATAATAATAATAATAATAATAATAATAATAATAATAATAATAATAATAATAATAATAATAATAATAATAATAATAATAATAATAATAATAATAATAATAATAATAATAATAATAATAATAATAATAATAATAATAATAATAATAATAATAATAATAATAATAATAATAATAATAATAATAATAATAATAATAATAATAATAATAATAATAATAATAATAATAATAATAATAATAATAATAATAATAATAATAATAATAATAATAATAATAATAATAATAATAATAATAATAATAATAATAATAATAATAATAATAATAATAATAATAATAATAATAATAATAATAATAATAATAATAATAATAATAATAATAATAATAATAATAATAATAATAATAATAATAATAATAATAATAATAATAATAATAATAATAATAATAATAATAATAATAATAATAATAATAATAATAATAATAATAATAATAATAATAATAATAATAATAATAATAATAATAATAATAATAATAATAATAATAATAATAATAATAATAATAATAATAATAATAATAATAATAATAATAATAATAATAATAATAATAATAATAATAATAATAATAATAATAATAATAATAATAATAATAATAATAATAATAATAATAATAATAATAATAATAATAATAATAATAATAATAATAATAATAATAATAATAATAATAATAATAATAATAATAATAATAATAATAATAATAATAATAATAATAATAATAATAATAATAATAATAATAATAATAATAATAATAATAATAATAATAATAATAATAATAATAATAATAATAATAATAATAATAATAATAATAATAATAATAATAATAATAATAATAATAATAATAATAATAATAATAATAATAATAATAATAATAATAATACAAAGCTGTCAGCGAAGAATCAGATTGTCGCTCTAAATTCATGGGCAGTACCTGTCTTGACGTACACATTTGGCATCCTGAAATGGTCCGATGCTGATCTAAATGAGCTTGATCGCCTAACCCGACGTCTAATGACTAAATTCCGATGTCTACACCCTAATGCATCGGTCAAGAGAATATATCTCCCCCGAAAAAACGGTGGCCGAGGAATGGTTAACATTTATAAACTATGCAGGACACAGGAGGTAAAACTAAGACAGCGATTGCTTGAGTCGGAAGATAGTCTAATGAGGTTAGCTACCCAAGAAGATCGAGGGTATACACCTCTTAACTTACAGCACCATCATCTTTTGTTTGATATAAGCACAAGACAAGAAGATCAAGAAACATGGGCGGAACGAGCTCTGCACGGAAAATTTCCAAAGAGTCTGGAGTTAGATAACATCGATAAGGCACCATCATTGGCTTGGCTTGACGCTTGTTATCTATATCCGGAAACAGAAGGATTCATAATGGCTATTCAGGACAGAGTTATGAGAACACGAAATTACGAGAAACACTGCCTAAAACTAGAGGTCGAAGACAGATGCAGAAAATGCGGATCAGTGGGTGAAACTATCGAACACATAATAGCAGGATGTCGGTACCTAGCAGACAACGCATACCTAGGACGTCACAACCAAGTTGCCAAGATCATCCAACTTGCTTTAAACAACGGTCTCCTGAGCTCATGCCCACCTTACTATAAATATCAGCCCGCAGCTGTTCTGGAATCAACAGAAACGGTGCTGTACTGGGATAGGCCAATAACAACGGACAGGACAGTCGACCACAATAGACCAGACATCGTATTTATCGATAAACAAAAGAAAACAGGATTGATCATCGATATAGCTGTACCACTATCATACAACGTCACTAAAACCGAGACCGAGAAGATCAGGAAATACGAAAATCTGTCATATGAATTAAAGAACATCTGGAAACTAGACGAAGTCTCCATAGTCCCACTGGTAATGTCAGCGGAGGGAATTATATCGAAACACTTCAGTAAAAATCTCCAAGATATAGGATTATCAAAAAACATAGTGAGATATGCACAGAAAGCAGTCATTTTGCAAACCTGCCACATCGTTCGCAGGTTTTTAAACGGTACCTAAGTGGGTTAAACTGAATTGTTTCCCTGCTAGGTTGTCCGAGCTCATACATTTTATTATACCAGCATGTGCTGAGATCACGAAAATATTAATAATAATAATAATAATAATAATAATAATAATAATAATAATAATAATAATAATAATAATAATAATAATAATAATAATAATAATAATAATAATAATAATAATAATAATAATAATAATAATAATAATAATAATAATAATAATAATAATAATAATAATAATAATAATAATAATAATAATAATAATAATAATAATAATAATAATAATAATAATAATAATAATAATAATAATAATAATAATAATAATAATAATAATAATAATAATAATAATAATAATAATAATAATAATAATAATAATAATAATAATAATAATAATAATAATAATAATAATAATAATAATAATAATAATAAGCAATGACCACTGTCTTCTTCCGTTAATTTTAAATTGGTTGCAATTTTTTTTTTATGTATTTCTAATTTTATTAATATCAATAACAAGCTATAATTTTTTAATTATTAGTAATTATACAAATTCTGACAGAAATAATGATTAGTTTGATACGTTATGACAATTGTTCATTTATTTTCATAGCTGCCTCAGTTTTAAAGACTATAAGAGAACTGACTAAGCGTGCAATATAGATTTTATTACAAAATGTATGTTTACTAACAATCGGTTAGTAATACGTGGATTTGTAAAGCCACTTATTACTTTCTTCACTTTCCAGCTAGCCGGGAAAATAACTTTTACGGCTAGCATGTGTCAGTTCCTTACTAGAAAATGCTTATCTGTGTTTTTGCATCGCTTCCTGATTTTTTCCGGAATCATTCAATTTAATTGTCGACATATTTCTAAAGCCTTGGTTTCTTTGAACACTCCGTCGCGGTGAGCGGACAGTCCGTCGACCGCTGAGGACAGCAATTTTCGCCCGAGGTGGTTTGTTAAAAAATATAGAAAATGATACTTTCTCTATGTCTGTACGTGCTGTTTATGTATTATGAATGTAAACGAAAGGTACTAAAATGGTTGCAAATAAATTGTTTTCCTTGTTATTATTGTTGGAAGAGAAAGAACAAGAGGAACTGGCAATTGCAACCGTCAAAGTTTCCAATAAGCCAGTGAATGAGTTGTTTTTTTGTCGCGATACGGAAGGTGCCTTTAATATCACTGTGCAGTGGAGGCTTTTTGGAAATGAAATCAAATTTAGGGAGTATTTAAGACTTTCTAAAAATAAAGTCATGATGTCATATGTATGTGAATTTGTCACTCATTGTTTTAAAATTAATAAAATATAGTCTCCGCACACGCCGACGATTCCGCGGATATCAAACTCAACAGATATCAACCGACTCTTCGCGACAAATCAGCGGCATGACGCCGTCCTGTTCAACTAAGCGGATTCAAGAAAACCATTCCCATTTAAATACTCTGCTTGGATAAAATCGTCAAAACGCGACGGTTGACGGACTGTCCGCTCACCGCGACGAAGTGTTCAAAGAAACCAAGGCTTAAGTAGATTAAGAGAATTTTAATATTATAAATGTCATTCAATATGCAACTGGAAAAATAATTATCTGTGATTCAATCAACTTGTTATGTTGTCTAGCAACGATTTCACAAGTATCTTTGTTAATTGTGTTTAGGGTTATTATTTTGATTCTTTTGCTTCTTTGAATTGTTCTTAAAATAAGCTAATTATTATATTAATCGATTACACTAATTTCAGACAACATAATTTTTCTCTACATGAATCTCTAAAACAAAATAATGCTATTTTTTGAGAGTCTATTCAAATTCCTAAGTAAATGAGTACTCTAATTTGTTGCATGAAAACTAATTACATAGCTTTGATATACATTTAAAGCTTATTTTACAAAAAATACGTTATATTATACAGGGTGTTAAAAAAAAAGGTGTCACAAAATAAAACGAGGGGTAGTATGGGCCAAAATATGCAGAAAAGTCTTAATAAACATATGTCCGCAAATGAATGGTTTCAGAGATACGGAGTGTTTTGTGTTTTGTATCATTTTTTGATTATCTTTTTTCATTCTCAAAAACTTGCTTTTCTTATCGGAGTCTACCGATGTTTTTTCATAGATACTATTTGCAGTTAATATTTTGTTGTGGGTGAATAATTTTATAAATTTTCGTTATGCCTGTTTACACTAATATTGAATTAGCTGACATGCATTTTATGTACGGTCGTGCAAATGGCAATGCATTGAAATGGAGGGAGGGCACTTTGAACATCTCATTTAACTCTATGTTGTTATTGATTGTTTATAAATATCATTGTTTTTTTATAATAATAAAAAATTGTCATAAACACAAAATGGTCCGTATCTCCGAAACCGTTAATTTGCGGTCATATATTTATTAAGAATTTTCTGCTTATTTTGGGTCATACTATTCACCATTTCATTTTGTGACACTTTTTTTTAACACCCTGTATACAAAATTTGCTAAAGAAAACAGAGAATGGTAAGAATAGTTTCCAATAGCAAAGTATAAAATTATATCATTCTAACTAGATATGACATCTTTATATAACATGCTCCGTTGATCTTTTATATTATCAAAAATAAATTTTATCCGCATTTCGATATATTCTCCCCTAAATCTTATACTTCTAACAAAAACTTACTTTTTGTGAATACCTGATCACCCTATTTCTCGTATCCTCGTTTCACATTTTTTTATGCTTGACAAAATTTCTTCAGGGATACCGCACAAACACATTAAGGAGGGCATACCCAACTATTCTTTTCCTCGTCTTTTGTGTGGTGTAGAGAAATTATTATAATCAAACCGTTAAAGTAATTTATTGCACTCTAAATCATTACAAATAGGTTGACAAGGTGTTTGGAAAATGGGTACCTAGAGCTCATGATGAATTTTTTTGAATACTTTAAAATTACGTTATTAGTGAAAGTTCCTCGTTTTATATTCACATGCGAATAGTTATGAAAAAGTAAACAATATAAAAATTTTATAGAATTATCTTGACCTACAAATCAAAAGAATTAATTCATTTTTTCGTAACCTATGACTTCTGGAAAAAAACCAGAAACCCGTCGATTTTTATTTTAAAACACGCGTTTTGTTTGGAATTCATTTTATTCCTGACGTCATTTTAAATAGAAATGTGTTTCATGTGATACACCATTTTAAAGGTCTCTTAATTATTTATCCAATTATATCAATAATTTTAATAGTATATGAGGTTTGTTTAATGTCGAAAAAGTCGATATTGAAAATTCATAAAAAAAATGTATAGTTATGCGTGATAAAATAATTCTTCAGATTCGTTTAAATTAAATGTAAGTGTTCCTTCAGAGGTAGAAACTCATTTTATTTGATTTTCGTGTGTCTGCGCTGACAAGCCAATGAACATTTGCTCGAAGCGTGTTTACATAGATTCGTAGTTTGTAATTATTGCAACTCAATATATTCAAATAAATTAAATAGAAAAAAAAATTCTTATTGCAATATAAAAAAAATTATAATATTTAATCAGAATCGCTATCGCTTTCAGTGAATTTTCAATATCGTGAGAATAATCGAATACAATTATTATCAATCACTATGGTCCAATAACACTGATAAAAATGGATTATTATGGTAATTTATTATTATGCAGTGATTAAATATAGATAGAAATAGATTAGTATTCAATTAATATTGGAACATTGATGAAATTTGGAGTAAAATTAATTAAAACCCGCGTGCGCTCAATACGCTCACTTCCGATGACTGCTGACTGCCTCTGTCACATGAAATCGAGGTCTGACTTGTCTTTTCATCAATTATACATGAAAATAAAGTAGCCCACAAATTTTCAGCCTTTCTACAACTTCGGCGCCTTGCTGACTTGCAGCGCCACTTAGTTGTTCGGTCTGACCACTACCTCTCGGATTTGCCTATTAAAATTAAGTTAATTATCAATTTTCAACCATTAGAAAACTCTTATAGTGCATGTGCTGGTTCTACATAGTTCAAAGTGTGCCGCCGTCGAACGCAGCGCTACCTAACTTTGTGAGTGGGTGCTGACTCATGTACAGCCTCAATACTATGGTATGTAGAAAAATTAGCCTTTAGAAAACTCTTGCAGAATTTGCCCGCCAGCTCTCCGACTATAACTGTAATTCCAGTGAACAACACACATTTTCTTAGAGTAACTATCTCTGCAATAAATTCTCTACAGGATAGTACAGTAGGCATAACTGCATAGTATATGCCTCCTAGTACGAATACTTTAAGTTACATAAAATTTTTTATTATTTAACTACTTTAAAACAACAAAATATTGATACGCGTGTGATATAGGGAACTTTACATAAGACTATATAGTGTGATATGTGTCACTTTCCTAAGTGGTCGTAGGAAAAAGTATTTTATAAAATTGAGTACAATAAATTAAATAAATTACTAACATCCGAAAATTGGGAAAGTCTTTATAATTTAACAAATCCACAACACTGTTATAATATTTCTATTAATAAACTTAACCAATACATTTCATCCTCAACACAAACAATAAAAGTTAAACAAAGAAAGCTAACTAAAATCAAACCCTGGATCACAATTGGTCTTATAAACTCTATAATACAGGATAACCTAAAGATTCAACTTTTTAAAACCATTTCACCACAATAGGAATATAAAAACTATAGAAATAAATTATATACACTACTCAGAAAATCAAAAAAATGAATATTACAAAACTAAGATCGAGGAGGCTGGAACTAATTATAAAAAATTTGGAATACTATTAACAATATAAGTGTATAAAAAACTAAAAAATTTATTGACAATGTTCATATTACACTTGAAGATGGTACTATAATTACTAATAATATTACTAAATCCAACGAGTTCAATAAATACTTTATAAATATAGGAAAAGAAATGAGTAAGAAAATCCCAAATGAAGAGTTGCCAAAAAACTTCTTAACAGATGTAACAGTTCGCAGCTCACTATTTCTAGAACCTATTACTAAAAATGAACTGACAATTATCATTTCTAACCCAAAAAACAATGCCACACCAGGGCCAGATAATATAAGTGCAAAAACTTTAAAACTCATCCATTGTCATATTCTTGACCCACTAGTATACATAATCAATCTATGTTTTTTAAGAGACCAACTTCCTTAGCAATGGAAAGTTTCAAATGTTACACCAATCTTTAAAGCAGGTAAAGCTTCTCAGTTAAATAATTATGACCCATTTCTGTAATAAACAGTATTACAAAAATTTTTGAACAATCATACAAGAGAGGATTAATGGAGTTTCTAGATAAAAATGATGTGATAACAGAAAGACAATTTGGATTCATAAAAAAATCAAATACTGAAAATGCCACAATGGACCTTGTCAATACCACAGTGGAGACCTTGGACAGATCGGAAAAAAGTTTAGCTGTTTATCTTGATCTGGCTAAGGCTTTCGACACGGTTGATCACGACTTATAATTATTAATAAGTTTAATAACTGTAGCATCCGGGGTGTGGCTTTAGAATTAATAAATAACTGCTTATCTAATAGAACCCAAAGAGTTAAACTAGGGAATAAATTTACTTCAGAGTTTATAATACAATTAGGAGTACCACAAGGCACAGTATTAAGACCTATTATTTTCTAAATTTACATAAACAGTATCAGTAAAATAAATATTTTCGAAGGTCATATAATATGCTATGCAGATGATATTGTAATAATTTTTACAGGATCTACGTGGGATACTGTTAAATCTACCATTGAACATAACATGAAAAGCATTTAAAAATGGTTAAAATATAACAAAATTTCTCTAAACATGAAAAAAACTAAATATATAACTTTTTCTCCCACCATTAGAGATCAGCCTAAAAATGTTTATATTAAACTGCATAAATCATCTTGTATTGCTGCCAATAATTGAAAAAACCAAATATTTCAAGTACCTAGGAGTTATTGTTGATCAACATTTAAAATGGATAGACCACATCAACTATGTTAAACGACTAAGAATTTTAATACACAAATTTTATGAATTACGTGACATCCTAACGAGAAAAAATTTAATGATTTTGTACACAGCTCTTGCTGAATTTATAATTAAATACTGCATCCCAGTATGGGGTGCAGCATTCAAATCAACTCTGCCACCATTACAAATTTCATAAAATATTCTTCTTAAAATAATACTTTAGAAAGAATAAGTATCATTCCACAAATCTTTTATATCAAGAAACTAAATAACTAAATATTCACTTAATATATGTTTACAACTGCCTAACCAGGATGTTCCATGATTCATTAAAGTTCACTACATTGAATCATCAGAGGGATACCCGATCAAAAACTAACTTTGATATTAAAACAGAACTTTTTCATAAAACTGCTACTTAACATTCCTTTATGTACTATGGACTTAAATTATTCAACAAGCTTCCAAAAAGCCTAAAACTAACAACAAAATTAAATTTTTTTAAAACTGAGGTGAAAACGTTCATACAAAAAATATATTTAACATCCCTTAACCATCTTGATCTTGAGAATAATATTCCTCTTTATTGTACTACTCTTGGGCGACTCGCCCAGTATTTTCTTAGCAACAAAAAGTACAAAGAAAAACGGAAAATTTGTTTATATTTTAATTTTGTAAATTTTTTTATATTAACTTCTATATACTACATTAATTATATAAGTTAGGAATGCTTATTCTATACAGAGTTTGGGGTCATGCAATGCAGTTCACGAAACAGACTTTCAAGCCTAATGTGATGCTGCGTTTGTCTGACTTCCATTTGTATTTAATATTTTCATTGTATCATTATGTCATTTAACACTGTATAGAATATTGTAATGAATTTAAACTGAATAAATTGAAACTGAATTATAAATTTCAAATCCCAAATTTTGACAACGACCTAAATGTTGATAACAGAAAAATAGAATAACCAATTTTCAATAAAAATTGCACATAAAATTTTAATGGTGCTTGAATGAATGAAGTTTATTTGTGATTTTTTTTTTAAATTGAACAAATAAAATAGATGATTTATACAAAAACATCCATAAAAGAGTGCGAACAAGAGATAATAAACCCTAAAATCCTTAGTGTATGCGTCATGCAAGTTTAATTCTTTCTATTGTCGGAAAGACATAAAAAAGCAAAATCTATTGTACTAGGCAACTGATTTATAAAAAATATACTTCTATGCGGGAAATCTTAAAAAACGAAAATACCTTTCGTTATGGTTCTTTAATTTCGATTTATATCGTCATGGAAAGTTTGTTGTGAAGGTTATTGTTAAGAAGTTATATTATTGTTCTTTAGTTAAAAAAATATTTGATTGTAAGTTATAAGCTTAAATATGTAGAAGCATTCTGAGAAGAAAAATATCAGTATGATGAGAAAAAATCAGATGGTATATATGTTTTTTTTTTATTTCGATATGAACCACTTATTTAAGTGAATATCTTGATCGTTCAACAAAGAGGACATAATGAAGTAATACTAGAATCGATTAAAAAGTCAACAAAATGTTTATCAGTAAAAAATCTAAATATGTGTAATATGATTTAAATATGACATTTTTTTCCTTGTTTTCCATTCTTGGGGCCCCATGTTGTTACTCTGGTCCTCCTCCATATTCGCAGTCCCACTACAAACCCATTCACACCACCCATGACATACTAAATTGTTAGATGCTAGTCCTAGTTATCACTGATCCAGTGACGTCACTGTTGAACTACGAGGATCAGTGCAAGGTAACTGGGTCTTTTATTACTTACGTAATTAAATTATGGTTCATATTTGGTCTATCTTTGTTCATCTTTGAATTAAATTCACACATTTCTGAAAAGCTTTTATCAACGGCCTCTACCTGTAAACCTGTTAAAAACATCAGAAACAAGTGAATCTCCACTTGAAGTCAACTAAAAGAAAGATCCAGGCTCTACAGCTTAAATTAGAGTTTTCCTAAAAGAACAGCCAATAGGTTAGTAATCCAAATATTCAATGGACTCGGTTATTTTTCCTCTCAACGTAAGCGTACTTCAACTTATAATAATTCCAAGATCTGAAAAGCCTTCAAATATAGTATCATCATACATTAATTTTAGTATATTATTCATTTATATTCGAAAGGATCGATGTGAATAAAAATACCGAGATCGCTCACTCATAAAACAAAAATTTGGAAGAATACCAATTTTATATAATAGCTTTCTTACAGGCATAATACAAGCTGTCGATAAGATTTAACATGTAAGTCACCTATACAGTGTGGAACAGCCAAATGGAATAATTTCGGTAATAAATATATGCCCTGTCAATAGGCCTACTAGCAGTGGCGGTTTCTCCATTGGATCATTTGTGCAGTGAACACCCAGTTAAATTCAATTAAAACACATTATTTTAATATTTTTATTTTCATACGTGTTAATCTATATTTTTATGTACATCATTCTCCTCTGGCTGACGCGTCTCTGTGTCACAGTATACTTAAGTATACTGTGTCTGTGGCGCATTATGATGAGTGAGCCTAACACGAGTGAGACAATATGCTGAATGCATATAGCTAAAAAGAGAAGACAACATGCCAACAGATCCTTCAAACTGTCAAAGAACACATTAATTGGCGCGCCGCTTACAAACAAGGTTGCCAAACCAGTGTTGCCAGTCTAGTACAATTCACAATTGTACTAGATGTAGTACTTTCTGCGTGCATCAGTGTTCACGTGTAAACTATATATATTGTGTTCCTTGTTTGGGTTCGTTATCAATAAAGACCCCTTTTTTCCCTTTCAATGAATTAGATGTCACTGCAAATAAAATACGAAAAATCTGATACATTTAAGGAATCGGTACATTTTTTAGACAAATCTGGTACATAAAAAAAACATATTCTGGCAACACTGTACCAAATTAAACAAACTGTCACTGTCATTAGTGTCATTTATCTGCTATTAAATACTTTAAATAAAAACATAAGATTATTTTAATTGTGCTTATTTAAAAAAATGTGTTTAATTAAGACCTGTGTCTTTAATAAATTGAAGGTATGTGTGCCAATTCAACGATTGTTCACAAAAAACTTCTATCAGGCAAGGTAAATTAAAATTTTTAAGGTTATGTTAATTTTTTTACCTATCAAAGTTTTACGACTGTAATTTGTTTTATATTTTGTTTCAGTGTCTAAGACCATCCAAAGACTACTTCAAAATGGTCTATTTTGTACTCAATTGTAAATACTATGAAGTAAGAAGTAAGCAAAAAATGTGTACATTTTTTCCACAAAACCCGCTAAAAGAAAAAAATTAATTAATCTGATGAGGTAACTAGACATCATTATGGAAATGTACAATAAAAATTTGATAAAGATAAAGAGACAAATGGTTTTTCACTTTAAAAGGATTAACCAGTTAATTTAATATACTCGATGAGAAATTTTACCTAAGAAATGGTATGTACATAAATAGTTTACCTATATAAAGTTATGTTTGCCTGTAATTATCAATCGTGTTGCCCTTTAACCTAAATCGGTTGTTATCTTTTAATTTAATGACATTTTTTTATTGCCTTGTTTGTATAATTTAGTATTTTCAAAAATGTTAGATGTTATAAAATTTGGATCACTGCAGGGATTAAATAAAAATAAGTCTGTTGGTAAATTAGTTTACAGTTGGTAATAAAGTATGTCTCGAAAAAAAGCAATAAGTATCAAACATAAATTGTGATTTTGATTAGGCATTTAACAAGTCACATCCCACATATCTACATGATCTGGCTAATTAATCCTATAAAAACATTAATATACTATACTATCTACAATTAAACAATAATTTGAAAATATAGATGAAGCCAATTTACCTATTTAGACAAAATACTATTATGCTGTTATTTATTAAAACACACTATTTTTTAATGAACATGGACATGTAAAAGTCTGCCATAAGGGTATAGGGCAGAGTGAGGAATACTTTGGAATGTGCAGTGAAATACACTTAGAAAGTGTCATATGGAGAATTAAGTGTGATAATATTTTACTATGTGTATCTCACTAGTTTAGTTCACAGATTTATGTAAATGTTTAATTATGTGCTGCTATTTTAAACTTTTAGTATCCTTTGATAAAAGAAGTTAAATATTATTGTTGACCTTTTTAAATTGTTTATTTTACCTTATATATTATTTTTTTTACTCTTCATACAATATTATGTGAAGAGTATTATAGGTTTACTTTGTCTGTCTGTCCGTCCGATGTCACGATTTTGTCTGCACGATAAGTCAAAAACGAGAAATGATATAAACTTGAAAGTTTTTATCAAAAATCAAGCTCTATACCCCTTACAGGCTTTGTCCCTTACAAAGCCCATTGATTTTTAACAAATCTAATTAAAAATAGGGGGTTAAGATGGGTTGAAATTAAAAAAAATCCTAAATTAAAAACGAAAAGCGATATCAATATGAAATTTTTAGTAAAAATGAAGCTTTATAAGAAGATAAAGCCTATTGATACTGAAAAAAATATGAATATATTGGGGAGTTAAGAGGGGTTAAAATATAAAAAAAAAATCCTAACTGAAAAACTTGAAATTTTTAGTAAACATCAATCTCTAAAAGAAGAAGAAGCCCATTCATTATAAAAAAAATCTGATTAAATATGGGGGATTTAAGGGGGGTTGAATTTAAAAAAAATTCAAAAATGAAAAGCGATATCAACATGAAATTTTTAGTAAAAATCAAGGTCTATAAGGAGATGAGGCCTATTGATTGTGAAAACAATCTGCTTAAAAATGGGGGTTAAACTGCGAAGAGTATCATTTAAAATGCCAGTCAATATATATCTTTATTTTGGTTTATGTCTGCGTAATATTATATCTTGTGATGGTACTGACCTTATAAAATAAATATTTAAAACATTTTAGTTCTTATTTTATTTGTCAATAAAATGTATTTAAAAAATATATTTTTTATTTGACATCTGTGATAAATTGTGAAAATGATTAAACTTACAATAAAAACTAAAAATGGAAGGTAAAGTTTCATATAAAATTTTTTACAAAAAAAAGTCAATGTCAAGCTTTCTACATAACCTGATATATATTTAAAAATAATCTCAAATTATGAAGAAAAGTCAGTTTACTAACTAATAATGTTTATAGATGGTTTTCAACGTATTAAAAACAAAACAAATATCACACTAACTAAAATATTCATTTATTAATAGTTGTAGTGCTTGAAAACAGTACGATGTTGATAATAATAACTACACTTAATATAAACTCAAATAATAAAAAAAAAACAGCGATATTGACTCTTGTACAAAGTTTTGATCCGAACTTACGTATGATAAAATTATTGGAAAAAGTGAACACCCATTTTTAATTACCTAGAGCCGCCACTGCCTACTAGTACTCTAGTATTTTTCCTATTTTCCTCAAGTAGATGCTCAGAAAGTTTTGGCGACGGACTTTTCATGAACTCTCTGGGTCTGTCTGTTTGGGTAAATTGTTCCTCTATTCTAGAGATTAGTTTAACATTCACTGCTTTATGTCCAAAAGTTGATCCAAAATCCTTTGAGGCTCCTTCTTGGGCTAGCAAATTGGCCTCTTCATTACCCCTATGTCCTCCGTAGTCTAATACCCAAGCTAAGGTGTCTGTTTTGACTACCTAGTCCTATTAAGGCTTCCAAACAGTCACACATACTTGGAACCGAGTCCTCTTGACTGTCTTATTATGTGAATAAAGTTTTTCCATTTACCGTATGTCTTAGTACCTCTTTTGCGCAGTTATGGTAAATTGTAACTTCCATGTTCCGTACATAAGTAAAATAAAGTTATTAAAACAAATTAAGTCTGGGCTGCCTCAAGTAGGCAAGATTTATTATCATAACTTGATTCTTCCATTTAAAAAAGTCGTGATGACATCACATCGACGTCGTATTGGTTTTATAACAAGTATTAGAAATGAAAAATTTAAAAAACCGACTTCAAAAACGTGCAGATGCCATCACCACATCTTAACCAAATTTATATGGGACCACCCCTGAAGTACCCCCTTACTAACAAAAAAGAATCATATAAATCGGACAAGGTGGTAAAGCATTATCGCTAAACATACACAAAAACTGAAGAGTTTGAGGATTTTCTCATGGACTCAATTATTACATTTTGACCAAATATATATGGGACCACCCCTGAAGTACCCCCCTTTCTAACAAAAAAAATCATTGAAATCGGACACCGTGTTGAAGAATTATCGCTGAACATACATACATAAAAAAAATCGCGACGAATTGAGAACCTTCTCCTTTTTTAAGTCGGTTAATAAAGATTATAGTATAAAAAGAAGCCCATTTAAATTTACAAGTTTAAGTGTCCAAGGCTTTTGTTCATGAACGATACAGTGTGAATATTATCTACGTTTTTCATTTTAAAAGTTCACATTTGTGGAAATAGGTTTACCGTTCGTTATTTATCAACTATAAAAATATGCTTATTTTACAAATTAAAATTCATTGATATTTTCGGAGATACCCTGTATCGACAATCTAAATAATGTATATATAATAAATTATACTAATAATGAACTCAGACCAACTTTTCATGGTAATACTCGTTTAAACATAATTCATCAAAATCTTTTTTCTAATCTAATCATTGTTTTTGAAACTTAATCTCATAAAAAAGCTAACCCATTAGTTAGCGAGGTTGGTTACCATATAACTCAACCGGCTGTGTTTCCTATGTTTTCATAATTAGTCATAGAGTTGTCTAAGGAGACCTCAGAAGTGATATGGTTTCTCCAAGATCTAAGCGAGAAGTTGTGACAAATTACGACAGGTGATTGGAACACCTGTTTTCGTGTTCACACTGTCCAGAGGCGTCGATATCAGTGAATACATATTTAAAATTCGTATTTCCAGCGTCTATTTTTTATTTAGGGAAAATGGAAGTCGGATGGAACTGAAACTAGTTAATATAGCGGATGGTGAATACATTTTAATTGGCGAATTTTAACCAATGCTCAGCGGATGTAAGAGGCAGTCAAAATTTTAGGTTAATTTTGTAAATGATGAAGAAATCTCAAAGGATAATGTCACAAAATAACCAAGAAAAATTAATATTAGGTTTTGTACATTTATTTAAAAAAGTTACCTGCTTTATTTGCACTTCCTAATTTTCTAGAGTACAAATGTTTTTTGTATACATTTAGCGGTGATAAGGTATTCTTGAAGATTTCTTCTTATCTACCTTTGATATAATAATGGAACAACTATTATTTTAAATATTAAACTAGTTTATTTAGTTTTAAATGTAAAATTACTGCACTATAATCAAAAGCACAATGTAAGACTAGAGATAAGGAGGCGAATCGGCATACTCAAAATACGTTCCCAAAAAACGCACGCTAATTGAGCTTTTATAATTAACCGCATGGGCGCTAGTACTGCTTACGGTGTTCAAAATACATGGCTTCCTATGGGAATTATACATAATTTTGTCAAAATAATAAAAATAAACTTGTTTATAGCTAAATAAAGCACAGAACATACTACTGTATTTATTTCTAAATAAGTCTTGCATGTTTTAATTAATAAATTATTTAATTTTATCTATATAAAAAACAAATTAGGTAGGTATGACCAAATTCCGAAAGGTTTGTTAAATGCTGAAATTTTGAAAGTACAATTTTGTGGCAAATTTTTTTTGAATTGAACCTATATATAGTTTTAAGAGTAAAATAAAACACTGTTAACAGATTTTTTATTGTTGCAATACAAGTATAAAGGGAGACTTGGGAATGTACATGGTATTACTTAATCCTTTAATTTCGGCTTTCCCCTTTTTATTTTGCTAACAGTAAAAATAGTCTCATAATATCTTCTAAAAAGTATAGAACAGCATCATCTCTAGAAAGTACTTTATCGGCACTATATAGGAACAATATATGTATATGCTGCCACTGTTCTAAGCATTTAGTATCCTATAAAAAATATTTACAATGATACAATTGGGGTTCAACAAAAAAATAACAGTAGCAACTCTTTATCTAACATTAAAATTCTGTAAAAAATAAATTTTCTTTTTCAGTAAGTTAAATTTAATGTATAATTATTGTTGTTTGTAAGTCAGGATCTATGACTGTACAATTTTATATTATAGAAACTTGTAATAACATAAACTACACTCCGTAAGATACATATTGTGACTAGTTTACAATAAATATTATATTTAGACATAAATACATTACTTTACTTATATTAGAAGCTTTAAAAAGACATTGAATTGATTTCTCCTTGTGTTTTCTTTAGTTTTACATTTGATTTGTATCCTGTTTTACAATCTGTTTTAAAACTTTTTAAAAAATCACTTTATTTTACATTAATTTACATTGAAAATTGACACCGCTGTTATTCGACATGCCAACTACAGTCAATTTCGCGAACTTTATAAAAAGAAGGACGAACATTTGAAATTTGACCATTGCCGATTCGCCTCCTTCTCTCTAGTCTTCATAGTAATGACACCTACACAAAATTTCATACCAATATGGTGATGTTTTAGAGCCCCATATTCTACCATTTGACCCACTTATAAGGGAATATTTTTGATTGATACACAAAATTATGTCCTCCAAGTCGACATTCCTATGATGGATTGGCATGCAAGAAGCTCATACTTAAAACCCATCGAGCTTAGAGCTTTGTCAATACCTTCAGAAAATCTAAATGATCGTCTTGTAGATGTGTGGAACCAAATAAAGCAAGGCAAATCAGAAATCTTATTTTAAGCACGAAAAGATGTCGGGATATTATAAGCGCAAGAGGTGGAGACAGTACATGGTATCAAAGAAAATATTAAGCGCATATTTCTTTGCCTTTTAGGGTTCCGTGCCCGAATAACGGTAACCAACGGGTAACCGACGGTAACCAACGGGATCCTATGTCTAAGCCTCCGCTGTCCGTCCGTCTGTCTGTCAGCAGGCTGTACCTTATGATCCGTATTAGGTAGACAGTTGAAATTTTCACAAAATGTGTATTTATGTTGCCGCTATAACAACAAATAAAAATAAAAATAAATTAAAAATGAAAGGGGACTGGCCTACTAGAAATGTGTTTTTTGGCTTTTTTTGCCCGATCTTAATAAAGTATTTAAAAAGTACCTACATAGGATTGAATCTTGTACGATGGTGCGAAACTATTCATGCGTGAGTCCGACTCACACTTGGCCGGTTTTATTATTTATTTTTTAAGAATACGTTTTGAAACAGGTGATACAAAACCCAAACTTTGTAGCCAACATGTAAAACTGTTTATGAAAAGTTGAAAAAAACAACTTTTTCAAACAGAGTTTTTCTTTAATTCCATCTACGTCACTGTTTTCTGGCTTAGTTTGCACTCATCCTGCACATCAAAGAGATAACTGGATGGTCGTTAAAAGGCGCCTGCCAATTATTTGTTTTATTTTGCTACTTAATTTAATTTAGATATTTTTCGAGATATACATGGGATCGTTGTAAAGTCGCTAGCTAATAAAAAGCCTAATATTGCAAAAATAACATATGTAAAGCGAGTAAATAAATAAAATAGACTTTCTGAATGAATTTGGGTCCATTCCAAATTTGAGACGACTGCGATCTTTTAAGTAACTGAGCAGAAAGGGGAGATCATAGTTGTAAGGCGGAGGCTTGAGGGGTAGCAAAGTAATATTAAGGTAGTTACTGGAACTGGGCAGTATCATTTTATTGTTACTCTATAGTGGCAAAAACTGAATTCTACCAGTAAATCATTTACTGCGACCCACCCGTGCTACTATATGCATATATAAAGTAACTGAGTACATAGAGAGACAAGAAGGTCCCATAATAGTTCCAGGACCATCACTTGGAACTTTAAAGTATCGTGGCATTTTAGTGGCAACACAGGTAGCAAAACAGTCCCTGTTGGTACTTTACGGTTTTCGTCACTGTCCTATTTTGACTTAAGGCCACTATAGAGAAAAATAAACAGTCATAAACTTTTGCGAAAAATGATTTTGAAAGTATCCCAAATGTTTTCCTAATAAATATTAAAAAAATTTAATCGTGCTTTTTTAAATAACTTCGTCAAAAAATTACAAAAAACGTTATTTTGGGGGCGCATTGAAATTTTATATAAAAAAATTAATTGTTTGAAAAAATTGCTGGAAAAGTACTTTTAACACGCACCTAAATTACAAATCTTTTTAGTACAATTAATAACTGCCCTATTATTATAAAAGAAAAAAGCAAACATGCAGGTAAAAGATATAATTAAAAAGTGATAGTGGCAGTTACTAGGCAGCCACTTACCAGTTGCTGGGCCGCCAAGTCGCAGTGTAGTAGCCGCTACTACCCCAATAATTTATGTAACTAAACATAGTCACATCTATAGAGGCCAGAATTAGCCGAAACACTATTCCTCATTTAAGTCGCGGCTACGTAGCTGCCACGTAGCAGGGACGTGGCCAAATTTGGTAGCAGTCCACTTTGTCGTAGCGTTTATAGTCGCTGATACGATCCCGCGACTTTTTGTGTTACTTGGGATCCTCCGCGACCAATACCTGCGACCCCAATTTGCCACGCGTAAATTCTCGTATCATTAGGATCTCCTCCACAGAGAAGCCCCGCGTGTGTTCCTGATTATCCTTTTATATCACTTAATATTTTACATATGTTTAATAATTATTTAATAATAAATCTTATTCTCGTACATGGCGCGACTAAATCCATGATTTTAGTACTTAATTATTTAAATTCGAAAATATATATTTAATAAAGTGTGATGATAATCTGATTAGACTAGAAAAATGTCATAGTTAATTACACCATTCGACAGAACATTTAGACATATTTAATACTATGTCAATATCAGAATTTGATACAAAAATTACATAGTGTTTTTTATTTCCGATGTACAGAACTAATAAGATTAAAAAAAGGATAAGTACTCAAACAATTTATTAAAAATTGCCTGTCGTTTGTTAATTATTATTTTACTCTCGAAATCATTATTTATTGAATGGAAAAAATGGGATGATATAATTAAAATTAACGGAAAAAATTCGAAGAGCTCCTCCCAAAATCGGTCGTGTTTGTGCACGAAATCAATACAGAAAAAACACCTGGTCCATTCCTTGCACATACGTAACATTCAGTCCCGTCTGCATCATGCATTGTGCCTCAAGCCAACAAAAGGATTCCTCTTACCAACATAAGAAATCAGTTGACGTGAACTTTAAGTCTTTGGTCGGTATTCGGGGTGTAAGTGAGATTTCTTGCTGGGAGACCAGTTGCATAAATGAAAAATACGAGAGGGATTGCGATAGATCCTTGCGGAAGGTTCAGACGGTGTTGCCGATGCGATTTTTTAATATTTGATATTATTTACCCTAGAATACTGGAGTGTTTTAAATGAATATTAATACCTAATGGACTATCAACATTTTTACAAATTTTGTTAAAATCCTAATTTTGACCAAAATAATTACAAAAACCAAAAATAATGCTAAATGATTAATACTTTTTGGTGCCTAAAAAGTTATATATTTCAGCCTATTGTATTCATATCTATAATATTCTTGATGTTCTCCTTATATAGCATGCTTGCACTAGCTACAATAAATCATGTTTATGTGCCTTTTCTTACAGGGACAGTAAAAAGTGAAAACTGGAATATATACCGATAAAATACGCAAGAAAACACACACCTTCGTACTCTATTTCTACTCCAATCACCAATATGAGCAGGGATCATAGAAGGGTTGGGTATAAACAAATTTGAGTTAGCCCTGTGTTATCTCGCCAGTAAATGACTCTACAGCCTTTGTTAGGGCTCTTTGACACAACAAGGAATTGGTTTTAGTCCTATGAACTCAGATTCGGTTCCTCTTTTAGTAAGTGCGTTGTTTTTTTTTGTCCTCCAACACGCTGTGTCCCAGAACCCAGATAAAAGTAATTTTGTTCCTGACACTCATGTACTCGAATGGCAATATCTACTCCTGTACTCGAATGGCAATATCAACGAAAATAATCAGCCCTGTACTTTTCAAGGTTTGGTATAAAAATTAATTAAATAGTATAATTTCCAATATTATCAGTGGCAGCTTCCCCTATAAGGCAAATGAAACAAAAACTCACCAATATTTTGATTTGTAAGAATTGATGTTATGAGATTATTGTTTCACATAATCCTTTTCAGTTAATCCTTTTACTTCCTTTCTATGCAGATAAGAGTCAGCGGCAGCTCCAAATTTGTTCTTGCTAGATAGTTTAATAATTAATTAAATAGAAAATGTACCAACATTTTTGAAATAAAAGTTTTTTATAGCCTGCCTGTTTATGTTGTAACGTCACGAGCCGACACTGATTATATACTGACTAAAAAGTGTCGTAAGTTGGCTAATTTCAAAAAACATCCTTTAGATATTTAATTCCATCTACCTTCAGCTATTTAAAAAAAAGTTAGTTTGTAAGTTAGGTAGGTTGGGTTAATTTTTATCAGATGACTCAATTCATTTTGTGTGACCATCTGAAACTGAATAAATACTATTCTACTAATTTCTAGACCCTTCTCCAACTTTTCTCTGAACTGATTAAACTGGTTGTTTATTCTTCTACCTACTTTTCGAACAAATCATTTGGATTTTCCCTGTATGTCTCCTTAACAGAAATGTATTCAAGACTAAATCTTGCTGGTATTCGTATTCAAATCGATTTTTATCTTTACGTATATATCCTGCATTAGTTTCACATATTTCGCTTTTTATTCATATACATAATATAACCTCCCATGGAGGATGAAACAAGAAACTGTAGAGTTGCCAGGGAGCTATTAAGTTATTCTGACAACACTACAGCAAACAAATAATTGACTATGACTAGACAGAATTTGCGCCTGATCACAGCACTTCTGAATAGTCATTGCCAAGTACGAAAACATCTCCATTGCAGAATCAGAATCGGCACTCTGCAGGGGGTACAAACAAAAAGATGATCAAGCATATCCTATACGATTGCTCGACGCTATCATTTATTAGAAGATTTGTGTTTGACGAGTATCGATTAACACCGGTCGATATAAAAGAAGCACCTCTTGGCGACGTTGTCAACTACATTAATCTGTAGGGTGTCTCACGAGCTAGGAGGTGCCTGTAAATTTAGGAAGATGCACAATGGGCCTAGTGAGGAATACGTAACCCTGCCTTCGCACGTTACAGATACAGAGAACATCCCATGGATCCTTGTTGAATGCCTTTTTCATATTAAGAGACACACCATGTCCAAACTGCTTATCTGATATAATAGCAACCTTATTCTTTATTCCTCTGTAGTTGGTACATTTATTGCTTCATAAAATAATTGATAAGATTGATCGGTATTGTGAAATTTACATCATTATTAGAAATTTGCTTTAAAATTTAACTTTTTCGTCTCTCTCATGCCTTATGAACATCCTCAGGTAAAGCAGACTCAGCCAAAGGAAGTAGCATAGCAACATAATTTTTAGTTGTGACACGTAAAGTCTTTTGTGTTTTTAATTGTGTATCTAACTTATTAAAAAGAGTAGACATGCCGTCTTCATTCTTAGTCGATTTTATAAAATATACTTTGATCAGGATTTCATCTTTAACGAACTTGTTTTTCAGCTTTTTAATGGTCTTTTCATAATTTTCAGCTGATTGTGAAAAAGCGTCTACGAGCTTCCATTGCTTGTTGCTTGTTATAGGAACTGTATTTTGTCTTCTGGAGTCGTCTGGAGGAGTATCAGGATCATCGTCCATTTTTTTAAATTGTCCTCAGTATCCAATACAGTTTTTTGCATCCCCATTACATTTTTTGAACTAAAATTTAGATAGCCCTAAATTTTAAAATGTCCTTCATCTGTAAGTATTGTAAAATATAACGCTTCTTCAATTTTCTGGTCAAGGATTAATTCGTTCTTTTTTATGGGCATTGTTTGTAAAACTTCCCTGAGGAGGGGTAAGTCCTATACGCAGGGTCAAAACGTCGCAGGCTATAGTCAAAAATCATGGAGAAGAAAAAATCCAAAATCACAAATCTAGGGGAAGGGCAGATGCCCCTTTGCCCTTGTGTGGCAGCGCGCATGTCCACCTTTATCTTCAAGTTGGTTTATAAAGATGAAGAGTTCTTCCTTGTCTATAATGGTTTCCTTCAGATTTTCTATGTTCACACAGACCCTTTTGAAAGAAGATATTAGTTGAACCCGGTGTCTCTCGAGACCCCTCAATATTTTTCTGTACTCAACATTGAATGACATTTACAAAATATTACATTTTTAACTCTTCCAACCTATCCAACAATAATTCAATTTTTGAGAGCAAGAAATCACTGAAAAATTCTAGAAAATACTGACCGTTTGGCAACGTTGCAGAGGAGTGTCTTCTTTTCAATCAGTACCGTCTCCGGCTTGAAGACTGATCCTTAGCACGAGCCAATGCATTTCCTGAAGAAGGGATGAAACTAAAACGGAGGGTGGGTGTCATATACCAAGAAAATAATTATAGTAAAAGCTGTGGTAATAAGCGTTATAGACCAAGAAGCTCTTTATAAACTATTTTTTTTTTATTGAAACCAGAATAATTCGATGGGTGTGTATAAATGCGGCTTATTTAATTTGTAAAGGGCTATAAAATGGGTTAGTCATGAAGTTGGAAAAATTAAGCGGGAATTCAATGATTTACAGGATGTCATTTTAAAATACTATAAATTAATAAAAAACGGAATAGTATAAAATTTAAAAGATTTGATGGATTGGTGGAAAATACAGGATGTTAGTTCTAACATTTGCTAATTGAAAATTTACAGAAATTCGTAATCCATCTAAATCGTAGTCCAATATTATTTTCTAGTAAATGTCATAATATTACACTTATTAATTATTTGTAAAGATTCCGGAAGGTCTTTGCTGCAAAATATTAATTGTAGATATTTTGAGGTAATGAGCATAGAGTAGACGTTGAGAATTATCTGATACTATATCACTAAAAATATTATCAAAAATAAGTGGACCTTCTGGTATACTTTTGTAAAAATAAAGCTGATTTAAAACCTCGAAATTGAACAAACTAAAATCTTGCATTTATATATGGCTACGCGAGGAAAATACATTTAGAGATCCATAAGATAACCCATAAGCTAATCCATAAGATAAACCATAAGATAACCCATAAGATAACTCATAATTTAACCCATAAGATAACTCATAAGATAATCCATAACACATAAAGTTTATTGACTAATAAACAATGTTTAATATATCTTTTTCGAAGTATTTTCCTTCTCTCTTTCACCTAAGCGTACTAGAATAAGGTTGTGCGCATCAGCTCCTTCGTGTAGGGAGTACATTTCGTATAGAAATGGGAAAAATATCTAGTGATGGCGATGTTTAGAACTTCTGGAGACCTGTTCCGGTATAGTGAGTGGGTTCTTGGAGTTCGGGTGTAGCGCAACCTGGTTTGTTCTCTAGGAAGTCTTCGAGTACCTGTTCTTTATGCCTTACGCTTTTCCAGTCCGGTGTTTTTGCGTTTAAATGTTCAATAATGATTTTTTCCTCGTTGGGTGGTTCTAATGCTTCTAGATTTTCGTAGTGCAGTATGGACTAAGGTCCTTAGATCCACGTGAAATATTCTAAAGGTTAACGTGGTGTGGGAATATGTTGGTGGTCCATCTCCTTTCTCACTAGTATTGTAATTCCTCCTGAATTTCCTCTATGGACATTGTTGTAACTAAAATATCTCGACTTATATCACATGCGTATTAGTAATGACCTGTGTGTAAAGGACCATTGGAAAACCAAGACAGACCTACTGGATCAAAAACGACAAATCGTTAGGATAAGAGTAGGTCTTCTTGTCGGACACTGTCGCCTGAGAAGGCACATTAATGTCATCAATCCGTTAGAAAAAGCAACATTGTGCAGATTCTGTGAAGAAAAATAGAAAATATAAATCCACTTCCTCTGTCAGTGTGGAGGTCTGGCTAGATTGTGGTTTCTAATACTAGGTGAAAAAAGCCAGATGCGTGCAACTACATGAAGAAGCCACTGTCAAGTCTACTAAGTCTAATAAAAAAGACAAAGCTAGATAACATACTCTAACATAACGGAGTCCCACCAAAGGTTGCATTGGATAAGGACAAATAATATAATCTAAGGTCTTTGTGTCCTACATCTCCGTGAAAGATTTTGATGGTTATCGTGGTATCCACCATGGACTTGAGATCATCTGGTGTGAGAATATGTTGGTGAGCTAACTCCTTTTTTACTAGTATTGTAGTTTCTCCTCAGGGCCGCAGAGAGGCAGACCGGGCCCCAGGACAATTCTCCAGATCGGGCCCCGCGACAATTTTATAAAAATTTAAATAACAAAAGGTGCTAAAATTTCTCCTCCTCTACTTGAATTTCTCAAAAAAAAAAAGGTCCCTCAACTAAAAACTTCCCCCTTCTATTGAACTTCTGAAAGTAACACCACCGCTGCCGGGCCCCCATTTGAGCCCGGGCCCCGGGAATTAGTCCCGGCTGCCCCCCCCCCCCCTCTAGTCAGCCCTGTTCCTCCTCAATTTGTTGTAACTAAAACATTTCGACTTATATCATCTGCATATCAGTTATGAAGCGTGTGTAAAGGACCATTGGAAAACCTATAGACGTAATACATTTTATTTTTAGTGACCTTGCTAAACTGATATTTGTTAAAAAACCATTGAGAATTTACTACCTTCATTAAGAAACTGAATTTGCAATGTGGTAACTTAATACGTATACCACCACTTATAATAAAGGATTAGTTTAACAATACCTGTCAATTCTTTAAGAGAATGTACAATGCATTGAACGTGTGAGAGAATATGAAAATGGGGTTGAAGTGTTTATAGGCCACTTTCTATATATTTTTGCTCTGATATTGATATCTAAGAATGATACGGTTTAGTAAGATTGGTATTAGGTTTCAAATACATCGTTTAAAATGACGTAACATTTATTTTTGTATTTTTATCAAACAGTTTTTTCACACATTAAAAAAGGAAACTCGATTCAATTATTCTATTTTATTTCTATTTTTACAAATTGAGGTATGTTTACTGTACTAAAGCTAAATATGTTTCTTTCTTTTTTAAATATCCAAAAATAAGAATGAAAAATAATAGAATATAAATAATAATAGACCATAAGCTTGGTATATATGGAATGGCTTTAGATTCGAAATTTGGTTGATTTTGAATAATGTTTTCCCGTAGAGTTTGAAGATCATCTAGATTGATTGATTGATTGATTGATTGATTGATTGATTGCAATTTGACGTTTGTAATTGTGGTCGTTCATTTTTGAAAAAACGGTATTAACAACCATTTCTTCCTTGGTTATTTTTAAACAATTTTTGGGAATTACTGCCAGGGCGGCTCCAATCGACTCAATGGATTCCTTTTGTGAATTAAATTTAAGGATTGGTGAAATTTCTTTGGGTACAATAAAAATCTATTCATTTGTTTGTTCTAACCTTGCGTAATAGAGCTATGTAGACTTGTGGGAATGTGAGGGTGGTTTCGTTGGATTTCGCGGAAGCTATTTTGGTTGGCTTTTCTGACACTAGTTGGGTAGCAGATGTATTTTTTTATGGATAACTTGGTGTTGGAGTTACCCAAATAGGCAAAGTGTCAATTTATTTTGTACAACATATTTATTTTCCGAATTAATCGCCTTAAACTGATCTTTTTTATGAAAGTTTATAGAGTATAAATTATACAGGGTTATATCTACAGGTATAGTTATTGAGATATTTAATATGTATGATGTAATTCTATTATTTGAAAGAAAGCAGGACGTTTTTATTATCTTTTTCAAGAATAATAAATCACTTCTTAGGCTTACGGAAACTGGTATTTCTTTTTTATTATTATTTTAAAAAATGGTTGTAATATTCCAAGTTGTGCAAATGATTTTGAATTTTCCATATAGAATTTAATTTAGCAACAGACATATTAATTTATTGGATAGTTTTATCTGTAATAAAAATACTATTTTTCCATTTAAAGCGGTTTTGTACCAGGATTGTTATTGCTTCAATTTTACTTTTTAATACGTCTTGATTATATTTTATTATTCTATTCTGAACCACCTTCACAATTGTGCATCAACAGTTTACGTTTACGCAATCGGTAAAACGAAAAATCGATCTTGATCTTAAAAAAAATCATACTAACTCCAGAAATGGCAACATTATGTCTATAAGTTCTTGGTCCCATTAGTTAATGGACCTTTTAATATTGATTATGATATCGGCCCTTAACAATTTGCATTTTCTTGAATTTCATATTGTTGGAAATGTTCTACAGAGATCAACCAGGAGTCTCTTTTTTGTAACAAATTACTTGAGGAATAATTATTATTCTTAACTTTTATGAAATATTGGGTGTTCAAAAAGTTTTGATTAAAATTGTTTTCTTAGCCCTTGATTCTACGCCAATGGGTTATCGTAATTTATCGAAATAGAATATGTCAATTAATAATGACGATTAACTAACCATACTTATTTTTAAGTTAGTCTTTACCTTAAGGGAAGACATTTAGAAAATTATGTATTTATGAAATTCACTTTATCACGCTGTAGAATGAAAACTAAAACGTATACAGAAAAATTATAATTACCTTTTCTTAATAATTAGTTAAGATCTACAAGTTCCTTAGTTTACGGTACTTTATTATGAAATATCTTTTATAACTGCGGCTCCGTATCTATATTTATAATTACTTTTTATTTGAGCAAAGCACTGCGAAATCGTGTAACAAAATATAGTTTTTCTACACCCATATGATTATTAGTTATTCTACGCACAGACTACAAAACTAAAAAGTATGCCATTGCGTTTAACTGAACGAATATATTTCATATCAAGCTAGCAGAGCACTTTTGGATTTTTCACAATCTGAGTATGCCATAATTTTAGGCTCTTTTTAGGCTAATTCTATACTAACATAAAAATGTTCCACTTTGACCTTATCGGAAAAATTGGGTGCTATGCTAGCTTAATCCGTAACTGGTGACGTGAAATATTTTAGCACTGTTGGTGACATGGAGTCTGCCAGACTCCTCAAAAATTAAGCATGGTAGGGCTTCAGGAATTTTTACCTGGGTTTTAAATATTTTTCACAATTATACTCTGAGGTATTTTGAAAATGTTTATTGATCAAAAGAGTTACAATCAACAATTATTTTAATATTAAAAATAATAATGCAAAATAATGAACATTTGTAGTAAAAAAAACTAACCTAACTTAAATCCTATTTTTTATAAAAAAAATAACTGAGAATAAAGAATAACTGAGTGTAAAAAAAGTGTTTCTACAAAGATTAATACCTAACAAATACAACTGTATATAATAGTTGCGTTTAGTTACAAAATGACACCAAAACTCAATTAGTCATTTTTTGTAAGACATTCTCGGCACACTTTTTTGGCGCATTCTAAGCAAATAGGTTTTTTGCAATAAAAACACTGGTATTTCGTTTTTCGATGCAATCTGGATGGACATACGTAACAATATTTTCTTTTTTCCAAAGTTTCCTCAACTTCTTCACTTTCTGGAATATTTAGAACACGGCCGATTCCTTTACGAATGTCAGTTGAAATTCTCTTATTCAAATACCTACGTTCCAAATGCGGCCTTACAAGTTCCGTGGCAAGTTGTTTCATAAAATCTAGACGTGTAATCTGAAGGTTTCCTTTATAGGTCTGAAACATTATAAATGCATTTACTGTGTAGTATTTGAAAAAATACCGCCATTGGCCAACGCTGGGTTCGGCGCGATGAGCTATACACTGCACATTTCTCATCTAAGTCCACGCCTCCCTTTGTACTATTATAAAAGTCTATTATTTCTGGCTTTTCATTTATTGACAATTTAGAGTGCTGTATGGATGATACTAATACGACGGCTTTACCTTTTTTAGGCACAAAAGATATAATAGTAATGTCTTTAGTGAAACCATATAAACACGAACCAACTTCTCGTTTTCTGTTTGGTAAAAAACATGGCGGTATTTCCTTTTTATTTTTCCGTAGTGTGCCTACGTTTGTGAGTTTCATGGATTTTAGCTTTTCTACTAATTCAATCGAACTAAACCAATTATCGGCGGTAATATTTCTATTAGTGGCTTCAATTGGTTTTGCAAGCCTGATTACTGACTGAGTAGGTATTTTTAGTTTTTTTTCTTCATTGTTTAAGCCCATGCTATCAGAACCTTTTCCGGTATAAATGTAACCATTATAAGCAAAACCGCTTCGAGCATCTGTAAGTAACATTACCTTTAAACCGTATTTCACTGGTTTTTGCGGCATATACATTTTAAATCTGCAGCGTCCCCTAAAGCCAATAAGCATCTCATCTATGGTAGTGTTTTCTCCTACAGTATACATCGATTGACAGTTTTGAAAAAACATGGTAAATAACTCACTAATTGCAGCAGCTGGATTTGATAATGCTCTCATAATCCTGTCTTCGGGATTGTCAAACCTGAGGCATGCGAGTAATACGGAAAATCTTTTTTCACTCATAACCTATCTAAAAATCTCTCTTCCTGTTCCGTCCGTAGCAAATAAAGCTGAGATATGTTCATGATTAGACTTAAAAGCCGAACTAAATACTAGAAGACCCAAAAAAGCTTTCATCTCAACATAGTCCACATCCTTTAGTTCTGGTTTATCTTTTCTTTTGTAGCCCTCTGCCATAGTTCGTAGTTTTACATTAGTCCATTGCACAATGCGATTTATCATATCGTCACTGAACAACAAGTTTCAAACTTTTTGAGGATTATTGTATTCCTGAATTTTTGCCGGTTGTCGTAAGTCTGGCAAATGAACGATTAAATTGTGTGAAGGGGTTCTAACATGCCTTGTAGGTTCTTGACGCGACCATTTGTACCTATTTTTACCATAATAGTTTTTACTTGACTTTGATGTGTCGCTATTTCGCGGTTCTTCAAACACTTCTTCCAACTCTTCTTCTAACTCTTCTTCTAGTCCCTCTTCCAAAAATTCATGCTGTTTTTTTGTGTTATTAATAAATTCATCTTCCGTCTCAGATTCTGATAATAAGTCCGGAACTGTATCCTCACTTTCCATGTAAAAGTCTTCAACGTTATCGACGTCACTGGACCGGCAGCTATCTTCTTCATACCACTGCATAAGAGTAGCATCATAATCTGGATCTCCAAATTTTACTCCTTTAGACGGTCCGGGTTTGTTTTCCATTTTTATTTTTCTAAACAGTAAAAAATAATGAGACCAAGTCGTTATAAATTTTATTTGCATACTTACGTTATTGGTGACGTGGAGTTTGCTGGACTCCTCGGAAATTTCAAATGCACTTACTACCACTACTACGTCTTTCACGACACTAACGTTACCGCATGTGATTGCTGTAGGCGTGATTCAAAAAAGTTGTTGGAGTCTGGCAGACTCCATGTCACCAGTTACGGGTTAAAGTGTTTTCCGTTAATAAAATTAAGGAAAATAAAAAATAGACACGGTATAATTTTATTCTTAATACAGGCTAATTTAATACCAACATAAAAATTTCCGCTCTTGCCTTTATTTGAAAAATTACCTTGACTTTATTGAGTTTTCGTTGAAAAATTGAAATACCTAAAAAATGGAAACTTCATAATTTTAGGCTAATTTTATTCCTACCAACCAACCAAACCAGGTACTCTGTTGGCTTAAAATGAGCCTAAAATAATGTCATGCTGCTTTTTTGTTTGCTCAATTTTATTAACGGAAAACACTATAAAGTCGTATTGTCAAGCTAGCAGAGTACCTAATTTTTCCAAGAAAGGCCAGAGTGGAATTTTTTTTATGTTGGTATAGAATTAGCCTAAAATGAGCCTAAAATTATAACGTATTCATTTTTAAGTTATTTAAATTTTTTAAAGAAAAACTCTATAAAGTATTGTCAAGCTAGAGCATCTAATTTTTCGTATAAAGGCCAGGGTGGAAATGTTTTTATGTTGGTATAGAAGTAGCTTAAAATAAGCCTAAAATTATGCCGTTTTCATTTTTTAGATTGCTAAATTTTTAAATGAAAAACGCAATACGTGCCTGTTGTTAAGCCAACAGAGTACCTAATTTTTTTCTATAAAGAATGGAGCGGAATTTTTTTTAGGTTGGTACGAAAATTAGCCTAATATTAGCTCAAAATTAGCCTAAAATTAGCTCAAAATTAGTCTTAAATGAGCCTAAAATTATGACGTATCCATTTTTGAGTTATTTCAATTTTTTAATAAAAAATTCTATAAAGTCGTATTGTCAAGCTAGAGCACCTAATTTTTCCATTAAAAGCAAGAGCGGAAAATTTTTATGTTGGTATAGAATTAGCCTAAAATGAGCCTAAAATTATGTCGTGTCTATTTTTTAGTTTCCTCAATTTTATTAACGGAAAACACTATATTGTCAAGCACCTAATTTTTCCTGTAAAGAAATGAGCGGAAATTTTTTTATGTTGGTATAAAATTAGCTTAAAATGAGCCCAAAATTATAGCATACTCAGAATGTTAAAAACTCCAAAGGTGCTCTGCTAGCTTGATACGTATTTCATACCTATTCTACCTAGTAAGAACACTACACAAATATGAAATCCACTAATCACAGTTCATATTTTGGTTACTCAGCTACTATTAATATTATTATTATTATTATTATTTTTTAATTTAAATAAGTGACAATTCAATCAAACTAATTGTCAGTACCTATATTTTTTAGTTATCGAGATTAAATATACATTAAAATGAGTTTTTCTTGTGTAGAATCGATAAATGATTTCGTCTATATTTACCTACATATAAATCATACATTTTAATAAAACCATATAAAATCAATTTCGTAATTAAATTGATTATTATTAGTATTAAAACTTAAATGTTAGACGTATCTATAGAGCTGAGATTTGGCTGTGATGCGTAAGGTCCCGAGTTTAAATCTAGGATTATAGACTAATTAAATTAAATTACATCTTTTTCTTTTTTTTTATAAACTAGCAAAAGTCATAATTTATTTTATCTTATAATAAAATACCTTTTAAGATTTTCGTTAGTGGGTCGTAGAAAAAATATACTGTACAACTCGAGTAGATTATTCATATCGCACTCATATGATTGAGCACTCCGCCTACAGTGTCGTACACAAACTTCGTCTTCTTGCGATATGGCCATTATATCCACTCTTGTTTCTACTATAATAATTTGGAAGCTATAATTTTTTTTTGAGAAATTTGTCCTGTATCTTGTTAAAAGTAGTACAATCTTGGCTCTCTGGGTAACGAAGTTGGATAAAGAAATCGAAAAAGTTAAAACATGGAAATCGCATATTCGTGATCATTCTTTCTAAGCATTATAGTATCTAGCGGGGACGAAAACATGCCGTCTTAAGGATAAGGACGCTAACAATAAAATTTGGAGTAAATTCGAAGCCGTCGACCTACTGACAGATGTCCTAAGGGCTTAAAAGCGCTCTATTGATATTGGCTTTCCTATTCCGGGATTCTGGGTTAAAATTCGGAGATGCTTCTGGCGGTCACCAAGAACGTTTATAAAGGATGTCCCACGTTGTTTATTAGTTTTATTTTTACGAAAGTCAAAATGTACACATATTATTAAAATAGGTATTATTTTTAAATATCCTAATGTGATGTGGCTTTCAATTTTTTATTGGAATTGTGATATATTTCACTCTGCAGAAAACTAATAAATATTTTGGCGCGAGCCATTTTTGACCAATACGGTCCTGCTCTAATTTCTTAAGTCTCTCTGATTTGAGGCCTCATAAGGCCTTCATTTTTCCCATTACCAAGAATATCTGATTATGGTGTCATCTGAATCGTCGTGAACCACTGTCTTCTAAATTTTGGTGTATAGACCGACCTGAAATATTCTAAAATTTACCGGTAGCAACTAGAGACAAAGCATCAATCTAATAAATAACGAAGGCATCACTATCATTGCAAGTTCTTTTGAATGCCCGAACAATTCTAAAAACTCCACATGTGTATATAAACAGGCTACATTTGCTGTTTTAGTGAGTTCATGTTAAGAGATCTATCAGTACACATAAATATTGTCAATACAAATTAATGTATAAGTAAACTCTATATAAATTAGTATAGTATTTGACTATAAACAAATTGGTGTATTAGTGTAAATAAATAAAAAAAACTGTTTAAAATAAATATTTTTTAAGGTTATGTGGTGCTACATGTTGTTTTTATCATTTAAACTTATTTTATTTGAAAAAATCTCGGAATCATTACATCATAATCCAAAATCATTTTTGGTATTTTAAGCACAAAATCAAATATTTTCTATAAATAAATTAGGTCTTGGAAAAATAACAACTGAATAAAGTCTAATCCAAGTTAGTTTATATAACTGGATAAAAATTAGAAGTGGCAACAACAAATATTGTCATTGCTACATTTATTGATAGAGACGTTGCAAATGTTATCAAAAGAAACAAATAGTCATGTTAAAAGTAAACTAAATATGAAAAAGAATATTTAGAGACTCTTGATTTTTTAGGCCTTGATTTTTGTGGCCTATGTCGGAAAAATATGTTTCCTATGAGCGTGCGCAAAGTATGCATTTGCGTGCGCAAAAATTACCCTTTTCCGCACGCTGTGTGGATAATATTTTTTTCTACGATGACAACTGACATTAAGTGACAGCTTTGTCGCTCGCCTAAGTTAATGAGGTATAATATAATAATATTTCTTTTTAATAAATGATTTGAAGTTATTTGTACGTATTTTGATGTTTTTTGTTTTATTATCCAAGTTAACATTGACTTTGAATATCAACTACTTTTTTTTTGAATAACGTAGATATAGGCAACACATTATACACTACTTACGACAAATTTTTAGTTTTTATATCTATTTCTTAAAAAAGTGTGATCGTAGAATAAATCTTGTGTGCATTTTGAGCGAAGAGTTCGTTGCCGCTTTCGACTGTGTGCCGCGCTCCGCTAAGCGGAAAACTATCACTTTTCGCACCTAATACACAAATAGCTATTTTTCTACGATCATTATTTAAAGTAGGCTTTCGCGCTTCGAAATCCAACCGCAAAGTTGACGTTTTCCACGAACTGACATTAAGTGACAGCTTTCTGTCTCGAGCGGCAAAGTATCACTTTTCGCTCTTAATACACAAATAGCTATTTTGCACAGAGCGCGGAAAAGTAAAACTACTCAAAAATCTCATTGGTAAGTTAACCTTCATCGACCCATTTCAACAACTGTCTTAAATCAATCTTCATCAAGCCATATTATCTGCCCATCCCCCAAATCAGTGTTCATCATGCCGTACCATAAGTCATCCATTAAATGAACTGACCAGATCTGTCTTCAATACAAAAAATGTCAATAATTGTTCTTTAATCATAAATATTATGAACAAACAAACAAAATTAAAGGTGATTGCCACCACATTTTCAGTCCCGATTTTCTAATATTTTTTATTATGTAATTCGTTTTTGTTGTATAGTTCTTTCTTTTAAGTTTAATTAAAAATTATTGATTAATTGATTATTTCTTTATATTTTTTATCTGACATGAAGATGGTAGGAAAAATGGTGTTCCTAACTAGTTTGCAAAGTGCCTTTTTTGCACGCACAAACTGAAAAATTGAACTGAACTCCGTCTCCCGTCGTATTTGCGTGCGGAAAAGTAACACTTTGCGCCCTTGTTAGGAAATAGCTATTTGTGTACTTATTAAGCGTGAAAAGTGATACTTTGCCGCTTGAGACAGAAAGTTTGTCGTAAGTAGTGTATAATGTGTTGCCTATACCTACGTTAATCATGAAAAAAAGCAGTTGATAATCAAAGTCGATGTTAACTTGGATAATGTAACAAAAAAAGATGTAACTACGTACAAATAACTTAAAAATCATTCATTAAAAAAAATATTATTATATTATAGCTAATTTAAATTACCAATTTACCAGTTTACCAATTTAATAATTGTGATCTTGTTTTAAAAAATAAATAAATAAATGATAATTGCAATAATTCAAATAATGTATTCAGATAGTAACCAAGAAAAAGAAATAACTGAAGGAAAATTAATTTAAAAAAAATTACTAATAAAATTATTTTTTTTTATTTAAACAATTCACATTTTTATACATATTAAATATTTTTTTCGAATTCATTTATTTGAATAATAGGTGGAGCATTGAAACAACTATTTTTGCTGCACTTTGAACATGCTTAGTAATAAGAAGCCACTTCTTCGACATCCACAAACAGCTCCACATCCCTTTTTACAATTACAAAATAACATTTGCAATAGATTATCCGGAGCTGGTAATTGATTGATTATTACTGGAATGAACATGTTATTAGATGAATTTAAAAAACACAAAAATAGAACAACAATAGAGTATAAAGCATTATTTGTATTTTGGTAAAAAATATATTTGAACTCCTCTTAATATTAACATCAATATCACAATAGCAAAACTTCACAGAAGTCAATAGATCAACGCCATTTAAAGGACCTTGGTTTTGGCCTGAGGAAAAAACTTCAGAACCATAGCAGGAATAAAACAGAAAAAATATGCTAGAAAGGGAACAAAAGAAATGTGAAAAATTCAAAGGGAAGAAATGAGAAAAAGTAAACATAAAAACCTGAAGAAACTAGAATTAGACGAGTCCAGTGAAGATGTGACTTTGTACTTTCCCTATTTAAATTGTATTGGTTAGTCATTTTTAGGGAAGAGGAATGACGTGACGTACAATAGTTGAACATGTGATAGGAAGGTGGCCCCTTGAGATAAAAAGTTTCTACTTCAAGATATTTAATTTCTTTCAGGCATTGGGGTTCTATTTGCTCTGTCTTTATTTCCTACTGTACCTATTTTTGCGTTTTTTTTTTCATCTCTTTACCAACTCTTATAGTGTAATATTATAGTGTCATCCTTTCATTTTATTTTCTCTATTTTATTATTCTTGGAGCTCTTTGCCTCAATATGTATCGCATATCATCGGGCTCCCGAGTTTTAAGCTGGTATTTATATAAAACCAATCAGTCGTATTCTACTAAATTGAAATTTGGACTAGGAAGCATTTAACAAAATAGCCTTGGAAGAAGTTTATTTTTAAAAACGAAAAAGAAGGACTTTGTAAAAATTTTCATTTCACTTCTATTTTTTGTATATTTCTTCTGTTTACTCATTTGCTTCTTCTTTTTAGGGTGTCCCACTTAAATTAAACTACACGGGAGTTTCTAAAACATACAATGACATACAAAGTCAGTTAGGAAACGGTAAACAATTTACAGAAAAATTCACAGATATTAATTTATATTTAATATATTTTTCTCAAAGAAAGATAATAATTTGAAAGTTGGTACACATCCTGCATCCTTTTGTTCCCCTTACCTCTTTCCATTTTAGAAGTTTACTTAGCTTAATTTAACTGAGACATCCTGTATATTGTTAAATATCTTGTTTGCATTTCTAACTCATTCTGTTCCAATCTGAAATTTCTGCTATTTTATGTCTTGAATTTTGTTTTTTATGTGTTCTAATGTATTTTACATATTAGTAGTCTTTTATTCATATCTTAGATATGGGATTAAAAGAGCATTAATGAATTATTGTTTAATAACGTTTTTAAAAAAGATATTCTATATTTTGAGGTTTCTTTTTATTATCATTGGTTATTTTTCTAAAATTAAATGGGACAAGCTGTACAATAAGGTCAAACTATTTTCTTCCTATTTGTTGGAAACCTTGTTTGACCGTGTTGTATTCGTGTCCTGATTTATATGAGAAGTGTCTCTTCCGTAATTCTTTTGAGTTATAGGTTATGAGCTAGGGGAACACAATTCAATTGAAGAAAGTTATTTGTAGAGGTATAAACGCGAGTTATGGGTGGGTTGTGTGAAAGTAAAGACATAAAAGTATTGTGTGTGTACTAAATATTTTTAAATTTAGAATTTGATTAGAGAGAAATTGTAAAAAATATTAAAAATAATTAAAAAGGTGTGCAGTGTATTAAAAATATTTATATTTATATAAATTAATAAAACAAAATTTATAAAAATATAAAACATTCAGTAGCGGCTGGTGTATAAGTGCTGTAGAGCTTCAGAACTGCCAAAATAATGCAAGTATCTCATCTACATTTCCCTGAAAATATTTTAGACATTCTAAAATATTCGTAAAATAGAATAAAAGTACTTGGTGTCCAAATAAGAAAGAAAGCCGGTTGTATGATACGGCCTGTATCTCAGAACTATGCGCCGTATAATTTGGGGAAAAAATTATCAATATACCTACAAGTGATGAAGGGAAATCAATGGAAATTATTTTCGAATTTTTGAGTTCACCGCTAGATTTAAAAATGCGTTTAACCGATGATAAACGAATTAATAGTCAAAACTATTTAAGATTGTTTAATATCTTATTCTTTCGTGAAAGCAGTACCTACATGTGTTGTTATATTTTAACTAACTATATATTGTTGAAAATATGAATAATTTGAATACCTACTAGTTTTATTATAAAACTTAAGTCAGTTTCACTTGCAATTTATTTGGTCGCCTGATTAAAGAGAAGCTTCTTGCGTATTATAAAATCTAATATCCCAATAATAATTGAAAATCTTATAATGGCTATATATCATATATTAAAGATAATCAAATTCTTAAAGCTGGTTCTAAGATAAGAAAGGGACAAAATACTTAACTCACTTCCCATTAACTCTCTATGCAAAATTAAATAAATAAACAAGTTATTTTAAAATATTTTTTTTTATTTTCTCTAGATCATCAGATCCTGAACAATTCTGAGGTATTCCCTTTCTAATCAAAAAAGAATCATAGAAATTGAACAACGTCCTAAAGAATTATCGCTGAAAATACATAAAAATGAAGAGTTTGATGATTTTCTCATGGACCCCCTTATTAGATCTTAACCAAATTTATATGGGCCCATTCCTGAGGTACCCTATTTCTAACAAAAAATAATCATAAAAATCGAACATCGTTGCAAATAATTATTGGTGCTTGTCAGATTCTTTACAATTATAATTATTAAAACTAAACATTTTTAAAGTAAATCGTTACCTATAAATCTACAAAGAAATTACTGTACCTAAATACGTTTTGAATTAATTTTTGTGCGCCTATGAGGTCTATAACAACACATGGAAAAATTAACAACATTCACAACCATAACCTAAGAAATGAACTTATCTGTGGAACGAAAGATTAACATGTAAATAGTCTGTTTTATTACAAACAAAACACTGTTGAACCATGCTGATAATAGGTATGCTCTATTTAATCACATAAATAATCAAACAAACTCAGAAAAAACAGAAACAGAAATTGATTATGATGACTCCTTATTAGGAGAAAACGATTTATTTATTTAGGTATGTAACTCTATATTTATATTAATTATAATAAGTTTATATGACGCTAGTACCCGAAATACAAACAAACAAATTTATATGGAATCACCCTGTATTTCTAAAAACGAAATATAAGTGTTTTATGAGGAAATATTTTTTTGCAAATATTTTTTTTTAGTAGATCATATAAATTTGGTTGTGTCTATATTTATTATTAAATTTTAAGGAAATGTCCTAACCTAATATCTAGTATACTATTTTTTTTTAAATAAATGTGGGTACTTAATAACGACAGTAAAAATTTGGCCAACTTTTAGCATCATTATTCAGCTATGGTGAACCTACCATATACTTTTTAGGCAAGAATTGCAAATATAGCGTCTTGTGAAATATCTTCTAAAATACGCATCCAACATCAAATATAACATGAAATGAGGTTGTAGTAAATTTAATTCGCTTTCATTTGAGACCTGCCTGGTACCTGTAGGCCCAGCGCAGATAACCATAAAACATAAGCCATAAGTGGGTTTTGGGGGAAATGCAAATAAACCTTTGTCACACCTTTTTAAGGTTTTATTTATCAAACAGTTCTCTTCTTTGTTACGCATTTCAGAAGGAGGGAGTAGAAGTGGCTGTTGCCGAAGAATATGCGGATCGAGAGAGAGATCATCATGACGGCCCTTTCAAAAAGAGCAGTAGTCAATCGGGTGGTCATAGTGGGAAAAGACGTCGACCTGCTCGTTCTTCTCAATGGTTTAGGCGCTGATGAGACAAACGTCCACCTTCAGAAGAACACGAAGGGCGAAGCTGGTTGCTGTCACTACTCTACGACCTCCTACAACCACCAGGACTCTAAGCGATCACCAGGGACGGTACTATTTTCACACGAGTTACCGGGTGCAATACCACCTCAGCACCGTTTGGACAAGGAAAGACCAAAATCACCACACTCCTGAGCAAGAGTTAACCACTTGCTGAGCAAGTGGAGGTCTTCATTCGGCCATTCTACCCCACAAGCCGTGAGAGAAGTAGGCATCAAGTGCTTTGTGGCTCTATATGGGGGTGACATCGCGGATACTTTGATTTTTCTGAGGTATAAGATATTTTTCACTTCAACGAGCATAAACACCTCGCATAATTGCTAGCGACGGAAGATGCCGCAGGCTACCATGCAGCAAGGTGCTACCTTCAAGTGCAGAAGTGGCGGTGAGTCAACTTAAATCCCACTAATTGGGGGTGGAAGCTGTCTTTTCACCATGGATCCCGCACCTCCTGCTCTTCTGTGAAAAATTTCATGTAAATGCAAGAAAGTGTGCTCTGGGAGCTGCTCGTGCATAAAGGTTGGGCTCCACTGCTCATGCGGTGGCAAATTGTGCATTAACGTCCCGGATGTGGAACTGCAATACTCGGACGATGAAGATAACCCGACTACAGACTGGACGTCTCTCCCAGCATTCATCGCAGCAATCGAGACACCATCTTCGTGCAAGCCCAAGCCCGGGCCTCTAAGATATAAAGAAAGGCATGATTTGGCAACCAAAACATAATATCTACATGATTACTATTAGTTTTTTTTTGTGTAAATGTAATTTGTCCTTATAGTAGGTACCATGATGTTTGTACAAGCATTGTAGTATGTAGGTAGGTATATAAAAAAATTTTTGATGATGTAATTTCCAATAGGTATATTATCTTTTTCTTTTTTCATCAAACATTTTTTTAACAATAACAAAAATAAATAAATTGTAACTGTTTAATAGATAAAACCATAAAAAGACGTGGGGACAGTTTATTTGCATTTTCCCCCAAAACCCACTAATGACTTATGTTTTATTGTTATCTGCCGTGTTTGAGAGAACCGCTGGGCCTACAGGTACCGCAGTCTGGTCTCAAATGAAAGCGAATTAATATTACTACAACTTCATTTCATATAATGTTTGACGTGGGATGCGTATTTTAGAATATATTTCATAAAAAAAGTTACCATTTAAGAAAAATTACTTTTTGGAATAAATGACCTATTTTTGATAAACTATAACTTGGAAACCTATGACTGTATAGAGCTCGCCGTAGTCTCAAATTGTAGTAAATTTAGTCTTTTTTAAAAGTATGTAGAGTGACTATCAGTGGCGGCTCGTGGGCACTAGCGGCAGTGGGGGCACACACTGGAAAGGAATCCCGGGATTCGTTATTCCCTTAGGAAAACAAGTTCTCCGCTTAATGAAAATTAAATATATTTAAAAACAATCAGTTGGGGTAATAACGATTTCTGAATGTGACTACAGAGAGCTAAATTTGACCACTCAAAATGCATTTAACTATGTATGTGACTATTTAATCAAAAAATCATTACATATCCACTCTTGCGAAATTTGCGTAAATTTCTCAGAAGAATGCAATTTACTTAACAATTCTAACTTGTTAACTCATTTTAAAGCATACGACTCTGAAGAAAAGGTGTTTGGTCTAGGTAATCTATGCCATGGGTACAGCACGTTACAATGAGGACAGTGCCCTCTTGTGACGTATAATCCATCGCATGTGTATATCTCTTGCTAAGCGATATTGTCTTTGTCCTTGTTTTTCGCATCATAATGAGAGAGAAAACAACAGAGGTACACATTTACTGTGCCCTGTGCCGCCCATCTTCCACTTAATTTCGGAATTCTCGGAACGTCGCTCAACGCCCGGTCGTCCAGTGTCGTGCCAACGCGGTTTGCGCTCAATATTAGATAAAATAATAATAGGCAATAAGGAAAATATAAAATATGTAAGTTTTTTTTTGTTTTATTATACTAGGGCACGTGCCCAAGTGCCCTTACTGAAACTGAAAACTGAAAAAGTACGAACATTCTGGTTTTTTAATATTGCTTTAGGTCCTAACAAAATTCAGAACAACCGGACCTTTTGCAAGCACGGATGTACATCTTGATTGGCCTAATACGTTTGTTCACTTGAATTGTAAATAACTACTAATTAATCAGTCAGCAAATATATACCTCGAGTTCCTTAGTTAATCATTAAATACTTGTAATTACCAATTGATGTTTAAAATCAAAAGAAATCCAAGAAGCGAACCCTAAGATCCGAACTGCTTGGCGACAACGGAAGTCTGTCCCGTTTCTATAGGGTTTTTTCTTACAAAAGGGCGTACGTTCGAACTTGCCCTACAATAGATGACTTAACGAATGAGTGGCACAGAATTTGCTAAAGATTTGTTTTTCCATTGTTAGAAGGTATTCATTAGCCACTGAATTAACTCTAGACCTGTAATTACAAAGTTTTTATTTTGCGAGCAGACTGGAAATTAAAGTTAAATCGAGTGAATGAATGGATAAACAAGAAAGGAGTATAGGCCAAATTAGTTTTCGTTGAATCGAGAAGCAGAACCTTAAAAATATTAACAGTGTTGTAGAGAGGAGGTTAAGAAAACAACTTCTTTAACATTTTAAGTGTAATGTTTAGTTCAAATATTATGAATTCTCGACAAAATACTTTTTACCAATTCTTCTTATACCGAACAAAACCAGTACATGTTATGTATCCTTTTTCTTTATAAGTCTTTATAATTCCTCACCCGATTGAGTTCCTGTTTAACAATAGCCGATAACTTTGCTGCTTGAAACAGAAAATTTGTAAAAAAGGGCAACCACCTTTTCGCTCGAATTGCGTAAATGATTTAAATGAGTTTTCGACTGATTTTTTCGTTTTGGGGTCCTCTGAATCCGTTTTGTCTATTTTCGCGATGATGTCTGTATCGACGATAACTCAAAAACGGATAAAGAAAAAAAAAAGACTAAATTTTAAACTTAAGCCTTAATCCATTCTTTAATTAGATTATTAGATTTGGGATATAGTCGGAGCATCTGGAAGGTACTTTATAGAGGGTCGTTTTTTCTACTTTAAGGAATATATCTGTTATTTACGATTGGAGAAGAAAATTTGTCAAATAAAACTGGTTTGTGATGCCATTTTCTACAATTTTTGACTTATAGATGATTTTCCTATAATGATCCGCATTCGAGAAAGTTGACAAAAAGTACAAAATTCTAATTTTTAAGAAAATGAATTGAACAATAGCTATTTAACAAACCAGTTGCGAAATGCCTTATTTTATGTATTAAGTAAATATGTGCGGGACGAGCAGAGCGAGGTCCCGCGACGTGAACGAGTTACATAAAACGGCATTTCGTAACGTGTTACATACAATATTTTTTCTAATTTTGACTAAAATTCTGTTTTGGTTAATCATTACTGACATTTAGGGAACCAATATTACTTTCTTGTATTGTTAGTCGCATCCCAGACAGCACAAAAATATTGCATGAATATTCAATGCATATCTCAACTGCATACTCCTATATTCCATGGATATATCATATCCTCCATGGCATATGACAGGAAGATTGCAGGAATATTCAAGGTCACCATGAAACATATGCCCACGATATGTTTTTATCTGCCAAAACATATGTATGGCATATTCTCTGGATTTACTGAGGATGTCTATGTATGTCTAATAATGTCTATATTCATGGTATTTTAAATATTCATGGCATATTCAAATTTTTTTGTAATGCAGTACCATAGTTTAGAAAGTAAAACCCATATTTAAATAGAAAATAAATTTATTTGAAAAATAAATCACGAGTTTAATATTTATATAGCTTATGCTAAATCTTTAGTTTTAAAGGTGCAAAAAGCTGGCTAGTTTGTTTAATTGCATGTTAAATAAAAATTATATTTTTAAAAGTGGACTTATTACCGATATTTATTTACTTATTAGCGGAAGAAGATGATAATAGGTAGCTAAACTAACAGAAATGGTACACATATTTTAAATTATAATACGAATTGTTTTTACAGAAATACTATAAGAATTTAGAGAAGAATGCTACGAGACCATGATAATCCATTTGAGATGTTTGATCCACAATTTTTGAAAATATTTCGTTTATCAAAATAAATGATAAGGAGTGAAATCATTGATCGACTTCAAGTGCATTATAGGCATCCAAGGCGAAAGGATTCAATTCCATTCTATTTCAAAGTTTTAGCGACGATAAACTTCTTTGCTAATAGATCTGATCAGAAAGCAATCGGCAATTCTTTATTTACTTGTATGAATCAAACATCTATAAATTTGGCCATTAATGAAGTAAGTCGTTTAATAACTCTTCACTTAGCATGAAACTGGATTAAATTTCCTACAAATCTGGAAGAAAAAAATGCCGTACAAGAAAGATTTTATAGCAAATGGGGTATGCGAGGAATCATCGGTGCCATCGATGGCACTCATGTTAAAATTATAGCTCCTCCTGGTACAGATTAAGAACACCAACCTCATTTATATATCAACAGAAAATGAAGACACTCTATTAATGTAATGTTAATGATTCAAATTGCTACATTACTGCACTAAATGTTAGATTTCCTGGTTCTGTTCATGATCCGGCTATCTAGCAAATATCAAATGTTAGACAAATTTTAGCAGAACAGTTTGAAGAAGAACAAAGGAACCATTTTTTAATCGGAGACAGTAGTTATGGTGTTGATCCATGGTTGTTAACTCCTTTTGAAAATGCAGATGATCATATTCCAGAGGGCCAATATAATCGGGCTTTGAAAAGTTCTCGGAATATAGTGGAGCGCACAAATGGTATATTGAAAGCAAAATTTAGATGCCTGTCCAAATTTCGTGTGCTGCAATATCATCCTACAACAGCTGCATTCATTGTATATTCTTATGGGATTTGTATCTATAACGTGTGGAGGGTGGGTTACCCCACGATACTTAGGCCTCATTAGTCCCATTGTGCATCCTCCTGAGATGATAAGCACCTCCTAGCTCGTGAGCCAGCCTACAGATGTAGTTGACAACGTCGCCTAGAGGTGGTGCTTCTCTTATATCGGCCAGTGTTAGCCGATACTCGCCGAACACAAATCTTCTAATAAATGAGAGCGTCGAGCAATCGTAAAGGATATGCTCGATGGTCTCATTTTCTTGTTCGCGCCATCTGCAGAGTGCAGATTCTGACAGCCCCATGATATGGAGATGCTTTCGTACTTGGCAATGACCAGTCAGAATGCATGTGACTAGGCGCAGATTCTGTCTAGTTATAGTCAAGTATTTGTTTGCTGCAGTGTTGTCAGGATAACTTAAGAGCTCCCTGGCAACTCTGCAGTTTCTTGTTTCATCCCATTTTTCCTTGAATTTCACAAGGGAACGTTCTTTGATTAGGTCTGTCATTACCGATATTGTCATGGCAATAGAAGGGCCAGGTTCAAAAAGTATTTGGTTGGCTGCTTTCTTGGCTAGTAAATCAACAAGACGGTTACTTTTTGATGTGGCGTGACCTTTAATCCATCTTAACGTGACCACGTTGTTGATGGATACTTCGGCCAAAGCTTCATATTCTTATGGGATATTACATAATATGTTAAAGAAAATATGGATATTGAAAATGAAGAACATTTAGAAGAAGTTGACGATTATAAACAAGGAAATTATTTCGATAATATAGCAGCTCATCAAGGACAAGCAGCAAGAGTAGTTTATATTGGTCAAAATTATCAAAATGTCTAAAATAAAAAAAAAAAAAATATAAAAATGTTTTATTTTAAATTTTTTTTTTATAATTTATTTACTACAACTATTTGTATTTAAATTCAAATTGAAAAATCCTTATTTTTACTCATATATTTAAATGCAGCAACCTCGAATTTTAATAATTCTTTTTGAGAATCAGCCAGTTCTTTTATAGCATACACCAATTTTTCTTGTGAACAATATTTTCTTCGAGTTGCTCTAATAAAGCTTCCGTTAGATTATTTAAAATTCTTGGACGCTTTCGATTAATTTCTCTAACGTTTTTGTAGAGGTCTCTTGATTCCTGATGTCTTAGGTACAACTGGTTGTTGGACATTGTTTTCTAATAGAATTTCTCGTAGAGGTATCTTAATTGTTGGTGTTTCAGGTACAATTGGTGGTTGGGCATTGTCTTCTAACACAATTTCTATATTTTCAATGTTGAAGTCTTACAATATATTTTCATGAAATGAGTGTGCATTTGTTGGAGTGTTTTGAATTATGTCACCATACAATTCTGGCACAAGAGAACTACCTTCAACAACAACTTTTCCCCAAGCATTAATTGCTCGTTCCTCAAGACTAGTCAATGGAGTTTTCACTTCTGGGCCTCCTTCCGTTTTATTTTTATTTACCAAATATTTTCGATATTTGAATCTAGTGGTATGTTTCCAATCAGAGAATCTCTGAAATAAATGAAACGAAATAAAAATGTAAGAACAAAATATATAAAAATTTACTTGAATTAATTTATCTATAGTTAATTGTGAACCCTTTGATTTGGAGTTTAATTTAATGGTCAATTCTTCCCACTTTCGTGTACAGTTTAATTAATGGTTCTAAATTAGTTCTAAATAGTTCTTCATTTTCTAAAAGCTTTATATATTCTTTATACTGCTCCACAGCAGTATTTGCTCCCCGTTGTTTTTTCACTTTGGAAATGGCACTGTAATCAAGATATATATTTAAATTAATAAAAATTCTGTGATATAAAAGTTATTATTAAACAAATGATTTATAGTACATACCCAAAGACATGTTTTTTGAGAAAAAAAAAACAAACCCTTTAGAATAATAATATCTCCACGCCACGACACACGACGACATAAAATAACAGATATAACCTTAAAAAGGGGAAAAATCAAATAAAAAAGAAGAATTTGACCAAAACTTGCTGCGTTTGAGAATCCACATCGGATGCATTCTTTACATCTCGAGCGTTTTTTTATCCACACCGGACACATCTGTCCCATTACATTTACGTATACTGAATCTCGTGATCAAAGATTTACTACGTCTCAGATGCATCCGATGTGGATTCTCAAACGTGGCAACTGTACTAGATTTCTTTAACAGCCTCTATCCTGATTTTAAATACGTTTGACCACAATCGTAATTTCTTAAAAAGTTTAAAACTCCTATTTAAATTTCTATTTAGTGCTTAAATCTTTAATATTTACATGTCTGACCATAATAGCGCTATTAGAATGGAAAAAAGTACCGAAACAACATTATTACTAGATTGTGTTGTAAGTTAAACCAAATTCTATTTTTATAAGTCAACCTTTCTTTGATATAAACTTTCAATAATAATGTATATTATTGATTTTAAAACCAAAAAAGGTTTATTTTTATTTATTTTCTTTTCGCAACTGGTGACATAATGCATTTTTCGAAACCAGTTTGATAATGTTCAACATTGCCGCGTTTACAAAAAATGTTACTTTATATGTCACAATTAGAAAAATGTCTTTAAGGGGAGCATTCACTTTGACAATTGTCTCAATACAAATACCTATAGCCAAGCAAACTTCTAGTAGTAGGAATTCCACTTTTAATGTTTATTTTTGGTGAAAAAAAAATGTATGTCGGAAAGGGTTAAATCTGTTTTACTGTGGTGCTATTTTTCCAAAATCTGATTTAACTTTTATGGAAAAAAGTCTCAAAATATCGATTATTTTGACGATTTTCCATTTTTTAAATAATAACAAGATACTGGGACATCTCCGTAAAATGATACAAATAAACATACATGGTTAAACCGAGCACGAACTAGAGCAATGTAGTTGCAAGAAATACAAATGTAGGAAATGTAATAACAATATTAAAAGTGCTAAAGTGCGATAGCAATTTCATAAAAAAATTACAAATACATAGTTAAATAAGTTGAACGACTTGAAAAAGGTGTACAAATTATTACTGTCAAATATATGCTTACTTTATCTTCTATACAATTGTCAACTATTATCAGGGGGTAAAATGTATTCTATCTATTCATTATAGATACTACACTAGTTCTAGTAACAAACGAGGTTACTTATTCCCACATAAAACCTGCCCACATATTCCAAGTCATTAAATAATCGTTTACCTACTAATATTTGGAGCAAGATGACTATTAAAATTTATGAATAAACCTCTAATTTTCTATACTAATAAAAGAAACAAGAAACGCCCTTAGCTTACATTAATTTTACTGATTTGCAATTGTGAATTAAGAGGACGTCATGCGGTTTAAGAGTGGACAATCCTTTACCACTTCTTGCAGTTTTTTCTACACTAAGAATACTGTATTGTTTAACGGGAACAAGTAGGAAATCAGCATTCGTTACAAGTTGAATACTACACTTTTTCTACAACGTAAGACTAAATCATATTAAAAATTAGATGATTTTGCCAGCCCATAAAACTTTTTCATATTTTTTAATTTAGATATTTTTGGTGTAAGTTCTTGCACGATAGGTTTTATTTTGTTTTACACTTATGATGTTGATATTAAAAATAACATTATTTTGTAATTCCATATAGTCAGTATAAATTTTATAAACAGGAGAAAGACAGGTCTAAGAATATAGAATAAGGTCAATGAGTGAGTGTTAATACCCGGAACCAGCAAGTTAATGAGTGAAATTAGATGGGGTGAGTCAATGCGACTGTTAAAAATGTTACGGTCCTACGATCTTATAGAGATTGAGATTAAAACCTATGAAGTAGAACATTTTATATAATACCTCTTTGAAGATAAAGTTGGTCTTCCCTAAACCATGAGTTTTTTAAAAATAGCTTCTGAACTTCCTCAAGATTATTAATGTGTATAATATATCCCTGATGCATTCTTTATCTTTGATCTTGAGAAGAAATTAAATACTAGTGTAAGTGTATCGTTTTGTTCCATCCATTTTGAATTTCTAAAAATGAATCCTTAAGATTTATACTACCTATATATTAAAATAGTTTACATGATAAACAAATGTTTGTATACTATTAATCCAAATCTGTATCTGTAACGTGTGGAGGGTGGGTTACCCCTACGGCACTTAGGCCTTACTAGGCCTATTGTAATGTTGTTGATAACGTCGCCAATTGGTGTTAGCCGATACTCGCCGAACACAAATCTTCTAATAAATGAGAGCGTCAAGCAATCGTAAAGGATATGCTCGATGGTCTCATTTTCTTGTTCGCACCCCCTGCAGAGTGCATATTCTGCTTCCGTACTTGGCAATGACCAGTCATAATGCCTGTAACTAGGCGCATATTCTGTCTGGCCATAGTCAAGTATTTGCAGTGTTGTCAACTTTGCAGTTTCTTGTTTCAACCCATCTTTCCTTGAATTTCACAAGGAAATGTTTTTTAATTAGGTCTATCACTACCAATTTTGTCAGGCCAATAGAAGGACCAGGTCTAAAAAGTATTTCGCGGCTGCTTTCTTGAACTGTGAATCAGCAAGACGGTTACCTTTCGATGTGGCGTGACCTTTGATCTATCTTAAGGTGGCCACATTATTGATGGATACTTCGGCCAAAGCTTCGTAACATTCTAGTACTACCCCTGAGTAAATTCGTGGTCTGTTCAGGGTGAGTAGTTCTTATCTGCTATCTGTATAAATGAGCATGTTCCTGTGGCAACATCATAGCACCACATAGTCTTACCTTTAGTTTTGACTTTTACGTCAATTTATTTTAAGGTTTCTTAGTCAGTTTTTATTTGAGGTTGGTCAAGTGTCAATGTCAGATGGTACCATTATAATATCACAAATATTATGATCTTCGTCGATAGCTGCGTACACTAGCACCCTACTTATCCGATGGAGGGTAACCATGGAAAAAGAAAACAAAAAGATTGATTGATTACTGATTCGAAAGACAAGACGTACCTTTGACACAACAATTTTTATTTAACGCTTTTCATATTTTAAAATAAAATTATCTTTTAATTACTGAGATTCTGATTTCCTGCTATCTATTATGTGGCGACATCATAGCACCACATAGTCTTACCTTTAGTTTTGACTTTTACGTCAATTTATTTTAAGGTTTCTTATAGCGGATTCGACTGGCTGCATTAATGCGCATTTAGTTCGATTTTTTTAAGTGGTGTCTGTTCGACTGGCATAATCTAATGAATTTAAAGTCAATTATTGCATTCGACTCAAATTGCTCGGTATTAAGGCATAGAGAAATTTTTGTTTGACTGGCAGGCGTTCTTGCTCGAAGTTCGAATTTTTTGGAACTGTACTTTTTTCAGTGCCAGTGTCATTTTGAAGGTTAGGAATTATTTAATATTTTTAAATATATTACTATCTTTGTTTTTATTATTAGTGAGAATGGAAAATCTTTGAAATTAATAGAAATTTAATTTTTGGTTTGGCAACTATTAATAAATATCGTTAAAACTTTGTTAGAAACCTGAAATGTCAAGTGCTAACTGTGCCAGTCGAATAACGATAAAGATGCGCTACACCAATGTCGAATTCTAGCTCGAGCTTGCTGTGTGCACTGCTAGATATAAATTTGAATTATATAAATGCTGCCAAAAATCAATTCAGAACTAAAAGCGCTTTGTCATCGAGCAAGAGCATTTGAGTCGAATCCGCTATGAGTCAGTTTTTATTTGAGGTTGGTCAAGTGTCAATGTCAGATTGTACCATTATAATATCACATATATTATGATCTTGGTCGATAGCTGCGTATACTAGCACCCTACTTATCCGATGGAGGGTAACCATGGAAAAAGAAAACAAAAAGATTGATTGATTACTGATTCGAAAGACAAGACGTACCTTTGACACAACAATTTTTATATAACGCTTTTCATATTTTAAAATAAAATTATCTTTTAATTACTGATATTCTGATTTCCTGCTATCTACAGTTCCTTTCAGTGATATTGTTTCTGGTGATTTCTTTTGCTGCTATGACAATCCCCGTTAGCTCTGTTTGAACTACACTGGCACTCTTGCCCCCAGTCCATTTTATGTTTAAGTTTAAGAATCTGGAGTATATTCCACATCTTGAGCCATGTTTTGTTTTAGAACCGTTGGTGTAGATATGAATCGTATCTGTCACTTCCATCTTTTCTATTTGTTTTGTTATAACTTTATATGGCTTATGGAAGTATACTATCAAATGTATCTTTTAAATTTTTAAAACTAGATAATTTTTTCACACTATTACCGTTGTAATTGTAATTAATATAGTTAAATTTACGAGGTAAAGAAACAAACTTACATTTTATTGATGTTAAGAGGCATGTTTTTATTGTACTTATATCACTCTGCATATTCTCACAGTCATAGAAGCGGTCTACTCTTGAATGTAATTAAAGATCATCAGCACACAGAAGCATGCTGCACTTCAAATTAACACAGATAATTTATAAAAATGATAATTAACAATGGCCTAAGGGCGGGTCCTTGAAGTACCACAGAACTAGCATATATTTCAATAGATTTAAATATGTTGTCATATATCGCATGAAGACCAAGTTTCAGCACGACGTCGTAGGCTCAAGTGTCTAATGCGATATGAACAAACCACTCTAGATCATATTATATTGGAGAGTTATTGCAAGTTCACTTAAGGTCAGTCACTATTAGTGCCGCTCTTATTTTGACATTGAGCATGCGCAAATCACTTACATTCTAGAACTGACTTTAATAAAGATTGTGCCTTCCTCAGTGTTGTTCCTGGTTGTACAATTGTACAATCAGTTATGCGATTGTACTGTTGTACGCACTTTTGAAAAAAGGCAGAAATGTTGTACAATTTGAAGTTGCTAAATATTTATGTAAAATTAGGTATATAAAAGGGTTTCTTCCCTCAAAAAGTCTACGATTCGTTAAATAGCATTAAAATTAATTATAAAAAATAAAAATTTAAATTTGACGCCATTCGCGACTAATCAGTACACCGTTTTAAATCGAAAAAAAAAAAAAAAAAAATTAAGCATCGGAAAGTAGTAGGCCATAGTCTGTAAATAAAAAAGAAGAAGATTAATTAGTGGTTGTACAATCGAATGTAAAAGTGTACAATTTTGACACTGAAAGTTGTACAATTCAAAAATCTCTAGGAACAACACTGCCTGTCCTTAATTGTGGATGTTTAGGGGCAGCAGTTATTGGCGATTTTATAGTTTTCGGGTGAGCTCGCCAACATTCGTATCAGTTCGAAGTTTTTTAATATTAAATATTTAATATCATCGTCTTCTAAACCTTCTAAAATGATAATTTCTAATGCTTCTTCCATATTATGTACTATTATAAATAACAAAAAAGATTAACTGTAATTTAAAAATTTTAAAATGAGGTTAGAAATATGTATAAGGACAAGGACTCTACATGTCAAAATTTCAGGTTTTTGCAATAAGTCTTATTTTAGCATGGAAATTATTTGCTTCTAATTACGTTGTCACTATTAGTGGTTGACGTTATAGAAATTTGCAATATATCTCTATTCACTAAATAAAATTACAAAAATTTTAAAACTAATTTAGAGGTTTAAAAATAATTAACAAAAAAAAATAGTTATGCTTTTTACTAATTAATAAAAAAAAGCGGTATCTTCCGGGATTTGAACCTCACATCTTTCGAACACTCAAACTATCTTTATATCTATAACCTGTGGAGGGTGGGTTATCCTACGGTACTTAGGCCTCACTAGACCCATTGTGCATCCTCCTAAGATGATAGGCACCTCCTAGCTCGTTAGCCAGCCTACATCGCCAAGAGGTACTTCTCTTATATCGGCCGATGTTAGCCAATTCTCGCCTAACACAAATGGTCTAATAAATGAGAGCGTCGGGCAATCGTGGTCTCATTTTCTTGTTAATACTCAAACTAACAAGCTAACATATTATACATTTCGAATTTTGATTTTTTTATTTAATTTAATTACAGTTTTTAAAATTTACGGCTTCTTTGTGAATATTAACGCATATATAGTGGAATTCCATTATTTATCAAATTTTCACAAGAATTGCTCAATTTTAATTATATTTAATCTCGAAAACTAAAAAAATATTCTGACAATTAATTTGACAGAATTGGCAGTTATTTAAAATTAAAAAAAAAAACGATAGTAGACGGGTCATTAAATATGAACTGTGAATGGTGAATTTCATATCCTTATTAGAATGGATATGAAATTATATCCATTTAATAGGCTGATATTACCTATTTATTTATTTTGCAGATTGTGCATAAAGTGGATAATACACATTTGGGTGTAGAAAAAAACATCCTTACCCTAAGAAATTGGAACTTTTATCTGCAGAAAAAAACAAGAAAGTTTTTTAAATAAATTAAATATGAATATCTCTTGGCCTTTTTTGAAAAATCAATTTCTACCCCCCACTGCTAATTTGAAATTAACTCCGCCATATACCATAGTCTATAGACATTTACTACAGACGATAAATCTGCATGATATATCCATCCCTTCCCATCTCCTTAGTAATTATTCTTTCACTTATTTGAGTAAGAAATTTGTGTTAAACTATTGACGTCACAAGCGAAATAGTGGACTTTTCAATTTTTGATAATAGAAATTTTTGTATTTTTTGTAAAATCGTCACAAAACAGTGAAATGAAATAAATATAGGTCGAATGTTGTTATCGTCTAAGCATTTAATAAAAAAATAATATATTTTTCCTATTATAGAAAAAAAAATTAAAGTTTATCAACCATGGGTACTTTCCGAATGAGTTTTTTTTTTATATTCTAACTCGTTATCTCTGATTCTAACACATTAAAATTTATTCTGCAACTGTGCATCAATATTCAAATTTTTTTTGTTAATGAGTTTAATTTAATTTACTAATTATATAGATTTCATTTAAAGGTTGCGTTCTTTCAGTGTACAATTCCTAGACGAAGACTAGTTCATGGTGGCATCAAAAGAAACAAAACCACCTTTCGATGGGGTTGGACTTAGCTACTTGCTAGGAAAAGATTATATGAATTGTATAATGTATCTTTTAATGCCGGGCCAACCCCTTGTAGTTGAAAAAACCAGAGATAAATTGTTACCCCACATGTTCATGGTTGGCTAACGAGTTTCGGTTGCACTTTCGACCAGCCACTACAAGTTTTTCTACACAACGTGCTTTTATGATCGTGAATTCCGGTAGAAAAAGCACCATTTCAATGTCCGAGTATTTTTAAATTTACGAATATTAATTTATTCAAACAATTTTATGAAATACATCTGTGCCTTAATTTAAAATGGACATAATGTTTTTGTAAAGAAGTAATTAAAAATATTACAAAAACAACAAAATAGAATTTTAATGGTTAATTTTTGAAGACGAATATTTAATGAAATGTTTCTGTAAGTTGGGCAAGTTTTCTTTTGATTACGTAAACATTTTCACTGAATCAGAATCTATAGCAACTAACTTAAGCAAACGAGCACATAAAGTAAAAAAAAACATTATTATATAAAAAGAGAATTTATAATACAGCAAATTCTAGATGGTACTAATGAAATTAAATCAAAGAAACAACTTACAGTACTTAAAACATTGTACTGCTTTTAGCACCAAATTTATAGCTCTTAAAACTATAAAAGAAGAAAAACCATCTCTTTTAGATAAAAATAAACAAAAAACTCTTACTTATAGATGATTGTTAACAGACAAAAAAAAACAAACATACAAGGATAACTTTATTGAAATCATTGTATCATCATCATCATTACATCATTACATCATTACAAAAGTAAACTAAAAAAATTGAGGAAATTAGGCTTTTAGACGGATTTTATTCATTAGATTTTCTTTAGCAATATACAACTTGGATGCTAATTTGGCAAAAACAGAAAAAGTAGGAAATTATTAGGAATATTTTTAGTCCCTTCTTTCGTGTAAGTAAACACCAAAAATTGATTTCAGTTTCTTAGTTTATTATAAAAAATACAAAATAATAACTACCGATTAATAATCAACCGAAAATAGTTGCATACTACAATGGATCATAAAAAAAACAGATTTAAAATTATGGGTGGGTGGAACAATCGTCTAGACGCTAAAACAAGTTTAAAATATTGACGAAACTGCATAAATCTAATTTTTCGTTGATAGCGTTTATGAGTTTGATTAATGTATAGCCAATCGGTTAATGAATGCCTTTTATATTAATCAACGACTTTGGTAGAGTCAAATATATATAAATGCAAAAAATTAAATAATTAAATCAAGACATCCTGTCATAAATATCGGTCACTCTCAATCTTGTAATCATTGATCGCTGTTTAATACACGAGTTAGCTAACATTTTTTCGTATTCTTATAAAAATCATTCATTAACAGAGATCATTATTGATCGAAATTAATCAACCTTATAAACTTGTTTGCTGATAAAAGTTCCCAGAAGAATGCATATCGAGAATAATTATGTTTCTAACTACAAGAGTAAATTGTTAATTAGTAATATTAAATAGCAGTGGTAAATAGCGATGGTACATACGAGATAAGTATGTTTTAGAAGTAATTAGAATAATTAGTTTTAAAGTGTTAATCGAATGTGTCTAAAAATAATATTGTTTCCTTCAATTCCGGAAGTCTTGTTCCGTAGTGACTCTTTGGATGTTATATTCCGTAATGAGAACATTTCAATTTCCGCTTAAACGTTGAAAAAAGAATATCATCACATGGGGTCATGTCTGGAAAAGAGTTTTGTCAGACTGGTATTGCTAACTCGTGAATTTTGTATCACGATAATGTCTCCTGTCAGATCATTGTCAATCATAGAATTTTTGGCAAAGAAAAACATTCCAGGACTCCCACATCCTCCCTGCAGTCCAGACATGCCTTCATGTGATCATTTTCTGTTTCTAACGCTTAAGCAGAAATTGAAATGTTCACATTACGAAACAATTAACAACATCCAAAGAGTCATAACGCAGGTTCTAAACAGTCTAAAGAAACAAGACTTCCAGAATTGTTACCAAGAATGAAAAACTCGCTAGAGACGGCTAGTGCTTTCCCAATGAGCATAATTTGAAGGGGACAATATTATTTTGTAGGGATATTCTATAAAACACTAAAACTAATTATTCTCATTGTTTCTGAAACATACCTCACTTATCAATATTAAATAGTAATGTTAACAGCAGTATTAAATAGCAATGTTAAATATCAATATTAAATAGCCAACCAATGGTTGGTTAGTCCGGAGGGGACCATGGGGGCCATGTTCCATCCGATATTAAAGAATTCTTACATTCAATAAGTCTTTTATTAAAAAAAATATCGTAAAAAGGAAATGGTTAATGACAAAGGCCCCCACCCGAAAATTCGGCCTGTGGTAACAATGTAGCCAACTTAAAAATATCTAATATGTAATTAGCAATGTTAAATATAAAATATGATAGTAGAAAATTAAGTTACTATGTAATAATAATAATTCTTTATTTTCCATAAGACAATAATTACAATTGTACAAGATTCGTCAATATATATAATTAAAAAAAAAACTAAAGTGGATTGTCCATATGGCACTCAGACGAATTATGTCTTCGCGCAATATGGCCATCATATCCAATCTTGTTGTAAAAAATACTATTGTGCAACAAGAGTAAATATGGACAATCTAATCGAGTTATACAGTATATTTTTTCTACGAATTACTAACGAAAATCTACAAATTAAAAAAATTATTGTAGGTGACAAAATAACTAATTTTAATCTATTTTATGAATTTTACTAATTTATAAAATAAAATAAACATGAAAAAGAAAAATAGTCTCTAGTCCAAATTTTAACCCGGGATTTTAGTTTTAATTCTCGTAATTAAATTAGTTTCATATAGTTTGATAAAAATTTATTTTTTTAAATGGGCCCCAAATAAAAATAAAAATGCTATTATTTATTGATTCTAAACAAAAATAACTCATTTTAATGTATATTTAATTTCAATAACTAAATAATACACTAACAATTAGTTTGACAGACTTGACACTTATTTAAAAATAATAGTAGTTAGGTGTCCAAAACATGAACTGTGATTGGTGGATTTAATTTTTTGCAGTGTTCTCAGTATACCTAGAATGGATATGAAATATATTCGTTCAGTTAAACGCAGTAGCGTATTTTTTCGTTTTGTAATCTGTGCGTAGATAAGCTAATATCCATGTGGGTGTAGAAAAACTACTTTTCACTGGTTGGGCGCATGGCAAAATAACGGTCAATTATTATACTTTTATCTAGAAGGCCATGCATATTATGATGATATACAATGTCAACATGATTGTCAACAAAAGCTATTCGCAAAATCTGCAGACTGGCTGTTGGTTGTTAGTCAAGGTATTTAATTTAATTTTCTGGACTGAATTATATTGCAAATTACAAAATTTGCAATATTGGATGTTAAAACACATCATAGTACTATGGTCATTGTAGAAAGCGGTAGTGAATTAGAGGAGAATAATTTTGTTCTCGATCGTCCAGCAACATCTTATAAAAAAATCAAATAATATAGATTACTACGTGGCCAATGATCAAATAAAATTGTTTGCAAATATTACCTAAAGGTATATTATTTAAAACATAGACATTTATTCATTAGAGTTTGTCTGTTGGATTATTCAATTGAAAAGAGAAGAAATAGAAAAAGAAATTCAAAGTACCTAAGTTTAAAATTTGTAGCTAAAAATTTTGTATTTTTTAGGTGTTTTATTTATTTTAATATTAAATAATGTAAAAAGTTCAACAAAACGCACTGGTTGATTATTCACAGTTGACATAAAATTTCTGAAAAGATACACAGGTTGCCATGGCAATTTTAATAAATAATTGTATTTCATTGGTTGAACATTGATCGATACCTATGACTGTACAATGATAGACTAAATTGCCAAAAGTGTCAATTTAACAGATATTGTAAAATTATAACTTTTATGATAAATGAAAATATTGATAATTAAAATTAAATCATAACCATTGTTCTCTTTAACAAATCTATTAGCTAGCCACTAATTTGAACTGTCAAACTTCCCGGCCTGTTTCTCACCATCTCACCTCACAATGTCTGACTCTTCCATCTTAAGAAACCACCCATTTATTAGGTATCGTTTACCATTTACCACGAGCGAGATAATAATGATCAAAAAGATCTCATCTCCGAAGTGGTCCGAACCATTATCTACTCCAATAAAAATTCGCAATACACAAGACAAGACCGACTGCCAAGGTCGCCGTCATACATTATGGATTATGCTGAAGAGCGGGATGATCGGCGCAGGACCGGAATCAAGAAATGTTCAAGTAATATCTACTCAATAGGTAAATTTACAGTATGGTTCAAATGAAAGGAATAAATTCATTATAATGGAAGTAGTTGGTTTTTCGAAAAAATGCTCGGACAGGTCAATTTTGTTTACTTAAAGCGCAATTTTTTAAATAGAATTCAATTTTCCCCCACTTCCCATTTTTGGGCAGTGACCTCATTGACAATTTTTTTAAATAGTTACCCCAACTTTTTTTTCTTGATTTTGTTAGATCTTGCAATTTCCTACTCGGAAACATAATATTTGAAATATCTTACATAACAATTTTTTTTGAATAAAAGTCATTTAAAGATTAGACACATAAATTTTATTTTATTTTGAGAACACAATAATTAAATAGAAGATAATTATTTGTAATTAAGTGCTTAATCTAATAAAATAATAATAATAATAATAATAATAATAATAATAATAATAATAATAATAATAATAATAATAATAATAATAATAATAATTAATAATAATAATAATAATAATAATAATAATAATAATAATAATAATAATAATAATAATAATAATAATAATAATATTAAAAAAGAATTTGTGAAATTGTCATTAAATTCTTTTTATTATTATTTTTTTTTTTTTAGATGAAGCATTTAATTACAAATAATCTTTTATTCATTTATTGTGTTTCAAAATAAAATAAAATGTATGTATCTGATCATTAAATGACTTTTATTCAAAAAAAAATTGTTGTCAGATTTTACAAATATGTTTCCGAGTAGAAAATTGCAAGATCTATCAAAATCAAGAAAAAAAAATGGGGTTACTATTTAAAAAAATTGTCAATGACGTCACTGCCCAAAAATGGGAAGTGGGGGAAAATTGGATTCTATTTAAAAAATTGCGCTTTAAGTAAACAAAATTGACCTGTCCGAGCATTTTTTCGAAAAACCAACTACTTCCATTATAATGAATTTATTCCTTTCATTTGAACCATACTGTATACTAATGTGTATAAACCGTTCATCACTAGGTTAGATATTTTATATTACACACAGACATCTTATAACTAAAGGCGTTTTTAATAAAGGTAAAGGTATGTCCAAAATCTAACCATTGTATGGAATAACAAATATTTTTGTTAGTTCTAGAAATTCAAAGGCAAATAACACATGCATAATTGAATCGAATTTCTATACGATACCTATGCACCTTAATATAATATATAGAGTCAATCAAGTAATATAGATCCAAAAGAGAGTAAGGACTTGACTCCAAAAACCGAAAAAAGGAGTAGGGCGGGAGTTGTCTGCCAGAAGCCAAAAGTTGACATATCAACCTGTGCTCTTTGGCCACGAAATTAATTTTCTCTCCGGTAACAAGGCTATAAAGATCTTTTCGGACACCCAGGCAACCCTCAAGTCCCTGAATTCCAATCGAGTTGACTCATAGCTGGTTTGGAACTCTATAAATACCCTTGAGTGTCTCGGTGTGTATGTGAAAAGAATAAGGATGGCCATGGATAAACCATTTGCCTCAGATAGTCAATAATTTTATTATAACCTCTTTATTTTTATTTTTAATTTTCACTCTTTTAGAAAGTTTATGAGGACATATATTTATAAAGTTGCGGCTTAATAAAATTAAGTAAAAAGTAGAAGAGCCTACTGAAAATTTCGGCCATCATATGATAACGAAATAATATATGCTCCAAAGGCATATAACAATATTTTACTTTATTGTTTTGATTTGTGATTTGTTTTGCCAAAATATATTTATCAATTTTAACCATTAAAAAAAATTCATGTTGTTGGAGACACGATATGTAGGATACTATTATGTAATGGTTATGGATTACTAATAAAATTAGCTTTTAATATGAGGTTTTTGGATTATGTAAAAATGTTTGTTCCTGCAAAAGAAGATAAATATTAAGATCTCACATATTCATTTATATCCATATTGTTCAATTAACAATGAAATAGACGTATCACACGTAGTAAAAGTAAAAACATTGGTAATTCCTTATTAAAATTTCATATTTTGGGCTCACGATAATTGTGGAGAAAGAGTGGGTGGCGATCAGAGATAACACTAACAGATTACTACAAACAAATATCGTGCTGTCATGAATAAGACATATTCTAAGGCATACAGGAGGGTATAATATTCACTGTTGTCATGTCTATTTCATTATTCTCGTTTTGTTTACAAAACTATGTACATATCTTAAAAAGGCTAAAATAATTAAACTACTTTATTGCAACTGATCCCAAAAGTTTTGAATCATTACTTATATCAAATTTAACTAAATTAGTTGTAGTCATTTTCAATTAATTCCAAAACCTAGTTACGGCCAATTTCATAATCAATTTAAAGGACACTTTAATTTTAAAGTATCTTTTAACCATATAGTTTAAATACCTTAAAGTCTCCTTTCATTAAAGGCCACTTTAGCTATCGATTATGAAATTGGCCGTAAATGTTAAATTTTCAATCATTAGTTATATCAAATTTAACTAAATTAGATGTAATTATTTTTAATAAATTCCAAAACTAAGTTAATGTTAAGCTGGATATCAAGTATTTTGTACTAGATATGGCAACATGGCTTGGCATTTTGCTTATTATGGACGTATAACGTATAAGATATTTATATTTTAAAGAACATAATATATGGCCCGATAATAATATAACAAGGATACGAACCTTTAAAATTAATTCTGTTGATGTTTTTATATAAAATAATAAATTCGGAAATTAATGATCCAAATATATTAAGTATCATAAGCTTTAATGTGCCTCGATACGGTGCTCGACATTTTCAAACTTTCAGAGTTCCCTTCTATTCTTTGTCATCCACCGCCCGATCTCCTCTGCCAACTATGCTTAGACTTGCAAATGAAGTAAGTTCCTTATCAGAATTAGATTTTTCCTTGACCCTACGACAATTTAAGAAAATTGTTAATGACTATTTTAATTAATTTATCGATATACCTATAATTGTAATTTTTTTTGACTTATATTAGTGTTTAATTAACAATACATATGTATTGGATATGATTGTATATTTGTATTAAGTATTCCATGTAATTAGGCTTGAAGCCTGTTTGGGATAAATAAATAAATAAATAAATAAATAACCGCTTACACATATATTCATTGATTTTAGTCAAATCCTTCAGTGCATCCCTTCCCATACTTCACACCACTTGTCTCTTCGCTCCTGATCTACAACTGGACCGAATAGACACATGTATCGATGTCGGCTACAGAATATTATATTTTATCAATGATTAGTTATATCTCCTGTTATCTCTGGTGTCGCCATAAAAACAAAAATTACTTGGTAAACAATCACTGTCCAAAGTTATTCGCCATAAATCTTATTTAAATGGGACAATATGTATATATAACAGCGCTACATGCCTGAATGGGGTTGACAACATTAATTTTCATTCGACTAAAGTCCTAAATATAGAGTGTAATTAATTATATGAATAAATTACAGATAAACGTCGATACGATTAAACATGAATAACATAATTCCAAATTGTGTCGAAAATAAATAAAATTAATTATTTGTTAGAGAGGCAATGGCATTTTAAACAATATTGTTTCTACGATCACTCCACAAGCCGCCATTTTATTTGATTATAAATATTTTAGTAGTGTATGCGTTTATGTTTTGTGATAATTAGAACAGTGAATGGTCAACTGGAGAATCCTGCCTATGCATTAGGATTAATTTTTTATTTACGTAAATTATATAAAAATCTCCTCATGGGCGGGATTCGAACCTAGGACCGTTGGATCCGAAAGTCCAGACTTTAACCACTAAGCCAGCCAGCTATCTATAGATAAATAAACAGATAGATAAACAGATAGATAAAATATACCCTAAACATGTTGAAATTTCCCCATTTTAAGGTAACCAGCAAAAATAGAAGGTAGAATTAAACATGATTCAACTTGACAATGTTGTTTTGTAAATTAAAAATCCTAAACTTTTCTGAATGCATCTTGTTGCATTGTCAGCTGAATAGTAGTTCATTTCAAGTTTTTTAGAACATTATTTTTTGCACAAAATAATTAAAAGTTGTGACTTCTTACGAAAGGTTAACAGATGAAAACATACGAATCAATTTAATGTTAATAATAAAAATAAATACTTATTTTTAACGCTATATAAATATTTGCACCAAGAACACCATTATACAAATGATTATAGCAAGTGGGAAAAGTTCTCTTAGTAAATTTTTGTTTCTATAAAATGATTGTAGAAGGTGATGTAGACTATTCATAATTTATTGATAACCCATTATTAAAGGTTTTAGTTTTGTAAAAAAATTTACTCGATATAGTCGTGGGTAAAGTATCTAGTTTGTAATTTGGGTGATGGTAATTGATACGAAAAACGTGAAAAGTGGTTGTAGAAAAACAATTTAACTAACCTTTGGAACCTCAGTATTGCCATTGTGCCCAAGTGAATAATGTATTTCTCCACGTTTTCGAAGACCCAAAACCCTAAGTCCAAAAACGAAAAAATCTCGTCCAGATGTCTGTGCGTGCGTATATGTACGTGCTTCGATACGATAACTCTCAAACTAAAGTTCCAATAGACCTGCTGTTTGCTCTTTACTTAATAATTTCATCCAGCTGTAAACCCTATCGATTTTCAAAATTTTATTTCTACAAGTATAATTAAAACAAAATATCAACGAAATATAATTTATTTTGTGGAATTTATTGTTATATCTTATCAAATCAAATGTGAAAATTGGGTCCAGCGCAAATTCACCAAAGTGAACTTAGCGTGAACTGAACGCCAACTAAACTTACTGAACGTAGTTTATGAATCCGCTTTATGTTCTCCGTTCGACCGCGAACATCGTGCCGAAAAACAGTATCTTGGTCATTTGACCACGACATTCTAGAATGACTGTTTTGGACCAACATCAACACCTACTACAAAATAAATAATATAATGAAAACGAAATATAAATATTTTGTGGATTTTGATATTGTCAAATCCATTTGATTTGTTTAAATATGCGGACCAACTAGATTCGCAGCGGCGAACGAAGCGCCAAAAACTTTATAACTTGTGCCCAGCATGAACTCACCAACTCAAGCGTAGCGTAAACTCCAATTTAAGGCCTGATCAAACTTTGAAGTAATGCTAATTATTTTAAGTTTGTGTCATTCACACAGGTCACATTCACAAGCTCTGTCAACGTTTATCACACTCAAATTTTAATGAACGTTCTTTCAACAGGCTATAAATGCTTGAACACGGGCAATACCTACTTGTTTTTTAATTTTCGTTTAAAATTTTTTTTGTAACTATTTTCCCGCCATTTTTTTGCAACTTTCGCACAAATACAAAAAAAATGGCTAATAATTAAGCCCGGTCCTGGTTCGGGACTGCAGGGTGCGACAGGGGCAGCGGGTAGCAGGGAGTGGCGTGCCGAGGGGGTAGACTATACTCAGACAAGACCAGGTATGACCAGGTAGAGTGGCGCGATCACTCGATCAACACTTGCCAACTTGATCCGCTGGAGAGCACACAACTCAGTGGTTTAGTGACTTTTTGGGTGACGTATAAGTGACTATGATCGTTGATTTGAAGTGTGATCGTGAATTTTTTTATTTGGACGTGATTCTGTGCAACTGACTGTTGATTATGACCTATGTGATTTGTTTCTTTGGATTTGTTACTTTGACTGAAAATTATTGGTGAGTTGAAATATTATTTGAGGTTAGAGACGGTTAAGATGACATTCTTGAGATGCCGGTTGAAGACATTCATACATAATCAATTAAATGTTTTCTTAGTTAAAAAAATATTTGTACATTCCAAAAGTGAATTTTTAACAGTATTAAGAATTAGAGATATCTAAACTATTTGGGCTTAAAGTCCTGAAATTAAACCAAAAAATGTAATTTAATTTTTTAATTTATATTTGACGAAATTTTTATTTGTACAAAATAATAAATGATAATATTTACAAAGTAATTCAAATTGAATAATAAATGATCAATATGTTAAAATAAAAAAATTAATATTTAAATGTTCAAGATGTTCAATATTTATTTATCTGCCCTGACATTGCTCCTGTCAATAAAGGAATTTCAGAAATGTCTTAAATTGTTCAAAATATATATTATCAGTTCTTTTCGTCCTATTATGTAAGCATATTGTATAGCGATCACAAAGTATCAATAAATTAATAGAAAATATAATCAATATTATAATAACTGTCATAAAAATAATCAAAATAAATCTGGTTCGGGAGATCATAATTTTTCTGAGAACCAAAATTATGATTTTTCGAATGTATTATTAAAATTTCAACGAAAAGTTGACAGTTTCCTACTGTCAACACTTTTCGCTCCTTGTTGAAAAATATATTGAAATCAAATAGTTATATTGTGATGTCATGTTCAATTTCCATGACAACTGGTACAGCGATGTAATATAAAAATTAATTTGACGTTTTGAAGTAAAAGTTAATAAATTTAAACTAAAATTTGAATTTATAAAGCATTATTTTAATTTAAATTGTAGAAAAAATCATGTGTGAAAGTGTCATTTATTTTCTTTATCAAAAAATTATTTAATGTAATTTTTTTACAAAATGTCTGACAACTACGCACACTTTCTCACTAAATTCATAATTTTTTAACTTTTATTTACGGAACATTTCACATTTATAATTGTAGCTTGTTTGGGGTTCTATGAGTGTAGTAGACTACATCCATAAGTCTAGCTTTATCATTTTTAGTATTTTTTTTTGTGGGAGATATTTTCAATTGTTTTTAAGAATTTTGTAGTAATATAGTATCATGTGTGTAAATATAGCTATTTTAAACACCTTTCATTTAATTTTAGACACATTTTATTAGTGAAAGTGTAAGTATACCTAATAATTAAAATTCGTGATTAAATGTTTTTATTATAATAAATAATACAGCAGGCAAATACTTGTGAATATTCAATTTATTTAATACAACCCTGATCCAATTGCGTAGCTATTTATTTTGAAAATGTTCATTCCAGATTACCCACATTTTCGCGCCAAATCGTTTCAAAATAAATTAAAATTAAATAGTATTTTTCTGCACCCCATGAATATTAGCTATTCTACGCACATATTACAAAACGAAAAAGTATGCCATTGCGTTCAACTGAAAGAATTTATCTCATATCAATTCCCTAGTAAGAACACTGCAAAATAAATGAAATCCACCAATCAGGGTTCATATATTGGTTACCCGGTATTATTTTTTCTTTTATTTTAAAAAGTGAATTCTGTCAAAGTAATTGTCAGTATATTTTTTAGTTATTGAGATTAAATATACATCAAAATGAGTTATTCTTGTGTGAAGTCGATAAATAATAGAATTTCCATTTTCATTTCGTCTATATTTACAAACAAACCATAAATTTCAATATATCTATATAAAATCAAATTAATTACGAGTATTAAAACTAAAATGTTATGTGTGGCGATGGAGCAGAGACTAGAGTACGTGGCTGTCATGCAGAGGTCCCGGGTTCAATTCTAGGATTGGAGACTAATTAAATTAAATCTTTTTTTAAGTTAATTTTATAACATAAATTAGTAAAATCCATCAATAAATTTTTCCAATTTCAACATATAAAATGACATTTTTGGTAATTGCAACAAGTGTCAAAAAAATCTACTTTACACAACCAGTTGCATAATGTTGAACATTAGGAAAATGGTTTCGAAAAATTCATTACGTCACCAGTTGAGAAAAAAAAATGAAAAAACCTTTTTTGGTTTTAAAATCAATAATATGCATTATTATTGAAATCTTATTTCAAAGATGGGCAGGTTAACTCATTAAAATAGAATTGGGTCAAACTTATAATCTAGTAATAATGTTGTTTTGGTCCTTATTTTCCAGTGCGGATCTGTACAAAATAATTAAAACACAATACACGACAAAATAACCCACGTTTTTTAAAACTAAATAACTTTAACAAACATTATAAACAAACTGCAAGTCGTTTAGAATAAATACTAATTATTAATGATGTATTTTAATTATTAATCGTGGTTCTAAAATGATGCATATGCAACTAACAATAGAATAAAGTAATATTGGTGGCCTAAATGTCAGTAACTTTTAACTAAAACACAATTCTAGTCAAATTTGGGTCAAAATTAGAAAAACTATTGTATGTAACACTTTACGAAATGACATTTCATGTAATTCATTCATGTTGCAAGACCTCGCTCTGCTCGTCCCGCAAATATTTACTCGTTACATTTCGCAACTGGTTTTATAAATAGCTATTTAAATTAGTTATTTTTTATTATTGATCTAAAATGATTTTTAAATTTTTAGATTTTCATTAGTGGGTCGTTGAAAAAATATACTGTACAACTAGTAGTGCTCAAACTTCGTCTTCGTGTGATATGGACATCATATATCCACTCTTGTTGCACAAACTGCTATTATAATTTTATCGATCCTGATCAACGGTGTATTGAATGTAATAGGTTCAAATGATAAAGAAAAGCTCTTTCTTGTTCTTTTTGATTTTACTATGAACACTGTTATTTGATAATTTTGAGAAATAATGTCAACATTTTGGAAATAAAGTCAAAATTGTGAAAAATTCAGTCAAAATTATGAAATAAAATTCAAACCCAAAAAAAGAACAGAAAACGTAGAATCTGCTAATACCTGACACTCTAAAAATCAAAGATGAAAAATAACCAATTCACTTTTTAATCAAAACCTCGATCAAAAAGAAAACTGCTATAATTTATTTTAATGTGCTAAATGCTCATTCATATAAACTAAATGAATTATAAAAATAAGCTAATAATTAAAGAATATTTATTACTGGTATTAAGTTATTAAGACATTTTAATCTACCAAGAATTACGTGGCAATATAAAAATTAACGAAAGAACATTCCTATTGAAACGTTAACATATACAATTTTTCCTCTATGGGCTCGCGAATCTAGTCCAGCGGTTTTTATTTCTCTTCGACCGTGACAGAGAGATCCTTACTATTAGTCAGATCCTACCATTACATTACGTTATTTTCGCCTTTTTTATAAATTTTTCCACCTTTACTCCAAAATTTTGACTTTATTTTCTCAAAATTGTGACTTTATTTTTTTTAAACATATTAAATTTTTGACATATTTTTTTTATACGTAGAACCAGTACGCCGTCCTAGTATGAAATAAAATATTGCTTGCCTAGAAAATACAGATTGACTAAGAATAATAATAATTACTTTCCAAATGACATTACAAAATGTACGTATCAGAATCGTTAGAACAGAAAAGTAACAAAACTAAAATAATGTTCCATTAGAACTAGTAAAATACAAAGCAAACAATATACAAATATAAATTTAAGTTGAATAGAAATGATAATAGATACTTGGAGCCTCTTCGATTAGTAATTTTCTATATGTAGATGACGTTGTACTCATTCAAAGAAACAAAATGCAAAAACTAATGAACATAATATGGACAAGAGAAATAGAAAACATGAGGATTGAAATAAATATAGAAAAAAATCAAAGTGATGATTGTAAACGAAAAACAGAGAGACATAAGTACATAAAATGTAAATAGATAACACTAGAATGAATACCTAGGAAGTATATTAACAGACGAAAGAAGAATATATGCGGAACTTACAAACAAAATAAATCAAACAGAATATACTGCTCCCCAAATAAAACATATTAGGACATAAATATGATATTGATACAGACACAATATAACTATATTACCAACAATTTAACGTATACTAGTGATAAGTGGCTACTTACAGAAAAAACAAGAGAAAAAATAAATGCAATGGAAATATTTGAGGAAAATAGTAGAGAAAACTGAATGGGAAAGAGTAAGGAATGAAGATATAAAAAAATGAGTAAGTAGGAGCCAATAATGACAAAGGAAACAATTAAACTGCTATGGTCACCCCTAGTAAGAATAAAACCAGCTAGAATAGCGAGAAAGGTAATGGAAATAAATCAAGAAAAAGGCAAAGAGGAAGGCCTAGGAGGAAATTGATTGACCAGATTGAAAAAATCGGAATTGAAATGGATCCAGGAAGACAACAGCAGAAGGATATGAGAAAGAAAGTTGATAAATACTCCTTCCAATTGAGTAGAAACATTAGTTAAATAATATTTTTAACTATTCTTAAAAATAAAAAATATTGTTTGGATGTCATAGCGATTATCGATTGATGATGAATCGTATGGTTAAATGAATAAAGAAATCATTTCATATCTAAAAGCATTTGTTGTAAATTTATTTAATCTGTTCTAGAAGATATACAAACAAAACTTATATATAACTAAAGATGGAAAGGTTAAAATTTTACATTTTTTTAAATGATCTTGACAAGAGTTCGTGAATTGATATGCAAACTAATTAATTTTAGATTTGAGTGCTACACAATGGTCAGTCAAAGTTAGACATCCATTCATTTGGAGGCCCAGAAAAGTAGTTGTGTTTTTGTTAAATTGCTATTAGTTAGACTCGCTTGTGAAACATTATAGAAACTGTTTTTTCAGGATTAATATACAGAAATTTAACATTAACTTTATTAAAGGTACCATTAGACTTTTAATTCAACTTATCTTCGCGTACATTATCTGAAACCAATGGCGGCTCGTTGTTAAAGACATTGGGTGTTCTGCAAGATTCTGCCTCTCTCCAAAAAAACAAATATTATTTTACAGCTATTATTATTCACCTATTTTTAATACATTATTTCTATTCTTCGCTCGTTTTTATCAGCAAATTTATACTCATACACGTATTTAAAATTTTCGTTTACTAAGTTATAAACTACATCCATGTCTTTCATGTACAATGTTAACGCATGCTGGCGAATTAACAAAAACTAATAATCTACAAAACCGCACCGCAATCGAATCATGGATCTGGCAAAAATGCAGCCCCAACATTACGTATTTGTATCTGTAACGTGTGGAGGGTGGGTTACCCCCACGGTACTTAGGCCTCACTATGCTCATTGTGCATCCTCCTAGGATGATAGGTACCTTCTAGCTCGTGAGCCAGCCTACAGATTTAATGTAGTTGATAACGTCGCCAAGAGGTGCTTCTCTTATATCGGCCGGTGTTAGCCGATACTCGCCGAACACAAATCTTATAATAAATGAGAGCGTGGAGCAATCGTAAAAGATATGCTCGATGGTTTCATCTTCTTGTTCGCACCCTCTGAGAGTGCGGATTTTGACAGACCCATGATATGGAGATACTTCCGTACTTGGCAATGACCAGACAGAATGTTTGTGACTAGGCGCAGATTCTGTCTAGTCATAATGAAGTACTTGTTTGCTGCAGTGTTGTCAGGATAACTTAAGAGCACCCTGGCACCTCTGCAGTTTCTTGTTTAGTCCCATCTTTCCTTGAATTTCACAAGGGAATGCTCTTTAATTAGGTCTGTCACTACCGATTTTGTCAGGCCAATAGAAGGGCCAGGCTCAAAAAGTATTTGGTTGGCTGCTTTCTTGGCTAGTTAATCAGCAAGACGGCTACCTTTCGATGAGGCGTGACCTCCAGCGTAAGGTGACCACATTGTTGATGGATACTTCGGCCAAAGCTTCGTGATATTCTAATACTAACCCTGAGTAAATTCGTGGTCAGTTTACGGTGATTAGTGCTGGTCTGCTATATGTTTAGATGAACATGTTCCTTCTAGTAATATTGTTTCCGGTGATTTCTTTTGCTGCTATGAGAATCGCCGTTAGCTCTGTTTGAACTACACTGGCACTATTGCTCACAGCCCATTTTATGTTTAGGTTTAAGAATCTGGAATATATTCCACATCCTGTGCATTTTATTGGTGTAGATATAAATCGTGCCTGCCACTTCCGGCTCTTCTATTTGTTCTATTATAACGTTATATGGCTTATACGTGTCTCGGCGTTACTTTTTAGAGAGCTGAGGGAGGTGAGACAATGAGCGCGGGAGGCCCAAGCGGTACAGAAACCGTCCCTAAGCGTACCAGTTTAGAGATGAATATGACATGGCGAGCTTTCGTTTAATTTTCCACTGGTACGCTTTTGACTTATTCTCAACTTTGATTTGACAGAAGGATACTTTCGCGCGCTATGGGTACTCTTTAATAATTACAATTAATGAGATTATCCATACGTATATTTTAGAACGTCTAAAATAATTTCTGAAAATGTGTATGAGATACTTGCATTTTTTTGGCATTTCAGCAGCTCTACAGCACTCATGTACCAGCAGCTACTGTCTGCAACTAATAATGATGTGTCACTTAAATTATTAATGTATAGGACAAATAATATTGGCCCCAAGATTGAATCTTGCGGAACTTCAACGTCCATGGTTTTAAACAATGAAGTCACCCCATGAAAATAAAAAAAAGAGACTCCTCGCTTTCTTTATTTTGCCATCTTAATAAGTAGAATAGTATGATTATTACACTTTAGAATGCCACCCCAGCTGAAGGAAGAAAAAATTCTGAATACCTATGGAATATTTTCAAATTACTTGCCATCATTTGTATTAAATGAATATACCTACGTTTTTTGTTTTTATACTTTTTGTAATTGTTACAAAATCTCTATTATCTATAAAAGTATGTATTCTGTATGGACTATTGTGAAAGTATACTAATAATACTTTTACATTATTAATAACAATGAAGTTATCATATTATATTAATCCATTATAATGAATGTTGTGAAAATGTATACAATACTATTGTAAAATAACATCCAAACCTCCACACTGTACATGCATTGTGCTAATCCCACACCCATACCCAGTACTCAACATCTTTTTTTAGGGAGATGAAACTGCGAGTCATCTCATGATTCGACATTTTTCCTGCGTAACTACTCAATCCAATTTAGGGTAAAAATACTATCGTTTTTGTCCTATATTCAATGGATTCAAAACACCAGGATGACATATTTACTTCACAGAGTGATGAATTGAAAACGCGAGTGTAGGATTTTTTTACAGTTCTAATTTTGATGAAAGCGAATTTGGATCATTTTTCTTGTTTTGACAGTTTGACGGTTCCGTAATAGTGTTCAACGGAGTTTATAAATAACGAATTTTTTATATTATTTCAAAGTTATGCAAGCGAAAAAAATATTTTTCAAATTATCAATCCAGATTCTTTTCTCATAACACGTTGAAAATACTACGGAAAAATCAAAATCGTATAGGTAGTATGAATACGATAAAACTTTATTTTGGCAAGGAAAAAATTATGATTAACATTTTTATTAGGCGACCTGAAAAATTCCACAGATAGGAAGTTCCAATATTCATACCGCCTGAAACATTCTAGATGTTCGAAGTTCAACCCAGTTTGTGGCGAATGGCCCGTTGTTTCTATTTTTTGGGCATTCAGATACTCATTTATTCGAGCGTTATATTGATGAAAGATGATCCTTTCTCTTGGAAGTTTTTCGCGAGTCTTCTGGAGAACCTGAGGCAAACAAGCTGTAGTGTACCATTTTGAATTAACAGTACATCTATCCTTCAGTGCTACAGGGGAAACATGTCCAGTAATTTCAAAAATAAGTGGCGACTATCTTTTTGTTTCGGCTTTTTTCACAAAGAAACTTTGTTGGAGCCGACTCATTCTCAAAGACCCAACTGATGATTGTTGTTTTCTTTCGGAATAATAGCAGTATACCAATATTCTATCACACTATCTTCCTTTTTAGTTAAAGTCAAGTTGTAGGGAATCCGCCAAGAACCAAGCTTAGGGACCTTCAACTGTTTGTGTAAAATAGTGTGAGTTGCTTTCACACTTATCTTTAAAGTTGCTTCTTTAATCATGTTCCGAATATGACTGCCGTTTTCGGCTTAGAGGCTCGAAAACTGTCATTTAAGGAAAGTCAACCTTGTTTAAATTCATTATACCACCGCTTTACGGTAGCTAAGGGAAAACGACTTGTCACCAAGCACTCGATTGATTTCCTTCATCTTTTACAGTTTACCATGCTTGAAATGGGTTACTTTAAACTTTTGTAACAATCAGGTATATTATTTGAGAACTGATACTAACTATAAACTTGTAGACAACTAAATTCAAATGGCAAACAAAATTTGTTGCAAAAATATTATCGCCTACTACATAGGTGGAAAGATAACAGTCTGCGTATCTACCCGAACTTTATAATTCCAATATAACCACTCTTTATTATCCTAGTGTAACATAAATTTCAGGTAAATCTGATGTAATAAATGCAAATACCATACGGCCGGCTGCTTGTCTATGACCTTTAGAATTTCGTAAAAACCGTAATTTTATATTTATATTTGACATACCTTCTACTACGTATCATTTCGTAGGAGACACCTAGTATTTACCAGGTAAACAAATTCATACAGGTGGCACAAGAACAAGAAAAAAATTACAAACATCTGTCTAAAATACCGGTAGGTATATAGAGATAGCATCTTCAAAACAGAATGAGTTCCTTTCTTCTGTAACCCCCACAATATTACAGCTGATTGGCGTTGTCAATTAAGTGCGCCAAGAACCCTGTTTTTACTCGTACTAACCAAATTATTGCATTTAAAAAAACTACTAATTTCAGTCATTAATAATCACCTGCGATATTTTTTCATTCTAAGGGGTAACAAGTATTATTTTTTCCATCTATCGAAAATTTTATATTATTTTTATTTCTATAGTAACCAATTTTATCATTAAAAGCAGAAGACTATAGTATAAAAAAATGAACTTATGTAGTCTCTTCTTATAATACAGTAAAAACAAAAAAGTACGGATGAAAACAGTTTCTTACGAAAAATATTTGAAGGAGTTGACTATTTGAAATAATTAAATCATTGTCCAGCACAATAATTTTAGCCGCAGGAAAATCTAGAAATTAAAAAAGACAAAGGAACTTTCAAACGCTCAAGGATAGGAGAAAGGTTAGTGCATCAGTATTTAAAGACAATGAGGACACCGAAAGCAATGATAGAAGTTTGTGACGAAAATTCACCTGAAGAGTTACAAATAAAATAATTTTAATTACCCCTGTTGAACTTGCTTGGAGAGGAAATGCAGAAGCTATTTAACATATTATATTTAGGTATAATCTATATACAATTATACATGTATATATGATTGAGATTGATTATTTTTATTAAATAATTAAAATAAAACCAGCAAAGTTAAACCTCTTATTTATACATTTTAATTGGTTACAGTCTAAACCGAAGAAGAATAATATCTCAAAAGGGTACAGAAAAGCATGGAATTGCACCTTTTCAAAGTAATGGTTTTTCCAATTGGAAATTTCAAGTAGAGGTAATCTTAGAAGAACAAGAAGTTCTGTTCAGAATGAGTAAGACCTACCTGGTTTACTCTTCTGTATTAAAAATGGAGAAGTTCTCAAAATGACTTTATTTAAAAATAATTCTGACAAACTCAAAAATTATATCGTCAATCAATAATAATAAATTATGTTTTACATAGCAACTATATATACTATATCTAAAACAAATATACAAAAACACTAACTATTACTCTCATTTCTAACAAGTTCTAAAACTCTTGGTAGATCAGTGGATCAAAGTGAGAAATTTAAATTTAATAAAATTTATAGTAAGCTCAACAGATCAGGATCAAAAGAGAGTAATAGTAAAAGAATAGACAATAAAATTAATTTACAAGTAATATACTAGGTGATTGAACAGCAGGTAAAAAAGCTAAGATAAATTTATGAATATAAGCACCTAATATTATGAATCAAACCGTAACATAAATCAAGTAGCAACTTACTAATTGTTGTACATATGTTGTATATAGTGAATTTTAACAGAACATTTGTTAATTGTTCGTTGTAAAATGTACTCGTGTTTTTGGAAGCTATTAGAGGAACTTCAAAATTGAGACTAGCGTACGAAAAATCGACTGAAAATGAATTGTTCTAAATAGTAAAACCATAGAATAATATTTGCATCTTGTATTAAGACTCCAAAATTTATTTAGCAGACCACGATGAGGTATACCAATGAGGGATAAACTCCATCTTTAAATCTTAAAAGTTTTAATTATCTCAATGTGTAACTGATAGAATGGGCTCCATACAGGGTATTCAAGTTTAGACTTCACAAATGGGAAATACCATGATTTAAGTAACTTTGGTTCATTCTAATAATAAAAAAAGAGTTTTTATTGAACGTCACTGTTAAATAGATAAACAAAAACAGAGACAGCAACATATATACCTACAAAATAAGTTGAAATTAATTTATTGTAAATATCTAATCTCTATTCGCAAAAAATTGTTTATAAGAACTGAAAATATCAAATGCCATTTAATTTGAAGTATGAAGTATTGCCTACGTTGTTATCATCATATACTTTCTTGGTTAATTTCGCTTAATATCTATGTATATATACTGTTAAAATATAGTAGAAATTTATTTTAATTTCTAAATATCATTCATTTTCCTGCAACATGTTCAATTTATATTTTTTTCTCTATTTTTTGATTTTTGCTATCTTTGGTCTTCTTATCCTTGTTATTTTGTTTTCGATCTCTTTTCTTATACCCGATTTTGTGAAATTTGCGACACAAGCAGTTTTGTTTATTTTATCTTGTAACTTTATAAATCATAAAATAATATCGAGTAAAAATGAAATTTCACACATCAGTAGAATATTATGTTATTAGGAGAGTGATGTACACCATTTTTTCTTCATGCGTCAAAATTAAAAGAATAGAACTGAATATAAAAGGTGATTTCAACATTAAAAAAAATATATTTTATCAAATTCTTAATGGGCAGCAAATTTTAAGAAAACATTATTAGTTCTAAAAAGTAAAAATAAAAAAAATTAATGAAGATAAAAAATGATTAAAAAATAGAATAATTTTTAAGCATTAAATATGTGCCTAATTAATCCATAACTTTTCAATTATTTTCTGCTTTTTAACATATTGTAGGAAAACGATTTACCTACTTCATGGGAAAAAATCTAAAACATTATTCCTTCTTACTTAAATGAATAGCTAAATTCAGATAAAGTAATGCAATTATTTACGTCTAGGTGCGAAAGCTTATAGAAATATTTATTTAGGACCGACCGGTAGGTAATCTTTTCAACCATGGAATTTGTGTTGAAGCAACAAACCACAAAATTATCATAATCTTTTTCTCGAATAAAAGAAATAGAGGAAACGGCAAACTAAAAAGCAAACAATTATTCGCACAGAATATAATTTAAAACTTAGATGTCTTACAAAATGCAAAAATGCAGTATTATGTTTCAGGTTTTTCATTATATCACTTTGAAATGAAAGATTACAATCGACAAAAACATTGAAAAATATTTTTTGTGTTAAAAATAAATCGTTCTTTATCTTTAAGATGTTTTTTTTATTGCATAATGGTTCTCACATTTATTAAAACTGTCTCTCTACTTATTAGAATAACATGGATACTATTGTTTATAGTTTAAATGCCAAAGTTTTCCAAGCAATGAAAACTCAAGTTAGATATCTGAATTATTAAAGAGCTTTACTTTTAGAAATTGTCAGGTTGGAGTGCAATGTTAATAATTTATAGCGATGACACAGGCGATAAATACGAGTATATTTCCAATAAAGCTTTCATTTAAGTCTTTATCGCAACATGAAGGTACTCTATAACGATATGCGACAATTGATAATGACCATTATCATTACCAAAATATTCTAACGACTTGCGTGTTCTATTATTCACCAATAATCAATAAATTTTCTTCATGAAAAATAATGTTTTTCATTCAATTATTAAATTCAATCAAAACACCAATCTTATTTACCAATAATACTACAATTTGAGCAAAGATAGTTAAAAAATAATTAATGATATGAAAAGATTGGGATAATGATAAATTAAGAGAGTGCAATATAAAAATAGAGTAAATAACTATGTAGGTACACTAGTATAGCTGCAAAATAAGAATGAAAGAACATTTAATTATGAAAAGAGTGAAAGAATGGGAAAACCGTCGAAGCTGCAGAGTCAGAGTAGAAGAAATAGAACAAAAGCTATATAGGAAATGAAAGAAAGGACCAGAAGAACTGGATCATGACGTGAAGGCACCCACCTGCTCGTAGCGGTATAGGGGTAGAGGAAAGGAGGAAGAGAAAGAAAATTTCCCTGACTTTCATTTGTTTGCTGCTTATACCACTAAAGAAAGTTTTATGGAGCAATTGTTGGTATAGTCACAGTTCATAGGGTATAGTACCATTGATAAGCAAGTCCAGCGTAGCTGTATACAATTTGATATTTCAATCAGAAGTGCTAATTTTCTAAATATATCAACTATTTAGACTGTTTAGTAGTGCAGTAAATATGACATTTGTGTTATAATTAAAATGACATATTTAATATCAATTGAATAAAATTTTTTTTCTACACCCGTATTATAATAATGCACTTATATGCCCATAATCCGTTTCATAATGATACCCATTATGATACAGATTTTTCATTACGATACAGATTTTTAATCAATAGAAACCTACAATTTTTCAATCAAGCATGCTGTTTGACGTTTGTCCTAGGTTCCTATGTAATTATTTTAGTTGTCAAAACGTATTAAATTTTCGTAGGTAGCTAAACTTCCCATAATTATAATATTAAAATGTCTGATATTAGCGATATAGAAGACTCCTCCACACATATCGGAGAAAGCAGAAAATACAGTACAAAATATTTTACCGCAAAAATCTAGGGAAATACCAATACCTGAAGTAATACCATTAATTACAATTTTGTAGAATTTTTTATAGAAATACGAGTAATTACTGTTATTGTGTTCAATACCAATATAAATATAATATTTATAGGTCTTGATTATTTATCGGGTGTAGAAAAAATAGCGTATGCAACTCTCATGTAATGGTTATTAAAACACTCGCATAAACCATACGAAACTCGCCTTTGGCTCGTTTCGTATCCCGGTTAATGCTCGTGTATTAACAACCATCATTACATGATCGTTGCATAATATACTATTTTGCAAAAATCTTACTTAGCTACTCTGGCTTGGAACAGGTACAATCATTTACAAAACTGTATGTAAATTTCCAACTATGGAGTATCTAAACAACTAACATAACTACATTTTTTTTTTAAATTAGTAACTGTATTATATGGAACATAGAAATAAAGGAAATATTCGAAAAATGTATATTAGAAAACAGGAATGAGGGTTGCAAATATAACTTAGCTCTAGATGACATTGGTATCGGGTAACTTCGTTGCGGAAAAGATTTTAATTAATAAAGGGATTATGATTGACAAATAATGTTATTTTTAACAGACACGTTATTTGTGAACAGGTTGTAATTTCTATGTGTTTATAAAATAACAGACCTGTTAAAAATAACACAGGTTGCCAATCATAACCCCCTAGTCTTTGTTGTATAACACCATCCTAATGTTTCCAAGTATGATTATCAGGCACAGAAAGTATGCGTAACGATTTTTAATTAACTAAATTATAGAAAAATTTTACATTGTGATTGGGTGTAATATTTATAACAGATCTATTTATAAAAGGATTGTTCCTCAAGGATATGCTTCACAGTGAGAGGGTTGCTGTAGTACTGGCAGATATTAGATGTCAGATTTCATTAGATGAATGTTAGTAAAAGGGTAAGTACTTGTCAAAGAAGACTCGATGAATGATGATCGATAACCGATAAGCAATGAGTGTTATACTAGATCTGCTCTCCTAATTATTATTGGAAAGATATGCATCCATAATTTAAGTTTGAATAATTATTTCAAGTGAAATTAAGTGATTCCGTTTTAGCAGTAATAAAGTATTGACTGGTTGAAAACAGTTCAAACCGTCGAATTCCCTTTATAAACTCTTTTCTTAATACATTTCTATTATGATACCTACTGTTTGTGTCTTTTTTCCTCATTGATGGGCTACTAAACACCATGTCTAATAGCTCTTTTTTCTTTATTTTATGTAAATACAAGAATAATGTACAGTAGTGTACACAGCCGACAGCTACCGTCTTCATCTCTATAAAAACCATTTGGGTTGCTTTCACCATCGATGAAAACACAAATATTTTGTATCGCTGTAAATAGTGCTGTACGCCTCGCTGGTTCAAGGGTGTGGTATGTATACTCTCATTTAAATCAGGACTTTTAGATTGACATCTACTTAACCATCGCTTATCGTTATTTATTATCGCTCATAGAAGCATCTTCGGCATGTATTTACCCTTAGGCTCGAAGACCGCTAGTCGAAAATGCCAGATTTTTATTCTTTACCATATTTTAACTAGAAATATTTTGATAATCACAAACAAGGTAGGCAATATATTATACGCAATACTTCAAATGAAATATCAGTTGATATTTTCAGTTCATAAAAATGAGGTTGGCTGGATTTCATGTACATTATCCAGTGATGTTACCAGGGTGGATATATTAAATTCCCTTTTTAGATATTGGCAGGTTTATATGTCATTTATCGGCAAATGTGATACTAGTGATTCTTTTACTGCATTGTCAGTAATTTCATTGCCCTTGATCCCAACATTTTAAGGAATCCAAATAAGAGTAAAGAACATTTTTAGAGAAATCAGATTTTGTATGAAAAGTCTGTACAAATTATTACATGTGTATCTTCCTGAGTTATAAACTTAAATGCTTGAAGTATTCCATTCAATCTACCATGTAGAGAAATTGGGAAATATTGATTCAATATTACTACAAATTGAGATTGTCCCTTTTTATGCTCAGTTCCTTTTATGAAAAGTGGATATTGCATGAATCATTATCAACCTTTTCTCGCATCATAATTGTGCAATAGTATAATAAAGGAAATAATAATTGCTTTAACCCTCTATTAAATTTTATGTCACCATTTAATCCGTAATTTTCCGATCCAATTTTAAATCATCCATAACATAATCGCCTAATTGAACTTTTACTCTTCAATACCCAATGTATCCAACAATTTAAAATAGACCATCGGTAAATCGGTACCCCATCTGCCAATTTCTATTTATATATTTTTATTTATATTCGCCGTCCCGAATCAGGATCTGATAAAGACAATATTTATGTAAGGCGAAGGGTTAAGAAGGTAATTTCGCAGCCCTTATTTTTATGCGTTCCCATAACGATCTTTTCAACCTTTTTAGGTCTCCCGTACAGGTTTCCCTAGGACCCTTTTTGACGGCTTGAAAGGTCCCGTTTGGGAATTTTCAGTTTAGTACGGTGGCGTTTTTTAGTCCAGTTTTAATTTTAACGTCAAGTCAAAGGGTGTTTGTTGTGTAAAGAGGGGTGCTTAAAAGGAATACTTGTTGCTTTCTATTTTTGTATTTTATTTTAATGGTGTAACAGTGGTTATAAACGTAATTCTATACAATACATTTATTGATTTTTATTTGAAAATAAATATTATGTAAATCTATTTTATACCTACCTATTACCTATATCAAAAAGTAGACTGAAATAGGTGATATGTTTTTTTATTAATAGGTTAAAATTATTTTATTTAGATTTGAAAGCAAAGTCCAGAATAGGCAAGGAAATAAAAAGAAAATACGAAAAAATATTATTGTTTAGATTGTAGATCTATATCTATCTCAATTGCTGCTTTAAAATTAGAATTTACCATAGAAAAATAATGTCTTAGGTTAAAAAAAGATATTCCATGAATTTCAAGGGGAATTTGATCTATAAAATGCAGACTATACAGGGCATATCCAACATATTTTATTATTAATTACGAATAGCAGCAGCGGCCCAGCTTAGCAGGTTCACTATTGTTTATCGATATCTGAAGTTACACAGAGCGCAGTTGGATGAGTGACCATCGCAATGAAAGTCGGCTTGCGACTTCTCAAAAAACTGCCCGTGGGTAATGACAGGTTATGATATGGCAACTCTGTGGACCTGTTGTCTTTGACAGGGACAATGATACATATATAGTTATAGAGATTGCTCAAAGCTGGTCGTTTTGCGAGCGGCCATATTGCCTCGAAAGTGCTCATTAATCAGAATTGGTTTAGCAAAAATATGTTTTAAAACCAATTTTTAGGCTTTGAGTATGGGTAAAGAAAATAATTACCTACATTTTTACATCAAGACATAAGCTATTATATTTAGTTTGAAAAACATAGATGGTCAATCTATATAACTATCTATATTATTGATCCTATTAAATCACCAAGCCCACAGGGTTGTCATATCATAACCTGTCATTAATTCACAATAGATCTGGAAAGGTCAAGGTGGGGGAGGCCGCATGGCCCACAGTCCTAATTGAACCTGTTCTTACCCACGGGCAACCATTTTGTTTAGAATGTCTAATACTCTTGGGATGTATTTATAAACTTATTTAAAGTTCAATCTGGAATTATGTCAGAGTTTACTTACGTGATTCATATAGGTGAACTCGAATTGTAAGTGTGAAAGTGTTTAAAATTTTACTCGTCAACTGTCATACTGTCAAATAGCTATATCATAACCGAACCATGTATTGTGTTCTGTGAACCGAATTCTGTCTTCGGCGCTTAAAAGGGCACAAGTAGAATTTTTAGGAAAATAGGATTTTTGATCTGATATGTTTAAAAAAATAGCTTCTTTGGACCTATTAAAACGATATAAGTCTATTTATGCCTAAACAATTTAAATTACTTATTAATTTGGATATGGCCGCTGTTTGGAAACACATTCTTTCACTTTACTTTTAGTTTTAATTGTGGCAATTTTGGAATTTACGTTAAATTACGTTCACAATATCAACCCAAGCAGCAAGGTGCCGTCATTATGACGTGATTTTTTGGGTTTACTCGTCAGAAACGTCACTATCCCAATTAATGACGTCAATACAGACTCGTCCTTATGACGTAATTTTTTAGAATTAATTTATCCGAAATACAATATCCTAATCAGTAACGTGTATTTGACGTCGCATTGATGACATAGAAGAGACGTCACTTAGAATTCGTCATAATTACGTTATTTTTTCGTATATTTCTGGCAATGTCATATTGTCAATTGTCATTGTTGTTTCCTGTTTCCTCCATATTCATGATTCTCTTGAGTGACAGTCGTGACGACCTTGTGAACGTGGTGCATTTTTAAATTGTACTTTATTTGATAAGATGTTTTAGAAAAAGGTAAAAAATAGAATGTGACAAAATAATAAAGTATATTAAACCGAATTTGGTATTTTACAGATGTATTGCATTGTTGAGTTTGAAAAACCGGATGATGATGGTCTGGCGGTTGTGAGATGAGCAGAAAATGGCTAACGCTGCGTAAAAAACAAGTCTTTTGGCCGCCTTTATAAAGAAATGTACTATAATATAAGACTGGTGAGTAATGTTATACTTTTATTTTTTTGATTATGAGTTCATTCAGGGTATTTTTTTAATAGTTTATTTAAAAATAAAAGATTTGTAGGGAGTCACTTGATTTAGATACCTTTTATCATCTCACTGAATATATGATCTTTTTTTTATTAACTTTTATTATAAACTCAGACTATATGTATACCTCTGAGAAGGTAGTTTTTACAACTAGATATACAATTTACTTTCTATCTTTAGGAATTTTTAATGGTCTGTATTTTAATAGTTTTTTTTATTTTAGATGATAATGATAAGTGATGTACCAAACTAAAAAAAGTCGAAGTTACCTCAGATCTACATTCCAAGGCTGATAAAGTACCTACTAAAACAGGTGCCAATTAGGAAGCTGTCATTCGATGACACTTAAGATGATGAAATCGTAAAGCATGCTCGCCCACCCCCAATTAAAATCAAATCTACAATTTTAGGTATGTTGTGTTAGTTCCTCTAATATTCTTTTGTCATTTTATTCCTTTTGGTTTCTCGCTCATGACTTTTTTATTTACTAGTGTAATTTATTTTTTATAATATATTTTTTATGTGTTTTTTGGATTAAATAATTAACTTTCATCTGCTTAGTATTTTTAATAATTCCATCCAACCTTGAGACACCCAATATAGACGTCACTTTGACGTTAGGTAGATTTGTGATAATGACGTCAATTTGCCTAGCCTAGGACACCCGATATACACGTTACTTTAACGTGATATGGAATGACGTCATTTCGCTGTGACATTCTCACGTTATCTTAACGTTATTTTCACGCACACCAAAAAAACACGTCATAATGACGGCATGATGTTGCATGGAAAATACTTCTATTCTGTAAATAGTGCACTAAAAGAGTCCAAATGTCAACCGTGTGTATCGTAGTTTTTACGGATATGACTCGTATCATGGCCTACTTTAGAAACATTGTTTGTGGATCACTCTATATTTTTGTGAAATGATATGTGTACGTTGTATTTCTTCCAAAATGACCGTAAGTATCAAACAAATACAACTAATATTACAAATTATTATAACTAAAACGAAAATTTGGAAAATAAAAAATTAGTTCAATTATTGACATTAGTTTTAAAATTGTTTCAACTACACATTATGCGTAAAGCTTCTTTACATATTTAAACGACACTGGAAAAAGGTTAGAATTAAGTTTTTTAAGCAAAATTCATTAATTCATACACTGCCTGTCTATTAAAATATAACAATAAAGTGGTAAACTAAAAAACAAAAACATTTTGGTATTCGTTTAACTCTTTGAAAGGAAAGCAAGAAATATATATTAAAAGAACAAAAATACAGTATAGTCAAAATGTTCTGCAAAAACTCACACCAACCGAATTTCAAAATCTTAATCTCCTTATCATAGTTTATATTGATATTAAAAGCATTACAAAACTTATAACACAATAAAAAACATTAATGAAGTCGAGCCTTATTAAAAATGTAACTGTATACGTTGTAATAAATTATTACAAGAATGCCAGTTACACGAGTGCTGATGCCTTTCAACGATATACAGAAAATTTCCTCACCCACTTGGTATTAAAGAGGGGCACGTGTCTCCAACGCGTCTTCCACATGCCGTGGAAGTCGAAACGTTTTTACTTTATGATTAAAATTTGCATATACTTAAGCGACACCCTCTATAGAGTTAAGTTATATGAGTGCTTAGCTCCGCTAGAGTATGTCAGGTAATTAGTTTGTCTTTTTTATTGGATTTAACAAATTTTCGTTATTGACGAATAAAAAAAAGGGATATTAGTTACACTTACTTGGTTCTTTTTATTTATGCTGATTGTTTGTACTATCAAAACGAATATGTTTACACAACAAACACCCAACATGCTTTTTTGAACTTCTAACGAGAAAAGTGTCTCGCTTATCTTTCCACAAGTGAAATTTTCCAGAATGTAGGTTACTTTATTGTAAGATACTCTTTATACACTTCATTTTGAACAAAGGACAGTTGTGTCACTACATTTTAAACAAAGGACAGTTGTGTCACTACATTTTACAGTTTATAAAATAAACCAAAAATGTTTAATTACCGACCAACATTTTCATTTCATGAAATAGTGGAAGAAAAAGAAAAAAGTAAAAATATTAAATTAGAAAATAGAAGTATAAAGAAACATACAATGAAAATATGTACAAAAAATAAAAAAAAAACATCTGGACCAAATGCGCTATAACACAAATAAGAATAATAAGAAAGAATAATAGAAGAAAATGGAAATGGAATTCCTCAAAGATATTATTTGTAGCAATTGTCTATCAAACAAAATAATACTACCAAAATAAAAAAGGCTACAGAAAATCTTCAAAAAGTAACCACACCAATTCTAACAATTATATCAAACCAATAAAACAAATGGTAATGTCCTAAAAGGAAAATGATAAACGATAATTTATGATAAAAAAAGCATGAACCAAAAAACGGAGAAAACTTGAAATAAACAAAAAAAACTGAAATAAAATAATCAATAAAACATTAAGAAATTGAAGAACTAGCTAACCCTAAAAATAATGTTGACTGACATTTCTTTTCTGCAAAATTTTAATACCAAATGAGAACGAATGCATTTGTAACGGTCCAAATGGTGTTAAATCAATATTCAATAAGACCACATGTCTGTATTTAGGTATGTTTAACGTATATAAAAGATTAGACGGATTATTGCATCTTAAAAAAGGAATTATAGAGTACCCCTGACAATACAACCCAATATCATTCTAGTTGGTCTTAGTTCATGAATAGCGATATTCAAAGGTCCGTAAAAAGCAGATGTTGATACAGTTTGGCAAAATCTTAATAAAATTTGTTACAATATCGATATAAAAATTATTTTATAAATATAACAGAATTTCTTCAAGTGTCGGAAAAGCTGACATTTGACTAACAATTTGATGATGTTTAACCATATGTTTAACTTTAACTTTTTGACAACATGGCATTGCAATTGGTAGCAGACCAAAAGTAATTCTTTGCTGTTGACAACGGAGTAGGAGTAACATACACTTTTGTTTTTCTTATTATTTATAACTAATTATCTTTGAAGAAAAAATTATGTTTAATTTGGAGTACATCTGTCACGAGAGTGCCTTCTTTTACTCCCAATAAAACAAAGAAATTTAATTATACAAATCTCATCTCCAAGAGTTCTCCATTATTCTTTCCAATTTTCCATTCCAGTCACTTCTTCAAATGTCTATTAGTGGTATCGCTTCGTGTTGTCTTATGTTTTTGTTTACAAACATTATTTTACTTTAAAATAAGGTTTAGTGGAATTAGACTCTTTTTTATTCTAAATAATTACGATTTAGTCCCACTGAACAGATTTAAAAGTTAATCTTGTAATTAATACAGCATGGTTTTCATGAATCTCTAAATTTGTATCTTAATTTATAATATCACAAAATAAACAATTTAAAATAACAATTAGCATTATTTAAATGTTCGTTAGAAAAATATTATTCTAATTTTTTATTACAATATAAACAACGGATTGAAAGTTATAGTAACTACATATGACATAAACATTTTAATTAAATATAAGAATTAATTTCATATACAGAATGTTAATTTAATATATGAATATAAAGAAAAATGTTCAAATCAAAACATACTGGTGACTCTCATCTTGACTCAAGAGGATTTGTGTTCCTGACTGACGTTAGTCTCTGAAGTTCGATCATCTCTGCGTGGTTTGGCTGATGCTGGTGGATCTGGGCTGAGATGGTGGTAGATCTTAGTGGGAAATAGGTGTGGAGAACTTCAATCGAGCGGAAGTCCGTGGTTGTTAGTAGATATGTCGAACTTCAATCTAGCGGAAGCCCATGGTTGTAAGTAGCTATGGAGAACTTCAATCGAGCGAAAGTCCTTGGTTGTATTGTTGTCGAATTCGCTTAATATGAGCTTCGATTTGATGTTAAAGCGTTGATGCTTTTTGGGTCTGAGTATGGAAAACTTCAATCGAGCAGAAGTCCGGGAAATAAACATTTTAATTTCATATACAGGATATTAATTTATTACATGAATATAAAGAAAACTGTTCAAATTTGAACACCCATCAATCAGTACTTTTGCCTAAGAGCTCTCTTGTACTGAGTTTTTTTGTCGCGTTCCTTTGCAATAAACAATTTTCTATTACTAGTATTTGTACTGAATCAAAAGCTACATTAAGATCTATGATTTCTTCTCTCGTTTCCATTTTTCTCTCAATACGCTGTCTTATAATCTACGTGTTCTCTGTTGTCTCATCCAATTTAACCAAGGCCTTCATCAAACGGTGTCGCCTGTACGATGGACTATAAGTTAGACATGAGCAGTAATAGCTCCATCAGGGTTGCAGTGGAAGGCGATGAGATCATCCCTCTTATTTTCAACCTAACCTATCCTCTCTGCTTGCTTTACCTATTTTAATGTTCCAGCTCTTCTATAATGATTGTGTTGTAATGTATTTTTTCTTTTCTTGCAAGGGCGTATCTCTATTTCATCTTGTTTTCTAGTATCTAGTAATTTTTTTTGCGATTTTTTAACTGTTTTTTTTTAAGACAGAATCTTCGAAGACGAGTTGTCAAGGTAATAGTCTAAGTATGATTGGTTAGATTTCAGCTCGGGACACGTGTACTGTCAATTTATCATAAGTTTGTTTTCACTTTGGGGGTTTGTGGATAAACTTAACAACTTAATAGAGGAGATTTAAACATTTATTTCAGCTATGTTTCTGCAAATTGTTTTTAGTTTTTGGAATCAATAATTAAGTGCCGAACATTTTCTAAGCAAATCATTTTCAAAAACAAGATAGAGCTGCATCACTTAAGATTCAGTAGTCATCAGAGGCAATCTTTTCAATGCAAACATTTTCCACCTGTCCCAATTATTCACACTCGGGCGATTTTTTCCCTAAATGCGTAAAAATTCAAAATCAGGGTAAATTTCAGTTAAAACGATTGCCCTTTTCGTGTATATGCACCAGTTACCGTTACAGGGTTTCTGTGATACACATTTAATATGCATTTTCTAATAACAGACGACATATTAATTCCATTTAAATGTTATCGCCTGATCAGTGATTTGCATAAAACGGTACGGTGCAGTCTTATAGCACACAGGGTGTTCGCCTACCGTATAGAACAGTAATTTGAATTAATTTCATAATAAAGAGGGTGGAAAGATTTTATAGATATTAAGGGTAACTTTATTGTAACTACACGCTAAACGATCAAACTAGAATTGTCGTTTAATTGTGGCCATATGTCAACATAGGCAGGTTCTATCTGGTAGAATTTCAATTGAGCATATCTTCGACGACATGTTTGTGAAGACGGTAGTTGAGACATATGTTACGTATGCATATTAATGAATTTGTTATAAAATTATATTAAAACGCATTTCGACGTCCTCCTTCCTATATAAACTAGCGTCTAGCCCAAGCATGCGCAGCGGAACCAGTTACCCGGTTATCAACTGTTGAAATTTAACTTTTAAAATTAGTTTGTACAAATATAATGCTTGTTTTATAAATACATTTTTCTAAAATCTTTGATTGAAAGAACAAAAAATTAAAGAGGTAAGTAATTTTCTACCAAACACTATTTTATAAATAATCTAGTCAAAATTGGAAAAATATTGTATATAACACGTTGTGAAATGCCGTTTTTTGTAACACGTTCATTTTGCAGGACCTCGCTCCCCTCTTTTTATCAATTTTATCACAGTTGCCAATATGATTTATACTTACATGATCTTTGGAAAATTTGTACAGAAAATAATAAATTACCTTTTCTCTATATCGAAACAAGTACAGTAGTACTTATCGCTAAATACTTTATTCTACAAATTATTTAGGCGTCTGAATTTTTTTATGTAATTCTATTTTTTATGTGTGAATAAAGGTTTATTATTATTATTATTATTATTATTATTATTATTATTATTATTATTATATTGATATACAATGTGACCTAATAAGTTTGTATCATATAGAAAAAAAAATTATAACTCAATTTGTAACAACTTTTGTAAATAACATTTATCAATGTTTTCAAAAATGAAGTTACAAATATTAAACAAACATCATAGTTTAGTTTCTGCCTTTTCATGTACATATTTTGTAATTATGGGAATTTGATTATTGCATTTGCTGTTTTAGATAATGGCCCAACTGTTATCAGAAATAAACTTTTTTAAAAAATAAATCATAAAATGTTTCATGTAGTGCAAACTTAATGGGTCACTCTAATAATATATTTATTAAATACAATCTAAATTCTAATATAATTTGTTTATTACTTTCTAAAATTCCATCCAGTTGTTATAAATCTTAAGTATGACATTTACTATTGTACATGTCGCTAATCAGTATCGGGAGTGACCTCCCATTGGGTAGATGCTAGTCTGTACCTTATTTCCATTATTTTTGATCGTTCCACTGACAGTTCTATTTACCATAACATTAATCGTCACACTGGCGTTCCTGATATATCTATTTACTTATTGCTGTTATTTACTCTTACTGACCATGTTTTCCTTCCTTTATTTTTTCCATTTTTATAATTTTTTGTTGTTTATGTTTTGATACTATCTTCTTGTTGCAGCTTTTTTCTTTTTTGGACGTTTTTATGTCCTCACATGTTCATATAAATATCTTCTTTTATAGATTTTTCTCTTTTGTTGACCTTTGGTCACACGTATTGACATCATCTTGTTGTTTTGCTTCTTTTTCTTTTGGAAAGTATTTCGTTGTCCATTGGTCTCACATATTGGTACTATCTTCTTGTTTTAACTATTCGTCTATCTCCATTAGTTCATCTTCGGTTATCATCTCTAAACGAGTTAAATCTTATCTTATTTAACAAAGTAACACACAAAATCATGTACCACATAATATTTTACTCTGTTTTGTTTGTTATTTTGTTACTACATTGTTCCATTTGGGAAGATGAATACCCTTTTGTTTTTAGATCTTATTTGTTAGGAACACTTCTGGGACTAAACATATGAACTAAAAGACAGCTCAGAAAAGCAGGAACCTCCCTCTGATTGACATTGATATAAAAGGAAATGTTGCTGTGATACAGTAGTGAACAGGCTAGATCTTATAGCCTTTTAGAGTTAAGAGATTAGTATATGTTAAACTAACAAGAAGAAGTTATTATTATAAATTTCAGAGAATAATATCTACAAAATAACTTCCATACTGTAATTCCTACCAATAGTTTTCAAGTTAATCTAATGGGTTGTGGGGAAGCTATAGCCATGCGTATTAGTTTTTACGATTTTATTGTACAACATACTAAAGACGTAGATGGATATTGTAAAAAAAGTCTTATACAAATACGATAAGTCGGAGGCATCTACTTCTTTGCCTTAATTATCAGCCCTCTCACTCCTACATTATTGAACACAGGAAAAATATTGTAAAAGTCGGTCGACACTCATGCAAAGTTATTTTCTTGTGTGTCGCATCAATATAATTTTACAACTTATTGGTAAATCATCATATACATTTGTCCTAGATAAAAAAGAATTCCATACATTTGTTTTATATTGTTACGCTGGTTTTTGGTAAACTAAATTTATTTACAAACTCAAACTTTCCAACTATACAACTGTGAACATCATCGTATAACGTCTATTATAAAACTGAAACTCTGACGTCAGGATAATTGACTTATATAGTGCCCTTGAACCTTCTCGAACCTTCTAACATTTATAGACATTTCTAGACTGTTCCCTCTTCTTCTTTTATTCATACGTTTCCTATAACAGCCGAAGACTACTGCAGAGTGCAGGGTAACAAGTATATAACTATGTAACCGAAGAAGGCATCCAACTGGTCAAATGTATATGATTTTATATTACTATGTATTGCTGAAATTCATTTTTTGACAACCTCTGATAAATCGTATGTAATATCTTCATCATAACCTGTGTTATTAAATTCAATAATTTTTTATGAAAAACTTACAATAAGATAGAATTCACAATATGTATCAAAATCCTCAGTTATGTCTTATGTCATGGACAGACAATTACATATTACTGTCCATAAATATATGAGACATTGTAATTCTTTCTTCATACATCTACAGTTTGCGTAGTAATATCATGAGATCGATTTCCGAGTCATTAAAAGCGATATTTTCCCAAAAAAAGTATTTGTGAACATAAGATAGAGTATATATTATAAAATCATCATTATCCATTTTACCATTTCAATATTTTACGTAAGCAGAACTAAATAATAATAATAATAAATTTGGCAACAAGGCTTTTCCTATTCATGTCGATCTGTAAATATATCGATGGATACTTTTGTCACCAATAGTAACAATAACGGTGTAGGTATACATACAAACTGGGATTTTTTTCTAGTCCACATTCTGCTTAAAATTACTGTTTATATGAATACATTTTTTAAATTCCAAAATTATTCAAATGTAGAAACTTAAAATGATAAAATAGTTTACATATCTAAGTAATATTTCTTTTCTTGTAGTTAATGCCATATTATATAGTTGCATGTATCTTTACATTATGTCTGATTTTTTATTCTTCTACTTTGGGTATTCAAAAAAAATTGCCCACACCCTTTCTCATTTCAACAAATCCACATGATATCGAATTTCATTTTAACAATATCCATATCTTCGATCTGTAATATTCAGTAATGTAAATGTAATGTTACACATCTCCCGTGATCCATATCCCACTTATTCGCCTTTTGAATATCAAGAGATAAACATCAAAGTTTGCCATATCTTGTCTTTGACCGATGCTCATGTGTTAACGGAAATTTGTTGTTCCGCAACAGCAAGCTTTGACACAAAAGAGTGCAGTTTTTTTTTACTCACTCGATGCGATGCATCACAGCCTCCGTGATCTTTATACTTCCGTAAGAAGAAGAAGACCAGGTGATACTCTAACATAACCTGAACCTTGCCTAACCTCTGGTTGCGAGAAGGGGACCTACACAATGCGTGATCTAATTTTAAATAACACAATGCGTATGGAAAAAAGAAAAAGGTATATGAATATTTTTGAAAACCAATCAGCTCGTTTCTCACGAATGGTGGGTATTCAGCCAATGACGTTTTTTCTGATTGGGGTCATGTTTTCTGCCTGTATTGAATCGATCCATTTTATATTAGGATTTTTATTGTTGGCAATGATTTACCCAAATATTTTGATCCAAAATTTAAAATTTTTATCTAATAACTAAAGTTTTCCAATCAAATGTTATAAAGCAACTGGTTGATTTTAGTTAAAAATATAATTTTTGTATGAACAATGCATAGATGCTTTTATCAGTAAAGAAAAAACTACGAATTGCAAAGAGTTTTAAATATTTTTTTCGTATCTATGAGTTAATAATAATATTTATAGAAAAATATAATATAGATTTACATTAAATAATCAAAATTAAATAATCAAATTAAGATCTCTTACTGTCATTGTCAAACTTATTATTTATAAAAAAATATTTGTTATTACACCTAAAATCAATGGAAATTAGATTTTTCTTTAATTTAATAAGAATACGGTTGACAGAAAGCTGACAGTACCTTTTTTTTAAATGAGATTAATAATTTTGACTATTAAAATTAATTAATTAATTTTTCTGTCATTAATAGCTGACTAGTACAGGGTGAAAAGAAAACTAGGACCAAGTTAATATCTCTTTTCTTTATGAAGCGATTTGGATTTAAATTTGGGACAAACCTAATAGGCATAATTTTGACATTTTTATTTAAACAAAATGGCTGTCTCCCGGTTTTACTGAAAATGCCATTAAGTTTGATTTTTTAAATAGATCACCTAGAATATATGATGATTTTTGTAATCTACGATTCAAATTAAATGTGACAGTGTTGCCACTGCTCTAAAATCTTTGATTGAAAGTACAAAAACGTATCTGTATTTGTAACGTGTCGAGGGTGGGTTACCCCCATGGCACTTAGGCCTCATTAGGCCCATTGTGCATCCTCCTAAGATGATTGGCACCTCCTAGCTCGTGAGCCAGCCTACAGATTTAAGGTAGTTGACAACGACGCCTACTCTTATATCGGCCGGTTTTAGTCGATACTCGCCGAACACAAATCTTCTAATAAATGAGAGCGTCAAGCAATCGTAAAGGATATGCTCGATGGTCTCATCTTCTTATTCGCACCCTCTGTAGAGTGCGGATTATGACAACCCCATGATATGAAGATGGTTCCGTACTTGGCAATAACCAGTCAGATTGCCTGTGACTAGGCGCCGATTCTGTCTAGTCATAGTCAAGTATTTGTTTGCTGCAGTATTGTCAGGATAACTTAGGAGCTCCCTGGCAACTCTGCAGTTTCTTGTTTCATCTCATCTCTCCTTGAATTTCACAAGGGAATGTTTTTTAATTAGGTCTGTCACTACCGATTTTGTCAGGCCAATAGAAGGGCCAGGTCCAACCCTGAGTAAATTCGTGGCCTGTTCAGGGTGAGTAGTGCTTGTCTGCTGTCTGTATAGATAAGAATGTTTCTTCCAGTGATATTGTGTCTGGTTATTTCTTTTGCTGCTATGAGAATCCCCGTTAGCTCTGTTTGAACTACACTGGCACTATTTCTCAGCCCATTTTATGTTTAGGTTCAAGAATCTGGAGTATATTCCACATCCTGAGCCTTGTATTGTTTTAGAACCGTCGGTGTAGATATGAATCGTACCTGCCACTTCTGGCTCTTATATTTGTTCTATTTTAACTTTATATGGCTTATGGAAGATATATCTCGATGAGATGGAGCCCATGTTCGCTTGAAGCAGTGGGAGCATATCGAGCGCCTCCTGCCAAAAGCGACGTCTCGCCTCATCAGATCCTACATCAGGTTCTATTCCAACCGTGCGGAGGCGTGTCATTGTCGTCAGAGCAACCTTGTTGATGTAAATATCAAGTGGAGTGAGACTATGAATGACTTCCATGGCTCTGGTCGGTGTTGTTTTTATTATGTAGTGACTGTCATTATTGAGGTGGCTGATGAGGGTGTCGAGGACCATATTCCTCAGTAGAGGTGATAGCACCCCTCCCTGTGGACATCCCCTCGCAACCCAGCCTCTTATATTCACATCTTCTACACTTATGTTTACTGCTCGCTTTGAGAGCATGTTATGTATTTACCCACTAACCATTTGTGGAACATTTCTGTTGGTTAGTGAGTGTATTATCTTTGGGAAGGCGGTTTTATCAAAAGCACCTTCTATGTCTATGAAAACACCCAAGGCGAACTCCTTATTGTCCATGGATCTTTCTATCCGGCCAGCAACAAAAACGTAATGAGTAGTTATTTTTTACCAAACACAATTTTATAAAAAATCATGTTAAATTAGTAAATTTTGCGAGACCTCGCTCCGCTCGTTCTTCAAATATTTACTCGTACAAAATAATACATTTCGTAACTGGTTACATAAATAGCTACTATATAGAAAACAATAAATTACTTAATTTTCTCCATATTGATATATAGTGTGTCCCAATAAGTTTGCACCATAGGGAAAAATTTGTATTACTGATTTCTCACAAAATTTTATTCTCGATAAATCATAAAATGTAATACCTAATTTTTCATATTTGGAAAAGAACAAATCAACGGCATTTCTCGATATTTTTAAATATAAAGACACATTAACTCTTGAACACAAATAAAATTAACATAACTAAATATACCAAATTATAATACACCACATAAATTAAAAAAATAAATTGAAGTGGAAGGCTATGAACTGGAAAATAATGTTCTAAATGTTCCGTGTTGTCTGATTGGTAATAAAGTAGATTGGTAGATTGGTAGTCATCTAATGGCGAAATGGTCCACAATAGGTCCCATTTAAAAAAGTGAGATTTTGGCCAAAACATGTTTGAGAAATTTATTTTTTATCTTGAATTATTCTCGAAAAAATTGGCAACACTGTCATCTGTAATTTAAACCGTAGATTCCAAAAAACATCAAATATACAGTGTGGTTTATTTAAAAATCAAACTTAAAAGCAATTCGTCAGTTACAATTTTCTGGCACCTGAATTTATCCCACACTTCATGACCTCTTTTCATATCGTTATTTGTTATCTCTTCACCTTTCAACTCATTATGAAAGAACTTTTTTGCATGTAATTTATTTCCATCCAACTTTTCCTCACTTGGAAAAACCCCCTTTTGGTATATTAGTCTGAATTCTTCATTATCTGTGAAATATTTTTTTTTATTTCTGAGCATTCTTCTGTTAACGATGCAGCTAGATTTTCCAAAGGATATGAGAAATTGAAAGCTGTCTATAAAACGAAATTTAAAAATAAATGTTTTACGAAAAAAAATTTAGAGAATGAAATATCTTTTTCTACACCTATATGGATATTAGCTTATCTACGAACAGATTACAAAACAAAAAAGTATGCTATTGCCTTCAACTGAGCGAATATATTTCATATCCATTCTAAATAGTGAGAACACTGCAAAAAATGAAATCCACCTATCACTGTTCATATTTTGATCAACCGACTGCTATTATTTTTAAAATTTTAAATAAGTGACAATTCTGTTAAACTAATTGTGAGAATATTTTTTAGTTATTGAGATTAAACGTAAATTAAAATGGGTTATTCTTGGGTAGAATCGATAAATAATAGCATTTCTGTTTTTATTTCGTCTATAATTATAAATAATTTGTTAATTTAAATAAAATTATATGAAGTCAATTTAATTACGAGTATTAAAAATTATTAAAAGTCATAAATTATTTTAAAATTAGTTATTTTGTTTTAATAACCTAAAATATGTTTCTTATTTGTAAATTTTAGTTAGTGAGTCGTAGAAAAAAATATACTGAACAACTCGAGTGGATTGTCCACATCGCACTCAGGCGATTGAGCACACCGGTTAATTTGGTTGAAATTTCTGCAAAGTATAAACTAACAATTAAGTGAACATTTTCAGAAAAGAATGACATTTCCTTAACTCCCAATCTATACATTTCTACATATTTCGCTTGGCGATTTCAGGTATATACATAAAAAATAATCCATACTCAATATCTTTTTCAGATTTTAAATGCCTGGATATTTCAAAATCCAAGATCTTCACAGAAACAACACAAATCTCTTTAAAAGTATCAAACACTTAAAAATTAATCATTGATAATTTTCAATTAATTGTTTATGTCTTTACATTCACGTTTGTCACTTGTTACTGTATCACTTATCTTATTATTAATTGTAAGTTCTATCATTGTTTATTTAATTTCTCAATTATTCACAATGAAAAATTGTATCTCATAGAGCTTAAATTAGTCGCGCTTCACCCCTGTTCAATCACTTTTATTCTGTAGCTAAGACTTGTAGTATTTCTTTCCCTTTAGTTGAGTATAAATAAATTAGGTTATATCTATTGTGAGATACTATTTAAAATTAATTCTGATGCCTTGGTAGGATTCCCCACTCGACCATTCACTATTGGGTTCTAATTAACAGTGCTGTTCCTAAAGTGGCGCTGGGAAACAGTAACAAAGCCTACACAGAACACGAAGCTAATAACCTTAGCACTTGATGTCGATGAAACCAAATTAAAAAAAAAAACAAAAAAAGTCACTATTGACTTTTCTTTATTTTTGACATTGGCTATATAGTCAAAATTTAATATCAAGTTATTTTATCTATGAAGACTAGTTTTCATAATTTGATCGAACCTTGATTTGCGGCTATGAAGACTGGCTAATGTTCGTTTGACTTATGGACTATTCAGAATTATTTAAGTAGTGGCCTAACCTAAAAATTGATATGTGATTTTTAATATTATTGGGGTGCGTGACTACTCATATACCCTTCAAAATAATGCTAAATTCTAAGCGATAATTAGGCTGGATGAAGTTAGGGATCAAACGATAAAGTTACATGCGCTTTATATAATTTTAACGAAAACTATGACGATAATGATTGTGTTCGAAAAAGGGTTATTAGGGACAGTAGTATATGGACATGTGTGTCCACGTGCAGATGGTCATTATTTATCAACTCTGTTTGTACTTTACCGAAAATTTGAACTAGTTTTAAATAGGATACCCGCTGGGATTGACTGAGTAGCAAATAATGATGTTAATGCTAATGTAAATATTCGCTGTTGAGATTTTTCTCCTACACAACAATGTGATGGACATCGTATAAATGAAGGGTTAAATCACTACCTTTTGGTGAATAATATAATATACTTTCATGACGTGATTTTTTTATGATATAACTGAGTTGTTCAAATTAAATTATTTGGTTACCTTATATATTTTCATCAAAAAGTTTGTGAACTTTTAAAAATTTGGAGTAAACAAAAACTTTCTACGTGCCCATGCAAATTTCTTCAATTCTTACTAAAGTTGAATTTACATATAAATGATGATCATCACACGTCCTATGATCCATATAAGAGTCATAGAATGCCACAGCAGGGGTGCATAAATCTTACCCTCCGTAATCCTATTTGAAGCAAATAAATCGTACTTATAAACAATTTTATGGCACATATTTAACCAAAACTTTATGTTAAGTTGTAGAATTATTGGTATTTATTAAGGCTGAAGTCGTAAAATGCGGTCTAAGTTACATTTATAGCGTATCCACCCTCCCTATTGTTTGATTATCTATTGGTAAATAAAAAAGCTACCCTTTTGTGAGATGTGTAATAATAGTAAGCTTTCATTGCCCTCTTTTTTATATAAGCGTTTATCGCATAACGATTTTTTATTATTTTGATCTGATTTTTTTTAACTTTTTGATTCATTAAAAAACTAGTAGGGGTAACTAAAATGTCTATGATGAGTTGAAAAGAGGTGGTATACTGATGCAACATGAATTTGAGCTTGATGCATAAATAGATTAGCAGCTACAATATTGCAGTGTTGTATTAGAAACCATCAATTTGATCAAAATTTGTTTATTCAATAATGCAAAAAACACAGAAATACTGACTAATAAATTATCGAACAAATTTATGAGAATCAAACTTTGTAAAAATAAAGAGAGAGTTGAAAATTACAAATTTTAAAAATACATAGTTCTAAGTTATGATAGTTCTCCTTCATCTGACTGCAAAAGGCGGATGTCGTGTTTTTTGCTTGCTATTTGTAGTCGAGTACAGGGAAAGGGGATGAACAGCATGTAATATGTTTCGATTGTGGGAGCTGTCGATGGATTTTTTGTTTTTTGCTGTTAATGAAATATAATAATATACTTTTGGACGTCTTATAAAAATAACAAAATACCTTTACAAGCATTTTCTGTCGTCCGCTTTTGCTACTTCCGGTGTAGGGATTTCGACGACTTAACCGAATATTTACGTTATTTAACTGTAGTAAAATTACTACTTACTGGACATTTTTATTTTTAGTATAAAATTAAGGTCATATTTTCATAATGGTATATACATAAATAGATCCTCTCTTTAATTTAATTGTTACTTTGATTCACATTTATTTAATTTTTTCATAAGTTCTCTGAAATAAAGTTAAAGCCTATGAATGATGTTTTGGTGGACTTCAAAGTAAGGAGGGGCAATTTTAAATGAAGGTCATAAATATATAGTTCTGTGGCTATGCACTTGTTCTCCAATAATTGATGCATAACAATAAAAATTGTTTTTTCCACTTATTGTTTTTATATTACCAAAATTACATTAGATCAACCGAATCAGACCCTTCCAAATTTTGGTCTTTTATAAAATCCAAAAAAGGCGAATCATCAATTCCTCAAGATATGAATTTTGATGGTACGGACTATAATGGACCGCAAGAAGTCATAAATGGTTTTGCTGATGTCCTCTAAAAAAATTTTGTTTCCTCGACTTCATATTTTACTTCAAACTTATTAACAAATAACAGTGTATTATATATAAAAAAAATTACAGAAAAAGAAATAGAGATCGCTGCAAAAAAATTAAAACCTAAGATGACCAATGGTCCAGACTTAATTCCAACTTTCTTAGTAAAAGATTGTGCATATTCATTTTGTAAACCCTTTTCTGTGATTTTTAAAAGTTTCCTAGTGTCTGGAAATTATCCAGAACTTGTCCCGTGTTTAAAAAAGAAAATAAAAATAATATCGCTAATTATCGGCCGATAGCCATATTGTCTAACTTAGCTAAACTATTTGAAATTGTAATTCACGACAATTTATCACATCATGCCAATCTACTTACTATCCCAGAACAACATGGATTCATGACTGGACGATTAACAGTTTCCAATTTATTCTTCAAAATGCAATATATATATATGAGAAGTCAGGTAGATGTAATCTACACTGACTTCTCTAAAGCCTTCGATAAATTAGATCATGGATTATCATTAAATAAGCCTAATTCCCTTGGGCTGAGCAATTTTCTAGTTGCTCTCTTTTATTCTCACCTCTCTGAAAAAACTCAATATGTTTAAATGTTGGGATACAAATCTTACATCTTCCGTCAGGTGTACCACAAGGCTCCGTGTTGGGGCCATTACTGTTCATAATTTTTATAAACGATATTGTAAAACATTTGAATGCCAAATATCTACTATATGCAGATGACATGAAGCTATTCTGTGAAATAAATACAATGACCGACTGTTTGAATCTCTATCAAAATCTGCTATATTTATTCACGTGATGCAAAAGTAATAATCTCCCACTTAATCCAACTAAGGGAAATGTAATGTCATTCTGTCGTAAAGAGGCATCAATAATATTTAACTATTCAATAGATAACGTTGTTCTTGAAAGACCTAATTTTATTAAGGATCTAGGCATATATTTTGATCCAAAATTATTACTTGTGTTGCATATAGAAAAAACAGTTACCTCTGCGTTCCGTTCATTAGGTTTTATAATTCGCAACTGTAAACAATTTCATAGGATCGAAACACTTAACCTTCTGTTTTCAGCGTTTGTCAGATCTGAGATGGAATATGCGTGTGTTATCTGGAACCCGAATTATAGTGTACATATGTCCAGTCTCGAGCGAGTTCAATGAAGATTTTTTAAATCGGCAAGCTACATACTTGACAGTAATTATCCACCAAGAGGCTTCCCACAGGAACAGTTTTTTATCCGTTTCAAAACTTGCAGCTTAGTCCATCGTAGATCTATGCACTCTGTAATATTTTTATACAAAATAGTAAATTTTATTTTTAAATGTGAAGTTATAATAAGTCTTCTCAACTTCAGAACTCCCAGGATCACTGCTAGAACTCATAGCCTATTTTACAGCTCACCATGCAGAACAAATGCTTCCAAATTATCTCCACTTAACCAACTCATCAACAATTATTTGTCATTTGAATCACAGCTTGATATTTTTTTACTAGTGTTAGACACCTTAAAAACTTTTTTCTTGTTAAGAAATGTGCCCATAATTAATTTTTAACGATAATATTTTACCAATTGTTTTTAGTTTGCTTTTTTCTTGATTAGTTATGTATTTGTCTTTAACGGTACAGTCGTTCCTAAACATCCACTTTTTCCCTTTATGTTTTTTTTTTCAGTAAGTGTTTAGGTGCAACTGATTGTCATTTTTATTACCTACATCAATTTTGTGTTTTTTTTTATATATATACTTGCTAATTTTTTTGTATTGCTAACCTTATCCTGTTATGGGCTTAGCCCGTGGATATTGTACCATAAACAAATAAATAAAAAAAAATAAATAAATATTTAATATAACCTAATATATATACTGCTGTTCAAAATTATCGTATTACTCAGAAATATAGACATTTAACTTTATAAATATTATTCTTGTTTCGTCAGTCCAATTTTCATGTACCTATGTTTTATATATTTCTTACGACAGCATATAATTTCCTGAACTATTGAATGGTGCTATAATTTTGAACAGTAGCATGCATTAAAAATGTCTATGTTAGTAGATATGATCAAAATTTCATTATTAAGATGCCAGTAAGAAGCTGTAGAAAATTCTTACATAGTTATAAAATATAGAAGAAATAAGAGGAAATGAAAGTTTATTTAAAGCTGCAATAAATCCTAAGGCCGCATGGGAATTTCATAAATACAGTAAAAAGGGTAATAAAATAGGCGCCAAGTGATAACAAATAAGATAGGAAGATCGTCACAAAAGACTAAATAAAATACGTTAAAGTAAAAAAATCATAGGATAGAGAGAGCTTGCAATAATATATCGAAAAAACTATTGTGAAAACAGCATTTTTGCTATAATTAATCTATCTCTAAAATAATTTACTTAAATAAGTAAGAACTACCCTGCAAATGTTAACACTAAAACAAAACAACAACGGAATAAAATTTATTAATTAATATTAATCCTCAAGAGTTTATAAAAAAGAGAAATTTTATTTCCACGCTTTGTAAAATCTTAGGCTATTATTAAGTATTAAGTTACTAATGCGTTTAACTTCTTTTAAGTTTAACACCTACTTAGTTCTTTGTCCTCTATTCAATTGTGGTGGTAACGTATTATTTCCATATTACCCAACCCATAAAAAATCACCGACTGTAATATTGAGTCACGCTATGGTGGTTTTACAGTTTTTACCATATGCCACTGCTGTTGTGACGGTTTCGCAAAAGAGCCAGAATATATTAACAAAATGTTATTGTTTTTTGGTTTTGAAAAACAAAATTTTCAGTATTTTTTTATATTGGATCTGACCAAAATCGTAGCGTGCCGAATTAGAAATGAACAAAGTTTTAATTTTATATTTTATTATCTTGTTACAAACTACTTATATTTTACACGATATAGTATTTTACTTTTATTAGGTAGTTGGATTCAAAACTAAAAAAACAGATGTAACTTAAAATAACAGGGTGTTACGTAATCACTATGTAACTTTTCATACGAATCTCTTTAGTGTCAAACCGTCAAACATACTTAATTTAACATCGCTTAAATGCATTCGTTTGTTTCATTTAACCCACCCTGCTTCAATTCAAATCTCCCCCGCTATAATAACTATAGTCTTCGCACGTCAACTATTGTCGACGATCAGAAATATGTCATATGACTGCGCCACTAAAGATAAAAAAAATCTGCATTGTGTTATGAGATCTATTGTATCAAATTCAAAAATAATAAAGTACACTTTGGACCGTGAATAATATGAGTTTAATTTAGCGACAGTCGAATGAATTTAACTCTTTAAACGCGTGTCATCGGAGGGTGTCAATTTTAGAAAAAATGAATGTTACAGTTTTAATTCGCTATACCACTCGTTGGCGCCAAAATGACACGTTATAGGGGAGAGTTCATGTGATTAAATATGTCGGATACAAAGAGTAGCCGCGCAAATTATTTTATATTAACCAAATAATAACCTGTGAAGCCATGTAATAACTATATGCGGCTGAATTAAATCCAAACTGTCATTAGAGAAAAAAAAGAAGAAATCTGTTATTTTTTCTTTGGCCTATTTTATAAACGTCATTAATTTTATTTAATATTCAGTTGACATATTAAAACTTTAAAATAAGTCATATGATCCATATAAAAAGAATTGTTTGCTTCTACGTACCTTAGTTTTTCTATGATCTACTAAAGAAAAAAATGAATCACTCATTACTTATAAATAAAAAATAAAGATTTGTTCCGCTTAGGTTTCTTTGAAATCGGTCTACGATAAAACTTTTTTGAACTCAATTTTATTTAAAGAAAAAAGTTTATAGAATACCGATAAAAAAATAGGTACAATCATATCTTGTCAATTATTGTTTTCTATTAGACATTCCAAACGACCTGTCAAAGAATAGCTGCCAGTGGGAAGGGCTCGTAAATTTAAGGGGTTTGCGACATAACCTTTCATCTTGGACGCTATTTGTATTTGAAATAATAGTCAACAAGCCTGCCAATTCATATAAAATGTATTAGCGGTTTTTTAGAAATAATATTTTCATTTGTTTGACATATTTAAATTTAATCCATTGTTTATGATTTCACGTATTGTAGGTAGACTACATAGTATGTCGCAACCCTTTAGATATACCAAACCTTAGCAGCGCTTTTCATTTGTTTGGAATACCTAATTGTAGAAGAAAATGCGATTTCATACTATAGTGACCAAAATCTGCAAATGGATTCATTCCCACAAATAAATGTGTCCACAGTTATTTCTTACAAAAGAATACTATTATAGAAAATGGTACACTTTTCTAAAGGCATTAGGAAGAAAAGGTATAAGGGACATTTACTAATTAATAATGGATTTACTTCATTTTGAGTTTTTTTAACACAAATATTCCAAGTGTAGCTAAAGAAGTAATGTGTAAAAACGTTTTAGAACTACATTTTTAATGATGTCTTCAGTCGAAAATTATGCCACTATTTTTTAAAAACATGGTTTTAATAACAAATCAAATTTATCATTATTTTCAGTTTTGTTTAAACCTTCATTAAATAAACATTTGCCTTTTGAAAATCAAAGACAACTTGACAGAAAACGAACATAATTTAAAGCACCATCCATTTAACATAATTCCCTGCCTTCCAAATGCTTCATGCCCATCATTGCCTGCGTCGTAACAAGTGGGTATGAATCAATTAATTTGTGATTAATTGCCGAAACACCTGTTAAAGGACCCTTTTATAATCGAATTAGAAGCCAATAAACTTTTATTCTTCAAAGTTTTGTAAGAAGGAAGGAAGGAAGCAACAGGTGAACTAATAGTTGTGCTTTGTTTGGGTATTCAGCAAAAACTATTTTATTTTTAGGGTTTAATACGTTGACGATGGAACGAACGTGAGAGTCAAAATGAAACGCAAAATAAAGCTGAATATTTTTGAAAAATAGTTACAGTTGGAACAGCCAAATTGAATAAATCGAGTATCATAAGTACGTTTACCCCGACTTTGCTTGATTGCTACATATTTAAAACTTTTCGAGTGGCTTTACGTTTTCTTTATCAAAATTCAACACGGCGTTTTCTACTGCGCGATACCTAAACATGTCGATTTTACGATGTTATGTAATACAATGACCATATAGTTCTTTTCCAGCGCATTAACACGAAACAAGGCTTGACGACAGTATTAATTTGGTGATCGATGAGTCCATCGGCTGCCACATGTCAGAATAACGAGATTATGTTTTCTAATTAACATATAATTAATTTATGTAGGATTGTTTAATAAATACACCCCAACCCAATCGATCATAGTTACCGCTAAAATTTAAAGCGCCGGTTTTCAGTCCGACGACCTGAATATGTCATTTTACGATGGGTGGGGTATATGATGGTTACCATATGTTTAAATTTAATTTTTTTAATTTTGAAACGAACTATATAATACACTAAAAAATGTGACCGACAAAATTGCTACTACAAAATAATTGAAATGAAAAACCATAATTTACAAATTTATGATACACCGACAACTTAGCTATATGTCCCGGCAATGACGAAATATAACGATTTTGAGCGAGTGCTTTAACAAAGCTACCTCTGTTGACCTACCTTTCTGATATTGTAGGATATCATGGCTCCTGCTTACCGCTAATCATTAGAACTTATTAGAGCACATCAAGAGAACACTGTATATTAACAATAGGTATAGGGTAATGCCCATTTGAAAATACCCACTGAAAAACGACAAACTGAAGACTGTGGCTGGTCATAAATAGATGGACAATATAGTTAATATTGGTTTGACAGGCCTCAAAAATATTCATGAGCAATTTTTATATTGCAAGTATCTATTTTACTAATATTTTAGTGCCTCTAATTAAATAATACGAACCTAATATAGACATTTAATGTCTAGAAATAAAACAGAAAATAAATCACGGTACCATATGTCACAAAATACAAGCGACCGTTTCTCTTCAGAAAATAACTTTTCCTTTGGCTCATTGACACACTCTAACTTTGATTTTGCTTGCTAAAGAGAACGTCAGGACTCATCAGCAAGCAATGGATATCCTCAATTTTAGTCTCTAATGGAATTAGCAAAAGTGTTGCATTTACTCGCCTACATTGAAGGAGTTTGCGAGAGAAATGAAACTGGTAACGCCATGGTGGAAGGATAATTAAGAGTTGCAGATTCCACACAGAAATTTGGCAACATGTTTGCCATCAGAGACATATGGGATAGTTTTGTGCAACTTATATTCAGTCGGTAATATAGAGAGCTGTAATGCTATTTTAGTTTGACAATTGGCTGGCTTTTGAATTTACTTCGACAAAATATAAGAATTTTAAATTTTTTTAACACGCATTTCATGCATGTTAAAAAATGCTAATAAAAATGTAAAATTTTATGTTAAATAATTTTAGAGGTGTAAAATAAATAATACAAAATTGTATTAATTAAATATTATTTGTAGAATCTTCATTGGTTACAACAATAAGTATATTATACATATACTTTCTGAATAAACAACTATTTTAAATAACACAAAACAATCAATCATTTCTTTAATCGTGCAAAATGAAACCAGAGTTCCATCCATAAATCCTGAAACAAAAAAAAAAAACAATCGTTGAAAGCGGCAAACTTCTTAAAACAACACATGATTTTGATTGTATGTGACTCATTACTTTTGCATTTGCAGCGATTAAACTAAATTTCAATTATAAACAATATGGCTGTCGATGCAAACAGTAATAAATTATTTCTGGTTCAAATAAAAACCTACCGATGATCAAATATTGCTAGACCAGATTTTCCAACTTTGTCTTTTATATTTCACTACAGTTCATCATTAAATAAAATAATTAAAGTAGATACGTAATCACCGTTAGTTTTAATGCGTTTTTTAAACCCAACAAAAAGTATACTAAATGAAAAATACTTTCTCATTCACTTGACGTCCGCTACAGGGTTAAACTATTCTAATCATTTACTATTTTTGGGGGTGAGTACCGTATAAATGCAGCTGACGTACGAACAGGTTAGATACACCTGTCCTAAAGTTTTGCATCTAATAAAAATAAACTATTAAAATTATTCATTCGGGTAATAAAATTTATAAAACGACCTAAAGAAACCATAAAAACTAACAGAAGTTGATGCCATAAGGTCTTGCTGATATAAGAGGTAAGGCCATTGGTGCCAAATATTTAATATTAAATTTAAAATAAGAATATTTTATTCTAAAAAGTTTTTTTTATTTGAAAAAAGCAAAACAATAATATGAGTATAGAGGAAATTCTTTATATATTTTTTTAATAGGCAATATATGTATAGAAAACATAGGTTTTTGTACCAAAATATCGTATTATAATGGTTTCTTAGTTGTTATTAGTACTAACGAGACAGACAATATACAGTATGTTAAGCTTACCACAATGAAGCCAGAAAAACGGTATAGAAAAAGCGATGCTGTTGATTAGACAACGCCAGCCCACTAGTGGTAAAGGTGCATCCATCTGTACAATCACGGCAGGCAGCCGATTCACGAGAGTATCTCTTAATTTAGATGGAACCATAAAAATATTTTTTTTTTATTGATAATTATATTAGTTTTTGCTAGTTTTATTTAAATGAACAAATTATTGGTATATCTCTGGTGAAATGCTAATATTTATTGATTCTTCACAAGAAAATATACTAACAGTCATTTATTTAAAATAGTAAAATAATAGTAACCCTGTAACAAAATATATAAATTGTGATTGGTGGATTTCATATCCGTACATTGTTCTTAATATAATGGATATGAATTAATACCCGTTCAGTAAGTAGAAAGCAAAGGCCTACTTTTTTTGTTCAGTGTATTCTGTGCGTAGAATAGATACTATTCATGTGGGTCTAAAATAGTAGTTTGTGCAACAAGACTGGATATAATGGCCATATCACACGTAGGCGGAGAGCTCAATCATCTGATTGCGATACGGACAATCCACTTGAGTTGTACAGTATATTTTTTCTACAACCCACTAACGAAAATCTTAAAATTTTAAAAATTATTTTAGGTTATTAAGATAAAATAACTAATTAAAAAATAATTAATGACATTTACTAATTTATATAATAAAATAAACTAAAAACAAAATTTAATTAGTCTCCAATCCTAGAATTGAACCCGGAACCTCTGCATGAAAGCCAATTGCCCTAGTACCTACTCCATCGCCACACATAACATTTTAGTTTTATTACTCGCTATTAAATTGACTGCATATAGTTTTATTAAATTTTATGGTTTATTTTTAAATATAGACAACATAAAAATAGAAAAGCTATTATTTATCGATTCTACGAAAGAATAACTCATTTTAATGTATATTTAAGCTCAATAACTAAAAAATATACTGACAATTAGTTTGACAGAATTGTGACTTATTTAAAATTTAAAAAAATAACAGTAGTCGGATGACCAAATATGGAACTATGGTTGGTGGATTTCATATTTTGCAGTGTTCTTTCTAGGTGGAATGGATATGAAATATATTCGTTCAGTTGAAAGCAATGGCATACTTTTTCGTTTTGTAGTCTGTGCAATATAAGGATGCGTTTCTTACTATCTCTGTACGCAACCCTCTCTTTGTTTGTGTAAAGACAATTGTACGTGTAATAATTCTTTCTTTCTCCGTTCAGTCTAATGAGACGCCTATCTTTCTCGGTATTCAACTCCACCTGAAACGCGGGCTGGCCAAATTTGTCTGTATATTGTAACAACTATTGTGTTGATAGTAATTTCTTTTGAGAGAATATTTTTATTTATTACATAGATGACGGATTCGAAAATGTTCTTTCTTATTTATTGATTAACGTTTTTTGAGGGTAATCTAGTGGAATTATTTTTTAAATAAATGATTAACTACATTTAAATTGATTTTATTTATATTCTAAGGTGAAATAGTAAAGGATTTTTATACATATAATTATTGATCGTATTTTTTGTAAATAAACATTATTGTTGTTATTATTACTAATATTCGATAATATACACTTGGTATCCGCGCGAAAGCTTCGGATGTTGTTTTATCTTGGTAAGTGCGCAAAAAAGAGGGCCCTATAATAAGAAAAGCTGGTTGTTTAATGGATCAACTTGTATTTTTGAGTAAAAATATAGCATGTTTTAATTTTATGATTCATGGTGAACATTTTTATCACCGCTGCAACAAATGTCGAAGAGGCTATCCACGAGATTAGTGCGCATCCGCATTCTCGCAACAGTTAAGTAGTCATACATCCGCTCACGTCGTAGATGGGTGATCACTAGGACTTTCCATGATGGGTCGGGTCACCATGGAACTTATCCCACTAGCATTTAACCATTGATGACGTAGAATGAATGACAAAGAATGAGGAAGTCAGTTGGTGAATGGGAAAGTAGTAGGACAAATGGTGGTACAATAAGCCGCAGGCTACCGTGCCGCCAGTCTACAGATGGATTAGGGTGAATAAAAATTGCATCTTTGTCTAAAGATAGATAAATTTTTAAGATTTTTATCAATAAATTAATTCTGCTATAATTTTCTTCTTCTTCTTCTTCTTCCTCCAACTGTACTACCTTTGAACCATAGGTATCCAAAACAATAAAAACGTCAAATATTCTTGGTCCACTTGTGCTGATGGGAAAAATGTGTGACATTTTTTTCTTGTAAATTTTTTGAATAAATAACATTACTTGGTCAAAACCACAACTTTTTTAAATATTTTTTTGTACACATATGTTATTCTTTCCAGCCCTCTAGATCTCAAAATTCAGATTTCAAATCAAACTGAAAATATAAGGTAATTTTTTAATTTAATAAAAAGATAATCAATTTTAATGCAAAATTTTATAATCCTGGTAATATACATCTCCTAAAATACACCACAAAAAGTGTCTTATTTTGTTAATACGAATCATCCGAAGCGACACATCATATTTCTTTGTAAAATCCAATGTTGTGTGTCCCATAAATAATCACTATCAAAACGTGTCTTCTTTCTTTTATTCTGATCTTTTGAGGTCCCAACAGAATTGCGCGCCACTCCATCAGTAAATATAGTTTTTTTTTTTTTTATTTCAGAACCCTAAAAAATGCTAAAATGGACCGTAATGGGTCGTCGCGACACCAGCAATACCGACGACCCCCACCAACAGCGCCCTCTACCATTAGATTACCCAACTTTAACGCCGGCCGCTCGCATTTCGACGCCTCGCGCCAAAACGTCCACGGCGAAACGACGACGCTCGAGTACGGCGTTGCGACGCCGACGTTCGAGCATCGCTCCTTCGACGGCGCTCGGACGCAACAGTTTGGACGGCCTTATGGACGCCGATAAAGAGAATCGGTTTACGTCGACGCCGATCAAGACGTCCGCGGAAGGAGTTGGAGCTCTTCGAGACGTCGGGAATTTGACGCCTAAAGTTAAGGACAAGCATTGGGAGTCGGTAAGAATCTGTATATCTATATCTTAAATCGGGTTACCCTCATGGTTTAATTATGGGCGATTTACTTTTTCCTGTATAGACATGTTTACCTTGAATATAATAAAAATCTAAGTATTCAACAAAGACTAGAAAACTAAGTCTTAGACCCAATTCCACCGCTAGTAGCTAAGATATAAACTGGGTTTAAAATGAAATTTTTCTATTAAAAATGTAATTTTAAACTTGGCTTATTTATTAACCACTAGCGGTGGAATTGGCCCTAAAACACACAAAAAACTTAACAAAACTCGGCTAAGATTATTCTGTTTTGACAAGCTAGCTCTATTGGGGCTTCTAAACAGTCTCACACAAGCTTTGGGTGTATCTGCAAAGTGAGTGCTTTTAACATCGCTAGACTCTCTGAGTATATGACAGTCCTTTTTCCATTTACTTCATGTCTTTATACCTCTTTTGTCAAGTGATGTATTGCTGCTATTTCTACCTGATATACTGTTGCAGAAGCTGAGATTCGTGTCTTTGGCTTGGCACTGTATATATCTACTGAGTTTTGGAGCCGTCTGTATACCAGGTGATTTTTACATGAATAGGAGGTCCTTCATTCCATGTCTTCCTGTTTAGTATACTTTATATTGTTTTTCCAATTATTTGGCCGTTTTCCAATTCTTTATATTCTTCGTAGTAGTTACGCCCATTTAGATTGCTTATGGGTGCTTGACCTCTGTGCAGTCTGTATGTGACAGACGTGGCTTCGCCTTGCAGTGGTGTTAGGAAAGACTTCTAAGGCTGCTTTTGGAGTCGTCCTGTGACAAACTTTGCTTTGCGATCCGTATCCTTGGTTACGTGGTTGAAAACATCAAGCTGATAGACTAATCAGAAAATACTTTGGTTTGTGATTGGTCAGATTATGAGAATATTTTAAGATGAGTGAAATAGTCAAGGGTAATATCACAGGAGGTGAGACTTTTTTGACCACATTTTGTTGTTTTTTTTTTTTTGAAATCATGCGTCTAAATTTCAAAAGAAATGGAAAAGGTGTTTTTGGATGTCCGTTCTTCATGTCCCATCAACTAGCAATACTTCTTTTATAAATGAAGCTTGAAAATATGCCTCTAAATATTTTAAAGAGTTATTTTTTTATGGATACCTGCTACCACTTCTCCTATGAACTTTTTGTTTTAACTGTTGAACTCACTACCATTATTTGGTATTTATTTTTTTGTATTTGACTTCTAACTCCACTTAGGTATTACTATGACTTCTAATACTTGCTTAGGAGTAAATTTTCATTCTTATTTGTTATGTCGTTTTGCTCTTACTTTGCAGAGCTTAATATATGATTAGGTTCTGCACAGGTTCTTTAAAGACTAGTTTAACTATATATAGATTTTTTTGTAATATGGTAAACATGCTTTTATAATAGCTATTATTTTTTAGTTTATGTAATTTTTATTTATTTTTCTTTCAGTTTCTAGAAAATCACAAAGCCCTTTCAGCCCGAAAATGCAAAAGTGAAAAAAAATCTCGCACGCCGCTGAATACCCCCAGACACCACCACAAAAAGAAAAAAGATTGCCTCAGTTCCCACAATGATTTCCTGGTAATAGACAGTCAAACAAGCAATTATTTCAGGCCATTCGAAACTGTAGATTCCCACATAGAAGGAGTTAAGAACGACTTATGTGCATGTAAAAATAGTAGTTTTAGCAGTGTTAGGAAAAAAGTTCCAGATACTTATGCACCAACCTTACCAACTTTTACTTCTGAGTATTCCCCATGTGCTATGAGAACGACGCACTGCTTAGAAACATTGATTAGAAACAGTTCTAAAAAATTACCTACCACTGTTAACATTTTGGATGATTTACCTCCAAGTAAGAAACAAAAAATTGATCACGTGACCGATTTTTTACACCAAATATCGTTTTTAACCACGCCGCAAAATCCTGGTTGTTTACCAGGCCTAACTATTAATGAAAATTACGATAAGGTTACACCTCTAGTCAAAAAATTTCTAGATTTTAAGTTTAATAAAACGAAAACTGTAAATAACAATGATTCTTCTTTTATAAACAATCTTTCTCTAGATAAAATTGTGGATGCCTTATTAGACACGAGTGATGACAGTATTAGAGCGACTGTTAAAAATGAATTAAATAGTAGTATGGTGGTCAACGTAGAATCTGAAAATGAAAATAATATAAATGAAGAAGAGCAGAGGCTTCAAATTGAGACTGTTAGCGAACATTCTTCGGATTCAGGTTTCAGATCGTCAACTAATGAAAACTCGCACAAGTTAGATAACAATTTTCTTTGTAAATGTAATAACAACAATAATAATAATGATGAAAAAACTATTATACAAATCAATGAAACATACAACGAACGATGTGTTGATGACAGCAGTATCAGAAAAAGGCCGTCAAATCAAGAATTTTCAGAATTCGAAACTAAAAAAATACTGTTAGACAACTCACAAGATAACAATAATTTTACTTTAAAAAGGCAAAAAGGTATAAGAAGAAGGAAACCTTTCAGTACGGATAAAACAAATAATCTATACGACTCTAGTAAAATTGATTATGTAAATACTCCCATACAAAATTGCTATTTAGAAAATAAAGAAATCCTAGGTGATACTTATGTTTTGGGGAATACTCTTGATGTAGGAACGCCCATCGAAGCTTACAGGGGCATTAGAAAGTGTCTCATTTTTGATAATTCTAGTAAGACGAATGATTCGTCAATTTTTTCTGAAAGTGGATCTACTAGCAAATTCAGTATAACTGATGTGAGAGGGTCCATGGATTTGAAGATTTTTATGGAAGGAGAACACCTTTTTGTACATAGTAAGTTAAGAACAATTTAAAAAAATAATTTTATTTAAATAAGGATAATTTCCTGACCGTAGCAGAATTTTATGAATAAAAATTTTCTTGATCTATTCGGTCATGTTTTTATTTTGCTTAAATGATAGAAAATAAATACCAAGGAAATTTTTATTTATATAAAATAATATTAGTTTTTTTTATAACTACCAATAATTGAAACAAAATGGATCAAAGGCAATGGATAAAAACATATTTTTAATTTCCTTAACCATAGTAAATTGGAATTTTTGTATTTTTACTGGGACTTTTAATTTAAATAAAAAATATTATTCTTAAAACTATATGTTATGTAATGTTATGTTATGTTGGATATGGGATATTAATGCACTGCAACCTAAAAGATCTATTGTTTCCCCTTCTGTCGCTAATGCATCAAGGAAATAGGAATGTAGGAGGATTTGGAGTATAGTATAGTTCTTGGATTATGGAGGGCTAGACATTCAGTCAGAATGTGAATGGAGGTTTCATCCTCCTCCTCCTGCTCCTCCTCCTCCTCACAGAATCTTTACTCACCATCTTCTATTACTTTCAGTCTACTAAGGTATCCGTTAAGTCAGCAATATCTAGTAAGGATCCCTGTTACAATGCGTAGGCTGTTCTTGCTCAGGCTAATACATGCTTCCGATCTTTTCTGGGTATATTCACCCTGAAGTATCTTATCCTGTTTTAACCCCAAGAGATTGTTCCAATTATTGGTTCTTCTACTGCCCAATTTTTTTTATTCTCTCCTAATATAGGTTCAGGTCACACAAAGGGGATTCTGCCTCTTTCCTTACAAGACTATGCCCCGAAACCCAAGTAAGAGTAAATAACTGTATTTTCCTCACCTAGCTCATTTAGTTTTTCTCCAGACCATTTTTGAGCTGATTACGTAAGAGCTCAGCGCTTTGATAGCTCCTTGGCTATCGGACATAATGATAATCTCTTGTTTGTGATAGTTTTTTCGATGTTGAACTGGATACACTTCTCAATGGTGTGAATTTCCACCTGGGAGATGTAAGGGTATTTACCCAAACTTTCAGAGTGCCTGGTTCTAGGCCCATACACTCCTCTTCCAGTTCCTTTTATGGTTTTGGAATGGATGGTTCCAAAACCACTGAAAGGCATGTCTTTTGGTTGCAAGCACGATGGATTCTTGGCTCCATTCTTTCTTGCAGCCGGAATTGTGGTTTTTCATAAAAACCGTAGGTACTTCTTCCTTATTTCGTCCTGGGCCCTATCCCAAGAATCTTCATTTTATATCTTGTCTTTTTTGCCACGTTCTCTATCAATAATCACAGGTTTATAATCACCATCATTACGGCCGTAGGACAGGTTTTCATTGCACCAATGATCCAAACACAGACTAGTCTTTGTACTTTTGAGATATTTTACTCTCGTAGTAGATAAACTCGATCTGTTACTCCAGACTACAGCCCCATAAGTGATGATTGGTCTCACTATTGTTGTATATATCCATCGCAGATTGTTGCGGTTACATCCCCATCTTTTACCCGCAATGTTTCAGGATACCATTAGGGCTTTTGTGATCTTATTTACTACTTCCTTCTCATTTATGTTCCAGAAAAGTTTATTATTCAGGGTTAGGCCTAGATATTTGATTTTTTTCCATTTTATATCTATCCCGTTCGATTGGACGTTTTTAAGATTCAAATTTCTTTTCCTTAAAAATGCTACTAGTGTTGTTTTGGAGGGGGTTTGTACTTTCACCTCTTGGCACCATTTTTCGATATATTCTAGTCTCTTTGGACAATATCATATAAAATATTTCCAAATTTGCCTCTATCATATATGTCGTCGGCATAACCTTGACAGGGTATGCCGATGTCAGTCAATCTGCATAGAAGTTCGTCTACGGTTAGGCTCCACATTAGTGGTGATAGAACTCATCTGGTTGTGCAGGTGGAGATGGTGTCCTGCCCTGTGTCTCGACAGTTCTCGTAGATAGCAGGTGAGCCATTCATCTGAATATGGTGCTATCTACTCCTCTTTATGAGAGTGCTCTTTTGGACCATTCCTTTCTTTGTCAGTGCATCCTGGATTTCGTCAGTCAGCTGGACCAATAGATAGAAATTATGTGTTTTTAAAATGCGTGAGTTTCGGCACAGGTGGCTATTATACACAAGGCCGGTCTGAAAAATATTATCTTTAAATTGAAGAATGTATTATGAAATTTAAACATTGTGTATTTTAGCAAATTATATGAATTACCTTCATATTTAGAAGACAAAGGAATGTATATCATCAAATTTAACGACTTTTGGGAATTTTTAATCAATTAAATCCAAAAATTTAAAACTCCATATTTGCTACACCTATCTTAATATATTGTGAATATCCTTAATCATGTGAGAGAGTTATAAAGATTTTATTTCTGAGGGTTCTAATGATTTTACCGAGAGTTATTGTAATATCTCTTATGCATTTCTTCGATCCTATTCTAGATACTTAGATACCTGATCAGAATTCTGCCGAGGCAGAAAGTTTTCAGATGTTTCTACTACCTCAGGGCAGTGGATAATGTCCAGTGATTTTTCTGCGCTTGACCTTTCAAAGAGTTGTTTGGTCTTCTGTGGTAAATAGGTAATGAATAATTTTTCTGGCCATTTTTCCTAAATTATCTCTTAAATATTTGACCATTGATAGAATGAAATTATATTATTTCTGCTGTTTTATTTCTGGGTCATAACCGAACATCCATAGTTTTGTCATGACCCTGGACAGGACTCTAGGATCACTTTTATTTCTTGTAGCTGAGTATACTTTTAAATTTAATGGCATCGCTTGGTCATTGATCAGGATGATATGAAGCACAATATGATGCTCAGTTCATCTGCTAGAATGCCCAAATTATAAAAGTCTAATATGAGTGTGTTCGAGCGGTCCGTATTTATTTACGGGCATTTCTGTGGTTTAGCGAACACGGCTTCAAATGCTAAAGCAGACCATGTGCATTTTTAATTAATTTGCATGGTTCGTTGTAGGATTTTATGGGTGCTGTATTAGCAGTAATTTAATCGCAGTGCGTTATCCTTTCGATGATGATTAGCGTTTTCCTCACCTGTAAGTAAAATGTTACCATCAATCATTTTAAAGTTGCCCCAGAGCGCCACGGCAAATATTAATAATAGCCGTTCATTCCCCGCACAAGTTCAGTCAACTTCAAGGAATACAATTCACTCAGAAGAGGGTAAATTATAGGAAGAGTAATATTATTATTAATTAATAGATTCGAGTTAAATGTTTAAGATTTTCCTAGTCCACACAATTAAAGTATAAAAGATAATCTAAGATGCACCAAGCGGTACAGGATCGTAATTCTACCGCATTGTTTATAAAATTGTTTCAAATTTTGTCTGTCATATACCCAAAACAAAAACAATTTGGCACTATTTTTTTAATATTCTCCCTTAAAATAGCAGTTGATGCTAAAAATCGTATAATATTTTTCTCGTTGATAACTATTCAAATTTGACGATTTATTTTTCTTTTTTTTTTTCAGTTATTAGCTGTAAGGACCTCTACAGGCCGAATGGGGAAAAATTAAACGCTTACGTTAAGGTACGTTAACTTACAACAAAAACCAATAACAATTATATTATTTATCAATCTGGTATCATAATTCAAGCATGTCAGCTTTTTTAATAGGCCTTATGTTTCTATAATTTGATGTGTAGCGGTTTAACATCTGTTCGGAATTTTGATTGCATTATTATTGAAGTACTTTTAGGGCGCTAATAGGTCTATTTTCAATTTCCGGGGGTTAAGAAATCTCTATTCGTCATTTCTTTTTGGACTTGCTATAATGTAATTAGTGTCAGTGTTTTCCAAATGTTTAAATTATTATAGACTTTAATAAGGGTTCACTAAATATATGTTTGTATTTATAATATTCGATCGATTTTTTAACGTATCAGAAATTCTGGTCAAAATAATAAATTAACGAATCCATAATGTCTTGATAAAATGTTATTACAAGATTTCGCGCTTTTGATACATTTATTTAAAACAGTATATTTATAATATTTTTATGGTTACAAATTATTCAATTCTTTTAACTTGTAAAAAGTGCTGAACTGGTAATTATAAGGACAAATAAAATTGGGTAGTATGAGATAAATTCCTACTAGATTGGACCAGTTTGAGTTTACCGATTAGCTACAATGAAAAATTGGTATATGGGTGATTCTCGCCTAACTGTGATTTTTTATGTCCAGTGTTTTATTTGTCGTTTAGCATAAGTTTTCCTCATCAAAAAGTTACTAATATTATAAATTTAGAGGTATTTTACAACCGACATTATGAATTAGACCATAAACCTTCGTAATTTTTTTTTAAGCTGCATATAAGTATACTCGAAATGTCAGTACCGTGGCATGTCAGATTCTCATTTTTAAAATTAAATATATAAATTTCTATCAAAATTCATTTTTTAATATAAAATTTACCTCTTATAACTACAATCTAATGCATACTGCATTGAATTTTATTGCAATTTTATACCAATCTTTGGATTGGTAAAAAAAAATATCATTTATATGTCAGTACCGTGGAAATAATGTCAGTACCGTGGCATTAAAATTTTTAAATGTTGTCACAGTTTTTGTTGTGTCGTAGCTGTAGTAAAACCACTTTACAGGCTTATTTCTATGCATAAATGGAAAACAAAAACGCGTAAAACATACGTTTTGAAACATTTTTAATTTTAGAAAAATGTAAGTTGTAAAAATCATAGTTAGGCGAGAATCACCCATATATCTACCATTTACCAAGAATACTGCGGCCTCTTGAGTCTAATATATTCCATTGCTTTCTTCGTATTCCAATACTATGTTCAAATGGTTCTGTGTCTGTGTTTTTGGATCATCAATGTATCATATTATGTAACTATTTTGCATACGTGATAGTTTTCCATTAGTCTAGTCTTTTCAAACGAAGAAGAATCATATTTAGATGTTATTCCGTCAGATGTTACAGTCTCAGTTGTTTTATTGTCAGTAGGAAGACTAGATAGAAGTAGCCCAAGAGTCCACTGCAAATTTTTACCGTCATCTGATAACGAAATGAAATATACCCCAAAAGCATGCAAAAACATTGTACTTTACCAAATGGTAATTGTGCCTATCCCAATCCTGAGTAAAGTGGCTTAAAAAAATTATTTTTTATTAAAAAAATCACATAAAGCATGACAGCGCTAATTTTGTTTGCCTTTAAAGATTTCCAGAAAATATCATTCAAATATATCTTGTATATCGTTAAAGGGAAACATTTTCTTCCTCTTAACATGGCACAAAAACATCTATCCATGATTAGTAGGTAAAAATCATTAACAGTATGAATCAATTTTTGCTGATTTAAAAATTTATTTGTATGCCTATTATTGTGATTTATTTTTACAGGTTGCCATAGAAACGACAAAAAAACTACTATGCTTATGGTTTAAAAGAATTGTCTAACAAGAGTTTATAATTATTATTGACTATCTCTGCGAATGGTTTATTCGCTCCGTGCGAAGTCATGGAAAGGGAAGCAAAAGCGATACTAGCGCTAGCTGCGGATAATTCGTGCATTTTAGGGTGATATTTTGTAATTTTGGCATATCAAATACACGTATACATTTTACTTTTTTTTTTAAAAAAGTAGGTAAAAACAACACAATAAGCAACCGGAGTTGCTGTGTTAAAAATTGTACAAATACTCAAAGAAATAAATGGATAGGTGTACAATAAGAAGAAAAATTACCTTTATTTTTGTGATAATAACAGTAATGCTGGAAATAGTAGACATCAGAAACTTGAAAGGTTTTAAATGAACAATAAATTATAATTTATGTTCTCTAATATCCCTTTATTCTTAAATGTTCATTCAGCAAGGAATAGATTTCAAGATTTCTGCCTTTGATTATTATATGTGGCCGGACTGCAATTTTGTGACTTACTGATGGGAATACAAGTTTTAATCATTTACTCTGTTTTCTTTCGAACAAAAATTAAAATATAAATAACGATCCTTTTTTTATACATTTTAACTTCACGCTATTATTAAATGGTAATTTTTTTATTTTGGCAGAATAGGCTAATTCTTCAATGACAACTTAGGCAACTTCTCATACATTTTCCAGTAAATACTGTTGCCTGCCTATATTTTATTATAGATTTTTATTGATTATACATAATTTTCTTTAATTTAAGTGGGAAAAATATATAATAACAATAAATTAATGTTTTACTTGTTTTACAAATCCATATACATTTATTAAAACTAACATATATACTTTTTATTTACGAATTCTATTAAAAATTGTAATTGTCAGTATAGGCAGAAATAGTCCTTTAATACCAAATCAAATTGGCGCTGCTGTCGCGCACGGAGCGAATACAATGCCATCATTCTTCCTTTCACACATACACATGGTTTAAAAGGTAGGTAAAAATATTAATAATTCAGGTTTAAAAGCTGGGTTCACTAGGAATTAAGATTGTTATTTTCAGGGAAAACACAATTATCGCTGTCATGTCTTATGTGATTTTTTGAATATAAAATATTTTTTTTAACCACTTTGCACAGGTGCAATTTGGTAAAGAACAATGTTGTTACATACCTTTGGAGCATATTTCATTTCGTTATCAGATCACGGTCGAACTTTGCAGTGGGCTCTCATACTAAAGGAAGCGAATCGGTATACTCGAAGTACGTTCTCAAAAAACGAACGTTAGTTGAGCAACAATTATATTGGTGTTTGTAAAAGTGGATTCCAAATTAATTTGGAAGCAACCAAATATTCTTGGTGGATAAGCGTAACAATTAGTTGCTGAGAAAGAAAATTTGGACCCTTGAGTAAAAAATATTTTAACAGACCAAGACATTAATGAGATATGTTTATTGATGAGCTAATAGAAACTTATCAAAATTAAATAGGTACATATATTATTATAGGAATGAAGTAAGAGGACTTGCGATCTGTATCGGGGAGGGCGGGTCACTTACTCCTCAATGAACCTATTGTGCATCCTCCAGGAACATATAGGAGCTGTGTCTTAGCTCGTCAAAAAGTCTGCTGGTTGACAACGGCACCGATAGCTGTCTAGGGACTATCTCTCAGATCGCCAAAAATTCTGCATGCGATAAAATTAAATTTTGCTGTCTTAGTGAAATTTTAAAACTGCGTTTTTATGATTTTTTTTTTACTTCAAGCCAGTCTACCTACAAAATGTAAACATTTGGATGCTGTATCCTTTATGCTTCTTTTTGGTGACCTACATAGTTTAAAGAGTTCGTAGTTATTTGAGTTTGCGGCTTTGACCAAGTCTACTGGTGCGGTTTTCATCTCTAGTTGGATACGTTTTCACTAGACGTCATGGCCACGGAAATATAACCTAATTGGTCCCGGTCCTCGGAGGTTAGTTGGTAAAGGCCTAATTTACACCACATATACAAATTGAAATTATTTTGTAGCATCCATGAATACTAGATTAGCGATTTTTGTCAAAGTTATTATATATTTGCTATGAAAGTGATAACCTAGCAAGTTTCATGTTGCCAGATAACAACCGTAGTTACAGAATAAACGCCACATATTTTTAGATACCATATTGTACGACATCATATTTTCAGATATCATAGTGTCCGATGTCATACTGTCAGCTGTCATAATGTCATATCTTTTGCCTGATATCATACTGTCAGATGTCATAATGTCTGATGTCATACTGTCAGATGTCATACTGTCAGATGGCATACTGTCAGATGTCAGATGTCACACTGTCAGATGTCATACAGTCAGATGTCATGTCTTTCGATAATTCGATGTTATACTGAGGATAAAGGTTTGTTTAGTTACAATTACATATAAAGACAATTATATTATAAAAATTATAAAATTATTTCAATTGACCACTTAAATCTTCATTGCAACTAAAAATGTTCAACATACCTACTTCTCATACTGATATCTTTGGCCAAATTATTCGTGTTATTACGACACTAAACATTACCGATTTACAAATAATCATACTTCAGTTTACAACGAGCTCGTAGGCGTTTTTTTCTAGCTAAACGTACGCATTAATTGACAACACATGTTCTGAATTAAACTCATCGGACACATGAGATCGCGAGTTCCACGGTTTCAGGTTCGTTGGAGCGTCCTTTTCAAATACGATGACAGTTACTGATCGTCAGTCTGCAGTAATTACGTCTTACTGGATACGTTTTGCCGTATGTGCGAGACGCCTCTAACATATCCCAATGTTTCGCTTTGAATATACCGTGTCGGGGATTTTTTTTGGCCCCGTTTTTTAATAATACGGCGACGTGAGCTGCATGCTTTGAGTTGGATTCTAATGGGATGTGATTTGGAGGCATAAACCTGAAATAGTTATAATTCCAAAATAAAAAAGACTAAAATTATTTTATGTTATATACTTACAGTGTATTCTAGAAATAAATACATTCATTTAACTAGTAAAAGAACTCTTAAAATACAATTTTTTTGAAAATATTTTGTAAAGATCAATGGCGGTTGGTGCATAAGTACTGTAGAGCTGCAGAGCAGCCAAAAAATGCAAGTATCTCGTCTACATTTCACAGAAATTATTTTAGACATTCTAAAATATACATAGTAAATAGTATCTGTGCACTGCACCGCTTAGGACGTCTCCTTTAGTTGTTCTACTTGTTTTTATATGCATATGCCTGTCAAAATGAGTAAAGTTTTACGAACAGCGAAACTTTCTTGTCAACAGTATTTCGATCAAAAACAAAAAAAGCTGTATTGAAAAATTAGAATTGTTAATTAAAACCAATTATTGTTGCCTTCTTTAATTTGAGCTAAGAACTCTGCAATATTTCGTATCTCCATGTGGTGCTACTTGAGTCCTTTTGACCCCATATTAAAAAGGTTGTGGAGCAACCACATTAATAAAATTGGCGTCTGAGTATTTTGCGAGTCTAAGGCATCACAATTAGTAGCGAGAAAATTAATACTTAATTTTTAGCTTAACTCTAATTGTTTACAGGTAGATCTACTCTATTTCCTGTTACGCACTTTATTAATGTCACCATAATCTAAAATTAATCAAAACTTACTGTAAAACCATCTGCATTAATTTTTTTGAGCTCTAACAGCATTTTCATTATTTGTAAAAATTGAAATTTTTAACGCTATAACTACACAACTACCAAATTAATTACCTAATGTAAACATTAGCCGCAAGAAATGGGATAACTCACTCATTTTACGAATTTATAGCTGTAGGGAACAAAAACATTATTTGAGTCTGTTTTAGTAAAATAATACATTGTCGGGCAAATAACGCACTGTTAAATCTTTCAATAATCCTTACCTTTGACGCCTTCGGTCCGGAAATTAGTCGGGCTCCAGCTTAATTAAGCTGGAGCACATTAATAAATAATGTGGTTTGCCTAACAACCTTTCGACACGTCGTCAAAAAGGAGTAGTGTAGCCTCATGGAGATACGGAAATTCCAGGAGTCAAGTTGAAATCATTAGATAATTTACACAATTTACAGAAAATAAAAAATATAGAGTAGATTCGTTGTTAAATAACCGGCATAATAAGCTAATCAGGTAAAATCAATGCATATATTGCTTTCTACAATACATATGTTTCGGAAATTAATTTTTTTCCATCTTCGGGTGCAGTCAAAGTTTAAAAAAAGTTAAAAAACACAAGGGGACGATTACAAACTTTAAAAATTGTACTGCCATGCTAAACGATTGAAAATAAAAACAATGACCGATAAAACCAATAAAATTTTTATTCATAGAACTATTTTATGTTTTTTGTTCTTAATAGTTTTCTTAACAATTTTAAAACCTTTCTTTGCTCATTAGCATATCTCTGTGATTTATTTTGTTTAACCCTGAAATGAATTAAGTACATAATATGAAAATTTAAAAAACACAAAAAATTTGTCGATTAAATTAGAGTTTTAAAAAAATTTTCCAACAAAAATTGACATTGTCTTTTTCCTTAAACATAAAAAATATGGATATCTCGATTAACTTTTAGTGATCCTGTTGGTGGTGAAATATAAGTTCTTGATGGTTCAGAAGGTGGAAAAATTATTCACAGGTACTATTAGTGTAAAAACCAACCTTTTTGAAAGAAACTTAAGTTGCTCTGCTTTACTTGATGTTTTAGTAGCACATGAATATGGTGAGGAAGTAGTGACAGGATTGATTTTGTTATATTGGAATTTCATTTTCTTTAATATTTTCCTCCCCTGATGTAATAAAAATCTTCATTATTAAAATAATCAGAGCCTAAAAAATTACTCGGGTGGCCACTTGTTGAATTTCTAAATTTTGATAGCAATTATTTGTTTTTTTCCATATTAAGAAAAGGAAACCTAGAATAAAAAAATAACTATAAACTATAAAGTGATATTAATATAAAGCCACAGGTTTGAATTTTCTTTATTTATGTCAATAAGTAATTAACCTTTACTCTTGTAATCATTATGAGACGGATGAAGACGAACTTAGCAGGGTTTAATTCCCTCTTACTTTTTCGACAAGAAAATAATAAAATTGACATAATATTCACTGTTGGGTACTAATTAACAGTGCTGTTCCTAAAGGGGCGCTGGGAAACAGTAACAAGGCCTACACAGAACACGAGGCTAATAACCATCTCAGAGTAAGTAAGTAGTAAAGAGAGGACAGTAAACAATGTTTGTGTCGCCATGATAATATGGTCGAGAATTCTAATTAGAGAGAAATAGATTAATATCTCTATCTCTTTGTTTGTATTTGTCAGTTTTACAAAGCTTTTCTTAGACAATTATTCCAGTGTTTAATTTAAATTTGTTCGTGTTGTGGTGTTAAAAGTAATTGTTATTAATATTATATTCATAACAAAAAAGTCATATTTTGTTTTCACTTCATTAAAAATGCACCTACCTACCTTTTAAAACATTTTATTTTATGTTCTATTTGGTCAACATTTTCGCATTTAAAATGACCCAGCGAAATTGTTTTACGGTACGCTACTGCTGAGAATTCTAAAACGAGTGAGAAAGCCTTCATTAGAAAGAGAGATACTGATTATATGATAGCGAGATTAATATTGTATAACTTTATGCAGTAGTGGCCTATCTGCTATTAGGCATTCCAAACAAATGAATTACCAGTGGGCAGGTTTGGTATATCTAAGGGTGGCGACGTAAAATCATGAACAATGGATTACATTTAAATTTTTTATGTCAAACAAAATTAAAATAATATTTAAAAAACCCATCTATACATTTCTTCATAAATTGGCAGACTTGGCGAGTACTACTTCGAATAAAAATAGCGTCCAAGTTGCAAGACTATGTCGCTACCCCCTTAAATATACAAGAATTTCCCACTGGCACCTATTGTTTGACAGGTCGTTGGAATGCCTAATTATATTATCTAAGATAACCATAGCAGTTGATGCCGATGACACAAAAAAAATATGTTAATTGTAAATTAAAAGTAATTGCCAATCATTAGGCCTAATGTATCGACACTAAGTTGTGTTTGTACTTATATATGATATAATCTTGAAGAAGTCTTTTCAAAAGCTCTTTTAGACAGAAAGCATGTTTTCACTATATTATTGAAGATAATAAATACTAAATATATATTTACAACCCTTACAACACACATATTTATATTTCGTAAAATACAAACCAAAATTTGAAAGTGTCAGAACTGGCTCTATCAAACTTGACAACGGTGATTTAATAAGCTATTTAAGGCTGTTCTACCGCTTTCCGTTCGGTCGAAGTTGAGAGGTACCTCATCCTTGTTTATGTAAAGACAATAATTGTACGTGTAGTAATTCTATCTTTCTCCGTTTAGTCTAATGGGACGCCTATCTTTCTAGGTATTCATCTCCACATGAAACGCGGGCTGGCCAAAATTTTCGGTATTTTGTTATAATTGTGTTGATAGTAATTTCTTTGCAGAGAATATTTTTATTTATTACTTCGACAACGGATTCGAAAGTTTATTTTCTTCATCTAGTGGAATTATTTTTTGAATAAATGATTAACTACATTTAAATTGATTTTATTTATATTCTAAGGTGAAATAGTAAAGTTTTATACATATAATTGTTGATCGTATTATTGTTATTATTACTAATATTCGATAATATACACTTGGTATCCGCGCGAAAGCTTTGGATGGCTTTATTTATGGTATATTTAAAGCAAGAAACTGATTTTTGGAAAGTGCTTTAATATACAGTGGTACATAATATAAAATATTTGTTTTTTTTTAAAATAATCGCATCAATCTCACAATTAATTTGTAGTGTAGACGAAACATTTTTTGAACACTATTTTATCGTACGTATGTATATTTTATTGTACATAATAAATATGCTTTGTTTTAATTTCATAAAAAAATATAATTTATTGGTTTTATCTTTTCTTCGTTCACTGAAAGTAAAAATGGGTCAAAATAAATTAAATACTTAAATAAATAAAAACTTTAATTACCTACTATTTTTAATGAAACATTTTATTTCACATAACAAAATAGAATCACAAAAAAAATAAATTACATCAATTTCGTCTTACAATTTCTTTTATTAAATATTTTAAATAAAAATCAACTATCAGCACATAAACAAAAATTGTCATCTCTCTCAATTTTCTCAACGAACATTCCTAGTGGGGTCCAAGCTATAAAATAACAATATTTGGCTTTCGTTATAGCCAATAATTGTTCTTGTACCTGATAATAATAATAATAATTTTTTTTTTAATTTAATTTATCCATCTGTATTGGCTAGATAAATGAAATTTTTTTTGAATTCCCATTTCTGGTGGTAATTTGGAACAAGAATATGGACATTTAATTACAATTATTTCATTATTATTATTAATGCCGTCTGGACTTGCTTCCAAGTATGGATGTTTCTCATAAATAAATAATTCACATTCTTGTACCGTGTTTCCATATTTATTTTTAAATTCTTCTCTCGCAATAGATTCATGATCTTGTTCCCATTTTGTAGCGACTAATCCGTAAAAAGATGAAAATAATATGTTATTAACAGTTTTTTTTACGTAATTTGCAAATGGTTTCAGAATTTGAAGCCGTGAGCATATTACTGATGTTCTTTCCACAGATCATTACTGGCCTGACCTCTAGTAGATACTTAAATTTTTCAAATATCATCTAAACTATTCAAAAATTGCAGTTTTTGGTTCCAAAACATCGTCATCATCATCGTATTGAAGTCCATAGTCCCTATCTTTAGGTACACCACTTTCGCGTTTTTTTAATTAAGGGCCCCTAGCTTTTCTACTACATCTACGTTTGCTCATTTGAGTAACCAATCTTTGCGTGTGAATCCCAGGAACACTTTTTGATAGCTTTTTATAAAGAGAGGCAATATAGTTCTCTTTTTTATTAAAAGAAATGGCTGCAGCTGTACACCGAACATTATATCCTCCTTTTACTGCAAAATTAATTTTCTTTCCTCCAACAAATTTGGCTAGGATTAAACTATGTCTCTGTCAGCATTATTAGCCATGTTTGTGGCTGTTTTGAACCTGCCTATTACCAGCAGATACAATGTCATCCATTAGTCCACATTCTTTCATTTCTGTCACATAATCTCTGTCTATTTGTTCTCTTTTACAAAAATATTGTGCACAGTTATATAATTTCAAAATGTATGGTAAAGAGATTTTTTAATATCTGCAGTTAATTGCTTCACGTTGTCAATATCACTGGTATTTTTTCTGTGGTAATTTACAGCCGATTTCATTCCCACTCGTAACTTCAAAATCCCATCGCTCAATATTTTTTTTAGTCCTGGACTTACTATTTTGTTTTTTGAACTGTATTTTTTTTTTCGCAAGATCACGCAAATTTGTGTCGACGAACCATTCCAATTTTTTGAACATTTATGAGTTGCAGCTTTTATGTTTTTAGTTAAATCTCGAGCATAGATAGGACAATACTTACTTTTAAAAGAAACATACAAAACTTTTCCAGTTTTCGCCCCAAAAATGCAAGCCTGTAAATAATAAGTGCATTTAAAAATAAACCCTTTATATGTTATGTCAAATATAAAAATGTTTCTAAAGTAGACCATGGAAAAATCACGCATGACGGATTGTTCACAATTCTGTCGGTTATGGCTTAATTTAGAAACATTGTTTTTGGATATTGAAATATAAAATATAAACTTACAACTCCAGATAAATCGTTATAAATAACTTTATATGACCGCTTAGCATGCACCGTCAACAATCACTGCAATTAGACCATTTCCTTGTTCATCTACTTCTCCAATATCTTTTGCTTATTGCAATTATTCCAGTCCTGCTTGTTCCATGGCCTCCCAAGCTGCTTCAAAAATACTTTTACTTATCAACTCAACTCATTATGAGCTGAGTATTGACGAAAAGACATTTTGGGTTGTTAGTACATTAGGATTTGAACTTAGCAAAATAATAAAGGTTACTTTTATAATATTCTCAATAAATTAAAAATTAATATAATCGGTTCTTAGGAATATTTTGAAAATTGTCCATTGTTTTCGACTGGAGATATTTCTCAAAATATTCATAAATTCAGATATAATTTGGAAATAAATCAATAAAAATCATATTCGCATATCAATCAAATTATATATTTTTTTTTAGTAAATTGTATAATAAAAATACTCTAACCTTTTGCTAGTAACCGCGAAAACAACCTTAAAAGCGACGGACTTCCCCCTTGGGGGAAGTAGATGTTGATTACAAAATTGAACGCGGGGAAGACTCTCTCTAGAGAAGTATTTGCTCGGATTGAGGGAGATGCGCAATCGCTTACTGTGCATATCACCTATAACCAGCCTGCCGCGTGTCTGGTGATTATACTGTGCATTTGAAATTTAAAAAAACGACCCTCGTATATTATACAGGGTGTTATTGAAATACACGTACATATTAAAACTGGGTATTGCGCAAATCCCCACTGAATGTAGAAAAATATTATTTTTTAAAAATACCCCTTTTTAAGGGAGTTATTAATTTTTGAAAATTAATTCTAAAACAAACGTACTTCACTGATATGTTGAGGATGACCTATATAAATTAGGTTTATTTACCTATTTTAAACATCAACAGTAAGTAATTAATATGCAAGTTTTTGTCAGATGATAAGAAAACTAGTCTTGTAAGAAATAACCATGTTGCCAAGATTTTCGAATTAATTTCTATTTCCGAAGACTGGTTTTTACTACCCTCGTTATCAAAAAACTAGAATATTTGATAAATGATTGTTTTTAAACTATACATTGTTGAAACTATAGATTATTAAAATTTTAGTTGATTTACGAATCTGGCTAACACGAGCGCGTCATTTCCAAGTTGGTTTTTAAATATTTTTTTACGATGCCACTATTTACGAATATTGAACTAACGGATATAGTGCTGGTTGATGGGGCAGCTGGAGAAAATTCTCGGCAAGCACAAATCCTGTATCGCGAACGGTTTCCAAATCGGAGAATTCCGGACTGTCGTACGTTTATTTCAACTGTTCAGCATCTAAGAGACCATGGAAAATTTGAGAGTGTTAATGCAGATCGAGGGAGAACAAGAACACAAAGAACATTGGCGGCCGAAGAAGAAATATTGGAAGCTGTTGAAAACCGGCCTCAATTAAGTTGTAGAAGACTAGGTCTTGAAATTGGAGTGTCCTCATTTGTTGTGTGGCGGACACTTAAAGAACAAGGTTTACATCCTTATCACATCCAAAAAGTCCAGGCCTTATATCCAGGTGATGAAGAAAAGAGAGTGCAGTTTTGTGAATGGATGATTAAAAAATGTGTTGATATTCCTGATTTTCTAAAAATATTATTGTATACTGACGAGGCTTCATTCACTCGTGATGGCGTGTTCAATATGCACAATACGCATATTTGGAGTGATGAAAATCCTCACGCCATTAGGGAAACTGGGCATCAAAGAAAATTTTCAATAAATGTTTGGGCTGGCATAATAGATCAGTATTTAATCGGGCCTTATGTTCTCCCGAACAGATTAAATGGGCCAGGATATCTCCACTTTTTAGAAGATATTTTGCCAGTACTCCTAGAAGAGATACCGTTACAATTAAGGCAACGGATGTGGTACCTACTAGATGGCGCTCCTCCTCACTTTGATTTAAACGTACGGCAGTTTTTGAACATTAGATTTCCTCAAAAGTGGATAGGCAGAAATGGACCTACTAAGTGGCCTCCGAGATCTCCGGACTTAAATCCATGCGATTTCTTTTTGTGGGGTCACATGAAACAACTGGTTTATAATGAACCTATTAATAGTGTTGAACAATTAACCAATAAAGTTAATGCGGTAGCCGAGGAACTACGACAAAATCCAAGACTAATTTCTAATGTTAAAAGTTCTTTGGAAAGACGATTGCAAGTGTGTGTAAATAATAATGGACGGCATTTTGAACAATTACTGTAATAAACTTTATTTTGAATTAATTGGTTTTGCTACGGCAACAGTGCAATTTCTATGGGTAAGTTCAATTTCGATTTATTTAACTTCTATAAATATGGAAACTAGTAGGTCGGAAAAGGGGACTCTTCCCCAATATTTAAATTTTAGAATTTGAAGTTAAAATTGGTGCCAATCGTTTTTGGTCATTACATACTATTCCCCATTTTAATATGTACGTGTATTTCAATAACACCCTGTATTTAAAGAGATTAAAGTTCTCCTAATATCGAGGATGAATTTTTTTCCTAATCAGTTCACATGATATTTTAGTTTTAAAGTTTGTAGAAAAAGTTTCTTAAGCAAACCTGTAACTTTTTGAGAAATATATCGACAAACAAGTCACCCATTAGCATTCAAATGGGTTAAAATATCTATAACGGCATTGACGAGGCGAAAATACTTCCTTAACCGCTCTCCCGAAAGCAATGCTTTCAAAAATAATCAAACTTTACGACTTTTTTCAAGAAGTTTATAGCCTAAACAACAAGAGCGTAGATGGATTTTTCTGCTCTATTAAATGTTTGTTTGCGTATCGGAAAAAATATAGTTCAGAAGGAAAATCGTTGTCTCCGTTTCGGTTTCCTTTTGAAATCAGTTGCGCAGAAATTGAAAAGAAATCGGTTATAATAATTTACGGGTTGAATAGTGAGTTTACGGTTTGTTTTCATTGACATCCCACTTCAATTCTAGAGATAAAGTAAACACTGGTTTTGACATTTTAATAAAGTGTTTAATAGAAGCGGAAGTATCTTAAAAGATAGTCATTTTCTAAATTTATTTTACACTCAATTTAAACATTCTTAATTTATAGCAAAAGGTTTTTTCTGTAGAGGACACAACCTTTAGTTGTTTCTCTATTACTTTAAATCAAATTTAGTGTTTAACTTCATATAAGTACGAAACAATCTGGACGTCTCTGTGAATTTTCCTATTAATGCCGTGTAGATTTTTTCCAGTTTTTCGCTGGCCTGGTATTATTAGTTTCTCCTTGTAGGCAGTGAATACAAAATGTAATTTCTTTGAGTACTTTTAGGTGGCTGCCAAGTTTCAGCGGTAGATACGGAGTCAGTTTCTTATGATTTAAGTTGTTGATAAAATTTGACCCAGAACTGTTTAATCGATGTTTTACCGAGGAATAGTATTGGAGAAATGATTATATACGAGTAGAAAAAAAATCAAACACTTGGTGCATCGTCTATTGTCATTTACAATTATTATTGTTTTCCTGTGAAGGTTGCGAGTAACTAAAATTGATATAATTTAAAGAACAGTCCTTAATCCTAAAATGAACACGAATTAAAGTTTTAGTACTTTTACTAGTTCCAAACATGTAAAAAACAAAGTTTTACCGCTTAGGATGTGAAATTCATTTAAAGCTTCTACTCGATAAAACTTCCGTCAATATAGAAATTGTAAAAACAGGGACTTCTAAGTACTTACATTTTACGAACGTGATGAAGAACACCGAGCGGACTCGAAGGAGAGTTCGGGTAGGATAGTGAAGAAAATCGAGAAAACCCTTTTTCACCGTTATTGAACGATAATGAGTTGCTGCTTTTAAAGTGGTTTAGTTACACAAACCAAAAGAACGCTTTGTATTATTTATATTAAAGGGGGATCTTTTTTGAATAAATACGATTCCTTTATTATTATTTGCAATTTTTTGTGGTCCTTCGATATTTAAGATAATTAAAATGTTAATAAGTATAGTAAAATTTTCTAATCCATTCGAGATCGTAAGAAAGTAATATTTTGTTAATTTTAGCTTAGAAAATAATCTCTCAGCTGTTCCTACAGAAATTGGTACAGTTAACAGTTCTGTTTCATTTACGTCTTTTTAGATTATATTTATATCAGTTAAAGCTTCTTCTGTTTGTTTATATAAATTAAATTGAGCACAATACTTGTCAAATTCATGAAAATTCTATTAGAAAATTGAAACATCAGAACGAGACGATAAAAGCTCAAATTAGGGATAATTCAAGCATTCCATAAATTTTAATTCTTGATTTTCGTATTTGTAGGAAAATTATTAAGAGCAATTTGACCTATAATTATTAGCAATATTAATGTAATCCTATTGCACTTTTCAGGGTTTCCTGCAGATTATTTTCAATTTTGTAGAAAATCCATTTATTTTAAGAAAATTAAATTAGCGTTTTACCTATTTACAAAGTATATTAGTAAAATATTAAATTTCAATTTAATGCAAAATATTCGATACATTTCTATTTTTTAACGAACAAGAACATTTTTTGTAGATGTCAGTTTTAGATCTGGTATAAATATAAAAAGGAATATTAGGTGTAAATAATTGTACTTATACGAGGGTTTCTCTAAATTTATATATGCCATATAAAGAATTCTAAGTTTTAAAAGTTACAGTAAATGGGAAATATATAATGGATCGAATTTTTTGTATATGAGTGTTTAAATCGTCATACACTGAAATTAAATAATCAGTGAACTCCCCTACAATGATTTTTTTTATCAGATACTTTCCTATATGTTTTATAATTTATTATTAAATAATAATATTTTTTATATACTATATTAAATGCTAGTTGCCTATTCTATGGCGATTAGTGCATAGAAATAATACTACTTCTATGGATTAGTGTCTCTCAAATTGTTGTTTGTGTGCTACTTTCATGTTTGTTTGCGCGCTTCTTTTGTTGTTTTGGATGCTTTTCTGCATATTTGTTTGTTTATTTTTGAGTAATGTGGTTGTTTTAAATTTTAAAAATTTGGTAGATTTGGCAATAGAAATGATTATATTCTTAAAAGTATTGATCAAAAGCGAAGATAATGTTGAAGAATATTAATTTTTGGTAGCTATCAAGAAAATACTAAACCCATGCACAATAATAATTGTGATTTTTAGATCCTACCACTCTTGCTCTTGCGTTTGCTACATATTTTCTTGCTATGGGCCTCTGTGGCTGGCTCATGTCACAAGATTGCGTTTCTTAATGGGGTCACAACAAATATCTTTTGTGTTGAAGTATCCATTAATAAAATTGTAAAATTGTATTAAAAGTTTAATGTATCGATACGAAATATGTGAGGCGTAAAAAATATATAATGACAATCATAAAAATAAATAATTTGATTCCAAGCAAGGTCCATTGCCTAAGAAGTCATTGTTAGTAAGCAACGTGAGTCCAATTTAGTGTAAAGAATAACAAATGTGATGCAATGAGCTTTTTGTTTGTAGGATTTAACAATTTATCCTGTATATTTAGCCAAAACAGTTTCAAATAAAAGTAAGTTGAATATCATAAAGCCCACAAATATCATTCATTGATTTTTTTTGCCCAAGGTCAACTTTGTTTTTTAATAGTATTTGTTTTTAAATACATCATGTCAAATAACTTGTCTAAAATATTTTTATCTTTGCCTATATTTGAAGTTAACCTTCAAATAACCTTGAATGAAAATCAAAGGACGATATTTTGTAGATTTAATAAATTCAAGTTAATTTAACTTAAACCTTTTTTGCAAAATATACAGAGTGAGTACTTAGTTGGGACACTCCGTATAGTATGCATAAATATTGCCTCAGTAATAACCAGGCATGCAAATCACTGATGCCCTGACGGCTATTATGTTAAACGCATTTAACAATCACCACCCACATTATTATATCTCTTGCTCATCAACGCATCGATTCAAATGTAATTTTTTACATATTTAAATTTGTGAGGCATCCTTGCATAATTGTTTTGGCCTACTTGTCTACAAAATACGTTCATCGATTTTTAGATTCCAGCTTGGATATAATTAATAAGATATTTTGTAGTTCGTTAAATAAACTCAATAAAGCTGATAAGAATCAAACACGTCACGTCATGACGTTCATCAAACTTTTAAACTTTGTAATCACTACTCAATTTCCATGATGGAAAACTTGAGTATTAAGGAGTATAAGGAAATCTGAACAAAGTTGCGAACTACCTACTCATTGTTACATAAACCGCAAGAATCGTTAGGCTGTAATGAACCATGAGGATTGTGCAAACAATAGTCTGGGTCTGTAGAAGCATAAATTTCTTGTAATATGCAGGATAAATAATTATATGGAAATCGCAATTTAATTTTTAAATCATCCAATTTCCAATCAAAAAATTATATTCTTATGGAGGATAATTCAATTATTACTAAAAATAATCCAACTTTAATTAAAATAATCAATATTTATTAATTTTTTCTGTATTGTCCTGTGAGCCATTTTACTCTAATCCCTTAAGTCCCTCTCTGCCCTATTTCGGCCACCATTATCAAAAATACTTAAAAAATTAAGTCAACCTTCGAAACCTAACTTAATGTTCAGACCATGGTAAATTGGACGCATATGATACTAAATTACAACTTTTGGTGAAGGAGCCATATTGTTATATGTGGATGAGGAATTTGGTGGAAACGTCGATAACCGTCGCCTTTTTATATAAATAAGCTGTGTGTTGTTGGAAGAGTTCACTTGATAGACAAAATTTGTTGTGTAAAGATCAATTTTTTTAAATATAAATAGTGCTGATATAGAAATCAATATAGTTGAGATATATAACTGTTAAGTTTTAAAATAAATTAGCGTATATTTGTATAAATAAATTATATAAATAAACTGTTTAAAATAAATAAACGTTATAGTATTCTTATCTTCCCTCTTCTATTAGCTCCTACTCGGCTGCTTTGCTCTGCTGGATCTGATACTTTCTTAGTGCAATCTGTCTTGGTCTTTCTTCTCTTTTATATCTCCTCTTCCTTGCTTCTGCTGACTACAACTGTTGACTGCAACTCTGACACTCCTCCTACTATTTTTACAACGTCTGGTCTTCTATGCTTTTCAAATGAAATACTCTTTGTTACCCGGTATTCTATTTATTTATTAACTCTCTTCATAATCCACATTATAAAACTGTAGGTACTGTCTTTTATTTATATATTTTAAACAATTTACTACTTTTTTCTTGTCCTGACAAAAAATCTATCCCCACTCACAATTCTTTTATTATGTGACAAAATCTCCAATCAACAACTTTCCCGATAATCTGATTTTATTTCAAATTCAAATTTCCAGGAACTTAACCACTCCAGTATGATTTTGACAAATATATAAACCAACTCTTGAGGCCATTTAATTTTTTTCATTAATTTTTCATGTCAATAATTATTACTTATTCTTCAAAACAGACTTGTTTGCTGAAGATTTGTCATATTTTTGCTCATACTCAGATGCAGTAGGAAATAAGTTTGTTTATTATAACAAACAACCGAAAATCAGAAAATATCACCCTTGTTTCATCGAAAGAAATAGCTGAGAAAATTAAAACTAATGTTAATCGAAGAAAATACTATTTTTCATCTAATTACTAACAAAATCTTAACAGTTTTGGTTTTGTTTATTTTATAATATGCCTTCTTTTGATTCAGTTATATATTTATTTGATTAATTGATGTTTGCAGCCTCTTCATATTCTTTGCCTATCGCTAGGATGGCAGTATCAACTGCAAATGTAGCTATTGTGTTTTGTTCTAGTATATAACAGGTATAAAATTCAGAGTATGCTTCATCTTGTAATACTCTAACTAAAGAATCTATCTGAAATGTATGAATCCAATAGCATATTCACATATTATTTAAGCCATAATGCCATACTTTATCAAAAGTCTACGCAACATCAAGGAAGGAGATGGCTGAGCAGACATCTTTGTTTTCTAATGTTTTTTCAATCACATTTGAGATTCTATGAACTTGATCTATACTTGAATGGTTTTCTCTAAAACCGAACTGATAATCTGGAATTAGTTTTCTTTCTTCAATAATGCACCTTTGAAGGTTTGGAGGTTTTTCTAATTTGGGAATTTTCACAACCTAGAGACACACATCGGTTTGAATGAGGTATTAAACAGCTTTGTAAGTTTTATTATGGAGTTCTTCGAATTGTTTTAAAATTTCTCCTGTAATTAAATAAAAACCAGGAGTATTCTTAGTTTCAATATTTGTTTTTATATCCTTTGCACGTAAATTTGAAGAGGTTGGTTTGATGAGTGAGTTTTTTCTGTTTGAAAGATCCTAGTTCGATAATCAATATAGTTTGTGTGTTATTTCTAGCCCAGTCTCCATCTGCCATTCCTTATTGGAGCATTCTCTATTGTGAGCCTTTTCAATCGCTTAGTATCCATAGGAAATGATCAGTAGAGTTATTATTTGTCAACTCACTAAGGTGCCCACTAATATATTCATTTTTAATTCGTTTTATCTCTCTTTTTAACTTTTCGGTGACGGAATTCCATCTCCAATAAAAGAGAATCTATATATCAACGCGCAAAAATCTATACAGGGTGTCTGTAAAAGGTCTTTACAAAAACATACCACATATTCCTTAGACCAAAATAAGTCGATTTAAGTAAAATTACCTTAGTACAAAGTTGCTTCGTTTGGGCTCCAGAGGGCCTTGAAGTTACAATTTTTGAATCGTTTTTCCCATATAAATTTAAAACGGCATATGCGATTTTGCTGAAATTTGGTATATTGGTAGAGTTTTATGTGGCAAAAAAATGGTATTAAAATTTTGTCCGATAATAATACATAGGCGTAGAACTTAATTTTTTAAATAATTGCTCCTTTAAAAATTCTACGCCAATGGAATAAAAGGAGTTTGAGTATGAAATATAGATTGCGCAACTCATTTACTTTAAAAAAGGTACTCTTGATAAGACTCGATTACTCTCATGGTTTTCGCTAAATTTCTGTTTTAATAATTTAGAGTGTAGAGGTTTCACAAAAATATTTATTTACAACATAATCAAAATAGAGATTTTACAAAAATTGTTCAAAATGTTCACCATTTTCACGCATACAAAGATTTATACGTCGAAGAAAATTAAAATGTATCCTTTCCATAACTTCTTCATCACCTCTAAGATTGTTTATTGCATCTTGAATACGTTGCCAGAGTTGTTCCTCATTTTCTACAGGTTCCCTGTAAACTTTGGATTTCAGATGTCCCCATAAAAAGTAATCCATCGGTGTTAGGTCTGGGGAACGTGGTGGCCAGTTTACAGGTGCGTCATTACCTCTGCCTATCCATTTGTGTGGATATTGTTCATTCAAGTGGTTTCTAACGTTTAAATAAAAATGTGGTGGAGCTCCATCTTGCATAAACCACATCACACATCTCTCCGAAGTTGGAGAGGTAAATCTAACAATTCTGGCAACGTATTTTGTAGAAAATCCAAATAATTTTCTCCAGTTAATCTTCGTGGAAGTATGACAGGACCAACAATGAAATTACCAATTATTCCAGCCCACACATTAATTTTGAATTCGTGCTAAAAATGGTTTACCTTTATTGCATGCGGGTTTTCAACGGCATAAATATGTTCATTATGGGTATTAGTTATACCTCTTCTTGTAAAACCTGCTTCATCGGTAAAGAGAACCTTCTTGACAAAGTTTGGATCTCTTTTTTTTGCATATTAACAAATCGACAAAAACCCAAACGAATCTGAGGATCATGGACTAATAATTCTTGTACTGGCTTCTTATCGTATGGATATAGCAATTGTTCTCTAAGCACTTTATGAACGACATCTTTACTTACTCCTAGTTCACTTTCAATTCATCTGCTGCTTAATTCTGGATCTTCTTCAACACGTTCTAAAATGTCTTCTTCAACTTCAGGAATCCTTACAAAACGTTCTCTTCCATTATCAACAGTGTTGGGAGCAAAGGAACCGGTCTCCCGAAGACGTCTCTCAACAGCAGCAAAAGTTACGTTGGCTAGGTACACGACGATTTGGAAACCTTTCAGAGTACACCTTGATACTCTCTCGAGCATTTCCTTCACAAAATCCTAATGTCAGGTAACATATTCTGCATTGGTATATTGTACAGCCATATTAAAAAACCACGCATTTGTTTTTTTAATTATTGAGTCAGATAGAACACTTTCAATCGTTAACAAGAGATTAGGTGTTAAAACTTGACAATATTTTTATTTAGATGAAACTATGGAAACCAACAATAAATGTTTTTGTATACGTATTGCAGGCAAATAATTAATATTCCTCAAAAAATCGTACATGGCAAGAATCGAGTATTTTTGTTAAAAGTCTCGATTAGAGGTGTTGAAGAAGATATGAAAAAAGTATATTTTATGTTTTTCATCGTATAAAATTTTGTCCAATAATAATACATAGGCGTAGAACTTGATTTTTTAAATAATTGCACCTTTAAAAATTCTACGCCAATGGCAAAAAAGGGGTTTGAGTATGAAATTTGGATTGGGTACTCATTTACTAGAAAAAAATACCCCTGATAACACTCGATTTACTATCATGGTTTTGACAAAGTTTTTATTTTAATAATTATTGTTTATGTTCTAAAATTACTAAAATGCAAATTTCGTCAAAACCATGAGAGTAATCGAGTCTTATCAAGAGTACCTTTTTTAAAGTAAATAAGTTGCGCAATCTAAATTTCATACTCAAACTCCTTTTCATCCATTGGCGTAGAATTTTTAACGGTACAATTATTTAAAAAATCAAGTTCTACGCCTATGTATTATTATCGGACAAAATTTTAATACCATTTTTTTTGCCACATAAAACTCTACCAAAATACCAAATTTCAGCAAAATCGCATATGCCGTTTTAAATTTATATGGGAAAAACGATTTAAAAATTGTAACTTCAAGGCCCTCTGGAGCCCAAACGAAGCAACTTTGTACTAAGGTAATTTTACTTAAATCGACTTATTTTGGTCTAAGGAATATGTGATATGTTTTTGTAAAGACCTTTTACAGACACCCTGTATATTAACGTGTGAACTCTTTAGCAGCTGCACAATCACTCATGTTTGACTACTGAAAAGGACTATCTTGTGAAATATGTTGTGTCTAAACAGCACAGTTATTGAGTGACGTGTATGTAATAATCAGAAAAAATAAGTGAAAATTAATGAATTGTCATTTGTTTTAACAAACAAAATTTAATTGTTAATTGAGATTAGTAATAGCACGTACTAGCAGGTGCTAAATAGAGAAAAGCAGACCAAAATTGATGCGTAGTTGAGTTTATATCAGTAGCGCCTGACCTATAATATTCCCATTCTTACCTAACTAAGTATCATTAAATCAACCCTTGCATGTAAAACCTTAATTTAGGTAAAAGGACAGGAAAACACTGCAAAGTGGTTTGCTGCTATGGTAAACACGAAAAAATTTGAGGCCGTCACGTTTTAGCTGCGTATTGTTAACTTGCCAATGAAAAAGCTCCATAAAAACCGGAATTGCGGTTAGGGAAACTGTTTTATACATTGTGTGGGTACATAATTTGTGCTAAACAGTGATGGATTTTCAAATATTTTTAAACATGACACGGATGACACCAAGATGTACAGTAATGAACGTTAATTCAAAAGAATGGGAATCTGTTTCGTAATTTTTCATCGTTGATATTTGAGTGTTATTTTAATTATATTCCATGTTATGATAAAAAAGGATTGGTACCGCTCAATATGATGAAAAATATATGATCCGATAAGCATGTATAAAAAAATATATAGATATATAATATTGGAAGTAAAAACAAACAAGAGTTAGAAATTAAACATTTAAAAAAACCGACTTCAAAAACGTGCAGATGCCATCACCACATCTTAACTAACTTTATATGGGACACCCCTGAGATACCCCCTTACTAACAAAAAAGAATAATATAAATCGGACAAGATGGTAAAGCATTATCGCTAAACATACATAAAAAATGAAGAGTTTGAGAATTTTCTTATGGACCCAATGATTAGATTTTGACCAAAATTATATGGGACCACCCCTAAAGTACCCCTTTTCTAACAAAAAAAGAATCATTGAAATCGGACACCGTGTTAAAGAATTATCGCTGAACATACATAAAAAAAATATTGCCACGAATTGAGAACCTCCTCCTTTTTTGAAGTCGGTTAAAAAACTATAAAAATCATTAAAAGCAGATCATCTGCTATTAAATACAATTCAAGGGATTGATTTGACTGGTACAGTCTGACTGAATTGATGTCACCACTTCTTCAGCAGCAACCCCAAAACAACGCCACTGACGTATTTGACAGAACGTACAATAATGTTGCTATAAAAGCCGTTAAATAAGGCAATTTCCAATAAATCTCTTGTTTTATTCAGACCACGGAGATACTGATATTGGTAAAGACTTTATACATGGTAAAATAAGGCTTGAAAATAAGGAAGGAAAATGAATAAGTTGAAGAAAATAATCATCACTGACTTAGTAACCCGGGATGGGTCTTGTTCTGTTCCATGAATTTTTTTATTCCTCCTTTCTATTCTTCACCTTGGTGATTTTATTTTGAATGGGGACTTTGGCCTGTCCAAACTGTACAAAAAATTATCAAGCAAATGAAAGTCTTAGCTATAATGAAACAACTCGTTTTTAATTCATTCTACGTGCAAACACATACCACAGAAGCATTTCTTGTCATAATTACTAAATATTTTACTATAAAATATAACGTTTAAGATACATTACTAAAGAATTTTTGTTCCTTCGGGACAAAGTTCAAGAATTGTCTCTAGTAATGCCTCTAATATCATTCACAGTTGTATAATAAAAAGCATAAAATAATTTAATGACATTTAAAAGTTCATAAAATTTACCATAAAAATAATGTGGATTTTATGAGTTGTGAATTACAAAATAAAAATCCTTCGAGAGGATAATTTAGGTACAATTTCAAAAAACAAAAAATTTTTAGTGGTTATTATTAATTTACGAGTATTTTTATCTTTCATATCTACTTTTCTTTTTAACTTCTTGATTATTACCTTCTTTCTCACCTTTAATATCCTCATTATGTATTTTACATATTATTTCTCTTCCTTATTACATATCTTCATTATTGTTTTCTTTATTGCTTATTATTTTCCGTTTAATCTTTGTTTTTACCTAATCTTAATATCAAAGAATGAACTACTGCCGAATATAAGTTGGTGTACCTCAAGGTCACTGTTTTTGAACTGTACCTGTATTTTTGTATTATTAAGTACCTAATATTCTTAAATAATTTATTGTTTTTATTATTTCAGGTTGCTTTATTTGATCGTTCGGAAGACAACCGCCGAAAAAGAAACGGTCTTCTACAGAGAACACCAGTACAACGGGACTCTACTAAACCCTATTTCAATCACACCTTAAAATTTCCTTTAGCTGAAGATGATTATCAAAAAAGGTTGCATCTAGAATTGTGGCACAGGGAGCGCAGCACAAGGTAAAATTTTTCACAATGGGATATGGGATCAAACAAAATACTCAATTTATTGAATATATCAATTAATCTATTGATGCATATAAATATATTAATGATTATGTTAATGAATATATTAATGAACACTTTAATAAATATATTAGTGAATACATAAATGATTATATTAGTGAACATATTAATGAATATATTAATGAATACATTAATGAATATATTAATGAATATATTAATGAATATATTAATGAATATAATAATGAATATTTTAAGGAATTTATTATTGAATGAAAAAGTTGAATAACCATATTGCGCAACAAGAATTGTATTGCGCAAAGTGTGTAAATAATTGAATGTGTAAGTGTATTAGATCTTTAATTATGTACTGTATTTTTTAATTTATTAAATATTTCTCGTAAAATTCCTTTAAAAAGTTTTCGTAATATAATTTTTAGGAGTTCAAAATTGGTTTTTTGACTTTTTAAATTCATGTTTGATCTTAATAATGTTTATTTACGAAAATAATATACATGTAATATAAATAGATATAGTAAATACAAATAATTTATAAATAACCAATGAAATCACTGAAGTTGTATCAAATACAGCTTGTATGTGATATATACATTTCTTAATTATTAATTATTGCCATCTTAATGGAACAAAATAAACTAAATCGAAGCTATCACAGTTATATCGTCTTCAATGATTTCTGTATTCCACTTGACTAAATTGACACATCACCAATACGCTATATTAGCGTGACGTAATTTATTTTACACAGACAGTTAAGTTAAATAAATATTGTTTGCAGGTCGCAAAAAAGTAGTCGTAAAAGTATTGTAAGTAAGTTATTTTTAATGTTTAAATGAATACAATTTTGAAAATAATAGAAATAAATTTTAATAAATACTTATAAGTTCAATTTTAATGAATCTACTGTTACGGTCCTCGTCAGTAAAAGTAATATGGTTCGTATCAGTTACTGTTATTGCTACTATTAGGCACTACTACAGTAAATAAATTTGTAACCAACAGAAAATAATTAAGTCACTAACAAGCTCTAAAAAGAAATGGTGCAATAATAAGCAATAATTTAGATAGAGCGAGAAATAAGGATTATAGTTAAAATTCTTAGTAGGCATCTTGCGACAAAAGAATGACAGTTATATCAAAAAACTAACTGCGATTGTTGTTTCATCAAGCACATGCATAAGAAGCCACTTACCTATTTGAAGTAATGATCGTAAAAAATAACGTTTTTCATTATCAAATCTTTAAAAATAATGACTATACCAACTTTATTAACTTAAATTAACGATTTATAATATTTAACTATTAAACGTTAACTTAAATCTACAAAAGTCGTAAGCCTAAAGCCCTAATAAAATTAAAATGCCGGCAGCTTAACAGTCACTTAAACAATTTCGAGGTTTCCCACCCTCTTCGGTACAATCGTCGTTTGACATAATTCCCATCTAACCCGTAACTTGGAACCCGGGAAGACTGGAAAAGTTTTCAGCCACCCTCAGGACGAGCAAGAAGTTTGCTTTCCACTATCCAGACTTTGCAGGACTTTCTGGTTACAAATTTAATTAAAAATGTCATTATACAAACGCAAATAAGAAATTTGCTACTTGATTAGTTAATTTATTTTGTGTTGAAATTACTCAAGTGGATGGATGATGCATGAGTAAATTTAATAAATGTTATTAACAATTAAAGCTTGCTATTTTATTCTTACAACTTGGGAGTTGAGACCACTAATTTTTTAATGATGTCATTATAACTTGGGAGTTGGGACCACATATTTTTTAAAAAGGCCATTATAAATCTTTAATATCTTTAATTCCTCGCAAATGATCCTAACAATTTTGGTGGATTGTATTAATTAAATGCTATTTGCATTGATTCGAGTGGACATACTCAAATCACAATTTTTTGTAAAATAAAATAATAAAAATATAAGTTATTCATTGAACCTTTTACCAGAGGTAGGTATCTTAAATGAACACATGTATGAACATATTACGTATTAGAGTCCGATAATGAATATCAAGAAAGTAAAAGAAGGAATTACAAAAAGATAATATTCCATATTGGAAAAGACAACAAAGTATGCATATAGATATCTGCAGCAATAGGTTCAAGTGAATTAAATGAAAAATATATAAAGACAAAACTTGAGACATTTAAAACAAAGTAAAGAGGGAATTTGCTTATGTTTGGAGGAATGGCTAAAACAGAAATTGGTTTGGTAATAATCAAGCAATATAAAATCATATTATAAAACAGATTGTCCTCAACCAAAGGATAGTAATACCAACATGGTTTATGGTGGATCCAAATAGAATGATGGTAATAATATATGAATTAGATGAAAATAGAGAAAGTTGCTGAAGTGCTAAATGGCTGAGTTTCAAGATCACAATATCAAAAGGAGTAGTAAGGAGGCATGAAGGCTTAAAAGCACGAACAATAATGAAATAATAGAGTTTAGTGGAAAAACAAAACTGGAATACAATAAACGTCGAAATATGCTTACTGTCGGTAGTATCATAAAATAAAATCGATGATTAGCACTGATACATATAAAACTAGTCAAATCAGAAATAATATATGCGAAGCATAAGTGTTGATAAAATAAATGATTGATAATATATGTAAAATAATAAAGCGATAATGAATGAAAAATGGAAATAATTTATTAGTAAAAATACATAAAGAATTGTAAGAAATATATCGCTAGAGTTAAAGGAACGGGCTTGCGAAGGCTAAGAGAAGCACATATAAGATAGGGAAAATATTTAAAAGAAAAACGGAGAAGCCGGTGAGGTAGAAAACATAGCAGACGAAATGAGAAAGACGTTAAGAAGAGCATGAACAAAAAAGAAAACTGCAAAATAGAGAAATTGCGGGGAAGCATAGTCATTTCTAATTAGTATTGTAAAAGATTATTAAATAATTTTGAAAACATTCAAATGCAACATTTTAGATAGAGTTTTCAGAGTAAAACACGATGAAGCATACAAAGAAATTACAGGGAAGTGAAATGGGTATCATACCTGATATACATCTGTAACATACCACAACTAGAACAAGCCACAATAGTTACATTTGTAGATGATACTGCCATTCTATCGGTATGCAAAGATTATGAAGAGGCTGCAAATATACTATAAACAACAGTTAATCAAATAAATAACTAGACCAAAAGATCACGTATTAAACTAAACTAAAAAAACTTACAACAATGGCCAACAAATACTAATTAATATAACCCTTTGCTCACAAATTAAATCCAGTTGAGATAAAAATCTGATAATTTTTACTTCGATTCCTTGATTTTTTTTACATTTTATCCTCCTGGTAAGGGGACATCTCCTCGATTGAGGACCTTGTGCATTCGTGGTAAATATAAGTCCTTAATTGAGGATAATGTGAGGATGCGAATTGTGGGTACAATGTGCTCTCAAGTACCAACTACTTATAAAGATGATATATTTTGATTACAGTTTATTGGAAACAATATAAAATATTCGAACCTTTGTATGATAATTTTAAAAACAGTTTGAGTTTTTATGACTTGACATTTTTGGCACATTATTCTTGAGTTGCCTTTGCAAGTTAGATATTTGCACCTGGTTCCATCTAGTCTGACTTCTTTTATAGGACGATTTTCTATTTGTTTGTTGTTTGGATGCTTTGGTGTTGAAGGTCCATCCTCTCAAGAAGTTTCATTAGTTCCTCATTAATAAGCCCTTTTCTTGACCAAATAATAACAAAAGTTTTAAAGTCAATAAAAATAGAAACAAATAAATTCATATGTAAGGTTATAACTGACGTTGTTTGTGTTTGCCACGACATATTCCTTTAGCTCACAGTGTCCTCAAAATAGAAAATCAAGTAAATAAAATAATATTTAACAGCCAAAACGTAACTTATAATGCTTTTATTTAACTTGTAATATTTGTATGTTTGTTAAGTTTAAATCTTGTAACTGAATTTTAAAATAGTTATCCCACACCAATTCAGCTGAAATTTTGAATTCACGTTAATTTTGGATGAAAATCTACAGTGACTTCATTCTAAAGCCAATATGGCGGACTTCCAAAGATGGCGGGGTATTTATTTTTTATGCAGCATCATGATATGGATATCAATTAAAAGGGTTAAAAGAATACGAAAGAAAAAGACGTCACACTAAATTCATTATGACGGACCCCCCCAAGATGGCAGACAAAATTTTCTAATCTACCATCAGTATCATTATATGAATATCAAATAAAAGAATTTGCTGAGAAGACGAAAATAAAAAACGTTACTCTAAATTCAATATGGCGGAGAGGCCCGTTGTCTATTTAGACTCAAAGGTATTTGCTGCTGGCCAAGCATACGAGTCAAATCGCTAAAAGGTATCTTTTTTGAAGCACTAGACTGCGTGGGCTTACTGCCAAAAGTGATTGTTGAGAATATCTACCAGTAATAGACGGATTTGCAGTAAATGGTTTATTAATTTGTAAATGCACAATTAACTCAAAGTACTCAAATTCCTAAAATAACATAAATGAAAATATAGAACTAACAAATTTTCTATTACTTACTGTTCCTTGCTGAGCTGAATATTCCTTTCTTATATTAATTTTATTATTTTTTTTTATTAAGACCTAGAAAAATACAGGATGTTAAAATAAGAATTTTAAATATGTTAAACATTATTCGTAACAGTGATCAAGTCAAATTTTATGTGATTTAGGTCACTTGTTAAAGTCAGATCTACCAAAAACAAATGACCAAGTCATATTTATACAACCTAAACGTATTAAATAAACTCAATCAATCTAACTTGGTAATTTTTTTTCGTAGATCTGACTTTAACAAGTGAATGGTTATATTAACTCAAATTATATAAAATTTGACTTAGTCACTTTTCGCAGTAATCCCACGGAAAGTACTAAATTTACAGGAAAAAGACAACGCAACAATGACGCATTAAATGAAATGAAAAGATTTAGAAACATGTCCAGCGAAAAGTAAAAAATAAATTAATACTAATTTTTTTTTAATAAGCTTTTAATTAAATGTTCTAAAAAGAAGAAAATAAACTTTAAATTAAATCAAACCCATTAATTTAATACATTATACTGTGATGTGAGCCATTTCATTATTCAGTCATGCTCTAATCCTCCAAGTCCCTCTCTGTCTTATTTGACCTTTGAGGCTCAACTTGTCATATTATCATACATAATTAAACCCCTTAAGACCAAACATATGTGACTACTATGGCGGAGGTGCTTTCGATTACTATTCGAGAGAACGGGATAATGTTTCTAGTTTTGGCGAAGAACATTCTGGAACCTTCACCATAATTTTAAATTTGTATATAAATATTGGTGGATAAACAACGCATTCAGATGTAGATAGACAGTGGTGAATATAAATAGTGAACAGTTTAAAGACATTCGAAATATACAGTGTGTCTGAAAAAGTTGGCAACAAATGGGAAACTTTTTTATTATTAAGTTTAGGAAAAAACGTCATTCTTCATAAAAAGTTCTGCAAGGCCTAAAACCCAATATACGATAATCAGATATCGAAATTTTCCAATCGTATACGAGGTTTGTCAAAAAGTATGAATTTTGCTCAAGAGTAAAGTACCTTTATTTTCGACAATATCTAAAATTGTTATTAAGAAAAGTTGATTAGAATTGAAAACTACGTTTAAATGTCTAATTACAGCTATCTACGATAAAAACCAGGTTTTATTATTGTTTACAATTTCTTTAAGATCGAAAATGATCAAAAACTAGGTATCTAAATTATTGACCTGTACAAAATCAAGTTGCTGTGGAAATGTTTTGAAACATATCTTATGTCAGTATGCTTCAAAACCTCAGTTTGTAATAATTGTACTTTTTTAAATACTAGTAAAAATGCCGTTGAAATTAAGTCTTGAAGAGAAAATTGAAATTATTTTAATTGTTGGAGATAACTACAAAACTTATAGGGAAGCTGCCATAATCTTTAATAACAGACATCCTGATAAAAATGTACATTTTGCAACAGTAAGTAAAATAATAAAAAAGTTCAAGTGTTCCGGAAATGTTGAGAATAAATTCAAAAAGAAACATGAGGCATGGGTTGCTACTGAAGAAATTCAAAATCAAGTAATGCTCTCAGCAATAGAAAATCCTAAAGATTCCATAAGAAAAAGGGCAGCTTTACTTGGTGTGCGCAAAGACGTAGTTGCAGGAATAATAAAAGCAAACAAATTTAAACCTTACAAACCCCAGTTCACTCATACCCTAAAAGCAGGAGATTTTAATAGAAGATTTGAATTTTGTGCTTGGTTCCAAGGGGAGTTAGAAGATAATAATTATATGGCACGGTGCATAATTTTTTCGGACGAGGCAACGTTCACTTCTAATGGGGTAGTCAGCTCACAAAATTGCCGTTGGTGAAGTGATGTTAATCCTAATTTCACTGTCCAAACTCGTGACCAATACTGTTTTAAAACAAATGTATGGTGTGGAATTTTTAAAGATAGAATAATTGGACCATTTTTTTTTCGAACTAATATGAATGCTGAACGTTATCTGGAATTTTTAAATAATGAGATTCTTGAATTTCTTCATAACCTACCAATAATGGAAAGGCAACGTACATGGTACCAACATGATGGAGCAACCTGCCATAGTACAAGAAATGTTCGAGAATGTCTTCTACAAATTTTTAACGGAAGAGTAATTGGAAGATTTGTGGACTTTGCTTGGCCTCCAAGATCTCCGGACCTGATCCCCCTAGACTTCTTTTTATGGGGATACTTGAAGCAAAAGGTATACCTTAAAAGACCGTTTGAAAATATTGATCATTTGGAAAGAATAATTAGGGAAACATGTGACGGTGTTACTCCAGATGTTATTAGAAATGCAATAAAAGAATTCTCTCGAAGAACAATTACCTGCTTAGAAAGGGACGGTGGATATGTTGAGGCGTACGTGCAGTGAGGGAAAAGTTAATCCGGATTCTTCTTTTTCATGCATGTAATGTTTGATGTTGTGTTTTGAAAATAAATGATTTTAATTATGTATGCATTTGTTTACATTGTATTATTGATAACTCGTGCAAAACAAAGTCAATATTTATAGCAAAATTTGCAATGAGAAAATGAGTGGTGTAATCAGTAAGTGCACATGAACATAATTTTTAATTTCTATCGATATCTGAGGTTTTGAAGCATACTGACATAAGATATGTTTCAAAACATTTCCACAGCAACTTGATTTTGTACAGGTCAATAATTTAGATACCTAGTTTTTGATCATTTTCGATCTTAAAGAAATTGTAAACAATAATAAAACCTGGTTTTTATCGTAGATAGCTGTAATTAGACATTTAAACGTAGTTTTCAATTCTAATCAACTTTTCTTAATAACAATTTTAGATATTGTCGAAAATAAAGGTACTTTACTCTTGAGCAAAATTCATACTTTTTGACAAACCTCGTATACGATTGGAAAATTTCGATATCTGATTATCGTATATTGGGTTTTAGGCCTTACAGAACTTTTTATGAAGAATGACGTTTTTTCATAAACTTAATAATAAAAAAGTTTCCCATTTGTTGCCAACTTTTTCAGACACACTGTATATAAATTAGAATAGTATTATTATAAAATAAATAAGTGTTTAAATAAATTCTTAATAAATAAACTGTTGTTAAAAATAAACAAACATCACAATCCAATGTATATGATATAAAAGTTTGTCGCGAGATTTAGTTTCTTTGTGTGTCATCGGCTTCAACTGCAAAGGTTATTTCGCCCCGTGTTCTGTGTAGGCTTTTTATTGTTTCCCAGCGTCACTTTATGAACAGCACTGTTAATTAGAACTCAACAGTGAATGGTCGAGTGGGGAATCCTACCAAGGCATCAGAATTAATTTTAAATAATTAAATTAAATAAAAAAATCTCGGCCAACGGTGGGATTCGAACCTGGGACCCTTGGATCCGCAGGCAGAGACTCTACCACTGAGTTACCCACCCCCCGAGATTTATTTTAAAAATTATTTTCCTTTTTTTTACTATTAATTTTTTCTTGCTATTTTTAGTTGAATATAGGAGATGAGATGAACAACATGTGCGCTGGCGTGACCTGTCATATTCAAAGTAAAGTTGCTTATCAATGGATATTTTCGTTTTTTTTTTGTTTTTTATGTCGTCCTGTTGTGCTAGTTCCGGTGTAGGAATTTTGGTCACTTGACCGCATATTCACCCATTGATCAATTTTTGATCAGATTGTATTAAATATTAGTAAATACATTCTCTAAAATACAAAAAAAAAACATTTAGGACGATGCCGATTTTCACGGTATACTGAAAACAGTATTATTTTTTTGCTTGTGGATCCTTTTAGTTCAGAAAACCCAGAATTAATATATATGAAAAATTGAACAATTAGATCTAAAATTACGTTGATGAATGAAGACACTTTCAATAAATTCTTCTAGCGACAATTTGTCCCGACCAACACCGGTCCTGGCCTATCCCTCCACGTTGCGCAAAATCTTTCTCACTGGCTACCGTACCGATCGATTCCCAGTCCTCCATCCAGAATATTTTCCATGCAATCAACTGTTTCCAACCCACGCCCAAGCCTGACGTAACGTCGAAAAGACAGAGTTAGACTGTGGAAACGTGGAGGACATCCACGACTGGATACTACACTTGCAGGTTCTCTTCTCAGTTACCCCATTAACCAACCCAGAACAACTGCTATCGCGAAAATTAGGTAATGGTCTAGTGTGCGGTGATTTTCGATAATGCGTGACAATTTGGTGATCAGTGTTCGAGTGACAAAATTTGTGAAGAACGAATTAGTGGCTGTAGTGTACAATGTAGGTCAATGTTTTTTTGATTTTGAATATTTTTGAGGAATCTAACGGTCAGGGCAACAAGGGATGGAAAAAATTGGGGATTGTCGGAAAATTTAGGGGGAGGGATGAAAAAGGGTTTAAATGGAAAAGAGAGAGAAAGAGGGAGATTATGAAAACACTACGTGTTTGCAGAAATGTGTTATTAATAATTAATCAACAGGCGTGTACCGTTAAAGGAAATAATATAAAACATTAGTTTAATATTTTATTAAATCCAGATATAGACATAGAATAGTTATTTAAATCAACACTGAAAAATTAATTATGGAATAATTACACAAATTCAATATATTTTTTTTATATGTTAAAGTTAACCCAATTCATAGGAACTTTTACAAAATCACAAATTTATCTTATTATTTTAATTTACTATTCACTAGTCTTTTTTTCTTCGTTTGTATTAATACAGTACTATCCTATCATTTAAAAAAGATGTTGTTTCACACACTTCTTTTTTAAATTTAAACTAAAATACGATATTCTGGCTAGCATGAGTTGCTCTCAATAGCGGAACAACTGTGGGCATCTTGATCCTGAGTTTGTACTGACATATCTACAACAAAATAATATGGTACATGAAGTTTTTACTAGCCCTCGTATTTCATTCACATTTTTAGTTTGACTGTGAAACGTTTTTGTTGTCACATTCCGCTTAGGATTTACAAGGGAGTGGAAGCAATTTACGGCTGCACTGTATAATCACCCTAATTTGTACAAGCCTTGGACGCTGATAAAGCAAAAACGTAATTAGACAGAACATTTTGTCCTTAATTAAAATGGTTTGACACACACTTAAAAAGCAAGAACATTTTTCTCGATTTTTCGCTGATTTGTATTTTTCGCATTATTTGTACTTTAAATATAAAACATTTTATCGAATTTTAATTTATTTGCACTTATTTAACGTTCTATTACTTGAAACCATTAATTCAACGATTTTGCATTGATTCTTGTCCGTATTAACATACTTATTCTAGTTTTGCGGTAAAATAGGACTTAAATATTACTTAAATAATATGACTTCACTTATTTATTAATTTATTAAATGATATTTAACACATTTTAAATTTTCTTGTTCTATTTTCCGCCATTTTTACTTTTTTGCACTATTTGTGCTTCAATTAGGTATGTTGACTATTATTTAATGAATTTAAATTATTTTGCTCTTATTTTAAAACTTGAATTGACTAATTCTTGTACGTATTACATAACATAATTGTTCTACTTTTGCGGAAAAGTAAACAAAAAATTAAACCGGCTAAGTGCGAGTTGGACTCGCGCATGAAGGTTTCCGCACCACCCTGCAAGATTTAATATTATGTAGGTACGTTTTAAATTCTTTAGTAAGATCGAGGAAAAATGCCAAGAAACACTTTTCTAGTAGGGGAGCCCCCTTTAATTTTTAATTTATTTTTAATATTTCTTGTTGTAGCGTCAAAAGAAATATACATTCTTTAAAAATTTCAACTGGTTACCTATTACGAATCATGAGATACAGCCTGCTGACAGACAGACAAACGGACAGCGGAGGCTTGGTAATAACCAAGACAGTACAAAAATATTGCATGAATATTCAATACATATGCCATATCCTCCATGGCATGTGACAGGAAGATTGCAGGAATATTCAAGGTCACCATGAAACATATGCCCATGATATGTTTTTATCTGCCAAAATATATGTATGGCATATTCTCTGGGTTTACTGACGATATCTATGTATGCCTATATTTATGGAATTTTTAATATTCGTGGCATATTCAAATTGTTTTTGTAATGCAGTACCATAGTTTAGAAAATAAAATCTATACTTAAATACAAAATAAATTTTATTTGAAAAATAAAGCAAAAATTTCAAAAAATTAAATCATACATACATATACAAAACTGTAATTTTAAATGATATATAAGATATGTATATGTATTATGAGATATTTATAAATTATTTACATTTTGATGCTTTTAATAATAAGTGTTACAATTGAGATGAAAATATCAGTAAAATAGAAATATTTCAAAATTTTAAGACAAATATTACAGTAATACTTACTTCTATAGAATCTTTGGGTCACTTCATTTATAGTAATGGCTTCCTCTACATTTTCCGTTGCCATTTGTGTACTGTGGATTTTCCTACACAACTCTGAAAACAAAAATAGGATTACATAGTGCCGTGTCTGCAATTTTATTAGAATAGCCCATGTTTTGATTTTCTCTAAAAACTTTTATAATGATTAGTTATTTTATTACTAACAATAGCATTAGATGTTTTTGAATATTATCCTTTACAAAGATGGCAAACTTCTCGTAGTCGCCCGAAAAACTTAACTTTTCGTCTTTATAACATAAACTAATACGTTATTGTTTTGGATAATGCATACTATCATAGTCGATTAAACGAGTCACTACCTACAACAAGATGGAAAAAAGAAGATATTTCAAAATGGCTTCATTCTAAATTCAAAGGCTGTATTATTCGTAGTAGCAAGGCAACAAATTCAAAAAATATACTATAGACGAGATGGCCCGAGAAAAAGGAATTGAAATTCTCAGATTGACTCCTTACCAGTCAAAGTCAAATCCCATTGAACTGATCTGGTCACAATTAAAAGGTAACAGGGACGTGCGGTCCATGGAAGCGGAGGAAGCACCATTTCCCTACACTTTGAAATTTAAAAATAAATATTTTTCAGTTTACAATGCATAGAAATTAATATTAAATTAGATACTATATTTTCTCTGAAAAATTACGTAAACTACGCATATTGCAATTCGCACCGCGAATCGACGTGTGAGGAAATTCTTAGATTTTAGTTAGATTTCGGTTTGTTTTTCGTAGTTGTTTTTCTTTTTGTAAAATGGAGAAACTATGCACTGTGCCTGTGAACAATAATAATGTGGTAAATTGTGTCTGTATTGTGTGCTCTTTATTGCAAAAAGGATTTTCAAGTAGAAATTTTGAAGAGAAAACGGACATTATTAATTCTAATAGACTAAAGGATACTATCAATTTAGAGACGAAAGTAGAAAAGTCAGCAGATAAATTTACCAGACATTTTCACGTAGGGTTCTATGAAAAGTATAAATGGTTTGAAGAAATTGTTTTGCTGGCCTTGCCTACTTTTTAATATAGTCGAAAAAACACATTGGAACTCAGTCGGTATTACAGACTTAAATAATTTTCACAAAAGTGTAAAACGACATGTAAATAGCAAATCTCATATAAATGCTACCATTAAAGAAAAAACATTCTGGACCTATCGCATTGAACATAGTTTGGACAATCATTTAAAAATATGCAAAAAATTCACAATGAAAGGGTAAAAAAATAGGTACGTCTTAGAACGATTAATAGATGTAACTTGTTTCCTGGGAGAGCATGAACTGAAAGTTTTAGGGGTCAAAATGAAGCAAGTGGATCCACCAATCGAGGAAATTACATAGACCTTCTAAGTTTTTTTAGTAAAATACGATGATACCCTAAACATCATTTTATTGATTAGACGACTTTCCGAGATACCTCAAATAGAATCCAAAATGATTTAATTAAATGCACTGCCGACGTTGTGATGGATCACATTAAAAGTGAAATTAAAAAAGCACCTTTCGTATCAATTGCGCTTGATGAAACCACAGATATAGCAAACTTAAGTCAATTATCCATTGTTGTGGTATATGTATTGGATGGCATTCCTCAAGAGCGATTCTTAGGATTTTTGGACGTCACTAGCAAACGAACTGCAGATGCATTGTTTAAAATTGTTTGTGACATTATTTCAAGTTTAGAATATGGTTCTAAGCTTGTTGCCCAGAGCTACGATGGTGCTGCCGTAATCGCTGGCCATTTAGGAGGCATTCAAGCTAAAGTGAAAGAGAAGTTTAAACATGCAATTTTCGTTCACTGTATAGCACATAGACTTAATTTGGTTTTATCGCGAAGCATGGATAATATTAAAGATTTCAAAGTTTCCTTTTCGAAGCTTAGTGGTTTGGCTTCCTTCTTTTCAAAGTCATCGGAAAGAACTCGCGCTTTGGAGGTTCACGTTCAAAGAAGGTTTCCAAAAGTTGCTCCGACGCGATGGAACTACGACGGACGTTTAGTGCAAACAGTGTTTCTATACCGTGGTTCTTTGATAAACTTTTTTCAATACGTTTAGGATAATAAAGAAACACGGGATGCTAAAGCTGTTACAGCTGCTAAAGGATATTTGTATTGGCTTAAACAAAACTTTGATTTCAATTTTTTGCTCAACATTTTTGCAGAGATTTTCCCTTTTACTGACATTTTTTTCGACATTTTACAGACAAAGTCAAATGACATTGGCTTTTGCATTAAACAAATTGATGATTTTAAAAATAAAATAAATAAAAAACGAGATCAGTTTGAACACTCTTGGAATAAGAATCAAAACATTGGCTTAGAACCTGAAAGAAAGAGAATTAGAATTGATAATGTCGGCGACAAAGAGACCTCCTATCGTCGATTATACGCCGAAATTTTTGATAATATTCTACAACAAATGAACTCTCGATTTCAAAACTTTACCGAATTAAAATTTGTTTAATTGTGTAATTTTAATATTAGTAACTACGATTAATCAAAATTTCCACTGGAAGCTTTTAATTCACTAAAATTAAATTATGGAAATTTTTTCGATATTCCAGCATTAAAATCCCAGTTAAGTGTTGTTTATGAAACAACTGAAATTAGTGATAAAAAGACGCCCATCAATATGTTAAATTTTCTTATAACAACTGGTTTAAATAAGTCCCTTTCTGAAGTTGTCAAGTTGTGTTAATTAGTACTAACCATTCCAGCCACAAGTGCGTCAATTGACCGAAGTTTTTCAGCTTTAAAGTGCATATAAAGTTTTATTCAACAAGTGAAGATAGACTCTCTAATTTAGCCCTGATATCCATTGAAAAACAGCTTGTTAAACAGTTATCAGAAAATCCAAAATTTTACGACGATGTTATAGACAAATTTGCAGCCATTGAGGATAGGAGAATAGATCTTAAGTATAAATAAATGTCAACTACTGTGTCAATTGTGCGAAAAATGCTGGAGAAAATGAAAAAAAACTTTAGTTACATGTTTTTTGTTTACGTTTAAATAAACCAAGGAAGCTTTTCAATGGTAAGTTTTTTTATAGCTTCTAGTACTAAACTAGGTAATAAAGTAATAGTAACACTTCAAAAATCTCAATCTCGAATATCCTTAGTAATGAGGAAAAAAAGCAAGATTTTGACAAAATGGTGAATGCCGCGAAAAAATTTCGTCTGCTGCGCTGTGCTTACTGGCCTGCTGTATTTTTTTACAATCGCTTCCCCTTCCAAAAAGGTCACCTCACGCCACTGAAAGGTAATGTTTCTCGAAACAATACAACATTTATTTTATCACCTGATGTGCAAAAACTGTTTTTGAAGGCAGTTTTAGATGAAAATGGAGAACATTGGAAAAAAGGCATTGATCATGTTAAAAAGGTGGAAAATTCATATTGGAAAGTGGATATGGCAATGGACAACTTAATAGACTCTATAATAATAAACCTCAAAACAGACAATGATAATGATACCAGTGACTTTTAAAGATAGTTATTGAACTTTTTATTTTTTTGATTCTTTGATTTTAGGTACTTGGCATTAAAAGTAACACTTTAATGCCAAGAGATTAAAAAATGTTGAATCCCATTAAGAACATATTCCTCCTTGTTATTATTAAATATTCGTTCAATGTTAAAGGAAAACAACTTTGTCGGAAGCATAAGGTTTATTTTTATTTTTTGTAAATATGATAACTTTTTTTCATCTACGAATTGCGTATGTACCATTTTATATGCAGTGGCCTTATTTATATTTTAGAAATTTATTTTGCAAAGTTCGCTCTATGGAATATGACGTTATATCCCAGCTTTTACTGCACTCCCTTTTTATTCAGACTATAAACCAACTTCTAACCAAATTATTCAAAAACGTTTTGCCTTATTATGTTTTTACTTTATCAGAATAGATGTAGCCTAGAAACAATATAAAACAAAAAACAATCAGCATTTTACAGTTAGGTCACATTTTTATAACATTAATATTATATTACAATAATTTGTAACTTTTCCAAAGTTTTTGAAAATCTTTTTCTATCATTTACTCCCATACCAGTGAATTTTAACGCCTAAAGTCAACTGAGCTTGTTTGAGCCAGGGACGGACATCATCGAAATGGAAACGCACTGTGATTTGTAATCTGGATGTCATATCAATAGAAATTAAGTTACTGTTAATACGGCACCCATCAAATCTTACTAGTAGATATCTTACTTAATTGGTTTAAATTAATCAATTTTGCCATTTGTTGTTTGTACACATCTTTGATTACATTACATAAAATAGTAACTAACAAAACTGATTATCCGGAGTTTTTTTTCTCTCTCCTGGGCTCGTCTGACTATGTGTCTCCGAATAACACTGAAGCCTATTGGCTTATTGTGTTTTACCCCATGTTAGTTCATAGCACCCACTCTATCACCTTTGTACCTTGTACAAGTTTGTACAGATCCTTGGGTGAGTGGATTCTATACGTTGTTGGATCAACCTGGGGTTGTCCAAAAAGAGCCTGTCTTTTGCGATCTAGAGCTTCGCATTCGCACAGTATGTCTTTGGCCGTTTCTGGTTTCTTGTGACATAGTCGGCACATGAGTTCCCCATTGTACATGCCAATTTTGTTCAAGTGTCTCTTTACTGGGGCGTGCCCAGTCATGAACCCTGTTATCACTTTCAACTGGTTCCTATTCATTAAGAGTAGTTCTGCAGTTCTTTTGGGACATGGTCTGCCTATGAAGGCTTTTCCATGTGCCTGTTTTGGGGTGCTTCCGGAGTTACTAAATCTTCTAAAATTTCACATTCCTAATTTTACTACTAGCTTTTTTACGCTATTATATTTTTCAACTCTCACATCACTATAAAGAATAAATGAAAATTGATAGTCTGGCCAGTATTAAAAAGAAAATGTTGAGGTTTTAGGTAGGTATCTTTAATTAAATTTAATTTTGTGGTTCAATTACGTATCAAAGAATATTTTTTTCTTCAAGCGTATAATAATGTTTACATTATATCAAGGTACACGTGTTGTAGAAGTAGCCTATTTTTATACTAGTACAAATATTTTTCATTTTTGTACTAGTATAAAAAAGCACAAACCTAATGTTAAATGGCTTATTATGAACGTTGCAATCAAGTAGGCTGGAACTGTCATTTGAGTACTTATTTAATTTGACGTTTGTCAGTGTATGATTTAGAATATAATAGTATATTATGTTACTAGGAGTAGAAGGCCAACATTATATGTTGAGCCCAGAATTTTGCACAGCTGAGGCGTTAGCCGAAGCTGTGCAAACTGGGCGAAACATATAATGGGCCTTCTAATCCGAGTGACATATACTATTTTTTCTTCAAGCAATTAAATAAAAGTATGGATAAAAATAATTAAAATAAAAAAGCTGAAATTAATAGAATATCTGTAAAACTAAATAACAGTTTAAAAAAAATTATGTACGTACCTTAGTTGCTAAATATCTCTTGTTTGGTCATTCTTAAGAAAGTTATCAAACTCCTGTTTAAAAAAAAACTTTTGACTTCTTCGGTTTGTAATTATCATTTTTTCGTTTTAGAAGTCAATTAATTTTGAATAGTTTTCAATTTTTACATTATGTTTAATATTTAGTTCTGATTTCGGCATTGAATACTGCGACCACATTGTTGAACTTTTGAATTTTTAAGACAAATTAGTAAAATATGCGATCAGAACATTTTCTAAATAAAAATGTACGTGATTTTTTTCACTCCATTTCACAAATTTTGTGTAAGCATAATCGTAAACTTTCTTCGATTTCGTAGGTATTAAGGTTTCTATCGAAGATTTCGCTATTTCTAGCAATTCGGGAGGTGTTGATTGCATTTCTTCTGACATTTTCTTTTTACTTGAAAAACACAGGTATAACGAACGGGTTAACACTATTTTTTTATATTTTAAATCTTACACTGACAAACTTCAAATTAAATAAGTATTCAAATGACAGTCCTAGCCTACTTGATTGCAACGTTCATAATAAGCCATTTAACATTAGGTTTGTGCTTTTTTATACTAGTACAAAAATGAAAAATATTTGTACTAGTATAAAAATAGGCTACTTCTACATCACGTGTACCTTGATATAATGTAAACATTATTATACGCTTGAAGAAAAAAAAAATAGTGTTAACCCGTTCGTTATACCTGTGTTTTTCAAGTAAAAAGAAAATGTCAGAAGAAATGCAATCAACACCTCCCGAATTGCTAGAAATAGCGAAATCTTCGATAGAAACCTTAATACCTACGAAATCGAAGAAAGTTTACGATTATGCTTACACAAAATTTGTGAAATGGAGTGAAAAAAATCACGTACATTTTTATTCAGAAAATGTTCTGATCGCATATTTTACTAATTTGTCTGAAAAATTCAAAAGTTCAACAATGTGGTCGCAGTATTTAATGCTGAAATCAAAACTAAATATTAAACATAATGTAAAAATTGAAAACTATTCAAAATTAATTGCCTTCTTAAAACGAAAAGGTGATAATTACAAACCGAAGAAGTCAAAAGTTTTTTCTAAACAGGAGTTTGATAACTTTCTTAAGAATGCACCAAACAAGACATATTTAGCAACTAAGGTAGGTACATAATTTTTTTAAACTGTTATTTAGTTTTACAGATATTCTATTAATTTCAGCTTTTTTATTTTAATGATTAGAAGGCCCATTATATTAAATTCTGGGCTCAACATATAATGTTGGCCTTCTACTCCTAGTAACATAATATACTATTCTCACAATTAAGAGTCTTGTATTGTAATGTACTTTCACGAATAATATGCAATATAATTTAAATACCCTGATTTTGTCTGCAAAAAATCACATTTTTGTAAAAATCAAAACATATTATTTAAATTCTTACTATAATTTATCAAAATCCTATCGACAAACATCTAAAAGAGAAATCGCGAAAAGCTATTAGCCCGATAATAGGATAGATAGCCTCTTCACAGCGAAAAACCGTATATAATAGTGCACCAGTTACACTGTTCATCCTTTAACACTTTTTCAACGATAGCAGGTGCCACATTTGGTCCCAAAGTGCCTTTCTCGATTCCGGACGCGTTTGCGGTGCCTCTTAAATCGACAATGTGAAAATGGGGAAAAAGCCACGACTCTGAGTCACGATTTTCCTCGAAGATCAACTTAGGTGAAACTACAAAGATACTTTTAAAAATGTGGCGCATGGTGCTGGTTGCGGATTATCCTAGATTCTAGTGGATTACGGCTGAGATGATTTTCAACAAATTTTAGTTTGTAGGTTATCTTTGAAAGATTAGAAGTCGGTTTGGTCATGAATTTCATAAAAAGGCATCGGTAAATATTTCACGAATGTATAACATTAGTTTAACGCGCTTTACAGCTGTCAACTTCTTTAGGAATTTATTTACAATGAAAATGTAAATAAATTTGTGCCATTATGTCAGTTTAACAAGTGTATTAGAATACAAAAAAAATCTAATAATGTTAAAAATAATATGACCGAGACTCCAGGATAATACCTAAAAATGAGGATGGATCGTACACAAATTATTTTACTGTGTTGTAGGAACAAACTTAATATAAACTAAACAAAATTATTCACCATACCTGACATATTATGTTTATTTAGTATTAAGGTTGTTTGGTAGATTGTATTTATCGTTAAGATTATTCACGTGTATCAATTTATTCACGAAGGAATTGTCAAATATAAAGCACGCTCCTTAAAATAATGCTAGTATGGAAGGAGTAGTACACTATAGAACAACAATCAATGTGACTAATGTAAGGACATAAGAGTTTTATTAAATTTTAATTTCCTGTTTTTAAGAATTGTATTTTCGTTTTTAGGGTTCTGTATCCGAAGGGTAACCACGGGACCCTATTACTAAGCCTCCGCTGTCCGTCTGTCTGTCAGCGGGCTGCATATCATGATCCGTAATAGGTAGATAGTTGACATTTGTACGGAATGTGTATATCTGTTGCCACTATAACACCAATTATTAAAAATTAAATTAATAATTAAAGGGGACTTTTAAAGGATTTTTTAAAGATCACTGTATCTTGAAGCACAATAACCTCTATTTTTTATTTAACATAAAAATAAAGATTATGATGTTATGCACACGGCTGTTGAATAGCTCAGGGCTGGGTCGTCCTTGCTATTTAAGAAGTTACTAGGTGGGCGCCAGTGATTTGTTATAACTTAAGAAAGAAACCGTCTTTGGAGCCAGATTAAATCACAACCTCTAACTTCCACAAATAAATTCAAAATAATGGGATCTTGTTAAAAAATAATAGGTTGTTTAATATAAGATAATTTGCAAGATATGAGTATTTATATTAATCGTTAGTTAGAAAATTGTGATTATCAAAAAAGTATTGAATTAATTAATCTGTCATAAAAAAATAAAAGCTTAGCTGATATGGTACTGGAATTGTTGGGTACTGCTGCGCTACGCTTCTGTGTGTACTTTCGTTCTTGACTTCAGGAACCTTGGAGTATCTCTACGTTAATTCCACTTCTTAGTATAGAGAAAAACAAGCGGAAATCCTTAGAAACTGATTGATTCTAGGTAAGGAATCGTTTATTGTCTTGAAATGTTATGGTACAGTTATCAAGTTAAAGTCTTCTTAAAAATTCTCTAGGTAAGAGATTATTCTAAAAGCCTCAAAAATCTTCTTAAATGCCTCCGTAAGAGCCGGGAATCATTCTGAATTATGAAAAGAAAGACATGAGAAATGATTTATTCATCAAAGAAAGGATGTCTTTAAAGGAAGGAATGTTTCTTGGAAACAACTTCCATTTTTTTAGGACATATATATTTTAAACAAAAATTACTGCATAAATTTCTGATTATTTTAAATATGGCAGCCGACGTGATTTTAAATTTAAAAACATCCAATTTGACAAACATAATTATTAAACAGTAGGTATGCTTACTAAACAGTACCTAGAATAAGAAAATTACTCTAAAACACAGTAATTAATGACTCCAGCCTTTAATTCTTAGTTAACAAAAAGAAAATAACGACATGCGTCTTTTGGATGACAGAAATCAGAGTGAAAAATATATCAACCCGTTCGTCTTGCCTCATGTATGCTTTCCTGCGTATAACGGCACTTATACAAATAGATACGCAAAATCACGACAAGTCAACCTTGAATCATATTAATTTAAGTATACTATTTGAATTATAATTGGAAAATATTAAAACATAATAATGAGAAAGTCAACATGAACTAAGTTCATGTTACAATCTAAAGTACCAAGGAGCAATACTCATGTTCCTCAGTACTTTATTCGGGAAGCACTGTATTATTTCAATAAGATACTCTTAGTGGCACATCCCCTTGCCCCATGCCATAATGTCCACACTTTTTTGAGTACTTGTTTGTACAAAAGTAATTTGACAAGTCTCAATACATTCTGCTCAGCCAATAATTTTCTTGTATTTTATTCATATTCATCTTTCTTTTGTACATGTGCTTTCCAGCGGAGCCTTGCATATAAGGTAATATCCAAATACAGGGTGTCCCAATGAAAAGTAGCCCATTTCCAGAGCTTATAACTTTTAAGTGCCTAATCGTAGAAACGTGCGGTTTTTGCTGATATGTGTTATTTTGCTATAAGTTTGGCTTCAGTGACACAGAAATTAGGTATTACCTATACAGGGTGTTTTTCAAAAATCTCCTCTTTTATTAGCTCTAGAAAATATTTTTGCATCAGCGTAAGGTATTTGGGTGTTATTTATGTTAACTGGAACGTGGTACATTTAGCCTAATTCGCCAACCAGGGGCGGTTTCTCCATTGGTTCATTTGTGCAGTGAACACCCAGTTAAATTTCATAAAAACACATTATTTTACAATTACATAAAAAACAAAAATAAAATTTTTATTTTCATACGTGTTAATCTATATTTTTTGGTACATCATTGCCCTCTGGTTGATCACGTCTGTGGCACAGAATACCTAAGTATACTGTGTCTGTGGCGCATTATGATGAGAGCCTAACATAAGTGAGGCGTTTGGTGAATGCATATAGTTAAAAAGAGAAGACAACACGCCAACATATCCTTCAAACGTCAAAGAACACATTAATTGGCGCGGCGCTCACAAACAAGGTTGCCAAACCAGTGTTGCCAGTCTAGTACAATTCACAATTGTACTAGATGTACCTAGTACATTCTAGCTAGCTCTGTTCTAATCATTTTGGAAGGTTTTTCTGTTATATCACTTTCGGCTTTTCTCTTCAAACAATGACTTAAAACTTGTCTTTGCAACACATTTGTTAGTTCTGGTTCATGATTATGATTTACACTCAGTTTTGTTATAACTCGACTTTTTGACTCACCTAAAGTATAAAAATTTGCTTTACATTTATCTTTGATGCACTTCCACTTAGTTTCTCCGGAAGCTAATTTTCTATTGTGTTCTTCAAACTTATAGTTCTCGTAAACTAAGAGAAGTTTTCCTCGTTGACTACATAAATCCGAAAAATTATTCGCCATTTTTACACTTTTTTATATACATACATGTAGTTTAATCTAAAGGACACACATTGATGAGATTGGTCACTTGGAAGCATTTTCAAATTTTCTCGGTAATGGGGTCAAATCTTTATTTTATTATTTAATTAATATTTAACATATTTTAAATGATTTTTTTACGTTCACGGGGTTACGGGGTTATTTCCGAGAGGGACCTGCCTGCCACCCGCCTCCCCCGGCTATGAATCTGGAAGTTTATGAAAATTCAAGTGTGCTTTCTAAAAATTAATGTTTCTTTAATTAATAGAATGGATATGTAGTTCAGATCAGTCCACTGTACAGATATAATTTCATATCCATTCTCTATATGCAATCCACCAATCACAGTTCATATTAGTGTCCCGCTAACTATTCTTTTTTTTATTTTGACAAAAAATTCGATCAAACTAATAGTCAGTTTATTTTTTTAGTCATAAATTCAAATCATTGTGTTAAATATTTTTAAGATAAATAATTTTATCTTAATAAACTCTAAATTAATTTTTAAAATTTTGTAAATTATATTTATTGGCTCGTAGAAAAAATATGGTGTAGAACTCGATTTCGCAGTCAAACGATTAAGTACCCAAACTACGGCGTGCTGCTCAAACTTCGGTCTTTGTGCGTTATAGCAATGATATCCGCTCTTGTTGCACAAAACTACTGTTACATATATTTCTTAAATGTCTAAAATAACTTTATTTTCATGACAGTCTTGTTGATAAACTGCATTCTTTTTTAAAGAAAATCTCCCACAGCGCATGCCATTTCATAGTTAATAATAAATAGCTTTCTGGAATACCAGAACTTGCCACTGAAAGGATTTTTTGTTCTCTTTTATACCGAGGACAATACCTACTTGACTGGTTTCATCATCAATCTTGTCTAAAGTAAGGCCCTGTTGACTCGAGATGTATTGTTTTCAGATTTTTTTTGGATTATAAGCGTCTTCCGAAATAAGATTTGCGATACAGTGATTTAAAGTATTTACTTTTTTAAAATTGGATTGTGTATATACAGTTTTGGTTTTCTATAGGTGGCTCGTTTTTCCTTAAACAAGGATTATTATTTGAATCCCCAGAAGTGTCTGATTTTAAGTTATATTAATATAAATATATCCTTCCCGTCATGCTCGAGGGTATTAAATCGGAAGATTGAGTAAGGTATTCAATAGTTAAACGTCTTCCAAGACATAACGGAAAAAACTGTCGTTGGAAAATTTTTAAATATACATGAAAAATGCATTTTGTTTATAACAAATAAAACTGTGTATTTAATTTTATTTGGAACAACATCAGAAAAAGCTTTTTTTGGGGGAACTAAAAAGTTTATTTAAAAATCTACACCTACATACAGCAAGCGTCACGGAACAATACACCAGAAAAAATAGTGCAATGTGCGCTCCAAATAAATAAAAAGAAAAACGCAAGAAAAAATGACAACAACAACAACAACAACAACAACAACAACAACAACAACAACAACAACAACAACACCAACAACAACAACAACAACAACAACAACAACAACAACCGAACATACCACATAATATGGTTAATAATGAAAGGAAACCGAAACTAGGCAAAATCAAATAAACAAAGAGTTGACATCTTTACAGATCATTTCAACCTTTCGATTAAAGCACGTACATAGCATCTGGAAATTCGCTGAAATTATAATGATAACCAAACTTGGAAAACCTCCAAATGAGCAGACTTCCCCGTTAGTGATGCTATGTAACCTTTTCGAAAAGCCTTTATTAAAAAGGTTGAAACCCATATTATACAGTAAAAATATAGTACCAGATCATGAATTTGGATTTAGGAACAAGCATTAATAATTAAATCCATAGATCTGCAATTTACTCTTTCTGGTTCGAAGCGCTTGAATATAAAATCCTACTTGATAGAATTCTCAGAGTAAAACAAGAAAGGAAATATTCTAGTGACAGTTCTTTACCTATTATTTACCTCCGACATACCATGAAAGCAAAATTTGTATCGGTGAAACTATAGAAGAATTGACACAATCAATTCTGCTATATGCTTACTTTTCTCAAGACAATCTTCAAAATAAAATGGATATTTTTTCTGATATATAAGGATAAAAATGTTCTTTGGCAATCATTTTGAGTGGATTCTAATTATCAATAGAAGACAAGTAACGAGGAGCCATATATGAGAACTCTGTTGACATGTTATGGCGCCATGGGCAAGATTTTGACAGTAAGGCCATATTAGCTACATTATACGCTTATCAAAAAATATTTTTGCTTTCAGAATAATACCCAGATTTTTAACATTATTTCGCTGGTGAAGGATACAATTAGAGATTCTATAAATATTGTTCAATATAATGACCACGAGAAAACTGTATGTAACTTCATTTTGATATATTTAAAAATAAGTAATTTTGCCTACAATAATTTGACAACCTATTCAAATCATGTTGAAGAATCTATATATGTAACGTGTAGAAAGTGAGGCGGAAGGAGCCTCTTAGCTCGTGAGACAGCCTACCGATTCAATGTAGATGACAACGTCGCCAAGAGGTGCCTCTCTCATTTCGGCCGGTGTTATCTAACACAAATCTTCTAATAAATGAGAGCATCGGGCAATGGTAGATGAGAGGATATGCTTGATGGTCTCATCTTCTTGTTCGCACCCCTGGAGAATGCGGATTTTGATAGCCATATGCAATGGAATGCCTGTGGTCAGGCGCAAATTCTGGCTAGTCATACTCAAGAGTATGCTTAAAAGCTCCCTGGAAAAACTGCAGCTTCTTGTTTTATCTCATTTTTCCTTGAATTTTATAAGGGAATGTTTTTAATATTTATGTTTGTCACTTCCGATGTTGCCAGTCCAATAGAAGGGCCAGATCCAAAAAATATTTAGTCAATAATAATATGTTTATTCATCTCAATGGTACAAATAAAAAATTGTATAAAAAAAACAAATGTAACAAAGGGAATAAAGAGAAAGGACCACAGAAGTAGTATTTAAACTACTTGTACGTGATATTTAATGTATAACTACAAACACTAAATACTAATACAAAAAATATATATTAAATTAAAACAACAGCTATACAAGACAAGATGACTAAATCGAGATCAACAAAATTGCTTCATAAGATACAGTTGAATATATAGACACATTAGGGTATAAAGACATAATTCAGTACAGACCTTATGGAGTATATAGAGACATAATTAAAGTATAAAAACATAAGATTGAACATGATAAACAAACTAATGGTATGCTGACTTTCGATTCAAAATTCGTCCAAACCGCGCATGACGTAATGCGGGACGAACTTTCAAGTTATTTTGACACTTTTCGATTGACTAGTGTAAAATAATTTATTTGGTTTTGTGTTAGTAGTCACTATATTTTCCTATATATAACAGGGAAGAACTAAATTAATGTTTAAAATGCCGGTCTGCGCGGTGGAGGTATTTCCGAATGCCACAAAATATGGGTAAATTCTTATCGAAGAAAGGATAAACTTAATTGAAGTTGTCCCATCCACCTTGAGGAAAGTAGTTATGAGATTCCTTTTAAACATAGACGCAAGAAAAGAAAACTGAATTTCACCAGGTGCACGTGCCTCATTAAGCAAAGAAAATAAATCGGTATTTTAAAATTTTAGCAGATAAAACAGTAGTTTCCTGTCCCAATACAACGGTTCTTTTGAAGTAATGCCATGCATGAGCAGGACACGAACACATATAATAATAAGATAAATGAGCAAAAAAATTGGTTTTGAGTAATTTTGAAGTAAACTGGACAAAAAATGTTTAAATTTATCAAATAAAAAGTAATTTTTTGTGTATTTACTTTTTATAAATAAATAATTTGTTTCTGCACACTTATTTTTATTTCATATAATAAGAAAAGAGATTGCAAGAGAACTACCATGTACAGAAAGTACAAATTTGAGTCAAACTTGTATTTTTAGTCTATATTTTTTACTTATCTTGTGGCTAGGTTATTTACCTTAAACCTTCATATTTGTAAACAAATATATTACAAAATAACCAATAAAGATTAAGTAACTGCAAAAAATCTAAAATTGGCAAAATATCGAATTTTAAACACTAAATGCTTATATTTCTATGTCCCACATGACGTCACCGTCAGTAAGGTGCTTGCGCAGGAACACACCATTAGTCTGGGTATCGTGAAATTGAATATAACCTACAGTTAGCAGTTAAGTGTAGTACTTTTTAACTTGTATTAGTATTGTTATAATTATTATTTTTTTTATTTTTTTTTTGCAAAATAAATTGTATTAAAATTAGATGATAATATAATAAATCAGAATATATCATATGTTGCGATGATTGACGATATTATTAAAAAAATCTCTATTTTTTTTTATAAATTCAATCTTTTACATGTTTCATGAAAGTTATATATTAAAAAATAGTTTTTATTTCTTGAGGTAGTATAATATAAATTCTTGGAGCTAAATAATTAGCACATCTTTGACCGATAGATTTCTCAGATCTAGGGACTAAGATGGCTTCAAGTCGGCTGATATTTTGACGATATTCATGAGGTACTAACTTGACTTTAAAACGATTTAAAAATAGCAAAATTTTTAATCAATATAGTTGTGTTAATTCTGCATATTGGCTGTCTTCTTGGCTAGTGAATCTGCGCTTTCGATGTAGTAAAACTATGTTATTGGAATACGATATTTAGTGAAATATTTTTAAATTATCGGCACACATGATAAAGCTAGAAAAATTAAAACACGTAGAAATATCGTTGTTGTATAAATTAAAGAGTAAGAGCCCTGTGGTACTCTAGAAATAGTAAATATAGAATTGGATCTGAAATATACCAAAATTATTTGTAATCTATTTTTAACATAGGAATCGGGTCATCTTAATAGACTATAGTTGAATACCGTAATAATAGACAGTAACTTAATGCCAAGAATGTGTGAAGAATGCTGACAGAGGTACCATATATGAAATTGCAATATATGACCACCACTGAAAAAAACCTTCAAAAATTTCTCCAAACTTTGGCGCAATGACATAAAACAGCATTCTTCACATATTCAATTACTGTCTATTATTTTTGTATTCAACTATACCACGGATACCGATGCCAGCAAATTTAGAAGTAATAATTAAATGATTAATTTTATCAAACGCCTTAATGAAGGCTGTGTAAACGAAATTCACAATAATTCTGTCATTTGAACTTTATAAAATGTTTTCAATGTAATGAAATAAATTTTATCAACTGAACTTTTTTTAATAAAACGGTACTGCTCAATGTTAATAATGTTTTTTACATCGGGTGTTTTCGGTTCAAACAGAACCATCGATTTCAGTTCTCGAATAAAGTGAACGAATTAATTTTTCAATAACAGATGATCGAGTGTAATTCAGTGATTCTGAACTAGTTTCCGAAAGAACCAAAAAAAGCCTATCATAAAAAAGAAAATGTTGAATTATGAACTCATAAAATTCTTGCCTTCTCTCAGAATAATTCTCAATCCCCAGCAGAGCATCAAATTATTCGTCTTTTTCAAATCGAAGAATTCTTCCTGCGTTTTGAATATTTTTGACATATCAAGTTTCACTAACTATACACTATGATACCACGGTATTAATAGAGAGTTATTGAAAGTTCACTTAAGGCCAGTCACTATTAGTGTCGCTCTTATTTTGATATCTAAGCATGCGCAGATCGTTTATGTTCTAAAACTGCCCTTATTAAAGATTGTACCTGTCCTTAATTATGGATGTTTAAGGGCAGCAGGTAATGGCGACTTTATAGCTAAGGACAATGACTCTAATGTCAAATTTCAGGTTTGCAATAAGTCATATTTTAGCAAGGAATTTATTTGCCTCCAATTACGTTATCACTATTAGTGGCTGACGTTATAGAAATTTGCAATATCTCTCTATTACTGCATCCAATCATAATTAGAATACCTAAAAAAAAAAACCAAAATCGTTAGATCTCTACCTGTTTAAGTCTACACTCAAGAGACAAAACATTTTTTGACCATTTCTCCGCGGCATTGAATTTACTCATAGGAACTAATCTTTTTTTTTTGTTGACACAAGAGGCCATCCCTTACAGACAGTCCGAAAAGTCCACCCTAATTTCATTCATTAAATCTGTCTGTAATTTAAATGGTTTTTGTGGCCTACGGTACTCGAAAACCACCCCTCGAGAACTGGCTACTGTATTAACGTTTCATTTCGTCTTATCAAAGGGTAAGTCGTTAAATTTGTGTGTTATATTGTATACGGGGCGGTACATATGGCTTTCTAAGATTAAAGTAGATATCTGGGTGATTTATCTTTTTGATCGGGTAAGGTGCATGTCGATCTTTATCTTGAAGCATAAAAAGAAAAAATGGGGAAGGCACAGATCAAGCTTAATATCTGAGAAAAACTTAATAAAAAACACTACAAATAGTGTCCATATAGATGAAAGATCTATTTTAATGCAAATTCCAAATTATTCTTTGAAAATTGTGTACCTTATGTGTCGCGATGAAACAGGATGTATTATCCTGCATCATTATTTTGCCCTTTCTAAAGCTTATACGTCATATAATCTTATTATCCGGAAGTTGTCCATTTTAGAAACCCACCGTTGTTCGTAACTAAGTTCCTGCTTAATTTTAGTAATAAAGTTTGGTAAGTTGGGACGTGATCCTTGTGCTCAGCTCTTTCTTTATACCAATTACTTGACAATGTCTTTCTTGTTCTTATCAGTCTGACTCAGGCGCAGATCGGAAGATTTTTCAGGAGGGGTAAATAATTTTATTCGTCGTTGCCATCTTGTTTTTATGCTTTTTCGTAAAATCTCCAGGTTTCAGTTTAATAAATTTCAGGAGCAACTCTGGGAAGGGGAGTAATTAACCTGTAAGTGGGGCCCTGAGCTAACTATTATGTTTTCCGGCATTTCTATCAATTTATTGATCGTACATAACAGATAGATTTTACAGAGTGAAATAAAAGGAGGATTAAAACAAATTAAAGCATGAGTACCATAAGGGAGCAAAACTGCTACGTTTGATGATAATAGTACTATTATAGCGGGGGATTTCGTTTAAATTAAGGCTATAAGAAATTTAGAACGGCATTTGAATTTAAAAGGTATTTTAAATAGTTAATTTCATGGCAATTGAGAAGTTTCCAAATTAAATTTAAGCTCTATACCATTTTGGGTTGACAGAGATATCAAAAAAAAAAAATATATCCATGCTGGCATTTCATAAAAGCAAAACTATTCCTAAAGAAAAATTAATCCTCGACTGCTGAAATTTAGAAATCAAAACTACGACCGTTTTTCAAATTTAGGAGTGGGAAACTAATTACAAAAATTGAAAATAATCTATGTATGAATCAAAATTTTTTTATTGTTTTATATTAAATAAAAAAAAGTATAAAATCAGTATCTTTATATAATTTATTTATAATGGAACAGAATTATCTAATGACAGTGATATTTGTAAATATTCTAACTGGAAAATGTTCAACTCAAAATATGAAGATTTAGCCTAAATCAAAATATTGCTTCTCGCCGAGTTAATCTCAAAATAATAAAAAAATAATTTTGTTCGTTATTTTAAAACTGCCTGATATTTTTTTATGATATTTAGCAGTAAGTTCAAGTAGTTTGAGACACATCAAACTATAGTAAAAAAGAGTTTCTCGCTATCACCAGACAGTACATTTTGCCTAAGTAATTTGGTTTAAATCTTCTTATTTTAAGCTCAAAATTTTCCTGTTAGAATATTTACACATATTAATGTATGTACAGCTTTTTGTGATTTTTTGCACTTGTTTTTAAACCAAATAATTCTTAGTTATTGATTTCACTAACAAATAACTTACCCAATTTTAATATTCAACGTAGTTATAACTGGAGGTGAGATTGAAGATATTATAAATACAAAGAAATTCCTTCCTTGTTTATAAAATCTTGCATAAAATATCTATTTTTAATTTATACCTAATTATTAAAAATTGGATGAATTCTTCTAAAATTAAAAACACCATATACAGTATGTCCCCTAAGTTGGAATTATATGTTTTTTATTATTAATTTTAGAAAAAAAAGTTATTCTTGATAAAAAGTCCTGCATAGCCCAAAACTTAAAATACAGATATCAAATTTTTCAAGCCGTATTCGAGGTTTGTCAAAAAAAATATGAATTTTGCTCAAGAGTAAAGTACGTTTATTTTTGACAAAATCGAAAATTTTCATTAAGAAAAGAATTGAAAATTACATTTAAATATGCAATTACACCGATCTATCTGAAAAATCAGATTTTTTCTAGATTTTGCATTAATCCACCTAATTACGGTAATCCATATTTTTTCTTTATCTTCTCTACTATAAACATGATACGCTTTCCTTTTACCAATTTAGCAATTTTCTTAATGAAAATTTTCGATTTTGTCAAATATAAACGTACTTTTCTCTTGAGCAAAATTCATATTTTTTGACAAACCTCGTATACGGCTTGAAAAATGATATCTGATGACTGTATTTTAAGTTTTGGGTCATGCAGGACGTTTTATCAAGAATAACTTCTTTTCCTAAAATTAATAATAAATAGTTTTCCATATGATTCCAACTTAGGGGGACATACTGTATGTATGATTCATATAGTAAAAACATTGATATGTCTAATTACGGTCCTATTTCACCCTTGCTCGTGGTAGGGAATATATTTGAGGCGATTGGGGGTCGATCGATAATTACTACAATTTGACCAGATTAATCTGGAAGCTATGAATTCCAAGGCTTTTGATAAGGTTGTTAACCTTGTTAATAAAATTGTAGAACTTTTGGTTATCCAATAACCAGTAAGGATAAAATCTAACAATCAGAAGTATGTGTATAACTTTTAATAACAAAAATTCAGCTTATATATCCATAACTTTAAGGTATATTTTATATCCATAACCTCAATATTCTTCTTTTCTTTTTTGGGCTATGTTACTGCGAACAATTTACCCAGATAAAGTTGATTTGCTTCTACTAGATATTGACTTTAAATAAATTTAAAAATTTGGAAAGGGTGGTTATTCTGCTATCATCCAAATGAGACAAGATGTAGCAAATATCAAATGGGGCTGATAAACTAGCCTTCGTTAGTTCCAAATATAAATCAAAAAGGGGAGATTTATTATTGAGGCACTCTAAGATTATGTGATTTACCGATCCAACTTCTCCACACTCGCAAAATGGGTCGTCTTTAATTCCAATTCGAAATAGGTGATATAGGGTTAGACAATGGCCAGATCTCATCCGTAGGTATGATTGTGGAAAGGTACCTTCTTTCATTGCATTATTTACTATTAAACCACGGAGTTTTGGGCATTTCAGGGACCATTTGGAAGTAAAAAGATGTTTTCTTTTCTTTTAGTGAATTCCATTGTTGAAGCCATTTGTTCCAAATTTCTTGTTTGATGAAGGATAACAAGTTAGAGTTATTAAGTTTAATATTTACAGGAATTTTCAGGATTCTTCCTATATTTGCTAATTGGTCGGCTTTATGGTTGCCAATAATGCCAGAGTACCCTGGAATTCATATTAGCAAGTAAGATACCTTGTTTTGTTAGAAAGGAGCAATGATCTCCAATTTTTTGTAAAGCAGATTTGGAGTCCGAGAAGATAACTGAATTTAAGATATTTTTTTCTAAAATGATTTGCAAGGCATGGTTAATTGCAATAATTTCTGCAGTACATATTTGTGTTTGTTAAGGTAGTCTGCTTGCAAACACGTAATTGAGGTCTGGAGAAAATACTCTGAAGCCTGAATCATTAGAAGGTCCCACAGATCCGTCGGTGAAGAATTTTGTGTAAGCGGGTAGCTTGTTTATTGTGTCAGTAAAAATGGATAAGCCATAAAGTGTCATCCCTAATTTATCTTAAGATTTAAAACTGGAATTGGAGAGAGTTGGATGAGTTGGTTTATTAAACTTAAGAATACTGGAGTGTCAGTTACCTTTTTGTAAACATTTAGTTCTTTATTTAGTGTTGCCAAATGTTCCAATGGTACTTCGGACGTAGAGAAATTACCTGGCATCTATATGACTTAAGATGATAGCGTTGTATATTATGCGAAGGATTTTTGGATCACTGTCCCACCACGTACCACAAAGAGCTCGCATGACATTTAAACCTCTGTTAATTTTTTGTTCAATGTAATTTATATGTTCATTCCATTTTAAATGTTTATGGATGTAAATGTCTAAATATTTAAATGAATCTGACCAGTGAATGATTGTATTATTAAATTTAATTTTTGGGAGGATTAATTTAATACGACCTTTAAAAAAAAGAATAGCCGATGATTTAGTCATAGACAATTTGAAATTGTGCTCATTCAGCCAATCTTTAAAATCAATCAAGAAAGAGTTTATTTCTATAATAATATTGAAGACATTCTCTCCACTAACCAAAATTACAATGTTGGATTAATTTGATTAATTTAAAGGTTTTTGGTATAATATTGAATTAAGATAACATATAGAAATTGAAAGAGGAGATCCTTGAGGAAGTCCTTGATTGGAGGTTCGTGGTCCATGACTTTGACTATAGTTATCTGAGAATGAAATGGATCTGTTATTTAGAAATTCATAGATAAGGTTGCATAGCTCTATTGAAATACCAATATTGGCTAATTTAAATTACGAAAGATATATATTTACACTATCGTAGGCTGTCGAAATATCAAGGAATAGACCAACAGTATAATTATTTAATGCGCAGCCTATTTGGACTTGAGTGATTAAGTAAGATATTGATTCTCTGCAGCCTTTTCCTCGTCTAAATCCTAGTTATAAAGGATGTAAGATTTTTTTGTTTTCCAAATACCATTCTATTCTATTTTTGCTTTTACAGATACAACGTTATGTTTTAGACATTATCAATATCTGTCATATGTTCAAGATTCAAAACTGTTGAAAGTTGAAGAGATTGTGTGTTGTTGGAGGAGGACACAGTGTACTTTTATGAAAATTTTAGGGTAATTGTCTGGTTTTTAATATCGAAAATGTAATAAAATAATGTTCCGCGTTTTACGTCCCATATCCATTGGAGTTACTCCATTCATAATAATAGTATCAGAAAAGTTTCTAGCATCAAAGATATTATAATTACCGTAGACTCAATGTTAAATTATGACACTTATGTAGAAAATATTCTCTAGAAATCTATTAATGTTTATTCTCAGAAACACAAAAACATATTACAATGCAAAGTGTCTTTTAATATTATATGTCTCAATGGTTAAAAGTACTCTTGAATATGGTCAATAAATTGTGAGATCATGCTATTATAAATACATCAGTCGGATAAATGGAACTTAACATAAAAACATAATCTTTAATTATATGATTTTAGCAATAAACAAACTAGTTTCAAGGAAAGTTATTTCTTTAGAACTGAGGCACATACAATAATAATAGTGGTCTAACTCTACTTTTTTTTATATATGGCTGCCCTCGATTTAAAATGAGTTGTGTATCTTTCAGAATAAAGTTGGTCTAATCTCCACATTTTACTTTTTGACCGAAAGATGGCGGTACTCATTCCATAATAGTTTTTCAAAATAGAAAATGTTTGGTGTAATAAATTTTGAAAACATTTTAATATCTCAAAACAGCCCGATATGGAGATGGACCACTGTTATTCTGTGCCTCAACTACTTGTTTCTATAGGACCAGGAATCTAATCTTTTAGTAAATCATTTTTAATGACTAAAAAATTAAAGAAATATCTAGGATTTGATTTCCAACAGCCGTTTTAATTAATTATGATCGGATTCATTGTATTAGCCAAAAGAGCAGCGATTCAGTTACACCAAACCCACAAATAGGTACTTAAAAACATGATAACCCCTACCAATATGCTTTGATTATTTTTCTATTACTATTATTGTTATGTTCGATATAGGGACATATGTTTTATGTGCCAAATGCGGGTGGCCCGATGGTACAGAATTACATTCAATCAATAGTTGCATGCAAAATCTATTAAAACCATTGACAAGTTATACTGTTGAACACAATTTGGCATTAGGGGAGATGTGAGTGATTGTTTTTTGTGTTTACGATAGAATGCATGATTATTTGGGATGTCATAAACGAAAAATAAAAGGGCTGCTTTTAAGTTTTTACAAACGACCACTAGATGGCGCTATTGAGATACGACATTACTGTTTTCCACGGTAGACTAAAAAGTAAACAAACTCACATTTAAAAACAGAAGAAAACGTAGGTTAATTATTGTACGCGGATATCACCCTCAACACAAATTTAAAAACAGAAGAAACGCTGGTAAAATTGTATGTGGATATCACCCTCAACCCAAAAAGTTATTAGAAATATGTACCACCAATTAAAATTGGAAAATATTATCTAATTATGGTGTCATAGAAAGAATGCACGTTTTGACAAAAATTTCTAAACTTTCGATTAGAAAAGTTATTACAACTCAGGAATGAAAAAAGCGGACTCTAGTAAGTCTAGATGATGGAAAATATTAGAAGAAAGGTTTATAATTTTTATTCTAATAATATTGTACCATCTTTTTCAATGATTAAAAATGAAATCAAGTTGGTTCCCGGTTTCCCTTACGAATCTGATGAAACCACTAGAAAAGTGCTCCATTCTTTGGGTTTTAGATATCGTACCTTAAATAGAAAACAGCATATTATGGAATCTCAAAGAATTATGATTTTACGTAATGAATACCTTACAAAATAGAGGAAGCTCGTCGGCAAGATAGATTCATAGTGTATATTGATGAAACTTGGTACGAGACTCATGATATTGTGAAAAAATGCTATAACAGTAATGGACAATGTCCCCTACTACTCTCGTCAAACTAGTGAAATTCCAAAAGCAAAAGCTTAAAAAGAGGTAATTTCCGCGTTTTTGGTCAGAATGGGTGTATCATATTCACCTACAGCTTTAACCCAAACCCTCCTAATACGGGTACCTGGATACTCGAACGGACTTTAAAGTCAAATATTTCTTAAACCAAAAAAGTTACAAATTTGAGGTTCCTTGACATCTTAAAAATAGTTGCTTTCTATCGTTTTTCGCATTTTTAGCTTTCTAGAATTGTTTGAGTCGGCTCTGCAGCCGCCCAAAGTAAAATAGTCCTTACCATCCTGATAAATGTACCCGGGTACCCGTACATTTTTATGAAGAATGTGAAATAAAGAGAAATTTTTCGTTTTGTTTTAATTTTTTTTATGTTTTATTGATTATTAAGAATTGCAAGTTATTTTGCAACAAATTTTAAAGGATTATAAGGATACAAAAGAGAGAAAAACGGCAAATCAGCAGCTAATGCATCGTGGTGCTATGATTTTAGTGTGCGTGTTGGACATTGGCCACTTACACCCATCACATTTCTTGTGTGACTTTCAGTCGGATTTGGGATTAGTTGCTACGCAAAGGTAGAAACGACCCTTCGATGGCAACGGACCAGTTTTATCTCGCTCAGTTCTACCTGATGGGCCCGCAGCGTCCTGACAAGCTGGCTCAGAGATTTTTTTATTGAGCATAAGCTCAAGAGCTGCCCAGACATTAGTTAATCTGGTTATTCGATTATGAGCGGCCCTTTCGTTCATGTTTTCCATGGTAAATGGTCTATATTCCTTGATGATGATACATTTCTGGTTGTTGAAGATTGCGTAGAGTCAGATGGCCCAGCAGCACATGGTGTAACACTAGATGATGGTCCCGCGCCAGAAGATATGCCTTCAGGCACTTCCATTTCCATAACAGATGCATTACGTTTGCGCGACATCGAAAAAATTGAATAAAAACAAAATAAACCAAGCAACACGAACTGCGAATGCGAAGAGAGAAACAAAACGACGTGCTCACACACAATATTGAAGCAACTGTACGAGCCAAAGCCCAAACACATACTGACAATGAGAAGAGAAAAGACACGACGCGTGCGCACACAATCAAAAATGTATAGTCAAACATACACATTGTCTACAAATTACGCTGATACTGTTTAGTATCAAGCACATGTCTGTCTAGTCTTGTATAAAATACACACGGGTACCCTTATCAGGAGTCTACGTATGTAAATGTTATCAGGAAGGTTAAAAAAGATTTGCTTACAATATTAAAAGGCTTAAATCTCAAACCTAGCTATGTTGTGGATGAGATGGCTACGGTATTGTGTCATACCGTAATACGCTTACCACCGTATTATTGTACATTTGATGCAATAAAATTTATTAGGAGTAACATCAAAAGGGAGGTCAGAAAAAAAATGTTAATCCTGCCTTGTCTGAAAGCGTTTTAGATGTTATCAGAGAAGTTGTTGGAGGTATATCTTAAGAATTATGGTCCAATTGTGTTCTTTATGTTACCAAAATTGAAAATACTCGTCGAGTATTTCCGGCTCATTCTTGCATTATAAACCTGAATGACACATCAAGTGAAGATGATAGTTCTGAGATTTGATTTTCTATTTTCGTTATATTTTTACTTTATTAAACGTAACCAGTAGTAACCACGTACCTATCTCTTGGGTCGCATTATTTTGGAAAGGAACATGATATTGTTCTTGTTTTCCTTTTCTAGGAATGTAACCTTCAATCACTTAAGAAATTAAAGCCAGACTAATACATTCCAAAATCTTTTAAATTTTTTATAATAAAGGGATACAAATAGTTGTTCAAGCATTTTTCGTAACATCCTACATTGGTTTTTAATATTCAATGTAATATTTAAATACTTCAATTAAATCAAATAAATAGTAGATGAAAATAATATAATTTCATGGTGATGTTGATTACAAGTCGTGAATATTTATTTCGGATTAATTTGGCCTTTAAAACTAAATTTAATAACATTTATGAAATACTTAATTGAAGTTAGGAAATTATGCAAATAATGTGATAATTTTTAAATACGTAAACATTTCCACTTGAAATATACAATAATCTTACATTAAAGCATAGCATACAACTAATTAGATCTGTCCCTGGGCTTCGATTGTAGATGTATATATATATATGAATCCTTTGTTGTGTCGAAAGAGAAAGAATATCAGTCTCCTTAGTTTTTTTTGTATGTTGCCATGTTGCCGGCTGGCTTTAAAGTCACACTATATCTCTTGCTCGTACTATACGTGCTGAATATATGACTTTTAGTATTTTCTAAGAACGTCCTGGTATAGCACGTGCTCAGTATATACTTTTTAGAATATACTTTTAAATCACGTACTCAGTATATACTTTTTAGAATATACTTTTAAATCACGTACTCAGTATATACTTTTCAGAATATACTTTCAAAGGACGTACTCAGTATATACTTTCTAGAATATACTTTCAAAGTGTATACTAGGTATATTCTAAGAACATTCTAGAAAGGACATACCAAAAAGAACATAAACAGAACGTTCTTAGTATATTGATAGAACATTGATGTTATGTGAAATATGCTTTCTGCAAACATTCAGTAAAATGTAAATTAAATCTTTAATAACCGTCAAAGACTAATTCTAAATTTTGAGCTGAACTTGATTTTATATTTATTTCATTTTGTAAATGTTGCCTGAATTTTCCAAATAATAACACTTTTGATTGGGATAATAGCTCATTGACAATCTTTTAATATTTTAACTAGTCTTTCGAGGTCTTGGTTAAGAATAACATCAGCTTCGACAAAATTACTAGAATTAAATGAAACTTTAATTAATCATCAGCGTAAAAGTAGGGTTTTCCATAGATAAATAATGTTTTCTAAATTGGATGTATACATTGAGAAGATAATGGGGACAAGAATTGAGTTCTGTAGTACTCCATGTGAAGTCTGTTTCAAATTTGACATTTCAGAATCCGTTAGAAGGAATTGCTTTCTGTTTCCAAGGTAATTTTTAAATAGTATAATAGAGTCATTAGAACATCCTATAAAGTGTAATATTAAAAATAAATCTTTGTTGTGAATAATAGTGTCGAACGCCTTGGAGTAATCAAGCATTACAAGGGTAGCAGTATTTCCCGTGTCTACATCTCTAAAAATATCATCAGTAATATCAAATAAGGAACAACCGTAACCTGATCGAAAACTGGATTGTCGCTTTGGAAGAATTTTATTCTTTTTTATATGTAGGCTTAATTTGATTGTTTTTTCAATTACATTAGATAAAACTAGAAGTATAAAAATTGGTTGCAGCAAATACAGTTTTTTTTGTTTTGAGAGGAAATCATCGCTTAAAGATCAAGTAAAAGAAATAAATTTAAGGCAGAATAATCGGATATACAAACAAGATGGGTAGAAAAAGAATAAAAGCAATAGTTTTTTTTATAAATCTATATATAAATATTTCTATTTTAACTGATTTGCTTGTTCAGCTGAACCAGCAAAATGTATACAAGTGCTTTTTTATATTATACTCATCCATCACTTTTAATCTGATGAGTGAATCGCAAAATACGTGCTAGGTCAGCATCCAAACTAATAGATCGATCATGTTCACGTTTAAGCCTAGCAATTCAAAATTATCCCACTCACTCCCATTATACCTACTCCACAGGGGCGTATTGACGACAAATAAATAAATATATATTTATACAAAGTGGGCCGGATTTAATTTTAATCATTTGGAGGCTAATTTAACAATAATTTTAAAAGAAAAATATTTAAATATTAAAATTCCAAAATTATTTGATACATATAACAAAAATTTAATAACAAAATTAATAACAATTTTTTTATCAAAACATGATTTGTAAGAATATTGAAAATAAATAAAACTTTTATATGGGATTTTATTATTTAAAATGTTTCGTTTTGGTTCATTTACCATTCAAAACTAAATACTAAGCATATATTCCTAACATCAAGTCATTAATTGGATATCGTATTACAGAGGCACCACCGTCATGTTTATCATATTCTGCAATTCTGTATATAAACCTGTATTTAGGTTCTTTGATGAACTGAAGGAAAAAATACCAACTTCAAACTTGCCATAATCCGTTGATCTTTTAGGCAATCGTCATTGTGAGACGCAATCATGGAGATCCTTTGTTGCGATGGTTACAGACATTTGTTGACCTCGGGAGATCTTATGATCTCGTTGCAATGGTTACAGAGGTCCGTACTTTTCATTTTATACATGCGTTATTCTCTTGGGTGTTAAAGAAGGTCTTAGAGATCCGTTGATCTCTTCGTATCAAAGATTCGTTGATATTTTCATCTTAGAGATTCGTTGATCTTTTTTTGTCTTGAAGATTCATTGATCTCTCATGTTAAAAATCCGTTGCTCTTAAAGATCCGTCGACCTTTTCGTTTTAGAGATCCGTTTATCTCTTCGTCTTAGAGATCCATTGATTACTTCGAGTTAAAGATCCGTTGATTTTTTTGTGTTAAAGATCTATTGATCTTATGTTAAAAATCTGTAGATCCTAGAGACCTGTTGATTTCTTCGTGATAAAGATCCGTTGGTCTTTTTATCTTAAAGAGTCGTTGATCTCTTCTTCTTAGACATCCGATGATCTCTTCGTTTTAAAGATCCGTTGACTATAATAACCAAAACATGAATGGAATACAAGAAAAGTTACAAAATAGCCCAATCGGATTAGTATTTTAGATTCTGAAAAATTCGAAGCAGCAATTTTCCTTCGGAATTCGTTGGAGGGGGTCTCTGGTAGTCTAAATTCAAAAAGTTGGTATTCCAAAGTTGTCGTTACCTCCGCCATCTTGATTTAAAGGGTTATTTTTTGTATCTTGAATAACTCATTTATTTTCAATTTTACACGGAAAATAGTTTTTACAAAAGTTATTTAAAATTAAATTTCCTACAATTCTGCTTTTTTTTGTACGATCGATTTTTTTCGATTTATACCCGAAAAGAGGGTGTGAATTTTTGGTTATAGAATAACTCGTTTATTTTCAATTTTACGAGAAAAATTGTTATAAACAAAGTTGTTTAAAATTAAATTTCCTACAATTCTGCTTTTTTTTTGTACGATCGATTTTTTTCGATTTATACCCGAAAAAAGGGGGTGAATTTTTGGTTATAGAATAACTCGTTTATTTTCAATTTTACGAGAAAAATTGTTATAAACAAAGTTGTTTAAAATTAAATTTCCTACAATTCTGTTTTTTTTTGTACGATCGATTTTTTTCGATTTATACCCTAAAAGAGGGGGTGAATTTTTGGTTATAGAATAACTCGTTTATTTTCAATTTTACGAGAAAAATTGTTATAAACAATGTTGTTTAAAATTAAATTTCCTACAATTCTGCTTTTTTTTGTACGATCGATTTTTTCGATTTATACCCGAAAAGAGGGGGTGAATTTTTGGTTATAGAATAACTCGTTTATTTTCAATTTTACGAGAAAAATTGTTATAAACAAGATTGTTTAAAATTAAATTTCCTACAATTCTGCTTTTTTTTTTTACGATCGATTTTTTTCGATTTATACCCGAAAAGAGGGGGTGAATTTTTGGTTATAGAATAACTCGTTTATTTTCAATTTTACGAGAAAAATTGTTATAAACAAAGTTGTTTAAAATTAAATTTTCTACAATTCTGCTTTTTTTTTGTACGATTGATTTTTTTCGATTTATACCCGAAAAGAGGGGGTGAATTTTTGGTTATAGAATAACTCGTTTATTTTCAATTTTACGAGAAAAATTGTTATAAACAAGGTTGTTTAAAATTAAATTTCCTACAATTCTGCTTTTTTTTTGTACGATTGATTTTTTTCGATTTATACCCGAAAAGAGGGGGTGAATTTTTGGTTATAGAATAACTCGTTTATTTTCAATTTTACGAGAAAAATTGTTATAAACAAAATTGTTTAAAATTAAATTTCCTACAATTCTGCTTTTTTTTTGTACGATCGATTTTTTTCGATTTATACCCGAAAAGAGGGGGTGAATTTTTGGTTATAGAATAACTCGTTTATTTTCAATTTTACGAGAAAAATTGTTATAAACAAAGTTGTTTAAAATTAAATTTTCTACAATTCTGCTTTTTTTTTGTACGATTGATTTTTTTCGATTTATACCCGAAAAGAGGGGGTGAATTTTTGGTTTTAGAATAACTCGTTTATTTTCAATTTTACGAGAAAAATTGTTATAAACAAAGTTGTTTAAAATTAAATTTTCTACAATTCTGCTTTTTTTTTGTACGATTGATTTTTTTCGATTTATACCCGAAAAGAGGGGGTGAATTTTTGGTTATAGAATAACTCGTTTATTTTCAATTTTACGAGAAAAATTGTTATAAACAAGGTTGTTTAAAATTAAATTTCCTACAATTCTGCTTTTTTTTTGTACGATTGATTTTTTTCGATTTATACCCGAAAAGAGGGGGTGAATTTTTGGTTATAGAATAACTCGTTTATTTTCAATTTTACGAGAAAAATTGTTATAAACAAAATTGTTTAAAATTAAATTTCCTACAATTCTGCTTTTTTTTTGTACGATCGATTTTTTTTATTTATACCCGAAAAGAGGGGGTGAATTTTTGGTTATAGAATAACTCGTTTATTTTCAATTTTACGAGAAAAATTGTTATAAACAAAGTTGTTTAAAATTAAATTTTCTACAATTCTGCTTTTTTTTTTTGTACGATTGATTTTTTTCGATTTATACCCGAAAAGAGGGGGTGAATTTTTGGTTATAGAATAACTCGTTTATTTTCAATTTTACGAGAAAAATTGTTATAAACAAGGTTGTTTAAAATTAAATTTCCTACAATTCTGCTTTTTTTTGTACGATTGAGTTTTTTCGATTTATACCCGAAAAGAGGGGGTGAATTTTTGGTTATAGAATAACTCGTTTATTTTCAATTTTACGAGAAAAATTGTTATAAACAAAGTTGTTTAAAATTAAATTTCCTACAATTCTGCTTTTTTTGTACGATTGATTTTTTTCGATTTATACCCGAAAAGAGGGGGTGAATTTTTGGTTATAGAATAACTCGTTTATTTTCAATTTTACGAGAAAAATTGTTATAAACAAAGTTGTTTAAAATTAAATTTCCTACAATTCTGTTTTTTTTTGTACGATCGATTTTTTTGTATTTATCCCTGAGAAGAGTGGGGGTGAACCTAAGTATTGTATTGTCACGTTTATTATTGACGTTGTACCATTATTTTTTCTGTTTGTTTTTTTTTGCTGATTTTCAAAAATGTTATCTGGTACAATTATGATTCCGATTTTTTCTAAGAGTTTACCCCCACTCTTCTCAGGGATAAATACAAAAAAATCGAGCGTACAAAAAAAACAGAATTGTAGGAAATTTAATTTTAAACAACCTTGTTTATAACAATTTTTCTCGTAAAATTGAAAATAAACGAGTTATTCTATAACCAAAAATTCACCCCCTCTTTTCGGGTATAAATCGAAAAAAATCGATCGTACAAAAAAAAAGCAGAATTGTAGGAAATTTAATTTTAAATAACTTTTGTAAAAACTATTTTCCGTGTAAAATTGAAAATAAATGAGTTATTCAAGATACAAAAAATAACCCTTTAAATCAAGCTGGCGGAGGTAACGACAACTTTGGAATCCCAACTTTTTGAATTTAGACTACCACAGACCCCCCTCCAACGAATTCCGAAGGAAAATTGCTGCTTCGAATTTTTCAGAATCTCAAGCCTGTTCTTCACCTAATCCGATTGGGCTAAAAGTCCATTCTGTTGAATATAGAAATTGATTTACAACATGACCGACAATTTTTAGCAGTTATTAAATTACAGCATACAAAATAAGGTTATGTGTGAAAAAAATTTAAAAATTTAGAGGTTAAAGAGTTCGTTGATTTTTTATGTAAATTGTATATATGTAGTTTTAAAAACAATAAATGGGGTTTTAGCATTCCTGCCTACACTAAAAGTGAAAATAATTTACTAATGATTTAATATCACAATTTTATTCTGTTTGTAAATTATTTAAATGTGTTCATATAATGTAACTAACAAAATTTGACCATCTCAATAATAATTTTCATGAAATCATGGATTAAAACGCTCTATAGATTTAAATTTTCCGCTCAAACACCCCAGAATTATAGATGACCTTAGGTGACACAGTTTTTATAGATATAGGTCAATCAACTTCAGTGGATTTTGCCTTATTTAACGCACATTTTCGAAATTTAATAACTTTCAATTATTGGTATTTTTTGTATATTCTAGGAAAATCTATATAATAATATGCTTTAATATCTACAAGTATTTCAATGATACCCTGTATATGTCGTTGATAACAATAATAGTACACAAATGAGTCCGGCACTGTTTCCCTCCGATTAACACCACTCGAACGGGGTGTAAATGGCAAAAACCGTGCTGACAATGCTGTATTGGATTAAAACTGTTCACTCTTCATGTAATATAGCCATCAAGGGCCCTTCAATGTGCCTATAGATCGATTTCGTATATTTTATTAATGCCCTCGTTGACATTGTCGTTTCTGCTGCTTTACAATCGCTTGTTATTGCTTTGCTTTGGACGTTCGATGGCCTGTGGAATGCCATAAACGCATTTAACAATGATCAGTTTTTATTGTTAGTGTTATTGGTTAATGCGAGGAGGCCAATATTGTTTTTTTCCTAAAGGTGGCATGGTTTTATAGTCAGAGACGTAAAATTTCATGAAACTGAAAAGTAAAGTATCAGAATTTTATGTCTGTAGCTTTTTTACGATTCGAAATTTTAAATTTTGATTTCAGATTCCCATAAATTCGCGCAGAGTTTTTTGAGAGTCTGAGTCGATAGTGGGTTTACTGATTTTATTTCTTTTATATTATTCTATTATACAGGGTTTACCAATGTTCTTACTTTTTCTTCCAACATCATTGTTATTAGACTTGTAGCTAAGATCTTTTCTTTGGGTCGTCTTTTTATTTTTCCTTTTCTATTTCTCTCCTTTTTAATTCTTAGTTCTTTGGCGTGTCAGTTAATATCGCTGGTTTTTTCTTTCTTCACGTTTGATAGTTGCTTTTCTTAGAAAATAACGGTCTAATAATTTCTGATAAAATGCTGTTGCAGCTCTCGATGTAAAGAACACATCAGCAACAACATGCATAGTAGTAAGCTAAATAGTAGCTTTGGGGGCTGTATTAGTATAAATAGAAGTGTATTTAACTGCAGAGGCTTCAGGAGTTTTGGTTAGGATATCTTTATCAGCACAGTAGTAGTTTGAACATCATTAATATTTTTAACATTGGAACCTTCAGTTGGCAGGAGTCATAGTTTCAATAATAGGATTTTTAGTTGTATAATAGATAACGAAAGAAGACAAGAACGCCTCTTCTGGAAATATGTCTCTATAAAAAGGCTGAGTTCGGAAAAGCATTCTTTATAATAGATAGCAGATTATAAATAGTCATATACTTCTCTGGGTTGTTCCCAATCTAGACATCCCGTAAGTACAGATATTGTTTCTTAAAAGGTCCATATTCGCCACATTAATGATGGCTAGTCCCAAATGGGATTCGGAATTGTCCAAACAAACTGAATTATCATTTGTGTATAATGAATGTTAAAAAATTTGCGACTGTCATCCAGTCGGGAGGGCAATCTTTTATAAAGTTTAGTGATCTTGAAATGTTTACCTTGAAATCAACAGGATAAGTGTTTTAGCATTTCCGCTGACACTAATTGCAAAAACTGATGTTTATCAAGATATTTTTGTTCTTCTACTAGTTTTATTGCTTTAGTAAGTACGACTCTTCCCACCCGTTCATCGACGTTCCAGATAGTGAACGCCGTAAAAATATATCCGCAGGTTTGTCAAAAAATAATGAAACGTAAGCTACGATGTATTAAATTCATAATTTTGATACTCAGGTTTGCGACGCTTAACGTACATTGAAAATTTAACTAACGCAGACGAAGATATGAGCTTAGTATGCATCAATGCATTTCTTATATACACCGATGCTGTATATAGGTATTTGAAGATTTGAGAACGGGCCTGAAACGTCGTGATGATCTAGAGGCAGGGCATTTGTGTACAGAACAAAGATGGCAGGGTTTTTCAAATCTCCAAGTATTTTTTTTCACCTTTGGTATTCTGGGATGGTCTTAATAATTCGTAGAGGAAATGATATTTGCGCACCAAATGACTCCAACAAAATGAAAGTATCTATTTCGAAGTTCGAAAGTTTAGAGCAAGTTAGAGACGGGTGCGGTAGTGCATTAACAATGCGACGTTGCCAAGTCAATTTGTTTAAGAAATATTCGAAATGTTTCAATATACTGTAATATTCCATTGACCCGTTAGACTACAATTTGCAATATATTTGTTACCTTTTTGATAAATGTTAATTTCAAAACACTCGACTAGCTCAGTGAAATTTAATATCAAACGTTACTTACCTTTAAAAATAAAAAAAAAATAAATGAGCACATCCTTTTCTCGGTCGTGAATTCGGCTTTTCAAATAGACAATTTTAAGGGTAGTAATCTTTCTAGGAAATGTTGGGCACCAATAATTCTCTTTTTTATTTTTAAAAGCTAGTGAGAATTATAAATTCTAGCTTTATCAATAAAAAGAAGTTAATAAAAATTATACAGAATTTAGTGAAAGAAAGAGAATTTTTTGTGACCTTTAAAAAATAATATTCAACATATATACTTATAAAAATTAAGTGTAAAGGTTAAAGAAAAGGTCCTTTATTTCTCACAAGTCAATTTATTGGCGACCGGTTTCGAAGTTGTCACTTCATCATCAGGCACACCTAAATGGAATGTCAAGGAGTCAGTTGTAATAAAAACAATTATAAAAGCATGAACGGACTTTAACATATACAAAATAACAGAAAAAACACAAAAGAAAGTTAAACAATAACCTTGACTCACCTTGACTAATTCCATAAAGGAAGCGCTACAAAAAGTTTAACAGAACGAGTTAAAAAAGTCATGTGTAATAAGTATTTTTAAAAAAAAATTATTTTTTTTTTGTTTTTAATGTAGGTTAGGTTAAACCACCAGATGTCTTTTTGAATAAAATAATTAATTAAAACACATTTAAGACAATTATTAACTAAACAACACAAAATAGTTTTACAAGCACAAACAGTTTAAAAATTTTTAAGGAAATAATGTTAATTACTGAAAGTAAAAAGTAAAAAAGTAAAAATTATCAGACTGTCAAGACATCTATCTAGATTTTTAACGAATCAATGCAGTAAACTGTAAATTTTAAGTTAGCGGATAAATAGTGTACTAACGGAGGTGTTATTTATTGAAAGTGAGTATAGGTGGCGATGACAAAATTTATTGAAAGTAAAATAGATTAAACTTTTTTTTAAAAAATACTTATTACACATGACTTTTTTAACTCGTTCTGTTAAACTTTTTGTAGCGCTTCCTTTATGGAATTAGTCAAGGTGAGTCAAGGTTATTGTTTAACTTTCTTTTGTGTTTTTTCTGTTATTTTGTATATGTTAAAGTCCGTTCATGCTTTTATAATTGTTTTTATTACAACTGACTCCTTGACATTCCATTTAGGTGTGCCTGATGATGAAGTGACAACTTCGAAACCGGTCGCCAATAAATTGACTTGTGAGAAATAAAGGACCTTTTCTTTAACCTTTACACTTAATCCCTACTACTCACATATGGCTACCCTCACTCCAAATTATAAAAATTAATGATTTTATTTAAAAAAGAAACCTTTTCGAAAACAAATTATTCACACTTATCAGGTATCAAATTGTGATTCGTACATAAATAATTCTAGTCACTAGTAATTACCACATTTTACTTTGTTAGCTAACCACTTCTAGCCATAGGTAGTTGAGATTTCTGTTTCTCGGTTAATCTTTGTCGGTTAATCTTTCTTCTTATGAAGCTTCGAATTGTAGCTGTCGCTTTTCCAATCAACTAACTTTTCACAAGAGATTTCTGCTCCTCGAGAACCAACGTTCAGATTACAGCGGTTGAAATTATGGTTTTATGACGTTAGGGCTTATGTCGTTATGGCTTATGTCGTTATGGCTTATGTCGTTATGGCTTATGTCGTTATGGCTTATGTCGTTATGGCTTATGTCGTTATGGCTTATGTCGTTATGGCTTATGTCGTTATGGCTTATGGCTGATTCCATTCGTTTGCACTTTAACAGCCAAATGCACCACCGATACAATCGAAAGGTAATAATAAAATGAAATTTACAAATCTAATTTGAGATCGTTTGGTTAGTGGTACTCCCACTTCAAGAAATGTCCCTTTCTTTAGAATATTGTGTGTTGGCGATAATTAAATTATACCGGATGGCACACATTTAAAATAACATTTTATAATTAGACTTTTAAAATGTTACAATACCCATTGTTCCAACTAACCATTACATTTTGATAAAATATATTCAACGATATATTTGGCAATTGCATTCTAAAAATGAGTACTTTATACTGGACAAAATACTAACTTATATAAAGAAAAATTTAGAATTTAAAAGGGGTCGAATAATTGTATACAAAATTTTACAGTGGATGGGTGGGAAACATAACATAAATTTCTCTAGTTCAAACATTACTTATTTTTAAATATAGTGAAATGTGTGAAATTTCCATATTCAAATAAAAACATAAATTATGTCTTATACTGGAATTAGACACAAATTTCCAGGATATTTACACCTTCTACAAATATTAATAGTTACATTAGTCATAACAATATAGAATAGGTACTCTCTCAACAAGCTCTCGTTTTTAAATATTTTATCGCCAACCGTCAATAGAGCTATGCATTACCATAGCGATTTGCAGAAGTAAACAAACACTTTATCTCACTGTAAAAATCAAATATTTTATTTTCCGCTAATATTTATCAACATAGCCATGAACGTTTGACAGAAATAGTCTTTAACTGATTTGTTTACGGTTGGCGATAAAGTTTGTATGGACCAGGTCAGCAAAGTATCTTTATGGAACTCGCCGGTTTACTCGCCTCGCTCGCTTCTCTAGCTCGGCTCATAATCTCCGACTAGTTTGACAAAGAAACACTTTGCGGACTTGGTACATAAATAACTATTAAATAATTTTTAGTTATTATATAGACATGCTAATTTTTTCATTTTGTTACAGAACTAGTGAATTCCTGGGATGTATGTCATTTGATGTTAGCGATGTTATTGAAGAGGTAAGCTATTTGTTCTAATTAAGGTTATTTATTTGTGTACCGCTTTTTTAAGTTCACAGACAATGAATTTTTTTATTTTCATTTCCTACCTTTCTACCAAACTTTAATCTGTTTGTTTAAAATAAACGTGGTTTTCTTAACTAAAGAATTAATTAATTATATTTGACATTTTATTAATTAACAAATTCATTCATCATTTCAATTAAGTTGCAATTATATGCATAGCGAATGAAATATTAAATTCGAATCTAATGTAGCCTTAAAAAAATCATATTAATTTAAAATGACATATTGGCTCATAGTCTATATAGCCAATTATATAGCAAACGCTAGAAAAACTCTTGACTATCTTATCAGACTACTGTCAAAAACGCAGGAATATAAAGAAATGGCAATAGTACACTTTTACAAATATGGAGGATCATTTAATAATGCCCAAATGCCCATATACGTTTCATAAATAACATACTATAGCAAATAGACAGTCACTGATGGTCATTTGTGAGCATAAAAGAAAGAGTACTAACGTTGTCTCTATAGGTGAACCAACATTGATAGCTAGAGCAGAAAGGGACATCATCTTCTTCTATGGTCCAAGCTAAAAAGAATAACATGCTGGATCTTAGAAAAATATACGTAGTGGTGCCCGCGAGAGTCTCGATTTCGAGAGTCTCGCATGGTCTCGCCTCGTTTTCGAGACAAAACTCGAGACGAGACTCGGACAAGACGAGACGAGACTTTTATTGGTCTCGTCTCAAGTCTCGTGCAAGACTTCTCGTGTCTCGTGCGAGAGTCTCGCAGGTAAATATTTCTGCGTGCCGACTGCAGACTTGAGAATTTCATTCATAATATAACATATTTAGAAAGAATTAAGACTATTTAGCACAGATAGACAAAACATTTCATTCATAAATACTTTAAAACCACAATCCATGATTGTTGTAAAACGACGTAATGCGTGAAACGAAAACGGACTGTTCTCTCTCTTACGGCGGCGGAACATAAAGGCAATACTGCAATTACGACAGATCGCAAATTGAATGACTACCTGAAAATCTATAAATAAGTCTTTCTTTCTTAAATAAGTAAAATAATGTTGGACTAAAGTTTTTGTTTTGTTTATTTGTTTAGAATATACGTGTTACTTTTTATTTTATTTTTATAACTTTCGAACATATAATGCTGTTTTTTTTTTCTTGTTTAGATGGATGATGTAAGTATGTACCTATTAGGTACTTACTTTTCAATAAATAATGTTATTTTTGTTGTAATTTTCTCTTCCTACTTCTACATTATACCTAAAAAGTAGGTAAAGGTAAATATCCCGTACTAGACTGGAACAAGATTATGCATGACGAAATTGCGATACATTTGCGAGACTCTCGTACGAGACGCGAGACGAGACTCGAGGCTGCGAGACGAGACTCGAGACATGACTTCATATTTCATCGACGAGACGAGACGAGACTTTATGAAAGTCTCGTCTCATTGGTCTCGTGTGAATCATAAAATATACGATAGTGTTTCAAATAGAAATAGCAGCCATACATGACTGATCAAAGGAAGTATTAGGGTTAAAAATTAATCAAAAACTTACGTCATAATATACCCCAATAGTAATCAGTTATAGTCAGATATACTGCTGTTTAGAAGCCTTAATAGATTGGGTAGTTAAAATATATTAATCTTAGTCTTGTCACCAAGGCCATGTATCCAGAGATTAAACTAAACAGATTTTCTCTGGCCAATGCAACAACCCGCTGTGGCGTTCCAAAGACTTTACCAACTTTTGCTATTAGAACAAAAATGATTTATGCCTACATTATTAATATGATTAATTTTATTATACCTATTTCCTTTCATGGCATATTACAATAAATTACTCTACGACCAAAATGAAAATAGATAAATATATCCTAATTTAATTTGAATTTGCATTGCAATAACAAAAGGTTCGTCTTACCATAAAAGCTCCATTTACTTAAAAAATTGCCAGCCATAACAATTACATAAAGCAATTTTTCAGCGCGCAACCATTTTGTAAATCGCCAAAGTAGATTCTGTCATAAATATTAACGACTTTCCGAGTATATCCACGGCATCAAAATAATAAATCGACCATGCACTAACCGTAGTAGTAGAGATGCTCAATATTATTATGAGTATGTTTTACGAACCGTATACGAAATGTGTTGAAATAGTACAAGGTGTTATCCAAAATTTCTGGAAATTAGAACCTCTAAACTCACCTGGTTTGGATCAGAGAGCTAGGAGAGATAGAGGTAACATCGGAGAGAGAGAGAGAGAGAGAGAGAGAGAGAGAAAGATAAGTTATCACATACATAAAATGTAAATATTATGGAACTAACAAAAATGAACTGAAAAATGCTATGTGATAACTAACTATTTTGTTAATATGGTCCAAAAAACTGAATTTAATATCAAAAATGTATCTCAAGATGCATAATAGTAAAAAAATATGTTAACACATCACTTTATTTTCTACGCGTATAAACCTAGTCATCGTCTAAACAAACTCGACGTTGTTTAAGACAACAGTCTAAGAAAATACATCTCTCTCTCTCTCTCTCTCTCTCTCTCTCTCTCTCTCTCTCTCTCTCTCTCTGGCTCCCTCTATCTTTCCTAACTCTAAGGTTTTGAAGAAAGTCTGAAATTAAAACAACCTGCCCGACTCTGGTAAACTTTTGTTGTACGATGATTGGACTTTATTACTTGGTTTGTTTTCTTGTCTAGTATTAAGTATCTAGGTTATTTGGTATTTGAGTAAAGGTATCTTCAAGCGACTGCTCTTTTGTTGTTAGCTCACAGTGCAAAACTGTCTTGGATCATTGACATTCGCCAGATTTAGCCCCCTATGACTACTTTCTCTTCCCAAAAATTAAGTCAGTAGAAGGGAACCGATTTTCAGTCCGCAGAAATGGTGAAGAATAAAACTACACAATTACTGAATGTACTCACAAATGAAAAGCTAAGAATACTGATATATGTGGCTTCTGGAGGAGAGTATATTGAAAGGATTATTAGGTTATTTTTTACACTTTTTTGAAACGGGGTAGGTGCAGGAAAAAGATTAGTTGAAAGAATTAAGAACTGCAAAGGAGTAAAACTTTGACATAAGTGAAACAAAAGTTTACCTCAAAAGTTGGCAAAAATGTTAAAAGCTTAAGACCTAGATGGTATTGCTAATGACAAAAAAAAATAATTTTGTTGGCTGGTGTGTCCCTTCCATTTCAAAATTTGCAAGAGTCATTTGACGTCTAACTTATTCTGAAATTGTAGGAGTGAGTAATGGTCTATCAGAAACAGGTCAACCTTGATTTAGTATCAATATATTCGTTTATTGAGCCACTACCACTTCGGTCTCTCACCGTTGCTGCCATATTTGTATCATTTTCCTTCTTGACATTTTTTTTATCTCGTGTAGAGTTTCTCCTTTCAATCTGTACACTTCCACTCTTTTATTTTAAGTATACTGTCATTGCCTGGCAACGACTTGTAGAGCAGTAGTCAAGGCATTTCGATACGATGAGACCGTCCTAATTAGCGATTTTCTTTAAATTTTTACTAACAGATTAAAGCACCGTAGAGGAATATCGATTGAGCCACCCCACACCAAACTTTAGTCGTACACTCATATGCGAATTCTTCCCTAACTGGTCCAAGCAAACCATGTGGTGACGCTGAATTCAATGCGGTAGCGAAAGCCTTGGTAAAAAAAATCATATTTAATGTTGATGAATAGTTGAAGTTTTAAAAATTAAGCATAGTTACTTTACATGAAATCAACAAGGTAGTTTCTAAAGCAATTGACTACATAATTCACAGTTATAAGACATTTTACAATAGTTTTAGGCAGAAAAAGACGACTTTCTGGCAAGGATCACAAGAGATAAAGACATTTCACGTCACCAAAACTTGAAAAAAAATCCAAATCGTAGAGGACATGTATAGAACGTAACTACTATTCTAAAAATATCATCTTTATACATGAAATATTTTATGTAGGGTGCAAATTTAATTTATTTAGCATTGAGTAACTTAATATTTACATCAGAATCTTTTAGCCAAGGTTTTCATACTCAAATCTTTTTCTTTCCAATCAAGTTATCCATAATACATAGTAATATTCCCATAGGTAATTTATTAAATAAAAACAGATCGAAAGATACCTTTCTTGCAGTGCATACTCTGAGCCATAATGGCCTTTCCAATATTTCAGTTCCGTGTCGTAATAAGTTATAAAAATCGATAAATTCTTGGCAAGCATAGACAATCGAAAGATTCTCAGAAAACTGTAAATATACAGGAAGACTAATAGAAGTAGAAAAAGATGACCCTTTTGCCAGAAACGTAATATGTTGAAATTGCCAAAAAAATTGGCACTGGAATTAAAATGGTCACATTTGGACCGTGTTTGAAACACATTTATATTTGCCAGCTTAAAAAGTGACCGCACTTCAATATATTTTAACTTTTATAGGACAAGTAAATAATCTTATCTCCAATTCTACAGACTTGGAGTAAATAAAGATCAAAGTTAGATTTTACATTTTACTTCTTTGAAAAATTAGACGTACTATATCACAAACTAGTACTTACACAGAGTTACGATTTTTTACCACCAAAAATATAATATTAGGTATTTTAGTGAATAAATTAACTTCACTTAATACAAAACTGGAGATACGATTCTTTATCTCTAAGGTATAGATATAGCTTTACCATATTAAAATAAATTTAAGGTAATCTCTCTATTAATTGTCAATCTTTTCTTGCAGAGAATTAACGGCTCATATAGACTTCTACCTCAATCTACCGGTCGTTCGACGAACGTGCCGATAACACACGATCTACTAGCAATCAGCTTTACCGAGAACAGTCGAAAGGAGGCGAAAATGTGCGAGAGTCAATCCAGCGTCGATGAACTAATCAGCCTGGACGATTTGGAGGGAGATCTAAGAAGATCGACATCCAAAACTGTCTTAAACGAACAACAAAAGTACGCCGATGAAAATTTATTTCTAAGGTAAATAATACAATTTTATCAATAATGGAGGGTTTAAAGAGTTTAATTGCGCAGTATAGCACTGGGCCACGGATTTACCATGCGTGATATGAATCTTTAAGGTTGAAGCTGTGGTTGAAATAATAGCAGCAATCGACTCCTTTTAACTCCAAAATATTTAAAAAACATCATATTACAGTATTACAGCAAACATCAAAATTATAGGCCTACTAAACATACTTGTTTTGCTGGTAAGATCTACAAACTCATGGAAAAAATAATGACCAGAGATTACTGAGTTTAGTTTAAAAAATGGATTAATTCCTTCATCACAGCATGATTTTCTACCTAAACGATCAGTAGTAACTAACTTGCTGTCATCTTTGAATTGGTGTACAACTTGGCATGATAATGGCAAATTTGGATTATGAAAAATTGCAAAATGATACCACATAAGAGCCTACTTTTAAAATTGAACCGTCCGGAAATTTAGTTAATTGGATTGATAGCTTTTAAATTAATAGACAAATATGTGTCAGAGTTAATAGTCAAGTATCAAGAAATCCTGTTATCAGTGGAGTACCACAAGGTTCTGTGTTGGGACTACTGTTGTTCCTCCTATAAAATAGTGACTTGGTCAATGCTATAAACATCCCTAAAAAATTATGCAGACGATACACAAATATATTGCAATATGAATAAAAGTAGAGAAGAAAGATCTTGAAAAAGTCAGACAAATAGTTGGCTCTCCATGAATTAAAATAAATGTACATGTATAGTACTACACATAGATCCGAACAATACATATAACGCATATTATATTAACAGAGAAATATTTCAGTTACAGTCCAAAAAGATCTTGGTATTTTTATATCTTCAGATTTAACATAATGGAAAATTCATATTTCTAAAATTACAAAAAATGCTAATGCAATGATTTATCAATTGCATTTAAATACAATTCAAAGAAACTGATTCGAAACTATATGAGGTCAAAAATAGAATTTGCAATGCCAGTTTGGAATCCACATTTTGTTAAGATATAGAAATGTTAGAAAAAGTTTAAAGAAAGGTAAGGAAAAGTTCAGAGAAAGGTAACTAGAATATCTCTAGAACTTCAGAGTAGTTACTTAGAAAGGATTTCCACTCTACAACTCCAAACGCATAAAGAACGTAGACTTGATAGAAACATACAAATTGACTATGAGAGAATTATTCTTGTGAAAATATTTTTAATGTTTACCAAAATAGAACACATAGAGAACACTCCAAAGTCCAAATCATTGAAAGAAAGGAAAATGCAATGCGTTCTAAAGAAGAAACTATATAAGTCACCGGGTGGGATGGTACACATATGGAAAAGCCTGCAAGAGGACACTGTCTTATTAAGACTAATTAATCAGTTTAAGAATCTTCTAGACCCAGAATTTAAAACTGCTTTACACATTCTAGTTGATTACACTGCATAATTTTTGTAATAAACTATGAAATAGGTTAATGTATTGTGATATTGTTCTCAATAATTGGGTTATTAATACAATGACTGATCTAATCCCGAACCTTTTCAATTTAATTGGGTTTATAGTAACTAATATAACACAGATAAATAAATACATGCGATAGTCAACGTCTAGGAGACTGAAAACGACACTTGTAGAATGTACTAATGCATTTTTATTCATAGAAATCTCTCAAAATCATCTTGTAACAAATAATAAGAACAAAATCAATTAAATGTAGCTATCTCTCTGAAAAACTTATCTTTTCCAATTATCATTTTCGTAGTCCCAGTTGGCTGCAAGACCTCGTATAGGATTGGCCCGAATGTCCAACATACGTCTGAATTGCGCTCTTCTATATCTTTGTTTAAAAGTTTTAGGAAGCGGTGGAAACACGACCGCCTTTTGCCAATAAAAGAACCAAATTGCAAATGAAAGGAAAAAACATGCTGCACCGATGACAGACTTCCATTCACCGGTCGGACTCAAAAATTCAGCATAAGTTTGGCAAAACGATGCTCTGTATAGAGTCTTCTTTTCGCAAATGTTCATTTTGCGCCAATCGCCTTTTTCTTTCTTACGAAGTTCTTCGATTTCTTTAGAAGGTTCTCTCCATCTAATAGCTGGAAAGGGGAATTCTGATCTATCGATGTAGCTTGGTTGTCCATTGAATCCAAATCCAACAATCTCTCTTTTACCTATCAAATCGCGGTAGTGCATAAAAGCAGTTTGCATGGACAATTTGGGAGTAATCCTGGTGGTTCTAATAGTCTTAGTGAATAAAATTAATGCCATTTTTCAGTAATGTTTATGATTTGAAAGCAATTTTCAATGTCATATTTTTTTCAATCTGTCTCTCTCTTCAGTTTATCGGTCTCTTATCTGTCGATATCTAGTCATACGTTTTTCAAATTTCTTTGCAGAGTCCATTAGCGGCATATTCGAATATTTCATTTGCGGCGAAAGCACACATAGAAAGGATAGTAACGATTGACACTTTAAAGTAAAGGGGATACAAATATATGACCATTGAACTCCAGTGGAACGTTACACGAACTAATCAAAAATGCCACGCCACTGAAATGTGCATTGAAAATTATACATATTATGGTGAGCTATCAATTATCAGGACTGGATCGCCTCCTCCGCCCGCCTGTTTTTTATTACGATATTTTGTTTTCTTGAACCTGCTTACTCTAAAATTAATCTTAACAAAGCTGTAGTTGAGGTATTTTGTGATTTGACTAAATTGTTTGATTGTGTCAATCCTACAGTATTGTTACAAAAACTTCGAATTTACGGAATCAAACACGAAGCGCAGATAAAATGTTATCTTTCAGAACGTAAGCAAATGGTAAAAGCTACTAAGTATTCTCAAGTTTAAGATATAAATTGGGGAGTTCCTCATGGTTCTGTGTTGAGTCCCATTTTATTTCTTTTTTATATAAATTACTTATCACAACTTAACATATTGCAAGTACAATCACTCAATTTGCTGATAACATTACGATTATGACGCAACAATTAATAACACCTGCGAAGGGGTAGGTGGCTTAGTGGTAGAGTCTCTCCCTGTGGATCCAAGGGTCCCAGGTTCGAATCCCACCATTGGCCGGAATTTTTTTATTTAATTTATTTATTTAAAATTAATTCTGATGCCTTGGTAGGATTTCCCACTCGACCATTCACTGTTGAGTTTTAATTAACAGTGCTGTTCCTAAAGTGGCGCTGGGAAACCGTAACAACGCTAATGGCCTTAGTAGTCGATGCCGATGACACCAAAATAAAAAAAAATCACCTGTGTTGTTTATAACACCATAATAACTTGTGACATTAAAAAAAATTAAAGCATGGTGCGACATTAGCTATTTGTATCTAAATATGAAAAACAAAACTATTAACCCTTATAGAAAATCATAAAACTGAATGTACCGATGCAATTTCTGGGCATACATTTAGACAATAATTAGAAATGTAAGAACCATATACTCGTAGAATAGCTAAACAAAAAACTTTCTTCTGTGGTAAAATAAATAGGTTTTAAACAAGTTAAAGGTGTATAATCGTTCTAGTTGAGTCCCATTTAAGATGATATGTGGAATTGCATTTTGGCGAGGTTGTAGCATCTATTGTTTTAGCCTTGAGTTATTTAATAGTATTTATTGTCTGCAAAAAAGGGTAATACGATTTTTATGTGGAGTGAACACTCTCTAGTCATGTAAGTCTCGTTTTTTTAAACAAGAAATGTTAACCATTCTTTGAACTTTTCATGCTTGACTATTCAACACCAATAATGAACTTCAAAAGTATTGTGAGAATAATGATATTCCTTAAACTCATGTAGGTATGTAATATGTACAATAATTGATTTGGACAAGCAAATATAATAGTTATTTCTTACTCTAGGTGTGCTATTTATTTTGCACCCGTCTTATACCTGTCATGAAACAACAATTATAGTCATTGCAATGAAAATTCCGTTGCACGTCAATAATGAAAATTGTTTATCAAATTGAACAGATAAATCATTGCTGTTAGTCATATTTGTTGCTTTGAAGATAATAATTGTTATGCGTAACGGACAGTTGCCAAATCAATATTTCTTTTTATGATATGTATAATAATTAAACTGTAAAACTGTCAATAGTATTATCTTTGTGATTAGAAAACAAATTTATTTTTTGATTTTTAAAATGCCTAAGCATTTAAATAGTTATGCGAAAGAATTAGTGGGGCCTCTAAAATATTTTAAAGAAGAACGAGCCCTTTATTACCAATAAATGCAGTCAAAGACGGTAAGCTCAATTTCCAAGGCATTAAAGAATAACCATATTTAAATTTCTCCTCCAAGAAGACGACCACATCCCAAATCTATAACACAAATTTTCAATTCTGACTACATTCGTGATTCCTCCAAAAAGGCAACCACGTCCTAAATCTGTAACAAACATTTTCAATTCTGACTACATTCGTGATGTCATACAGTGTTAACCAATATAGGCTTTCAATAAAAGACACAGTCAGATATCTGGCTCCTTAGAGGTGCCAACTACTTTTTGAAGGCAGGATTACAAACGCCAAGAGACAAGTATTTCCCCTCGTAAGAGTACTTGCAGTGTTTTTGAGATATAAAACTAAAGTCTATAGGCAATGCAGCGGGGGATTGGAACGCAAGGGTAGAAAAATATTTCAATTGAGAAATCAGCTATTAGAATATGTAAAGAAAGGACCATGAACAGAAATTGACTCAAGACTTTTGTAAGAAAAGAAAACAAAATAACAAGAACCCGCGGACAAAGAATTCGAACGACATTAAATCGAAAACACAGAATGGACACCAGAAAAGAAATCAAAATACCAAGAACCCAAGGACAAAGTATTCGAACGACATGAAACCGAAAATACTACATGGACACCAGAAAAGAAAGCAAAATATCAAGTACAGACAGACAAAGTATTCGAACGACATAAAGAAGAAAACGCTGAATGAATTCCATAAAATAAAAACAAATTACCAAGAACAGACGAACAAAAAAATCGAACTACATAAAAATGAAAACCCTGAATGGACACTTGAATCAGCATTAGAGGAACGGCTCTTAAACAATTTTTTATAAACCAGAAACTCAGATATCTGGCTCCTTAGAGGTGACAACTACTGTTTAAAGGCAGGATTTCAAACACCAAGAGACGAGTATTTCCCCTCGTAAGAGTACTTGCAGTGTTTTTGAGATATGAAACTAAAGTTTATAGGCAATGCAACGGGAATTGGAACGCAAGAGTAGAAAAAATTTTAATTGAGAAATCTGCTATGGGAATTTGTGAAGAAAAGACCATGAACAGAAATTGACCCAAGACGATAGACTTTTGTAAGAAAAGAAAACAAAATACCAAGAAGCTGCGGAAAAAGAATTCGAACAACACGAAGACGAAAATATTGAATGGACATGATAAAAAACAAAATACCAAGGACAAGACGGACAAAAAATTCAAACGACATGAAAACGAAAACACCGAATGTACACTAGAAAAGAAAGCAAAATACCAAGAATAATAGGAACATTCTCATCCGTATCTCCCGATGATTTCACAGAAGAATTCCTAGGTGTCATGGTATTGGAATATATATCTACTACGACGTTTCCTAGTGTACTAGGATTCGTAGTATAGTTTTTGATATCGATACGGCCACAGCAACTAAGGGGACAAACACAGAATTTCAATAAAGTTTCGTTCGGTTCCTATTGTTGACTCATAATACTTCGTATGCTGATTTATTCTTAGTTGGTAATGCTCAGAGAAAACTGGTTTTAGAAAATCACTATTTGAAAATCTGCGATCAAAAATTTAACGCTAACAAAATTCTAATAAATTACACTAATATAGTATATAGTAATTATATAGAAATTTTTCCAGTCCCCACTACGCTTTTAACAATATGAATTAAAAAAATTCAAAATACTACACATATTAGTACATTTTTAACGAAAAATAAAATACGTTTTACAAACTGAAAATATTAGGGTTTACTCTACAGTTTCCAATTACTTGTTCGATTTAACCTGAGCCCGATAAAATATAAATTTTCAAAATTTAATTACCCCAATTATACTTTTTTAAATAATATCTTTGTAGATTTAGAAGATAACATTTGACCCAGTGTTATTTAACAAAATATTAATATGCTTAAAATAATAACTATTCCTTATGAAACACCCTGTATATGCTTATTTTTCATATATCTTAGTTCCATCTCTTGTGCAAATTAATAATAAAGACACAAATAATTTTTTTAAATATAACTATTTCACAAATTTTCTCAAATTAAAGCTCGGAGATGCTACTTTTACATCTTACACTGTTGCCAAGTCACACAAAACTTTACTATTACAATTATTTAGTATCAAAAGTACAGCAATTCATTTGTAATAAATTTCCTTGTTTTACCCACTCAGCATCCCTATTCGTAAAATTGATAAAATTAATGGAAAAGCAATCATCAAGCCTAAAAGATGATAAACAGTAGGGTACAATAGTATTGATTATCATTAAAGTAAATAATTATTACATTTCACAACAATCTGGAAGGTCCCTCATTATATTATGTTCAAAAACGCAGTGTGAAAATTATTTTTGGAAAATGTACTACCATTTTTAACGGTCATCCTGGTGTCATCAGCATACACCCGGGAACGTTCGTTTTGTTATTCCTTCATACGGTATTTAATTAATTACTATATTATTCTTTTTGTTTTTAGATATCTGGAACTAGACCCAACTGATGGTCCGGATGCCTCTTCGGCAGCAACTCAAAGAAAGGCAACAGGAAACAAAAATGGCAGGACTCCGTTCACGTGTACAAAAAGGCTGACAAAGCCTCCGAAGTCGGGGTTTGGATTCTCAGTCGTTTGGACACACCCCCCGAGAATAGAAAGGGTGGAAAAGGGATTACCTGCTGACAAAGCGGGAATCCTTCCGGGGGATTACATCATTTTCGTGGACAAGCATAATGTGGTCACGATGCCGGAGATTGATATTTTGAATCTCATAAGGTAAATTTAATACGATTTTTTTTTATTAAGTCTAGATAAGATTACTCTCTTTATATATACTTTCTGTCTAAACACATAAATAACAGTTACCTAAAGTATTCTCTTCTATATCTTTCTTCAATATTTCCAACTAGCTTTTCTCATAATATTAATATAATAATAACACATACAAACTTTTTTCAATAAAATTTAATAACAAGCTAATTATGCTGCTATTCAAAATTTTTATCAGCTACGTTTTGAAAACAGAGATTAATCTTATCAGTATTACAAATGTAGTTCATAAAATGTAGATCTAGTGCACCGAAATAAAAATTAAAAGTCTAAATATCCCTTCCATCAATCTAATCGTTTTTTTTTATTGTTACAGGTCTTACGGAAGTCAATTAACCTTAGAAATTTTTCGGCGGAATCCATCGCGAAATGGTTCAGTTCCCAGTGTAAAAAGACTGTCAATGCCATTAGCGACCTCCACCACGCTGGGCAGTACCTCTATTCTCCCTGTCACTTCCTGTTCGAACCTAGTACAACAACAACGAAGACCATCCACCGTTTGTTCGACCAACACTGTATCGGTGGAGTACAACAGAAGAAAACTTCACTTGCCTCAGGTCACGTTCAGTGCAGAGGTTGGTAGTGGAGTAATCGTTTAAAATTTTTGCTGTTTAGAAAATTCTTAAGAGTAAACTTCTGTTGATAATAATGAAAACAAGTACCTCCTACCAACTTAATAAATGTGAAGGAATTAACGCAGCAAACAGATATGAGGCTGATTGATCAAAATTCTCGCTTATAAGTCAAGTGCAATTCATTGAGTGCTTGGTTTAAATAGAAAAATATCTAAATGGATCCAGATTAAGAATTTTTTGCAAAAATTGGCATTTTTTAGATCGTTAATTTTAAAACTGGACTTTCAAAAACTTTCATTTAGCTTCAACCACAAACGGTTATATATGTGTACGACTAAACAATAATAGAAAAACCAACACCAACAAAAAAAAGAAAAATATAGAACATTGCGGTTGATGCACACGTTTGTCAACAGTTTCAACCTATATTTAGAAACTGTTAAAAAATCGAACGACTTTTTATGACAAATATTTCTATTTTAAAAGAAATAAATCAGTATAGAATATACAGGGTGAACCACCGAAAACGAAACAAAATTAATAAATTCCAAAAAAAATGCTTGTGCAAAAAACCGCTGAAACACGTCGATTTTTATTCCAAGTGAGACATATTGTTTTCCTAAACTTAACTCTCACAAACCAAACGAACAATCATTTTCCTGAAAATTTCCTTTTCGCTGCTTCACTCATTAGTAGATTAATGACAATCATCTCTATAGATGGTAAGGCCATTTTAAAAAGCAGTATATTTCTGAAAAAATAAACTTCAAGGGCTCTACTATATATGGCTTTAATAAAACCTATTTATCCAATTTACCAGTGTGTGTTCTATTTAGATTTTGACACTCTTTCCATTTAGTACTCTTTTCATTTAGTACTCTTTCCACTTTAGTAACAAAACTGTTAGTTAGAACCCAAAAGTGAATAGTCGAGTAGGGAAATTCTACCCATTTATTAAAATCAATTTTTACTTAATTAAATTAATTAGAAACAAATTAGGCACGGTGGGATTCCAACCTAAAGCCCGTGGATCCGAAAGTAGAGACTCTAACCATCAAGCCACCCTCCTCCTCTTATAAACATGAAAATATGAGAATGGGAGTCACGACAAACATATTTTTTTGTTTTCTTTTGACACCCATGTGATAAACTTACTAATACAGATTTTTATGTTCTACAATATGGCTATTTATTTTGTAGATAAATAAAATATATTTAATAAATAAACAGCATTATTGTTGTATTTTTCAATTTTAAATTTTTTCCAAAATAAAATATTGCTTTTATTGGGAATTGAATATTCTACTATGCATTTGTTAGTTATTTACATTATATTTATTTTTGCTTTTCCGCTGTGAACTTTAATGTACAATTATAAACAGGGTGTTTAGTAAAGAATGGGCAAAACTTCCCTTAGTTTGGATAGAAAACATTAATTTAAGTCAATTTACCTTGGCATAATTTTGCTTGCTTAAGAAGTTACAGGGTGGAGAAAATATTTTTTTTTTTCAATATTGTTATTATAATTCAATTATTTTTTGAGTAAATATACCCATAAATTTGGTGAAAGTAGGTTTGTGATACAAACGAATACCAGCTTGTTTGTTATATTATATGTAGAGGGCGTTCTAAACTGGCCTGTTAATATATAATTTACTTCAGATTTTTTTAAGAATCGACATCTTTAAAAAATAAATATTTATTTTGAAAAAGCATTCAATTTGCTTTAAAAAGGGTATACTTGTTGCATGTCTCTAAAATGGATCATTATAGGGAAAATTTAATTTGAACTATAGTTTTGTTAGGCGTGGAAAATAAGTTTTAGCGAGATGATTCCCTTTTTAAAGCAAATTGAATGCTAATATAAAGTAATTAATTATTTTTTAAAAATATAATTTTTTTAAAAAATCTGTAAAGTAAATACTATAGTGGCAAGCCAGTTTAGAACGCCCTGTACATGTAATATAATGTATCACCCAAAAACACTTACTTATACAAAATTTGGTTATATTTACTCAAAAAACAATTGAATTACCGAAAATTTAGAAAAAAATTCTCCACCCTGTAACTTCTTAAGCAAGCAAAATAGTTGAGTCGAATATAATTCCAAAAATGTGATTTGGAGATAATGACAAAAAACTGTTTGGTACAAGAACTAGAACAAGAAATGAAATATCATTTTGTTTTTTTTATTAATGACCTGCGCGACAAAATGTCTCTTGGAGTTATACGGTATTTAACATACTTAAACTCACATAACATAAAAAAAACATTAATTCAAGTTAATCTTCATCTTCCACGTTGCTGGTTTCCCATGACGTAATGTGGTAATAAAATTCCAAAATTTCCCCCTGTTATATATTACATCAGTTTTTTGAGGTTATCAATTTTCTTTATATTGATTGGTAATATCTTTGAGTATGCGGGCGCAGTAGGTAAAGTTGGGTCTGCTTTAGGCTTGACTAACTTGAAAGTTGTTGAGACGAGTCCGCCAATATACTCGCTAGTTATGACATACCCAGGTGTAGAACTGTCATTTGATACTGTAAATTTGGATTTTATGTTATCGGAAGATTGACATGTTTTCTTGTAGTGGTTTGGCCACCAGTTTTTGTAATCGGTGATATCTTTATAGCATATTGTTGATATCCCGAATGGTTTTAATTTACGGCAAGACAGCTTCATGTTTTCGTAATTCTCTGGAAAATAGATTCTATTATATTTTCTTATCACTCTTTTAAGACAACCGAAGTCCCTGTCGCATGGCAATAAAGAGTGACCACGTACTGGGAAGTAATGATAAATTTTACGAAATCGTTTTGAAGCTAATAAATATCTCACTACGGTGTTGTTACGATTCTGGCCCGGACAACTATCTGAGAATATGTGAAGCTCTTGAATTTTTGCAGGCGTTTTCTGCACGTAGTCATTAATAAATGTGCATACTTCATTGGGACCCTTCGCGGCTTCTTCATGGTATGTATAAAAGTGTCCCTGATCCGTTTTCAAATCGTGTATTTTGAACCAATATAGCCACAATTGTCTGTAATGAAATATTTCTTGGGCGGGTATAACAGGCAGTGGCATATTTTAAATATAATCAAAAACTATTCCACCAACATCTTCACGCTCGTGGCACAAAGTAGTGATTTCCTTAAGTATTGAGTAAAATTTGTTTGCCCTACGTTTATGGAACATCAATTTGGCAGCTGCAACTCTCTCCGCGTTGTCGTTCAAGTTTGGGTCTTTAAGTTTTGTGCCTAATTCTTCGCATTGACTACATACATCAACTTGAGGCCTCTCAAATTTTAGTGCAAAATTCTTTTTGAAGAATTTTAAATAAAATACATATTTGACGATATTCTTTAATTCCGGGTATAATTTTGCAAAGAGATTATACATAATCTTAACGTTTATAGCTGAATCAAGATAATGAACTTCTTTAGAACTGTAGTGAGAAGTTTTACGGGCAAACGATTCAATATGTTGATGTATTTTGGTAATAACCTCTGATTGTAAAACGTGCGGTCTATTATTATGTGTTCCACGTAGATATCTAAGTGAACTCTTAGAAACTAACAATCTATTTAGGCGTTGTAGCCTGGAATTCGATATTGAATGCAGACTAAGAAAAACTGCCTTGCGAACTTGTTGCCTCTCTAAATTCTTTCGTATATAATACGAAAAAGTCACTTCCCGGTTTTTTGCCTAGCTTCTCCATTTGGTCGCTTCCTAGCTACTTGCTTACATTCCATAAAGCCTTGCAGATAGATATTGTGCTCGTTTTTCGAACCTTTCTTGCATAACTTCCTTAAAACAGCTTCTTTTTCGTCCATAGTAAGTTCTAACATGCATTTCTTTTTACATATGAAGAAAAAAGTTACAAACCGTTGGTTAGAATAGATTAATAGTACTTACGTGCAATCTTCTTTGACAGCCCTTTTGTCGACTATTTTACCTGTTTTAGTTGTGCGTTGGTGTCCAAGAAGACGAGCCTTCTTCCTTTCATTTCGCTTCCATGTTTTGGGACACCTTTTCTTTCGCGTATTTTCTGCTCTTTCTGTATCAGAACTCTCACTGCCAGACATTTTTTTAAATTCGTACAGTATAAGAGAAAATATTTAATATTAATACTACAAGATCGAACTGAATACTAATGATTTAATGTTACAAATGACGCATTCCGATACATCAGCTGACTGAAGGCGCTCATGCGCGATATTGAGTGGAAGAACGATATAAAAGCTGGAGTTATATGGTTATTACACTCAACGTCAAAGTGTGCCGCTATGTGGAAGCGTACGTGTTTCGATTTTTATACTGTTTTTCAGCCCAGTAGAGACATACAGAGTTAGAGAGCATTTTGGCCATCTTGGTTTAAAAATGACATTTTTGGAAGTTATATCGTTTTTCCACTCACCGATTCAATTGTACTAAGGTAACTAGACTTAAATGAACGTATTTTTGTCCAAACTAACTATATCTCAAGTATGGCCCATTATTTAATATACCTGTATACTTTATATACGCTACTGCTTTTCTGTAGTTGGGTCAAAAGGTTTGGCCTCTTCTTAACGCAAACGAAATCTGACACATTTTTGCCTTGAAGTGTCAAAACATCCCCACGCCTGGCTTTTAGCAAGAATTCTTGGATAATTTACCTTAATAATGTATTTACTAAAAATTTTGTCTCTTCAGAAATACACTGCATTTTTTCAAAGGCTTCTTGGTCTACTTTCTTCAATAATCATAACCAGAATATCGTAAATGATATATTTAATTTTGGAAAAATCTTTAAGATTTTAAAAGATTTTTCTGCTTCAGCTTTTTCAATTTTCTTTAACCCTTAGTACAATACTAAAATAGATATCTAATTATTTATTGTAGCAATTTACATACAGGGTGTCGGTAAAGTCTGAGTATGTGTGGTGAAAGTTGTAGAAACTTGAATTAATCTATATATTGTTTTTGTTTGCGGATTTTTCAAACTTCACAATTTTTAAAACATGTTTAGGATTAAAAAAATGGCTGAAAACGCTAAAGAAATTTATGTGCTAAAAACCTACGAGGTTCATAACTGAAATTTCTTGATTAGGTACAGTGCTGCATATAAGAAATTTTGCCTATTTTTGCTTGAATTAAAGCTTTTGTATACTAATCACCATTTTAATTTGTATTTATTTATGTTTAATTTTTATGTATGGCCAGTATATGTGTAAGTCACATTTCTTTATATTTTATTTGATTGTCTCTTTTACTTAGACACCATTTTGTTTTTTTGTAAATATTTCTCACTGTTGTACTCACTTATTTGTTTTTATTTATTATTTAATTGCTAATATTATTTATTTCATTTATATTGTTAAATATGTTATTTATGTTGTGTATAAATACATGTTTTTGAATTGATTTTTTGTTTTTTTTTGTTTTTTTATTCATTATTTATTCTTATTTATTCTTATTTATTAGCATATATCTTACAATAAACTGAAATTTAACACTAATCTATAGTTAATAACATTGACAATTTTAAGCTATTTCATAGGAACGCTTAATTATATTTACTACATGGGCTGTCTCGTTGGACTTTTATTAAGCTGGTTTTATGTACTGCACTACGTTTGCTCAAGTGCGTTCGCTCTGAAAGCATGTTTGACATTTCAATCATTGCGTTTTCCAACTTTGGCATGTAGGGAAGGGATTGCATATCACAAAAGAGTATTTTTATTGGGACATATACGACCAAATGGTGCTATCCGGTAACTCACTTCAGAAATACTGGTACGGTTTCATTCGAAATCACCTTAAATCACTATAAATGTTCTCGAAAATTCCCAAAATCATCATCATCGAAATCATCGCCGAAATCACTTCGAAATCAGTTCTTTGTTCTTTGCTCAAAAACGTGTGTTTTCTGCGTGGATCAAAACCAAGAGAACAGACAAAAGAAAAAGGTTATGGTTTAAAATTAAGGTGGATTTTCATCGAAATCACCGAAATCACATAAACATTTTTTAGGTGATTTCCGAAATACGGGTACGTTTTGGCCTCGGTAAATTTAAATTGGTAGGCGAAATTGACAAAAAAAAAGAACATTTTTTATTGTTGGAAAATTTGTTTGATCTTGATTCAGAATCTGACGATCTTTATGCAACCGACAACGACTCTGATTACATTCTTGACACTGGGACTAAAACAAAGATACATTTTCCTCGAGCGTTGACCATTTAAAAGAAGAATCAGAACACGAAAGAGCAACAAAAAAAGAGAAACTTAAGAAGAAAATTAAATGGAAATTGAAGATGATAATGATTTATCACCCGCACCCAAAGCTGTTATTTTTAAAGAAGTAGTCAATCTTTTTTTACCCAAAAAAAAACCTGCAAAGAAAAATTCAATCTTAATTGCGGACTTGAATCGTAGTTCCTCAGTACTAGATGTTTTTCAATAAATCTTTCTATTTATGTGTATTTCTGACTTTACTAATCAGAGGCTGGAAATATTATAACAAACAAAAAATAATAGTATACTATGCAACGATCATGTAATGATGGTTATTAATACACGAGCATTAACCGGGATACGAAACGAGCCAAACGCGAGTTTCGTATAGTTTATGTGAGTGTATTAATAACCATTATATGAGAGTTGCATACGCTATTTTTTCTACACCAGAAAAATAATCAAGAACTATAAATATTATATTTATATTGGTATTGAACACAATAACAGTAATTACTCGTATTTCTATAAAAAAATCTACAAAATTGTAATTAATGGTATTACCTCGGGTATTGATATTACCATAGATATTTGGGGCAAAATATTGTGTACTGCATTTTCTGCTTTCTCCGATATGTGTGGAGGAGTCTTCTACATCGCTGATATCAGACATTTTGATAATATAATTATCGAAGTTTTGCTATCTACGAAAATTTAATACGTTTTGACAACTAAAACAATTACATAGGATAGGAACCTAGGACAAACGTCAAATGCACAGCATGTTTGATTGAAAAATTGTAGGTTTCTATTGATTAAAAATCTGTATCGTAATGAAAAATCTGTATCATAATGGGTATCATTATGAAACGGATTATGGGCATATAAGTGCATTATTATAATACGGGTGTAGAAAAAGTAGTTTTTCTACACCCGTATTATAATAATGCACTTATATGCCCATAATCCGTTTCATAATGATACCCATTATGATACAGATTTTTCATTACGATACAGATTTTTAATCAATAGAAACCTACAATTGTTCAATCAAACATGCTGTGCATTTGACGTTTGTCCTAGGTTCCTATCCTATGTAATTGTTTTAGTTGTCAAAACGTATTAAATTTTCGTAGATAGCAAAACTTCGATAATTATATTATCAAAATGTCTGATATCAGCGATGTAGAAGACTCCTCCACACATATCGGAGAAAGCAGAAAATGCAGTACACAATATTTTGCCCCAAATATCTATGGTAATATCAATACCCGAGGTAATACCATTAATTACAATTTTGTAGATTTTTTTATAGAAATACGAGTAATTACTGTTATTGTGTTCAATACCAATATAAATATAATATTTATAGTTCTTGATTATTTTTCTGGTGTAGAAAAAATAGCGTATGCAACTCTCATATAATGGTTATTAATACACTCACATAAACTATACGAAACTCGCGTTTGGCTCGTTTCGTATCCCGGTTAATGCTCGTGTATTAATAACCATCATTACATGATCGTTGCATAGTATACTATTAAAAAACTGATCCGTATGAAATAATGGTTCTTATCGGTGCCACGATGGTAATGTCCTATAATCGTGTCCATGTGTACTGGTAGAGATAGATTTCTTCTACTATTCTCAAAACTTTATTTCAACCAATCAAATAAACCTAAAGATGTCAATAAAATATTTTAGGTGGTTGAATTAGTATCTAGAATTAGTGAGAGTGTGGTCTGAGGCTATGTTTCAAAGCATGATGAGCCTATAGCAAAATTAAAAGGTAGGTCCTCCCTTAAAGAGTACCTACCCTTAAAGCCAACAAACGTGCAATAAAACTCTGGCAGTTCTGTGTCTCTAAAACAGGCTACGTTAATCATTTTAATGTTTATGTAGGAAAAGAGGAAAGATTGGAAGATTGGGAGAAAGAGTAGTAAAAAAATATGGTCACACTATTAAGGAAAATGATGTAATATGTTGCGACAGGTTTTTTACGTCTGTGGAATTAATAAATACACTGGATTTTGCTTAAATTGGAACCTGTATGAAACACCGCAGAGATGTACCTAAGTTTGAAGATAAGCTTAGCCAAAGAGATGATTCTAAAACAATTTGTAATAACTTTGGTTCGTTGGCCATAATTTGGCAAGACACTAAGAAAGTCCTTGTTCTCCATAATTGTCATGTTAATACGATAGTCAAAGTGAAAAGAACTGCGAAAGATGGCTCCAAAAAAAATCGCTGGCCGGAGGCAATTTCTTTTTTATAATACTTATATGGATGATGTAGATCTAGCAGACCAATTTTCAGCCGTATGACCCAAACCGCAAATCAAGTAAATGGTGAAAAAAAGTTTTTAGAAACTCTTGATGTCTGCTGTTGCAAATAGTTGAATAGTATACCAAGAACTTCAGCATAAAAATTAGCTTTTATAGATGTTTTGGTTACACTATATAGCTGAGCATCTAACAGGATATGGAAAAGAAAGAGCAGTATTTTAGCGGAGAATAAGATCACGTAGATATACATACCATAGTACTAAATTATTTTTGATTACTTACCATCGAGATAGAATCAATGTTACTTATTAACACAAGGAAAATCCCGTTGTATAAAGGAAGAGAATCAGATATGTAGCGTGCAATGTAGCTTTGTGCAAAAACTGTTCTTTGAATTATCACACTAATAATTTTTAATTGAATAAAGAATATAGCTCCTTAATTGTTACTGCAAATAAATTACAATATTTTTTTACGTGTTATTTTCCTGACTGTCCCAAGGCAAAACCTAATGGAACATTGGTTAATCTAAAGAAAAACCAAATTTGGAAAAAATCTAAAAATTTTAATGCAGCACTAAGGTATATACTCCAGTTGAAACGTCAAAATACATCTAACTAGAAAAAATTGAATCCGTACCAAATAGGTTAATGCTGAAATGACGGTTTCAAGGACAGACGTCCCTCACTGGGTTCTTGGTTAATCTGCTGACGTAGTATAAACGCACGTTTTTTTAAAACAACCTACCGAGGCCACTTTTCGACGCATCTGCCTCGTATTTGGCAGGTCATGGATCGAGCCCCATGGCCTTCAAAGGTTTTCTAATAGCAATAGACAATTACTGGGTCAGTAGCTTCCTCTCAGTTACCCTACACCATTCTTTTCCCCCATCCCCTCAGGCCCGATCCCTGATTCTTCCAGTACGGCTGAAGAGGCTAGAAACGCCTATATCGGCCAAATCTCTACTTTACATATCCTTTAACTTTACCTTTAATGTATTTAAAGCAAACGGACGTTCATTTAGGAACGCACGTTCGAAATACCAAACGCAAGTATCTGGCAAACGGACGTTCCTCGCGGGCGTCCGTCCGTACATAAAACTACACATTTAATTCAATAGAACTAGAAACGTCCGTTCACAAACGCAGTGCATGAAACCAGCCTTAGTAGGATACTAATGTCGCCATCATAACTTTTATGCATGCAAAATGGATCCAAAGAGATTAATATATTTGGGTTTACAAACCTAATAACTGAATTCTTTAAAAACCACATTATCTGGCGTCTCGATATCAACACGGGTTTGCCTATAAATATTGCATTACTTTCCCGAGTTTATTTCAAGACCGCGTCCCAGGCAGCAGACTGACGTCATTATGACATCTTATTTTCGTCATACAGGACGTCATTTATCCTCTGAAAACTAACGTGATAATGACGGTAAAATGACGTGAATATGTAACAGCCCAAATGACATCATATTTAGACGTTCTTTTCACGTCTAAATATAATATAATATAATAGTAGTCTTTATAACGTCCTTATGACATTTTTATATCGTTGTTTGTCACCTTTGTCGTTATTTGAGACGTCACCATGACTTTATATTTTGATATTGTTACTCCTTTGTAACTTTTCTATAGGAACTGTGGGTCACTTAATAAAAGAAAATTAGAAAATGAAATAATTATAATTAAAAAGAAAAATCAGTTTAAATACATAAAATGTTATTGGCAAAAAACATTAATTTACATAAATCCAACTGCTCCAAATGTGGCCAGCTTGTTCGTTAATATTTTGTCTTTGGCACAATTATGAAGACTATGAGTGCCGCCATTTAATACTATTTCACGAACCTGGGAATATTTTAGGAAACAGCCTATGAATGTAATAGATATAAAATCATTTAAGAATAAAGAAAATATAGATGTAATAAAACTAAAAGTCACATACCTTATGCTGGGTTGATATTGGTATAACTTTTTTCACTGATCTTCTCTTAACTTTTAACGACGATCCTGAATGCATACGGGCCACGATGTACACACCGTTACATATAGCCGATGCAACAATGCGCGATACGATTCTCGTGTTTGCTTGAACGTCACGAACACACACGAGCCATACTCCACAGACCGATAACCACAGACAGACGCATTCTTATGTCACGTGGTGTCATACAATCTTTATGCATTTTAAGCGCCAGATTTAAACGTTAATAGACCTAAGAGTTATAAAAAATAATTGTTTAGGCCATATCATTTTACATAAATAAAATGTATTGAAATCACGTTTAATATAAACCTTAATTTAATAGTGACAATAAATTGACGTCACACTGACGTCGAATTTGTGACGTCAAAAAGACGTTAAAGAAGTGACGTCATAATCAGCTCATTTGTTGGTAACATGACGTCGATGACCAAGAATTACCAAAAAAATGTCGTCAAAATATCGTCAGTCTGCTGCCTGGGGTCGGTTTGTACTGAATACGGAAACGTAAAATCACAGCCGGCGAGATCGTACCATTTGACGTAATTTAGAAGTAGAAACCGCATATGGTCCATATTTGGCGTTTCAGACATGGAAAGCATCCTTACGGGCCGAACGCGGTTAATATTTGGCTAGCCGGGCATGGGAGGCATCCTTACCGGCCGAATTATATGTAGATATATGAACGCGGCTACAATTTAGTGGACTGCCGACATTCGGCTGGGCGGACAAGCCCTACCTATATGCCGAAGCTGCACCCGTATATCGGGCCGAGTCCGGCATCCGGCAAGTCTCCTTCGGCCCAGTTACGGTGCCGATAAACTTTGTTTATTGGGATGAAACGTATCTATACAAACTAAAGTTCTATATTTTAGTGACACACCTCAACAAAGTATAATTTAAATCGTCTATTCTTTTTTAGAAACCTACTAACAATCCAGAAGAAAATAAGAAAAAAGCTATCTATCAATTAATTAGTAAAGAACAACAGTACGCCACTGGTTTACAATTCGCCATCACCAGATTTGTTTCTGCCTTAGCTGAGAGAAAGGATCTTATCACCTCAGCCGAACATAGAATGTTATTTCAAAACTGCGAAGAGGTAAATAATTTATTTATAATGACATTTTGAATAATTATATCGTTGGGTCGTCTCTGTTTATTTTACGTATATTTAAGAGTGGCGACATCTATTCAAAATAAGCTAAAATTGACCTGAAACTATCGTAAATTCTGCAAATCTCTTTAAAAAGTATAATATGCACCTACCAATACAGTTGTCTGTATGGTGTTTTGCCTATACTATTAACTAGGAAAATGCTTTAAATTAGATAAAATAGGTAAAAGTAACGCATAAATTGATTATTAGCTAAACAATACTATTAAAATTTCTCGAAACAGTTTGATTTTTGATTTAAATCTACTATTTTTTTAAAAAACAATCTAATATACACGGAGATATGGAGAATAGTCTAAATAAGGATATTTGGTTCAATATGCTAAATACGGTTTAATTTACCAAAAAATTTCTTAATAAAACGTTATATTTATTTCAAAACGATAACAGCGCTATGAAAAAAATAGCAATTTATACGACACGACTTATACTAGCAAATGCATCATTTTTTATTATTTGATAAATCAGAAAAATGTCGATTGTATATCAGTTTAAGATAAAAGTCAATCATATTCTAAGGCATCATATACTTCAGAGTATGACTGAGTCCAATACCTCCAATATTTTGGTTGACCAAATACATAGTTTTTAAAATCAATCAATTTCGTGTATTTTGTGTACCATTTCTGTACTTCGTGCAGTACTTGTGTACTGTTTACTATTTGTGTACTAATATGTGAAATATTTGTGTACTAATTTGCACTATTTTGTAATCTTTGGTACTGTGTAGGGTTAAGTAGTATTCCCACTTGGCAGGCGTTAGTGACCTGGAGAAAATGAGTAACGACCTTTTTTTTTAGGTCATCAACCTAATTTCGGTTCTATTTCTGTACTACTTCTGTACTATTTCTGTACTTTTTATGTACTATTTATGTACTATTTATGTAGTATTTTTGTACTATTTCTGTACTATTTATGTACTATTTCTGTAATATTCTGTACAAACTTTTTCTAGCTGTTTACTCCTTGATTAGAACTCAATAAATGTATAAAAAAACATTAATTACCATTTAATTATGTATGCCTATTTTTCGTTTTAGCTTCTTCGAATAACCGAAGACATTTTAGACCACTTAGTACAAGATGATGGGGAACCACAAATGCACCTCTTGGCCAAAACCTATTTTTCCAAACTCCAAGAGCTAACGATGGCGTACAAACGATACTGTTCAGGAATTAAAAAAGCTGACTGCATACTTGCAAATAAGACTAAAAATTGCAACTCGGAGTTTTCTAGGTAAGAATATTCGATGATATCTCTATCTTTGTACATATTGTTTCTATTATTTTTGTTTATAGATTTCTTCAGGTGCCTCAAATACCTAGGAGAAGGCCTGATATAACAACTTTTATTCACAAACCCTTGGAGCATTATAGGGAAATTTTGAGGTTGCTTTTAACGATACAGAGTTGTACCAAACCCAATCATGATGACTTTGCTGTGATAAACCAAGTAGTACATGACTTACAGGTGATTTAAATAATTGTTTATCATTGCAGACATCATACAAAAACTGACCAGAATACCCAATCAATTCCCACATAAATAATAATAATAAGGAAGCAGTGGCGGCTTTTTACCAAAATATTGGGGATTAACAATGACATAATATAGGGGTCTAGGAAAATTGACCGCCCGCAATTGACCGCCAGCAATTGACCGCTAGCAGTTTACCGCCGCGCCGGCGCCGTAGCAATTGATCGCCTAAGCAATTAATAGCCTACAATTGACCGCCAGCACATTTACCGCCATATAATACATATAGGGGTCTATTCTGTAACAATTTCTTTATATTTAACGGCCTTTAAAAATATTTTCTTCTTTACTACTGTCATTATTTAAACGGATCTTTAAAATACATTAGAGGACTATCTTAAAGAAATCTGTTTAAATAATGACATAAGTAAATTAACGAATACGAAAATATTTTTAAAGGCCTCCAATATTTTTAAAGGCCGTTAAGAGGAGTATTTACTTGGCTGTAGAGCGGAGCATGCAAGGGTTTCGTAGTACCCCACTTTTAAAGTTTATTTTTGACTTATTCTGAAAGAAAAAAATATGTACGTGTAGGTAAAGGATAAATCTATGCTCCTCTGGAAACACTTTTTTAAAATTTAAAACAGTTTTTTCTAAAAAAAAAATACAAAACTCGACTTGTTTTACCCATTTTCTCAATTTTTTTTAGAAAAAACTAAATTGAATTTTGAAAAAGTGGTTCCAGAGGAGCATAGATTTAACCTTTACCTACACATACATATTTTTTTATTTTAAAAATAGTCAAAAATAAACTTTAAAAGTGGGGTACTACGAAACCCTTACATTGCAAGATTTTTCGTCTGGAAAGTGGCGCCTCTATTAGATTTTTAAGAAATTAATATTTGTGAATGAAAACAAATTATAATATATTTTACTGATGTTTTACGAGGGATGAATAAATTTTACGTATTTGTACACCTTATTTTTTACGTAATTTATTTCTTTAGTACTAAGATTGGCATATATATTATATGCAAGGGTTTCATAGTACACCAATTTTACGGATTATTTTTTAATTTTACTAAAAAAAATTTTATGTAAGTACAGGTAAAGGCTTAACCCATACCTCTCTGGATTTACTTTCAAAATATGAATCAGTCTCTTTTAAAAAAATCTAAGAAAAGAAACGAAAAGAAATAGAAATGTTAAAAAATGATAGAAGAGAACAATATATTTAATTTTTTCCTACAGCAGCATTTATTTTTATTACAAGAAAAATAGAAATACGTTAAAAGCTTTTTCATCTAGAAGGTGTTACCAACAAAATATATATCTTTTTCTACTATTTAGTGAGTGATTTGAATTCATGTTGTTTATTTTTTACATACAGTAATTTCGCTCAATTATATTAAATTAATTTTATCATTTATTTATTAAAAAAAATACATATATATGAAATTGGAAGGTATACACTGAGATGTAAATTATATGTTTTTGTTTAATGAATACTTCTTCGAGTCAGCAATATTTATTAATTCCAGCATGTTAATATCTCTTCAATCCGTTAAAGTAATGTAAATATTTTTTCTTGCTTTCGCGCATGGCTTTGATTTGTCGCACCCTTTGAGGCGCGTTGCAAGAGAACATTTTCTAAAAAGTTAGCCAATGTCTATAAATAAGAAAAACGATTTATTGCATTGTGGCACAATAGAAGACGGAAACGAGTCACTGCTTAAAAATTTGGAGAAAGTAAAAAATCTCGTAAAATCATTTATTTCTAAAGCCACCCGATATGGCATGGACCATAAATTCAAAACAAAATAAGATTTGGAAATTTATTTGCAAGTAAAAGTTTTTAAATGTGGACATTTTATTGAATTCGAATTTGATTATGTTGCTGTCAGTCTGGATGGAATTAAAAAAAAAACAAAACTCTATGATAGAGTTAAAATGTCCATATGGAGCTGAAGTGCGGACTGTAGCAGAAGAAATATGCAATAGAGAAATAACTTTTTGGAAAAAGAACAATTCCATTAAGGAGAACCACTATTGGTATTTTCAAATTCAGGGCTAGCTGCACATAACACAAATGGATTTTTGCATTTTGTGCTTTTGGACTTCTGGAGGAATAGAAGTGGAGAAAATATCTCATATTGACAGCTTTTGAGAAAAAAAGATACAAAATAAAATTAAAATTTTTTATATGCAATATGTCTTGCCGGAACTTGTTGACAGCGAAGCAATAGAGACATGGAAGTACGAGACAGAATATTAAATAATTCGTGAGAAATTTTGTTGAATGTTTGTTAACATAACGCAAGGAATCAATCTTAAATTATTTTGAATATTTTTATTAATTTAAGAATTAAATTTTATTTATTTCTAAAACATGGTAGTAGGCGATCCATTTAAGATATGATTAATGTCGTATTATTATATTACACTATTTTAAATTTAGGATTTTACCAGTGGCAGTGGTAATTGATGATAGGTATATAATTATTACTACACCAAATGTTTTAAAAGGCTACACCAACTAGTGGACCACGCTTTTAAGTCCCCAAATAATAGTTTCAAGATTTTGATTCGGATTAGAAGTTTTAGTATACAGGGTTTTTTGTCAAAGCCAAGTCATGTAGGTATTGTTATTGTAATACGTAGATGAGTAACTATCGTCAATAGAAATTTAAAATTCAAACATAAATCTTTGTAACGACGTTATTTATAACTTTATTAACTTTATAACGGTCAAAAATGTTAGTTAACTTATTTAATTTTAAATATAAATTGATTTTAATTTTAACTTAGAAATTTTCGAAAAGTTCACTATATTGTTTAGTTGTTGCAACTTTACTGCGCTTAAGTAGCGTTCAGATTAAAATATAAATTTATGGAGCTTAACTGAAAAACAGAAACTAATGCTTTCATTCCAAAAAAAGTATTATGGTTAATAAAAAGAATTTTGAATTGTGATATCTGCAAGTCCTTATTTAAAACCTTTAAATTTAATATTATCATTATACAAGAGTTATTTTTACAAATTGATACAAATATCGAACATAAGTTTGTTGACATAAACATTATTTCCATAATACAAATAAATATATCTCTGTTAAAGAATACTCATAATTTATTTAATATATTCATTTAAACATGTTTTTGTTTTTTGTCTGGATGATATTGAATACTAACTTTTTCTATATAACTTCTTATCGACACATTGTGAGATAAAAAAACAGACAATTAATTAAAAGCGTACTCACAATTTCAATGCTATACTGTTTCCCAAATTATGAAAATACTAAAGAATATTTAAAAAAAATAAAAAGCCAATTAAACAATGTGTTAATATCTAGAGAAGAACATCGTACTTCTTTTTTAGAAACGAAAAGTAGTCAAAAATTGTGAAAATAACAACATATTTTTATTTCACAAAAATAATAAGTCAGTTTTTGTTTTTTATGTAAATCATATCATTTTCAAGGCAATAAAACAGAAGAAAAGTCACCGAATACCGATTTCAAAAAGGTCTATTAGTTTTTATAGGAAATTGAAAGAGAAAGAACGCTTTTTAAACGAGTTAAAATTCTTTACATATTTCGATAACTATAAACGGATTAAGGTATTTTGTACCGTGTTAAAAAATTTAAGAAAATTTTTGAAGAATATTTCTTTTTTTTTTAAATTAGTAAACTTTAACAAACATATACAATATTCTAAAAGATAAATCACATTTATGTGATTATACAAAACTTTAATTTATTTTTCTAAAATAATATGGATTGTCCTCTAAAATATATATAGTGGCTCGCAAAAAGTCTGCTTTTATGTTACTTTTTTCAGAAAATATTATTCCTGATAAAACTTAGTGTTTAATTAAACCTAAAACTTTATTTATTCAAAAAATTCTGTACCATAAACCATAAATATAAATTTGGCTGCACAATGAACTACGTACTCTTCTAGGAACCGAACCCACATTTTTACATATAAGATTAATTTAAGATGTATATAACTCCACATAGTAGTTTTTTAGTTATTACAAATAATATAGATTATTATATCCTTTTTAACCTACTTCAAAAAGGAGGAGGTTCTCAATTCGTCTGTATATTTTTTTTATGTATGTTCAGCGATAATTCTTTAACACAATGTCCGATTTAAATGATTCTTTTTTGCTGGAAAGGGGGTACTTCCGGGATGGTCCCATATAAATTTGGTCAAAATATAATAATTGGTTCAATGGGAAAATCCTCAAACTTTTCATTTTTTATATATGTTTAGCGATAATTCTTTACCACCTCGTCCGATTTCTATAATTCTTTTCGTTAGTAAGTGGGTACCTAAGGGGTGGTCCCATATAAATTTGGTTCAGATGTGGTGATGGCATCTGCACGATTTTAAAGTCGGTTTTTTAAAATTACTTTCGACACATCTTACGTAAATTAAAAGTTTAATAATTTGGTGCTTTCTTGATGCGTCGTTTTATGATTTCTTTTTGCATATGTTTAAGTACAGATAATTATTATTATTACTGGCAGTTTATTTTAAATCATTAAAATAATATTTTGTTGATCCAAAAAAGGCAAAAAAAGCCATGTCACATTCAGTGTAATAATAAAAATTAGATATATAAATATAGTATATTATGTACCAACAGACTAAACTTTCACTTTCAATCTCGCCTTTTGTCGTAAAAGACTTTTAAATTTTTACCAGTGACGTCCGTGCCGGGTTTGAACTGAATATTTTTGAAAAAAAATATGGTGCGCCACTGCTTTTTCTAAAAACCAAAATTATCTTTAAAATTCTTATATATTTTGGAACAAATTTGTTTTATGACGTACTTTCTCACGAAGCACCCTTTTCGGGTAAGATAATGAAAACCAGTATATTGAAACTGCTTTTGATATTTTGTTGAAATTTGGTAGGAACCCACCATGAGTGGAAACACTTTTTTTGGGAAAAATTTCATAAAAATATCTGGAGTGATAAGAAACTTATGATAAAATAGTTATTTTTTTGTTCTTAAAACTTTAACACCCAAAGGATTCACACCCTTAAGTATCGGCACTCAATATTGAAGTTACTTATATACTAAGTGTCTTGGATGGGTCTAAATAAAATTAAATTTAACTGCAATTGATCGTATAAGCAATTTATCGCAAGCATTTTTTATCGCCAGCAAATATATTGGTCATTTTAAAATGAATTAATAGTTTTTTAATTTATTATTTTTTTGTATTTATCTTTTCAGGTAGGTGTATCTGCTAATGTGCTAATTGTGAATTTGCTATATTGCTCGAAATTATTTTATAAAACATATGTTTAAAGTTATTTAGATACTGCAGTTGCAACATGTATAATACTTTAATGTCTTAGGTTATTTAAAGTTTTGCCATTGGAAATTTTGTGCTTCAAAAAAAATGGATTATTTGACATCATTAAGATTTGTAATTATATGGTTTTAAATATATTGATGATTAGTTACCGTAAGAAAATAAGTGTAATTCGTAAATATTGTCTACCTAAAATTGTTGATATTCCTAGAATAGCGCCCTTAAACTGAACTCGTACATGAGCTAATGCTCGTTTGAATGCATTAATTTGACGAAAATGAATAATTATAAGTTTTCTAACAAATAAAATTATGATTTATGTGTTTAACAAACAAATGAAATTTATTAATATATGGGTGATTCTTGGATAACTGTGATTTTTTATGTCCAGTATTTTATTTATCGTTTAGCATAAGTTTTCCTCATCAAAAAGTTATTAATATTATAAATTTAGAGGTATTTTACAACCGACATTATGAATTAGATCATAAACCTTCGTAAATTTTTTTTAAGCTGCACATAAATATACTCGAAATGTCAGTACCGTGGCATGTCTGATTCTCATTTTTGAAATGAAATATATAAATTTCTATCAAAATTCATTTTTTATATAAAATGTACCTCTTAACTACAATCTAATGTATACTGCACTGAATTTTATTGCAATTTTATACCAATCTTCCGATGGGTAAAAAAAATAATCATTTATAAGTCAGTAGCGTGGAAATAATGTCAGTACCCTGGCATTAACATTTTAAAATTTTGTCACAGTTTTCGTTATGTTGTAGCTGTAGTAGAACCACTTTACAGGCTTATTTCTGTGCATAAATAGTAAACAAAAAACGCGTAAAACAAATGTTTTAAAACATTTTTAATTTAAAAAAATTTAAGTTGTAAAAATAATAGTTACACGAGAATCACCTATATCATTTTTTAACATTTTACGTTATGGTTTCGTCTTAGTCTAAACTAAAGAAGAATAGAAACAAGATTGAAACTTTTAGTAATTTATAAAATAAAATAAATCTGAAAAAAGAAAATTTAATTTAATTAGTCTCCCTGCCCAGATTCGAACCCGAGCCTCTCACGTGGAATACAGATGCCGTATCCTCATCTCCACCTCCTCATTTATGATTTTAGTTTTATTACTCGTTTTTAAATTAGTTTCATATAATTTGATTAAAATTTAAGATTTATTTCAAAATGTTGACCAAATAAAAATAATATTAATTATCGATTTTACACAAAAATAACTTATTTCAATCTATATTTAATCTTAATAACTAAAAAACATACTGACAATTAGTTTGACAGAATTGTCACTTACTTAAAATTTTAAAAATAGTAGTAGTTGGGTGTCCAAAATATGAACTGCGATTGGTGGATTTAAATTTTTTGCAGATTTCTAACTGCCTAAAATGGATATGAAATATATATTTTTTATTTCGTAGTCTGTGCGTAGATAAGCCAATCTCTATGTGGGTGCAGAAAAAATCATTAAAAAGCAGGATCTCAAATTTAAGTTTTTTTACAGGAAATTTCAAGGAAAACGCTAGATATTTTTTTTTTAAATTAAGACTTTTATGAGAAAATAAGTCAAAAATCATACTCGTTGTAACTTCTACTCTGTCCCCCCATAGACACCCCGTGTTTTTTACAATGGAATACCCTGTATATTATCTTCTTTTGTATTTTTCTCTATTATTCGATTCAAAAAATGTATACCTAACATGTAAAGTGTATCTTTCGGAAGTTGCGTTTTCAGCTTTTTTTCCTTTTCCCCCATTTTTCAATTTTTTTCCTAAGACGTCCTCATTTATATTATTTTTAACTTATTTTCATATTTTTTTTCAAAATAGCCTTTTATGTGGTTTTTATAAAAGAGTAAATTAAATTAAAAACAATAAAACCGTCATGATTGTTTTGTTATTTGAATCTTGCACAAACGGAATTTCCTGCGTGTGATTTTTTCACCATATTATGGCAGTTGAATTTAATTTTATTTGACCCATCCAAGACACTTAGCATATAAGTAGCTTCCATTTTTAGCTATAACTACTTAATTTTTAAACAACACCTTCAAAAAAACCATATTTTCAATTTAAAATGACCAATAAATGTATATAAATGATTACATATATTATCTGGCGGTAAATGTGCTGGCGGTCAATTGCGGGCGATCAATTTTTCGGATCCCATAATATAGATCTCAGTATAGATTTAGGTAAAAAATGTGTTTCAGAAAGGTATATTATAAACACTGAAAGATTTTTACCAAAATCTGAACTGAGATCTACATTCTGTTATTGTAAACCCGCAATATTTTGATAACGAGCCGCTACTGCCTGGAACCTTTCAGGTTCACAATGTCTAACTTACAACCACTTTTATTATATATCTATATAATTATAAATATCCCTATATCCATCACAACGTTATTCAACTCATTAAGGGAAAACAATTCCTTTAATCTTACCAATCACATTATTACAACTTTAATTCATTGTTGTATTTTAACCTTCTCTACCCGACACATTATTATTGAGTGTTTTTTTTTTAATTCTTATTACCATAGTTTCTACATATTTCCCCTATAAAAAATAGCACGTGTATTGTTTTTGATCTTTCAAAATAATTTTTTTTACTTACCCTGTATGTTTCTTTTTAGTTAACTTATAGAGAAATTACTTCCGAAGGCGGACTGATGGAACCTTTAGGAGAGGGTAGACCTTTATTAACAGTACAAGATTTAGAAAATAGGCTAGTTTTTACAAAATGCAAAGTAAGTAATTTATTAATTTTTAATTTTAACCAACCATCGAGAAAAATCATAGTTGGAGTTTAAATGTTTTGGGTTTGTATCATAGCTCTGAGAAAGTGTAGAGACCGCTATGGGGATGCTGTCAATACAATAAAATTACCCCTTTACGCTAGCCGCTATGATGACTGGATTATGTTCTGGCTACACAATTTTTTTTATTTTTGTGTTCTGTAATAGGCAATGAGGTTAAATACTATGGAGATGACATGCCAAAAAAAACGACACCCCTTCCCCCTCTCTTAGTGGTCATGTCATAGTTGTCAAAGAGCTGTCAGAACTTTGTTCAAATTTAAATATTTCGACGTTATTTCTATCTTAATAAGTGTTTTTTTTTTATTAATTTGTATAAAAATCATGACTAAGTGTGCCAAAATTAATTGTAAAAACTCTTCAGTGAAAGAGCCTAAGAAAATATATAATTTAAGTTTTCATAAGTAAGTATAAGGAGTGTACTTAGAATTTTTTTTAGAATGCTTAACTTTTTTTTATTATTGGTTTCCAAAAGACCCACTATATCTCAAAATTTGGTCTAAATTTGAGGGAAAAGACCAATTTGAGCCTAAACCGAATAGCATGTTGTGCTCTATTCACTTCAAGGAAGAATTTTTTGATAAGAGTGAGTTAGGGTCAGATTGAAGAAGAATGCTGTTCCGACAATAAATGAATGTTTAGTTAGTATACACTTTATTTACAATAAAATTTAAATAACTAACTTAATAAAGAGCATTGTCTTGACTAACTTTATAATAAAGACAAATAACTACATTAAAACTTAGATAACTATAATAAAACTTAAATAACTAACTTTATAATTAAACTTAAAAACCAACTATAATTAAACTTAAAAACCAACTTATAATTACACTTAAATGACTAACTTTTTAAGTAACACATAATTTAGAATAAAATTTCAAGTATTTAAAAGCAGTTTTTATTAGATCCTAATTTCCTATTGTTATACCGTTTTGATAATGAATATACTGTATAATAATAAATATGGTGATGTATTTTTGTTATTTAATTAGATTTGTGGCCATCACTCACTGCTATGTACCTCCTCATCCTCATGATATAAAATAATATGCCCGCTCATGTACCACATTACAATTATTATTAATATTAAATGAACAAACATTAAATTGATGTTCCTTAATTTAAAAACCTGCCGACTTTGTTCACAATACACAATAAATATAATTTATAAGACACTTCAAAATTAAAATGAAGAATATTCGCATTCTAAGCATAGTCTTATTTTTAATCAGACTCTTCAGTTGTTCTGTATCCCTTTCTCAATGAGACACCTTGTATATAAACTTCCCACTTGAACAATTTTATATTTTTCAAGTATGTACAATATAGGTGTATCAGAAATTAAAGCAAAAAGACAACTTATAACAAAGGTTTAAATTTAGTAATGTCAAGTCATCCTTAAAAGGGTCCATTGAAGAAATTATTCCTCCAATGCAACCAAACAGTTATTTTTAGGATAAGATTTTGTGTCAATTGTTATCCACAGCCACTTGGTTTCTTTTTAAATGGCATGACATTCAAAATTTTGGTCAAAACAATTTTCATCATGCACTTTTCTTGTGAATTCACAATGCTTTATTAGGATTAAAAACACCAGTTTCTAGAAACTTTTTTACTATAACACTAACATTACTGATCAGAAAAAGTGGTTAAAGTTTTCTTTTTGTAATCACAAATCGCAACTGAATGCCTATTTTTAAAATAAATTATCTCTATAATTCCATTTGTATAGTTGTATGCTGTGCATCTGTGATATTGTTGTTTATTATACATAGGTACCAATTATAGAAATCTTTAGTAAGTACTTGCTTGCAATTTTAGTAATATATGTACCTACCCTATATAATTAATTATTTCAAACATAAATAAAACCAAGTTTTTTTAGTTCCGATTGGTTTTGACAGAGTAGTTTTGATCATGGTTTTCTTCCATCTACTTTTAACCATAAAGTGATACCTAGCTGAATTTTTGGTCTTTTTAAACTTTTGACTGTAGCGGGTCATATTTTTAATGTATGTCATCTGCAGCAAAAAGACCTACATGTTTTACATTTAAAAGTAATTAATTGTCCTTTCTACAAACTCGGCTGTATTTTTACTGAAATATATTTATTCACAATTCACGTAGTGGTTTGGTTTTTGGTTTGGTAATTTGATGTCATAATTCTCCTCATTGTCAGATTTTGACATTGGCAGCTTTGATCAAGACAAGAGAGTCCTTGAACGAAAAATCGTGGTTCGGGTTTTAGTTTTAAAGCACAAAGAGATTAACAAATCTGATGCACAGTGTTATTCGAACGTTGATTTTCGATCACACAGTTCATATATCGGACGGTTTCGGCGAAGACAGAACAATATAATAATATTAATCTCTTTTATGGTCTTGGCATTGGCTTGTTCGGAAAATGGTTAATAAATAATAGTAAATAGTGTAGAAGTCATAATTGCGCAATGTCATCAAATTAATTTCGAATCGATCATGTTGAAACAAATCTTAGGTAAGTAAGTCATTTAAAAGTTGTAATTCTGCATACGGACTTTAATTATATTTGAATACGACCCTGCTTAGTCAACCATTTAAGCCACGCCCAGTGGGGTCATTTTTAATAAGACAATTGCCTCCTGGCATCTCCATTAGTATTATACCTCCATGGTAATAGGTGAACACTGACAATATGTACTTTGTAGGTTTGACTTTAACAAACCTTTTTGGCTTGTCAAGTTTTGTTCAATTTTTTTTTAAGTTTCTCGTTTTTGAAAAGCTATGTGCACACACTCCAATTATAAATAAATGCATTCAAACGAAAATTATATGATTTAATTCAATTTACAAGTAATCCTTGATTGATCGTACTAGGCCCATGTAAATGTGTCTACGTCTGTGACAATTTTTATAATATACAGTTTTTTTTCAGCCCTTCGTATTAAACAAACCCGGAAGACAATGGATCTTCGGCGGTGACCTAGCTCGAATCGAGGGTCGAAACGTTCGCCAATATTGGACTTTGTTGTTTAGTGATATGTTGTTATTTGCCAAAGCGTCTAGAGATCGTGTTTTGTTTGTTATGGAAGACCCTATACCCTTGGCTCATATATCTGATATGTTTTTTAACGTTAGGAAAAAAGGTATAGTATAATATGACTGAAACTTATATAGTTTTTTTTTTGTTGAAGATTCTTGTTTTATTTTTGTATAGGAACATACTCGTATTTCGTATTAAATAAAATAACCGATATTTAACTGCATTTTTTGAAATTAAAATATATTTTGAAATTTAATAATATACAGAGATGCTAATAGTCCTGCCGACATAGGAAAAATTAAATTTTATACAGGGGAGCCACTGTCTGACATACCAATAAAAACAAAAAAAAAAAAATAGTAAAAATAATAAACGTGTTACGATCTTTCCATCCATCTAAACCTTTTGACATTCCTGTAATTTCCGCTTATATCGGAAGTAGATGTAAACTTCGTTATTTTAAATGGGACAGCCTATTTTTATTTCGGATTCCGATAGAACATGACCTTGCACAATAAAGTGTACTGCTAAAATTGGTAATTTCTAAATAACAAAATCATTTTATATAAAAAATACCATGGCTGGTAAAATATTAATTTTTGACTGAAGTAAGTTAAAAAGTTTTTTAATTGAATTATAATTAAGAAGGTTATTGCGTGTTTCATATTTTTGATCGATATGTCAAGTTGGTTAAAAATATAATTTTGAGAAAAATAAATATTATATTTAAAGTTATCCCAATTAGTCTTTTCCTATACAAGTTTATAATAAAGGTAGTAATTAACTATTACACGACATGAAAAGATCTTTTATTATACAGGGTGAGAAAAAAACGTATTCTACGGCCAAAAATAAGTGGAATCACAATTATGAACACAATAATTTTTGGGTTGACAAGAAAATAAAAATGTTTGTTCTAACACAGTGTAAATGGGTCAGAACATATTTACTATTATGATCAAATATTTGCACTCATAATGCTTAGATATGTTAAAGTATCAAAATAAGTTTACTTACAGTAAATTGTTACTAAATTTAAACCTAAAACTAAATTAAATAAAAGTAAAACTCACTTATTATATGTTTACATCGTCAGCCATATTGTTTGTTATTGTATTGTAATTGAATCGTTCGAGTTTCGGCTATCGAGACGAATCGAGCGGAAACGAGGTTTGGGTTTTGTTGTCTTAAGCCAGATTTACATTGTACAAATAATTAAAAAAAATTATATTTTTTTCAATTTTTATAATAGGTAAATACAAAATTACTTTTGGTATGCTACTAACACATTTTTATTGGGATATTTTTTAATAATTCAGTTTATTTTAACTTTTAAATATAATTATGTTATTGTAAAACGAACGTGTGCAAGTTTCGTTGTGCAGTAAACTTGTTGACAAAATGCGCATATACTGACTCACTTGCATCTATATCTATATACTATATTAATTGTCTAAAACCCAGCATATCTTAGTCCAATCGGCTCACGAAACCTTCAATCAACTCTCTTCTGGAGGCAAGTCCGTATCCCTTATTTAGTTTACCTTTCATATAGGTATCCAGAAAAATGAGAGATCAGGTAGATTGGCAAAAGAAGTATTCGAACCTTGGTTTCACTGCTGAAAAATCCAAATCAATAACGATCTAAAAGCATGCTTCAGACGTTCTATAAGCCACACATGAGAAAATTATTGAAAGGAAGCAACTCTAAGCTAAAGGTGATTCAAACCTCTATAGACTTGATTTGTGTCCCTTCAATGTCTTGAAAAAAGAAAACTACTATCCAAAGATTACGAGTAGGACATACTATCACTACCCAGGAAGATCCTCCAGTATGTTAGCACTGCGATGCTGTCCTCCCTGTTAAACCTACACTAATTGACTGTCCAGCATACTCAGCAACGATATTCTATCATGGTTTAAAGGATAAAAAATAGCTTCATTTTAGATATAAAGCGAATATTAAAATAACTTAAAAATTTTTAGGATAAATTTAAAATTTATTTAAAAACGTAAAAGGTAACAAATTCGATGTGTTGTAAATGGCTATTTTAACTTTAAAATTGCATGTAAGTACTTCAATGAAGATTTCCTAAATTTAATAATAATTTATTGTGAATTTAATAAAGTTACGTAAAGAACTTGTGATACCTACGTTTACTGTAAGATAGCCAGACAAACTCCATCCGTCAATTTTAAATCAATAATTTTGTATCCGTATAAGATAATTTTTCAAATCGATGATTAGCCAATCTATGTTCTTCTTTATGGACACCAAGATCTCCTGATCTCACATCTCTCGATTTTTTATATGGGGCTACATTAAAGGAAAGGTCTATCGAACTCCTTTATTCACTAAAGATTACCAAGAAAGAATACGCCAGGCATTCCATTCGATACTGCTCTAAATAATTGCTAGGAGCCTGTACAAATATTATCGACCGAAGATAGAATCATGTTTGGAACAGAATTCGGAATAAAAATAGATGTGAACATTTAAAATATATCAGATGGAGAGATCATAACCTGTTTACTATTCTTAACAATATTTAACAATATTTAACAAAATACGTCCAGTAGTTTGTCAGGTGTAGATAATTATTAATTCTTAAAACCCGACTGTTCAAGTTCAGAGCTGGTCTAGGCTGCTTACACATTATCTATAAATTTAAAAAAAAACACTATGGTGATTCACTAGAATTAGTAATAAAAGAATAAAATAATAATAAACTCAATACCTATTTTTATTTTATCCAGATACTGAATTTAGGATAAACTTAAATCCAGATGGTAGAAACGCGACTAGTCCTACAGTTCATTGTGGTCCTGATTTGTCAAGGACACCAAAGAAGAACGCTAGCAAAAAAACTGTGATTTTAAGGGCTCCTACCCCTGAATTAAAAGCTGTATGGCAAAATTTATTACAAAGGCAAATGTAAGTATATGTAGTTTGAGCTTGTAATTATTTTCTATTATTTATAGTAAATAGGTATAAGAAATATAATAGTTTTTTTACATACCTTCCAAAGACTAGATAAACTATAGGTATAGATAATCGAAAGGATGTTAACAACTAATATTAATAAACCGTTGTATAGTTAACGAAATCTATATAGTGTGACAGCTTATGAGAGTTCAGCTTTAATATTAGTAGAGAAGCAATCAAAAGTTTGAGTATATTTATTGTATATTTTTATTATTTTTTAATATTTAAAGACAAAAATAAAAAAAAAATCCTTCAATGCATATCAAAATATTAATGAAATAGCATAGTCAAAGAAAATTTCTTCAAAAATAACATTCAAGTACCTAATACTAATACTTACGAACTATTGTACTTAGAACTTTTAATGTTGCAGTTTAAAGAGAAGTATTAATTAGATTTACGGTATAGGACCATTTGTTTTAAATACTTCTTCAACGTACTACATATTTATTGTCCAACAACTTGTCACTCTCAATTCACTCAATGATAACAACTAAAAATTTGAAAATTGAGGATATACATTATAGTTACAGAAATTTCCTGTTATTTCAGTCGAGATGCTATCAACTCTTTGAGTAAAATGCTATTCATAAAAAAAGTATTAAATTTACTTGCAATTTTAGTAACATTATATTTAATTAGGCGTTCATTGTTTAAATTAAATTTTTAAGAGCTTCCACATTAGTCAAGAATTATTTTTATATCTATTAATTTTGACAAGGGGGGTAGCCATGTGTGAGTTGACTTTCCTTGTGAGATATAAAGGACTTTTTCTCCCCCTTCACCTTAAAATCTATTAATTTTATTAAAATAATATTATCCTTTGTTCATTTTTAGTACATTTACAACCTCCTTCTCCAAATTTTTTAAATGCATTTTTATCAGAACCAGGAGTGATCTGAAATTCTTTATATATTTTATCCCTATCCTTTATTTTATAATTAATGTCATTATTAAACCATGTAACATTATTTTTATACTGACAAACTTGTTTAGGCGCCACATTTTTTATTACCTTTTGGTAAGTTGTGTTAAATAGCCGAGCTCCGTAAGTAGGCCAATTTCACGTGTATTGTGTATCGCGAATCGCGACAAACAATAAAAACAATGATTGTTTATAGTTTAGGTTCATCAACAAAACAGATTGAACATACGCCAGTCGGATACTTCATCGGCGCAGAGATTGAGTGGATTAGAGTAAGGAAACGTTAGAAAAGACGAATGGATACATTGTTTTCTCCCCCCACAAATCAGTCTAAAGGTCCAAGAAAATTACCAACAAAAAACTAAAACATGCAATATATTAATAATAAAAATGAGACATCAAATATCAATAGGAAAGAAATACAAAAAAAAAACAACTTAAATAGATAATGAAACCAAAACATATAGCCAAGTAGCTGTAGAATCCATGAGAAAAAAAAACATATATTCAAAAGCCAGTTCAACAAAACACAAAAAATATTGATTTAATGCTCCAAAGAATTTTGGATAGACTGGACAAAATGAATAAGCGTATTTCAAATTTGGAACATCGTGCTCAAGGAGCGATCCCTAAAGCTAAAAATGGCCGATCATCTTAGATTTTTTAGATGGAACGCAAATGGACTGCTACAGCATAAACAAGAGCTGCAAACAGTTCAAGAATTAGAAAAAATCGATATCTGTGATTGCTGAGACACATTTCACAAAAGAGCCATTCATCAAATTTAAGGAATATAAAGTGTATCATACAATCCAACCAGATATTGCGGCAAAAGGCGGAAGAGCAGAAAATTAAGAAATCCATTTTACACTATCAAGAAATTGGTTACCACACAATAAAAATACAGGCTACATACTCACTGGTGATCTAGACTGACAACAACCAAAGGTAAAGAACTATTATCATCATGCCATCAAAACAAATGTCAAACAATGTCAAGTGAAAAGCCTACACACTGGCAACATTTTTTGATCTCATAGATTTTTTATAATCAAGAATATCACCTTAAATTATATGCATATAGAAGAATCATTCTCCCATATTTCTCACATTAAATGATATTGTAATCAAAAAAGAAAATTTACCTAAACTAGTCAATAAAGGCAACCTGGAAGAACTAATTGATATCTCGATTCCATTAAGAACTGAGGAACAATAATGCAAGACTTTTTGTCAAAAATATTCAACAACAGCGTTGGAAAATACTCCTGAGATTAAAGGCAGAGTGCAAGGTAATAAATATCCAGAAGAGATAAAAAATCTTATCTCAGAAAAATGAAAAATTATAAGAAATGGAGATGGAAGCTTGTTGCAAAAAGCAAACAGATTTGCGGAATATTTAGAGAGTACAACAAGACACACTCGTTAAACCTACCTCTCCAAAATAAATTTACGTGGAAATCCAAACAAATATAAATCCAAAAAAAGCCCCTGGATCTGACCTATTTACTGGAAAAATTTTTAAAATGCTTCCACGGAAAGCTATTGTCAAAATTACCAATCTCGTCCCAATACGTCCTTTTAACTAAAGATGTAGAAGGTGGCAGAAGTTATAATGATACCTAAGCCAGGTAAACTTCCCAATGAAGTTACCTCGTACAGACCCATCTTCTTGTTACCTGTTATCTCGAAACTTTATGAAAAATTGCTTCTTAAGAGATTGAAACCTATAATTATTTAAGAAAAGGACCTAATATCCTCCCATCAGTTTGGCTTCAGTGAAAAACACTCGACCAGAGGGATCAAGTTCATAGAATCACAGATATCATTGGAAAGTCCCTAGAAAAAAAAGTTTGCTACACCGTCTTTTTGGATGTGGCTCAGGCTTTTGACAAAGTATAGCATCGACAAAAAATGAACATATTCAAGTCACGTCAATATTCTCAGCTATTAAAATCCTATTTATCAGAAAGATGTTTCAGAATTAAAGAGGAAGAATACTATTCCGACCTAAGAGAAATTAAAGCAGGAATACCTCAAGGTAGTGTACTAGGTTCAGTACTCTACTTGTTGTATACCAGAGATATTCGTGATCTTGGGCATGATGATAATAGTTGTTTACCTTTGGTTGTTGTCGGTCTAGATCACCAGTGAGTATACTATCGCAACATTTGCTAATGACACCGCAGTCCTTGTTATTGGAAAAATCACGAAGACGCTAATAGAAAATTACAAAAATCTATAGACCAGATTAACCTGGACGAAAAGATGGCGAATAAAATTGAATGAAGGCAAATCTGTTTATGTCAACTTCATCAATAAACAAAATGAATGTATTTCTATTAGAATAAACGACACTCCGGTCCCTTTTGCTAATACAGCAAAATATCTGGATATGACAATTGATGATAGACTTAGCTGGAAAAAAGAAACGCGAAGAGCTTGGTATAATATACAAAAGAATGTATTGGTTGCTAGGAAAAAAATTTTAAATTATCCATACTCAACATACTGCTTTTTTACAGGCAGATATTGAAATCCGTATGGACGTATCGTATCCAGCTTTGGGGCTGTGTCAGTAAAAGTAACATCCAAGTTATTCAAAGTTTCCATAATAAACTATTAAAGAACATCGTCGATGCACCCTGATACTTAATAGGGACCTTAAAGTGGAGACTGTTAAAAATACAATACCAAAATTTGCCAGTAGTCATCAATAACGACTGCTCTAACATGGAAACCTTGAGATTATCCAGCAATGCAATGTCAATCTAATAAGAAGACTCAAGAGAATCTAGCCTTTTGAGTTAAGTGATGTTAGATAAAAGCAGAGTATAGTCCGATGTAGTGTTATACGTTAACGGCAGTGTAACTAAATAATTAGACTCTAAGGTACACTAGTGAGAAGAATCTTAGTTTATGAAGATAAGTTAAGTTAGAATAAAATTGCTAATTGATCTTAATGATTAGATTATAATAGTTGAAAATGCTTCTATAGTTGGGGCATTTATTTAAAAAAAAATAGAATTTAAGTTCCAATTACATGATTTTAAGTCGAGTTTAATTTTATCTAAGTTAGTTTCACTAAAGTTTCTGTACATTTTAGTAGTTATATTTATATCTTTGTTGTTATTATACTAAGACTAACAGATATTATAGAATGGTCACTAATTTTGGGAATATGATGAACTGTAGCATTAACACAATTATTAGTAACTAATAAATAATATATCAATGTTTTACTGTTATTTGTAATTCGTGATTAATTGGTCGATTCTATATTGTAAAACCATTGGTTTAATTTTGCTAATGTAAAAACAGTCATTGATATAATCAAACATTAACATTGACAATAGACGCATGTGTTTAATATGAATATTAATAAAATGTGATATTCAAAGTTCAAAATAAAAACAATTAACAAACGAATAAACGATTCTTTATAATAATACAGTAGAAACATAGGAGCAATTTGAAAAAGGAACAATAGAGCTAAGCGTTACTTTTAGAGATAAGTTGAGGAACAGCCGACTGAAGATATTACAATTTTTTTTATTATTTTTATTAATTAGTTTGACTAGGTTCGAGCTAATGCACAATCTTCCTTCATATAACAAATAAATAATAATTTTCTTGTGACCTAGTTCTTCTAAAACTACTTCTTGCAAATCCTCTACACTATCTTCATTAAAATCAATAATACATTTATTTTCTATATTAATATGAAAGTGTGCACTCTTTATAAATAATCCTTTTCAAAAAAGGAAAATATATCCATGTAACCAAGACGAAAAATAAATGAATACAAGAAATTTTCCAAAATAATACGAGCGAGCATTTCCCTTCAGAAAACAACTACCCCTTTTGCTAAAACCGCAACAGGAATTGCATTGTATCCAAAGAAAAACAGCAGCGATAGAATGCGTGCTGATGAGTCCTAATAAGGATGAAACCAGTCCAAGGACGACGTTCGTATTAGTAAGAAAAATTAAAGTTAGAGTGTTATTTTTTTTTTCTTGTTGTTTTTCATTCGATATTCAACGTTTTATGGTATTGTTACGTTATGTTGAGTATGGGATATTATAGCACTGCGACCTAATAGATCTAGTGTAACCTATTTTATGGCTGATGCGCCGAGGAAATATTCTCGCTGCCTATAAGGACCCTTGGTATGTTATGGTATTAGCTAATGGCATAGTTGTTGTCCGGGGAGAAAATGTCGTTTGTACTATTTTGTGGCATATGGCTTGGAGAATTTCTTGTTTCGTTTTTCGAATTGTTCCATTTTAAATCGTTATTAATTTTACAAATAAAGTCATTCTTTAAAAAAATTCTGCTTGTCGAGAAAATACGATTACTATACAAAAATATTAGTTCAGATGTACAGGGCATTAATAAATTAAGGAAACATGAAATTGTTTCAAGAGTATCATTATTTATTACATAAAGCAAAATTTGGTAAAAGAAAGTTATTTGTAGAAACGAATCTTAATACAAATTTTCAAAAAAAAATGTTTACAAAATCGGCTATTTTGATTTTTTGTTGAATGCTACAAATAATTGCAGAAATATACTGGGATTATTATAAATGAAAAATATGTATTCAGACTTTATTTTAAACAGCAAACAATTTTCTTTCATAATCATCTATAAAGATCTTTCATGTTTAATTAATTTAATAACACCATGTACATTTGACCTAAGACTGTTATGTACTAATCTTATTTTCAAGACAAGACATTTTTTTATTAAAAGTGACTTTTTGCCTTAAAATTAACATTAACGATTTTTCTCCTCTTGTAATTTCATCCTTGGACACACTGCATTTGGTTTTATTGCTTTTAAAACTCACACTATATCGATTTCTTTAACTATCCCTAGTTCAGTAGCTTACAAATACGTAAGAAAAATTTAATTTTCCGAACTATAAATTACTAATAGTCCAGAATACGGTACATAACTTCAGAAGCGTATTCTGGAGCTAAAATAAAGGTATTTTTGTCATATACACTATGTCTTAAAAATGCTTCGTCATGGAAATACAGGGTGTGAAAGTAAAAAAAAACTTATTTTAATTAAATTTTTGCAGCTTTTAAGAGTTAGCAACGTTGCGTGTTTTACTATAAACACAGTGGCTTTCGTTTAACCAGTGGCCCGCGGACAAGGTAATAGCTGAAAAATATGGAAGGAAAAACGTGTTACGCCGCTGTTCTTTTTCAATTTTTAGTTTTTTGATTGTTCGATTTGGAAGAAAAAAGGTCCCTTGACTTTTTTCATGAATAATTACAAATAACAATCATATAAATAATCACTTATAACAAAGAATCAAAGTAAATGTTGAAAATGGCCACCTTCTGATAAAACACACGATTCCAATCGTCTCCTCATTGATTGTTTTACTCTTTCAAAAACTCCTGGAGTATTTCTTATGATATTACAACCTTCAATTATTTGATTTCTTAAATCATTTTCATTTAATACAGGTGTCTCATACATGAGTGATTTAAGGTGACCCCATAAATAAAAGTCCAAGGGATTAAGATCGGAACTGCGAGGAGGCCAAGCTTGAGAACCTTCGCGTCCAATCTAGCGATTAGCAAAAGTGTTGTCGAGGTATTTGCGAGCAAGAAGGCTAAAATGGGCTGGTGCACCATCGTGCATAAACCATAAATCTCCTCTTACTTGCAGAGGCACTTCTAACAGACAATTTAGTTCTTCGTGTAAAAACTGAGCATACGAATCACCATTCAGTCGAGGGGGTAAAAAGTATGGTCCAATAAGATGGTCATCAATAATCCCTATTCATACGTTTAGTGAAAATGTTTGCTGTTAACGACCCTCTCTTATTGCATGAGGATTCTCCTCAGCCCATTAATGTTCATCATCAAAATTAATAATTGCTTCTCGCGAAAAGGTTGCCTCATCAGTAAATAAAATTTGGGTAAAAAAATTGTAGATATTAGCAACTTTATGGAGTAACCACCTACTAAAATTTAGCCTTGGCTGAAAGTCGCGGAGCAGCAGCGCTTGTTCTCGTTGTATGTGGTATAGGTAAAGCAGAGAAAATTTCAAAACTCTCCAAACAGTATTTGCACTTACTTGAAGCTGTTGTGCAATCTTCCTGGTACTAGTAGAAGGATTTTCTGGTAGTATAGCTTCTTCTAGCTCAGGCGTTGTTACTGTTCATGGTCTACCAGAAACTACCCGATTATGCTCAAAACTACCGGTTTCACTCAATCTGGTATGTATCTTTCTAAATGTTTTGGCACATGGCGTTACTATTCGGATAACGTTGCTGATAACTTCTAGCTTCCGCTGAATTCCCGTTTGCTAATCCATAAATGAAGTGCATTTGAACCATTTCAGCGTTAGTAAAGTTATTCATTTTAATGTCTGACATACAAATAAACAATTGGCGACTAGTAAAATGTTGAACAAGTACCTGGGAACAATTGAAGATAACTTTTTTGTTGTACATTGTTTAAAGAAATTAAAAATAATAAAAATGAATGAAAAAATTTACTGTCTGTTGCTTTTTATTCCAAATCGAACATTAAAAACAGAACAGTGGCGTAACACGTTTTTCCTTCCATATTTTTCAGCGATTAGTTTGATTAAAATAACTTAAGTGGTTTTGGAAATATTTAAAAAAATTTATATTTTTCATGAAACTTTCACACCGTGTATTTCTGTAACGACGCATTTTTGAGTCATAGTGTATATGACAAAAATACCTTTATTTTAGCTCCAGAATACGCTCCTGAAGTTATGTACCGTACTTCCTATCAAACTTTTAAAATTTTATTTAAATTAAAATACACATTTTGTTTTTACCATCCTAATGGAAATCATAGATTAGGAACTTACAAAATTAGATAAGTTTTAGATTTTTAAGATTTTAATATAACTTAGATAGGTAGTATTTTTTAAATCACTATTTAGTAGCGTTAAATGAGCTAAGTGGTTGTCGATATTCAAATAATTAAATACAAAAACATTCTAAAATAAAATAAGCTTGCAAGCTTTAAGCATCTTTGGAAAAAAATGTAATTAAATATCTTGTGGTTGACAAAATTTCTTCGAAATCTATTTCGGAGATATAGATAATATTATTTTGAATTCAAAATAAGTACCTTTATGATAAAAATGTATTTGAAACAAAAACTAATATTAGGAAACAGCTAACAATTGTCCATTATTATGACAAATGTTTGTTTACTAACCAAAACGATTAGGTCTATGTAATATATCTAACAAATGGCACCACTTCAATTAAGTCATTCATGGTGTCAGAATAGCTGCACGAAACAACAAAGTTCTTGGGCGTCTCTTTGACGTAAGACGTGAGTATTGAGAAAGAATATGGATAGTACCTTAATCGTATTTACTACACAGTCGATACTCAAGCCAACAGAGATGTTTTTTAAATGTCAATATGACCAGTTATCACATACTTTGATTACTATACGGGGCAAGAGAGAGGTCCGACACGCCCAACATAGGGCGCGGCCATTTTGAACCCTATGACACAGTTTATAACTAAAGAATCAGATCGCTTACTCTGCGTCGGCACTTTTTATCTCAATGTTCCAGTTTATACACTGCGCAACTCAGATAATACAATATATAACAACCGCCTATAATAAAATAGCAGTCTTCTGCGTATCCTGAATTTGTATCCCTGGAGTGAATGTTATTTTGGAACTTTCAACTGGTCCGAGTGAGCTAACTGATTCTTTAGCAATAAACTGTGACTCCAAAAATAATATTCACTGACACTGACAACAGCAAGCAAAATATCAGGTGCGTTTTAATCATCCGCTTCTGCTTCCGGAATTGTCGGTTCAGTCGTTCTAACCTGTCAGATTAAAACAAGAAAACCGACAATTCCAAAGCAGAAGCGGATGATTAAAACGCACCTATTAAAAATATTGCGCCAAGATGTAGGCAACACGTAATAGGGGTTCAAAATGGCGGAGTTCTCTATCTCCTTTTAAAAGGCACTCAGAAAGCTGCGCAGTGCGATCATTCTCCGTATAGTAAAAGAAAATCAAAGTATGTGCCAGTTATGAATCCATCTACTATTTGGATCCCTATTTCTGTTTAGCTTTATCTGCCACACTTATTTTTGCATAATACTCCTCAATAAAAAGCTAGAATTGACGCAATCTTATTAGACCGTTTTAACACAATCTTCTCAGACCACTCTTCCAGTGATATATCTCTGATCCATGCATTAATGTAACTAATGAAGCATCTTTGCAGTAATCAATTTAATAGCTCAGAACTTGCGACTGGGATTGCCCAATCCCTTTTAGGTAAGCTTATCATTTACTTTCTTCATTTCCCCCAATGACGTTATTTTCAGATATCGAAATTAACTTTGCAATCCAGGAACCTAGCCTGCTGATCCTGGAATACTGCCAGCGCCTGGCCTGCTATCAATATTTTCGCCTGGAAAATCTTGGCCTGCTTCTTCAAGATGAAATATAGTTTATTCTTAATCGGATTCAGTACCATCATCTTTTCTAGACCCCTTTATAAATCAGACGAGCTCTTAATAAATATTAAATGGGTATTTTATGATTTTTATATTAAGCAATCTAACCTCTAGGTGATTGAGAATACTTCTCACCTATCATAATTTCTACCTAATCTCTCTCTGGTGGAATAACTTCTAGCTTCTCGGTCAACTTTTATGTGAAAAGGGATTTGCTATTCGTTGCTGATTTTGCTATTTAGAAATAAAATAGCTATGACAATCTTAGTTTGTATTTTGGAAAACGTGTCTTGTTTGGAGTACTCAGAATTAAAGTAGAGAATAAATGCACTGGTAGAACAGGGCATATTATTTCAAGTCACAACGAGAAATTTTGGATGAAATTTCGGGAAACATAATTTTGGGACATGACTATTAAGAATTAGAGCTCATCAAAATAACCATAACAGTGTTCGAGGAACGGTAATACTTTAACTCCCAGTTAATAGGTAAATTTATTTAAAACAATTTCATAATTAAAAATTGATGTATTTCAAAGACATAGGGATTTGTGATTTGGCTTTATAAAAGCTACATAATCAGAAAAAAAAGACAACCACTTGGTAAAATTAACGATAGTGTTGTTATTTCGCACGCAGCTTTCAGTTGACGTCAGGCATGGACGGCAGCTCTCTTAGTTCGCCATTAGAATCGCCTGAAGTACCGCTCACTACATCAGTGGTCACATTGCAGTCGGCAGAGTCGCTATCGATACGTCGCCAGGTGCGTCTAGACACTACCAAACCCTACACGCAAACCAAAATATTCTTAGACAGAACACAAGAGACCACTGGCGCCAAAACCGATCCCGAAAAATCCCAAATACAACCTCAAATATCCTTAGATAAGACTCCCGATACTCCTAGCGCTAACATTTCGTTTCATTCTTCTTCTGACTTATCTCAGGCTTTTACTTCTCACTTTACTTCTGAAGCTAGCTTGTTGCCTAAGCAGAGCACACTTCCTGAATACGCTTCTTCGCCTTCTGCAATTTTGACACCTAGTACTGAGGTTTATGATGATAATAGTGAAGAAACGGACGAATTTAGATTTGGGGATGAACCCTGGGACGCTAGTCAGTTCAATTACGATATGAGCAGTTTAAATATCGATGGTTTATCACAGAAAAGTTAAAAAAAATAGTGACACGTGGTGTTAATCTTCAAAATGACGAGGTGTAAGAAACGTGAGGTAATAAGAAAGCTTACTTGAATGAAAGTACTAGGGCTAGGTACAATATCAAATAATTGTTATTTTAGCAGGGGTTAAATTGTTATGTTTAATTTTATTTATTCTATATTAAATCAGGATTTATTTCTAAATAGATGAATTCATTGGAAGACATATTGCTGTTGCAAGGTTATTTGCGCCATCTATCAGTTTACATAGCAAGTAATAGATTTTATTTTAAAGGAAACTGTAAATTTTTCATTTTGACAATCTGTCTAAGGTTACGGCATAACAACATAATTTTATTGTTTTTTCCTTGTTTTCTTTTCTCAGTTTTACAAAGAAGCGCGTGTTAGGGCAATTAAGGCTTCGAGCATATATATTTCATGGAGTCCGCATTCAATAGCCTTTTGTATAAAATGTAGGTACTTATGTTTCTTTTAAAAAAGTGGTAGAAACGCCAATGGTTACTTACATGTGAAATGACCTTGACGATGCCTTTTAATATTTTTATTTAAAACTTACACAAACTCTCACCATTGATAAAATTTGTATCACTAAAGAGTAATAAAATATAAAAAATCACTTACAAACTACAAAAATAAGCTAGAAATTAATGAAAATCAAAAATCAAATGACTTCTGACAATTTTAAACGATTTGACATGCCAAGCAAAACGAAACAGGCCAATGGAAATGCTGGACACTATTTTTACTCTTGTACCAAAACAAAGTCCATTTGGACGATGGCTCTAAATGAAACACTGGCACTGGGTAAATAGTAAAATAATGAGCCCATAGAACAATAGAAGAAAACAAGGAAAAAAGAAGAAATTTATGATGACGCCGTAGCCTTTGACAGATTGAGGAAAAGACAAATTTGCAATTTCCTTTGAAATAAAATACTGCTTCTATCACTTGCAAAAACTCTTATAATAATCTTGCGACGGCAATATGTCCTTCAATGAAAACATCTACTGTTTTTCTTCGACAGGCTAGGTTTTTGATTATTTTTTTTATTACAGGAGCTTACGTCTGAATTTGTTTTTGAATTTAGTATCATATAATATCAATACTGCCACACAAACCTAATATGAGTGAAAGAAATCGTTTCGGAATTTAGGGTTGACATTCCTTTGAATGCTAGTCAAGTTGTGATAAGTGTTATAAAGTTAGAAAGCAGTATTGAACTGTTGTATTTTCACAAGTGCCAGAATTGTATACTATTATAAATAATAATTTTAGTTGGATTAAATACAATTCCAAATATTCTTAGAAAATAATATTAATAAAATATCCCTTATCGACTAAATCGTTAATAGATACCCCCAATTAGTCAGTTTTTAAAAATTCTTCTTTAGTTCATTTTCTATGAAACTTTTAAAATAATGCCTTTTTTATTGCAATTCCAGTAAAATAACTGCCAAAATAATATTGTCGGTTCGAGGTAAGACATATGAATATGTGTTGAATAGTTTTGAGAGATGTTTTAGATATTGATGTTATACTTCAGAATAGAAGTTATTGTGATGTTTTTCTGTTGGATAGTACTTACTATTTGAAAATATCTAAGGCTGTTTTATATATTAAGGATCTCATGAACGAAGACTATACGTCAAATGGTTGTGTTAATAATTATCTATGACAGTTTGACACTTTTAATTCATAGTAGGTACATGGATGTTGTTGATTTTTTAGTTATCCCAAAATATACCTACCTCTTCTAAAATAAGTAGTATCCTTTGACCAAATTTCATACTTACTGTCCAGAAAACTAACCTTTTTCCTACTGAGTCCTTCCTTTCAAACCAAGGTTTGTTCAAATACTTAATGATGGAGCAAGTATAAACAAGATCAAGTATAAAGAAAATAAATTAATATAAAATAAATATACTTATAAAGCGTAGGCAGATTTGATAATGATTAACATTCAAATTTTCACTATGATTGCTATATGAATAATTTAGGCATTATCAGCATTTTGCTATTTCTTTATACCTGACGAACTCTAAAGGATAGCGAATTTTATCAATTTCATTGTTGCTACTAAGCCTTTTTAAAGAAGGGTAGTTTGTAGGCTTCAATAAATAAAGCAAGAAAAGAAATAAATATAATTCAAAAACGAGCAAAATTTAGGACCATTTCAATTCAAACTTCGTATGTTTTTGGAATTTGTTTTTTTTATCATCAAGTTACAAGTTCGAAATCTGTAGTTTTAGGTACATATTATTTATAAAAAAAGGCAACATTGCGTAAAAGCATAGATAAGAGGAATATTCCCTTCTAGATAGTAATCTAAGAATGTGTTCTGAATTTGGGACCTACAGGTTTGGTTATGCAAATCGAATTGAGTTACTGGCAATAGTTGATTAATTTCAGTTGCTTTAGATTTAGCAGTGTTGTATGCAAAATGGACCATTTTATTCTTCTGTCCCGTATTTTATGCCTTTTCATTTGACACTCTGATTTTATTTGAATTCCCAATTCTTTTTTAACATCAGTGTTCACTTCACCACAAAAATGTATGTAGATTTTATGACTAATTGTGCACCTTCAGGCCTAATGATGGCTCAAGGCAATAAAGTGGGATCACCTAAGGCTACTTCGTTTACTAAATATATTTTCACAAAGTCTAAAAGGACGATGTAATAAAAAATAGTCATCAAAAGAGAGGAGGTTTGCACCACTGATGAATACACTTCAGTGTAACTCTTGAAAAATTCTCATTTCTCATCATAAAAGTGGTTATACTCAGGGGCGGCTTGTGACCAAAATTTTGGGGGTTCACAGTAGCAGAATATAGATCCCGGTACAGATATAGGTAAAAAACTGTCAGTGTTTTAGAAAGGTATAATATAAACTTTCTAAAACACTGAAAGTTTTTTCATACATCTGTACTGATACCTATATTCTGTCACTGTGAACCCCCCACGGGCCGCCACTGGTTGTACTGGTTGTCTAAATCGTGAAATCACGATAATCCAGTGTATATAGAGGGAGTGGAGTTCTATTGTGACACCTAGAACTATTTGTACCAGGTGTCCACATGCAAACTGAATATATACTAATTATTTCGGGAGATTTTTAAGAAACACTTGAAATTTTAAGTGGTTGTTTAAGATATATGGAGATAATGAACAGTGCATCAGGTCACCTGCCGCCCCTAACCACCCATACAAGATTTTAAATGACACCCAGTATTTTTTTCGATTGAATTTGAAAGATCGCAATTTTCTTATAATCCCTTTGTGACTATTATATCATGATATTTTTAATTAAAAGTTTTAGACATCAGAAGTTATTAACTCCGAAAAATTACGTTAGCCATGGAAATAAAATGTTTTTAAATTAGAATTAAAAAAAAATGTGACTTTTATATTTTATTAATATTAATACTTGCACAATAATTTTTCTCATAGCTTCGGATTTTTTGCTAAAATGACGATTTTATATGGGATTACAAACAAAAATTATTTCCAGACGGCAACGTTATAAAATTAAATCCATCCGAATAGAAAATATAACATTTAAGGTGATTACAGCACCCCTTATAATTTTCACACAAGGATATCTCAAAAAGTAGTTTTCTTAAAAATTAAAAATTTGGCAAAATAAATTATGCAATAATATCTAGAATATGTATATATTTTAAAGTTTTAATTCCTTCCAGTTTCCAAAAAAAAAAAAACAAAAGGCTTTAAATTTTGAAATAACATAATGAAAATAAATGCATTTCTCAACAGCACTATTCTTAATATAATTCCCAAATTTAAGCTCTTAATGTCTTGTTAATGATTTTTTAAAATTCACCAAAATTAGTGGCGGAAACGCCTCGTTAAGTGCTACCTTCTGGTGTAAATCGTTGCAAGTAACGAATGATGACTGAGATTGTACGATACGATACTTACAAAGGCGTTACACCAGAAAGCAACATTTAACGAGGCGTTTTAGCCACTAATTTCGCTGAATTTTAAAAAATCATTAACAAGAGATTAGGAGCTCAAATTTCGGGATTATATTAAGAAAAGCGCTGTTAAGTAATGCATTTATTTTCATTATGATATTTCAAAATTTAAAGCTCTTTAATTTTTTTTCTCTTATACTGAAAGTATTTAATACTTTAAAATATATGCAATTCGCGCAAATTTCGAAACGTCGTCCGGGCGCGCTCTTTCTACAACTAAGAGTACGGAACGCTCTCTCCACCCACTTCCTAACCACTACAGAAGAGAGCAAGCGAAGTAAGTGCGCCTGGCCGACTTTTCCAAAGGACCCCGCAATAATCTTATGGAAATTGGGTTTCTGTCAAATTGTCTGAATTTTTGATAAGTTGTAGATTTTGTCATCCTGAACAAAAGTCTCCATGTGCACATAGTGCCAAAATGAATATTTTGGCAGCTACGGAGCTGCCAAAGCTCCCCTGACCCAGTGCCAAACTATTCATTTTCAATACTATTTACAGATGTCAAAAGCATATTTTAATTATTCTAATATATAGGGTAATGTTTTTAAAGTCACTGGATTCAACTCTCATGTCAGATTGGACAAATAGTCTTCTCAATACACACAACTTACATAAACTTTTTTTTTTAATGTAAACGGTGGACATTTTGAGAATTTAATTTTACTAAAATATCCTAATCCTTTAACTTTAAATATCTCATACATTTCATGATGTAAGTAACTAGTTTTTGTTCTTTCACAAAAGGATATTAAGAAAATTGCGTTCCTTCAAAATAAAAAATACAGGGTGTCATTTAAAATCTTGGAGTGGGGGTGGCTTGGAGCGACGAGAGACCCAATAGGATGCTATATCCTGAACAACCTCCCAAAATTTTTAAGTTTTAATTCCCAAAATGCCAGAATAAATTCAATATTAAGTTTTTGTGTGATCACCTGGTATATTCCTTGCATGCATCTGTTATATTTTCAAGTGGTAAACTGCTTTTCAGAGTAGTCGCTTCAATGCATTGTATAACATATATTCTAAATTTATATGAAATATTTAGAGTCTGTAATATTTATTAACAATCTTGTTTTATTTAGAAGCCTCATAAACTACCAAAAACAAAATATATTTCATATGTGCCATCAGTGTTTTCGTTTGCAAAAAGCACATGTACCAAAACAACTGCCTATTTCATATAAGTACCTTCATTGAGTCAAGACGTATTTTTTTAGTGGGTATTACCTAAATTGAATTTTAAATAGTTTTTATTTTTGTTAGAACACTGAGATTACTTTTATTGTTACAAAGAGAAAATGTAATTTATATATTTGCAAATAAAGTTTTAGTTATTACATTTCGCTTTTTAATGACCTTAACGCCTTGGCTTTTGCAGGTTTTTGAACCAACATACAGTATAATTCATCAGTAATTTAAATAGGGATGTTAAAATTCAGTTTTTAAAAAGCACGGAAAATGTGTCACTAAATTTAATTAGGTTTACCTTTTAAAATATTTAATATCTGATAAGGATATCATTTTTGTACCATGCTTTTCAAATGTGGTAGAATAAGGTAAGCTCTCAACTACCTATTTGTTTATATAGGGTGAATTTTATATTACACGAATAAAGTGAATCGTTTAGAAGTTAATGTGATTAAGGTCAATTTTTAAATTTCAGAATTTTGTAAAGTATATGTAGGTAACTCACAAAATTATAGGGTAGGGTCACTAGTTTATAATGTATAGCACGTTATAAGATAGTTATTGTTTGTATACTAGAACATTTTAGTGTAGTTTTATTTATTATATATAATTATGTAGATTCTCAATAAATATGTCAAACATAAAAAAATATGAAAATAGTATTGTTCTTAATTTTAATATTTGAAGAAGATGCCTCTAATATTTTTTCTACACCCACATGTATATTGCCTATTTTTTGCACAAACAATAGAATTAATATATAGACCATAGTCTGGTGGATGGATATAATTTCATATACATTCTAGAATGTATATGAAATTTACCAATCACCGTTCATATTTAGACCAGCTAACTATTCTTTTTAAAATTTTAAATTATTGACAATTCTGTCAAACCAATTGTCAGAATATTTTTTAGTTATTCGGAACAAATATAATTAAAAAATCTTATGAAGAATCAATAATTAATGATAATACATTAGATATTCGTAAAATTTAATAAAACCAGTTCACTTTTAAAATAGTCATTTTATTTTAATAATATTGAACTTTCATTTTAAATTTTTTTAGATTTTCTTTTGTGGGTTGTAGAAAAAATATACTTTATAACTCGAGTAGATTGTTAGTAAAACATTCACACTTCGTCCTCGTTATCACATCCACTCGTTACACATTATCGAATTTTGATGGCTTCTTAAAAATTGTGTCTGAATACGAATACTTATTATTCAAAAGCTTGTGAAATGTATGTAACTCTATAAAAGAATATGGAGTTATATACCTAACTACTTAAGCATAATATTCTTTTTCAAGTTCACATATATATTTCTAAAGTATGTGTCTGCGGTTTACTACACTATTGCACCATAGCATCCTCATTTCAGCAAGGTAATTTTTTTCTCTTCGTACTTATTCTTAAATGGCTTCTAATCTGAACCTATATAGAAATGCTCGTCTATCAACTGTTCTTCTGTTTCGTACACAGCACTTTTTTCTACTTTACCCACCCTTTCCTCTAATATCGTAATACCCTCAGGATATTTTGAAATAAACAAAACAATCGGACCATGAAAACGCGGACCAACTTCATTTAAATTTGTAGTTACAGACGGTATTACAAAATGGTCTTAGGTGTTAAATTGAATAAAAAATTAAAAATCATATTGTGGTAGACCTCTTTTTCTTCTAAAACTGATGTTTCTTAGAGCAAGATACGCCTTTACTAAGTGATCTGTCTTTTATTGTATATTCTGTTTTTATCTCATTCCAAAGTATACTTTTTTAATTAAATATTTGTTTACAAACTTACGACATAACGAAGCGTATATTTACTACCGAAATTTGAAACAATGTCTTAAATATGGTTAAAAATTGACCAAAATTCACTGTATTTTAAAATTTATCCAGTCGCCTTGAAAGTATATCGAATGAAATACCATCCTTTTTAACCAAGCAAAGAATGACTTGGAAAAAGACCTCTTTAAGCTGCTTGTCAACGTGATCTTTGGAAAGACAATGGAAAATTTGGATTAGTGAAAATAAATTTATATTTCTATGAAGTGTGCTCTCACCTACAGATCCTGTGGAAGGATACTATAAGCAAAATCAGAATTTTTTAAATGTTCTGTAATTAATTTAAACTTGGTTGCTGTGTGTTTAAAGTAAAGTAAAAGTATATATTAACTAACCCATGTCTATAGTTAATTAATCCGAAATTTGGCGATGCTGCAAATTTGTGTTATACCGACACCGATTCCGTAATTTTAGAAGTATTTGCTAGTAATATTTTACGAAAATCTAAAACCAAAAAATACACATTTTGATACTTCCAATTTTATAAAAAATAATGAATATTCCATTATTGGAAAAATTAAAGACAAAGATTGCGAGTACTCTAGCTGAGACATTTTAGAGCATAATCGCAAAGGCATATTATGTAAAACTAGACAAGCCCTCTGAGAAGTCAACAGAAACAAAGAAAGCTGAAGGTGTCTCGAAAAATGTAGTCAAAAATCAACTTTATGAAAATGATTACATCTGGATTATACAAAATGCAGATAGAATATTTATAACCTTCCATATCTTACATTAATAAACGTAATAAACGAGATACCAATATAGGGACTTGAATTTAATACCATCCTTCAAAAACAAGCAAAGTATGACTTGGAGAAAGACCTCTTTAAGCTGCTGGTCAAGGCAAAGGAAAATTTAAAGAAGAAAAAATAAATTCATATTTCTATCTATGGGGTTATACAAATTGTCCTTGCACCTATGGATCCTGTGCGAAGAAACTAATAGCAAATCCAGAATTTATAAACAATATACTAATATTATAGAGACTTGAATTTAGGACAGACGTATTTATTTCATACCTATGTTTCTACATCGTATAGCAGTATCCTCATTATTTTTTTTTAAATAATTTTATTTTTTTGCTTGTTTATATTATTATTTCCGTCATCGTTAATTATATTTTCAGAGCTGACTCCTTTGTGCCTTCAGGAAAAACTTTCAGCGGCGCCTTAACCTGTCTGAGTAGAAATATTTTAGATGTACCTTCAGTTTCTATAGCGGAGGTAATGTCCTTAAAGCCAGACGGCCCTACGCTTAGTTCTGCATTAGCCTTACCTAAAAATGATACTTGGTACTTCTTTTTCGTCCAATGTTATTCTTTGATCCTGGTTTTTATTCTTTGTATTAGACCTGTAGCTTCTGTAATTTTGTTTTAAAAAGCCATGCAAACTAAAACTTGAAAAATTTTAATAAGCACCTGAAATCTCAACCAATATGAAGGCGCAAGTTTTTATATAGATACCATATTTCATTGTTTTTTAAAAGATATGTAACACATTGTTGGTGTAATTTAAAATCATCCTATATATTACCCAGCAATTATTGATGTTGTGTATTTACCCTCTTCTATATATGTTGCCTATTACCAAAATATAGTTTTCGTATACTCATAAATATCCAAGAATTCTCTTTTAATGAGATTTGTAATTTTACAAGTTTAAAAAATTGTTTTATTTATGGGCTTATTTAATTAACAAATGTTTCCAAATTTTCTTATAATATTTTTAATAATATATTCTGCTTTTTTTGGATCTGCATATGAGGTTTCTGAATTATTCAGAAAAATCCTAACAAATAGCCATAAACTTAGTATAACTAAAATAATGATAAAATGTTTGTTCTTTGTCATTGTTTATTAATTAAATGTTTGGGATAATTTATATTAAATGTGACATCAAAAAAAAAACCAATTAATTTAGGTAAAATTAAATTAACCAATTAAAAATACATACTCCTTTTTCATAATTTATTCACGACAAATATTCACTATTTTAGGTTATTTCTGCCAGTATAGCAATTGTTTTAGAACAAAGCGAGTATCGATAAAAATATTGTCTTTCAGACATATTTCAAAAACCTACGGTGCTATCACTGTTCAACTTATGGATGTCAAACACCGAAAGTCTATTTTTAATACATTATAGTTGTAATTTATAAAACATAATAGCTCTAACTTGTAACCTAGTAGCTATATTCAATTTTCTTAAATAATAGAATAATTCCTCTTAGTTTAGTTTCTATCTTGATATCTTTTGATATTTTAATACTGTAACAATGCATTCAACATACTTATTTAAATTGTTACTGGCACAAAAATTTTATAAACAGATTAATAAATCTGTAAATCGACCATAGCATTGAGCAATAGCGTAATTAGATCCTGAATAAATTATATAAAATTATCCAGTTAATTTAAAGTTTAGTTTTTTCAATCTAATTTTCCTATTATGCACTGATTAAAACGAAAAAAATTACAATAATACATTTCCATTTCTTTACCTGTATTTTGGTCCAAAAACATCAGCTTCAGCCTCCAGCTTGGGTCACTTTTAATGATACGAATTTTTCAGCCGACACCTCAAAGCCTAAGCGAAATCGAATGTAGAGAACGAGATATACAAAAGCAGATAGACGCTTTGATAGAACTAAAGTGCAAAGAATTAACAAAAGGTACTTCTAATTCGAAAGGCAATGCTTTTCATCTGGAGCAGTGGATGAAAGGGTACATCTGCAATGAAGTGGAGACTCCCGAAGAAGAAAGAGAAGGATCGGTAGAAGAATGGACCCAAGAAATGTTAAGGAAGAGGTCGGAGGAACTACAATTGATAGATGCTGAAGGGAATGTCAAGACTAAGGAAATTAAGGAAGTTAAAAAGAATGAGAACGGGTTTGAAGAAGTATTGAGTGATTTGGATCACAGTCCGTCCAAAAGTACTACGACTGAAAGCCAGGTGAGTAGAATAGTTTAAATTTTCAACATATTTATTAGCTTTTTTTAATCTTCAATCTACAGTAACATGATATGAAAATTAAAGAACCATTCACACAACACTTTTTAATTAGAATGAATAGATTCATTTTGTATTAAGCAAATCCAATGGAAGAATGAAACAAAATAAAAAATATATATGTGGTGTTGGTATAGCAGCATACTGATGAAGAATTCCAAATTGGGTCAGGAAGTTAGATGACTAACGCTACTTCCTTGTCCAATACAGAAATCAAACTTACTCATCAACGTTATGATACATATGCCAAATAATTTCCTGAGAGATGTAGACACCAACAATTAGTTTAAGGCAATGTCTAAGAACTGCGTTGTTACCCATACCATTTACATTTGTCCCATTACATAAGTAACCTTTTACTACAGTATAATTTCTTGTACTCACTTTTTAGGTGACTGTTCGGTCTAGCCCTCTAATGCCAGAATCAGTACCGGTATGCCGACAGTGCCACAAAACTTGTCTTAGTAGCAATGGTACAGTTAATGGAAGTACCAAACACTTCAACGGATGCCACAATAACAAAAACCATCCTACACGACTTAACAGTAACGCCATAAAAGACAAAAACGACAATGACGAAGACGATGATTGGCAAGCCTTTATGTTAGTCGGTAAGATAAATTAAATTTAAACTACTATATTTATTCGTTTGATAGTAACTGATGTTTCGTTTTTAGGTTTAATTCCAAATCCTGCTGCAAGTTTAGTACAAATCGATCCTTTTTCTATTCCTTCGGTTCCTAAAATTTCGGTAGTGCCTGCTACACCAGAAAGTTCCATTTCGAAAACGACTAGCTCGGATACAAAGAACTTGGATAGCTCCTGTTTGTGCCAAAATGACAATACGATTGATTTTGAGGTAAGAAAAAGTATTAACATTTTTTATTGAGGTTTGTTTACTATTTTATTTACAAGCACTTTTGAATAAATACAAAATTCTTCGTAATGACATTTTGTAAAGGGAAGAGATTAATTAGAAGTATTTATTCAGCCTATGTCTATGGTTAGAAATAAATAATGACTAGTGTTTCCTTTTCTAGAATCACAACGAATTGGAAAAATCTCCTGATGACTCTCCAGATTCAGAAGAACACCCCTATCATTCGCTCAGTAGCTCCATGGTAACCTTGCGAAGATTCGGTACAGTATCCAGTTTAGAAAGAGTTGCCTCAGAAGAGAAGGAAATCTACGAGAATAATATCGATGGAGACGATGGTGAAGAAGATGAAGATTGTAACGAAGAAAATGGTATCGATAACGAGGCATTTAATCATTCAGCTGTTAAGCATTGGACATTAAGAGCCGGATCGTATGTTGCTGAGAAGATGGCTTTCTTCGAGAAACTTGGAGAAGATTATAGAAGTGTTGGATTCCTTGATAGGTATAATTTAACTTTGACAGTTGCACAATAATATTATCTTGTAACTTGTTTTAGCCGATTTAAAAAAGAACATAAACTAGGTTCCTTTAAATATTTTAGTTAATAATTAGAAGATAAAAAGAAAACAATTCAGAAGTCATAGTTTTCACTATGTTATAAGTAAAAAATTAATTAGTTTATTTTTCAGATCAGTGATATATTGTTTAAAATTTATTGTCATGCCCACTAAATTAATAATGACATAATTTTGGTTCCACTGACAATTAAAGTGGCAGTATTTTTTTGAATGCCTTTTGTTCACTTTGTTTACCTAAATTTTGGTTTTGTACTTTTATAAATATATTCCTAAAGTAACTAGATAAATGCATTAAGTATATAATGATTTAGTAACAAATTACATACCTTTAAACTACTTTTTATGACAAATCATGCCATCATCTTTTTGGAATGACGTTGATGTTTATATCTTTATGGATTTACATGTAAGTTACTATTTGAAAGTGCTTTTTAAAAACGGATTGAGTCTTTTAATATTGAAGTCTCATTTAATTTGATTATGAAATTGACCCTATCAGTGCTACAACAATACGAGCTCATGAGGTTAATATATTATTTTCGATTAAAAATCAAATTGTTACTTAATTTGTTTAATTTCAGATATCTTAAATCACCTGATAATCCTATGAATGGTGAAGAGCTTCAAGAAGAAGAAACATCTGGAGGTACCTCGGGAGAAGAAATTTGGGGTACGCCAACAAGCGGAGGAGAAATGGATGACAATCTGTATTCTCCTGGTTATGATGACAAACAGTCGGTAAGGCATATTTTAACAACAGTGCTGCCTTAATATATGATAATATATAAAGGCTAATTCCTAAGTTGATATAATTTTTAAACTGTGTCATTAAAGTAAACAACCTTTTTAAATGTTTTTTTCAAAAAACCTCACATATAAGAAACACACATTAATGTATTTCAAAATAAGTCCAGTAGGATTATATATAATTTAAATAGTTTGTTCAAAGTGGTTACTATTCACTTAAAGCCCATCTCGAACAATTAATTCAAAATCTAATTATTACCTACGCGTCTCAACATTAAACATAGGTAAAGGGAGGTAAGGGTGAGAGTAAAAGTACGATATAAGTAAAAATGTTAGCATCCGAATGTAAACATGGGCATATTATTAAAACGAACATAGTACCTTATTCTCAAAAAACCAGAAAAGCTTAAAAACAGTATCAACTAAACGTTTTAATTTACATTGATTGGGCGTATACATTCAGTCAAAAACAGTCTGGGTGGCTTATATTGCGGACATAAAATTAAATAGTATTTCAAAAAATTCCACAACTAGTCAAATAGAAATTAAAACCTGAAATACAGCAGAGGTGTTCACCTTTTTATTACTCAGGGCTGGGTGTATGGGTTTTAAAAATACTTTCTTTTTAATATGATTTTAAACGATTTGCTTATCTGTATTTTAATTATAGTAAAATAAGACCATGGAAATCGTATTAAAAATAAACCCATAGACCCAGTCCTTTCTTATAAAAGGGTGAAAAGATCTGCTGAATTTCAGCTCTTAATTTCTATTCGTCTAGTTGTAAGAATTTTATAAATAATATGTAATTTTACGTCAGCAATATAAGCCTGTATACATTTTCGGCTAATGTTGAAATTAGGTGACTCTTTTTGACTGAATGTATACGCCCAATCACTGTAAATTAAAACGTTAAATTTATCCTATTTTAAGCTTTTCTGGTTTTTTGAAAATAGGGTGCTATGTTTCTCTTAAATTAGAAATTCGGGAAAATAAATAACAAATCAATTTTAAAAGTATTTTATTGAAATTAGGAATCCATATTATACAATAAATACACCGTTCTTCCTATTTAACATTTTATATCTCTTTTTTGGGGTGGAAATAAGACTAATAGTTGTGAATTATTCTAGACATCACTAATGTCGGATATTATGTATTGCTCAGTTGATGCAGTAATAACTTACTACCCAGCTAGAACAAAAACATCCCATCTACGTTAATAAGCTGCAATTTTAGGCTCTTTAAGCTCGCATGCGATGTTAAGATATTTTAAGAGCAAATATCTTGCACCATAAATTAATCAGTGACGTCATGACATCAATCACTTACGGAACAATTATTAAATAAAAGAACACATATCACAAACACAATTACACATGTGGGATAGAAGAAGCTACCTATAAAGCACTGAACGATTGGACAAAATTAGCTAAATAGTATAATAATAAACGAATACAACAATGACTAGGTACATATTATTAGATTACTAGAGGATAGCTAAGTTCCCTGATTTCTTACCTCTAGACGCAGAGATATATCATCTTTTTTAAGTCAAGCCTTTTAACTTTTTTGTATATATATTTATAAAATGCTATAATGTAACCTAAATATGACAATTTATTAGAAAAGCATAAATTACGTTTTTATATAAAAAGATTTTACTTCTCAATACATTGAATAAAAAAGAAATTGACAACTTGTTTAACTATTATTAAAGGTAATGGGCCATGTTCACATGTGAGATATGCTGTTTTATAAACTATATTGTAATAGTTAGTCGCTATACAAGTTATTCTAAATAATCAGTTCGTTAAAAAAGCTAAAAGTTTTTAAATTAAGCCCAATTGAAATTTAAAATTTGAAATTATACGTCATCGGGAATAGACCAATCAGCTTGTGTCGAAGTTTTTTTTGTTTTACAAAACCAAGCCAACGAACAAACCTACATACAGAATGTCGAAGTGAACGCACATCTAAGTGACATTTAAAAATTGACAGCACCTAACAACTAACCTTAGTTTTTTGTTTTGGTTTAATTTTATTATTAATCTGCATTTATCTGGGTAAATTATCCTGTGGGATATAGGATATATAAAGGAAGAAGAATATGAATTTATCAGCTGTATTTATAAAAGTTGAATCAAGTATTTTTCCCATTGTAAACGAAAATATGATTACCGAGATGATTACTGCATTTTTTAACAATACTCAGTTTCCAAAAGATAGAAAGGTAAAACTTTATTTATAAATTGTTTTAATGGTAGGTAGTTACAGTTTATATGAAGCAGTACACTTTATAGTAAAACATATTTATCTCAGGTTTTATTTTTAGATCTGCCAAGCAAGAATATGGAGATATTTACTTTTTCCATAAGAGAGAAGGAGACAAATTACACCTAAACATAAAGTACAGCAAAAACCTTATTATGTGGCTGTTTTTTAGTGCACAATGCTTAGGATATGTTGAATCTCAAGGTTTGTAATATTTATTATGCTTTTTTGTTTTTATATCACATATAATAAACAGTGTATAAGGCCCTTTATTCTTATAAATATTTTTTTTCTAATTTTGACATAAAGAGACATTTTTTGTAATCGCAGCAAGTGTTAAAATAATCTAGAAATAGATTTTGTTAGTGAACCTAGTAATAATTATGATACCAAAGAATGCTGCAGAGCAGCTATGAAATTTTGAGTTAAAACATGCCATATTTTTAGGCTATTTTTATACCCTTTTCAAAAATTTTATGCTCCTCGTTTTATGCAAAACTTAAAATGCTCTGATAGCTTCGAACGAAGTCAGCAAAGCACCTCTGTTTTATAAAGTTTTTTTCTGTAAAAACAGCAACACCATATATTTATGCACTTGAAATATTATATTTTTAAAAAATACATGGTGCTTGCTAACCTTCGAAAGAAGCCAGCAGAGCAATTCGGTTTTTTAAAGCTTTTTTCTAAAAACCACACCCCATTTTTAGACTCTTGAAATATTGTAAAACTTTACTAAAAAAATTGCTATTTTTAAATAATACAGGGTGCTTTGTTGGAACAAAGTCAGCAGGACACTTCAGTTTTTTAATATATAAAAACAACTACTTATGACACATGTTTAGGCTGTTTTAAAATCCTAAAAATGTGGTAAGTATATTTGTTTTCAGAAAAAAAACTTTGAAGTCAGGGAATTGCGAATTTTTTTTAAAAATGTCAAATTTCGAATATTTTATAATATTGTAGGAGCCAAAAAATGTGGTGTGGTTTAAAAAAAAACTGGGGTGCTCTGCTGGATTCGTTTGAAGCTAACAAAGCATCCCGTAATTTTTTATTTTATAATACCCAATAGCCTAAAATGAGACATAGCTGTTTAAACAAAAATGGTACTTTTAAAAATAGCAGTTTTTTCAAAAAGCTCTATAATATTTCAAAAATGTGAAAATGTGGTGAGCTTGTTTTTTTTAAGTTTTGAAAATCAGAGGTTCTTTACTGGATTCGTTCAGAGCTAGTAAAGTGCTCGTCTTGTTACATAAAATAAGGCATTTTGTAGCTGGTTATATAGTTATTTTGTAACTGCATATCTAACCCTTTTATTTTTTTCAGGAGGTTGTAAACATGTGGCTTCATAGAAGAAGTGAGGAACCATCTGTAACATCTACTCAGTGTTATTGATAATTATGTACACTTGGCTAGATTGTTAAAGAAACCTCTTCATCCACTACAGGAAAATAAATCAGTACTTTTATATTCTTAGGATTTGTATATATTTTTTATTTGTAAATAAATTGTTTTTTTACTTCATTTTTCTCATTTTTTATTAAAAGGTTAATAAATAAAATTTTCACAGATTTTTATATTTTTGTTTGTAAACAATAATTGAAGTTTTTATTAAAAATCACCAATGTTAATAATAATAACTTAAGTCAATATTATTCTTTCTCCTTTTTTAAAGCTACTATTAATAAAGGTATTACTTTAGCTTGACCTATGATCAATTTTTAATTTTGTGATATATTTGGTTTGACAGAAAAAAAATTAAAACCCTTTGACATTGGTTGTTTTTACTTAGATTTTCATAAAAAATAAACGGAACTGCAAACATGTTTTACTATCGTAATAACGAATAGCAACATGAAATTTTTTTTTTCACATTTATCACTGTTGTCATTTTCATAAGAAGGCACACTTTCTGGTTTTTTGAAAAAGGTGGCAAGAACTGTGATATTTTTAAATTTATCACCAGTGATACCACATGTAGTTACCCGATTTATTGGAATATATAGACTTTGCTACCACATTCAACTGAACTTGGTTTTTAATATTTATCACTGTGACATAGGCGTTTTTGTTAAAATGTTTCATTTTAAACTGCTGTAAATAGGTGCCTTTGTTTTGGTAGTTTCAGTCCCAAAAAAATCTATGCATATACAGGTACTCATTCCTCTTCAATTTGCTCGAAAAGTTAAATTTTTATCAAAAATTACATTGGCTGTTTAAAAACTCATTATAATCCCTGAAATGTGATAATTAGGTAAATTAAATTAAAAAACAAAAAAGTTTATTAAATTAATATTTACTCTTACAAAATAGGTTCTTGTAAGTTAACAAGCAATTATGCAGATATTACCAGGGCATGTGCACTCCCCGTAAAATTCACGGTCATTTAGGCTTTAGTTACGAGACCCTCCGCCAAAGCAGCACTGTACTTTACTTTGGAGAATAGCCTCGTAGCCGAGGCCTTGTATGAAACAAGAAGAAGAAGTCAACTTCATCTTTATTTTTATTATCGTTCATCCGGTTCATTGTTTTGTTTAACCGACCGTTTCTTTTACGTTTAACGATTTTTGTAGTGTTTTTCTCGTTGTTTCTTTTGTGTATCGCTTTAATAGACTAATTATTTGAACATGGTGAAGTGTTGTGTACGTTTTTGTACTAATTCTTCACAAACGAATTTACACATTCTTCCCAAAGACAAAGATGTAAGTTACCTTCTATAGAGCATTTTATATTACATCAAATTATATTTTTCGATTTTCTTTAAAATATGTTTTTAGGTACGTATCAAATGGTGTGTTGCTATCGGAAGGGATGATTTGATCAACATGGAGGACTTAAAAGATCGCAAAAAATACAGAGTTTGTCATTCTCACTTCGACAAAATTGCAGAGTTTCCTCAAGCACAAAATAGAACGAATTTAAAATATGGTAGCATACCAACATTATTTTTGCCTTGTAAGTTTATAGTTGCTAATAATTCTAATAATAAGTACCCTTTTCTAAATATTCGAAGATCCTAATATGCTGCGGCCACACAGAGTGCGATGTTCGCTACGTGGCCACATAGATGTAAGACGCTACATTCGCTATGTTATGTAGCGAACGTAGTGAACATAGCGTAGCGCTCAGTGTGGCCTCAGCATTAGTCGAAGATATTATTATCCATAGCCAGTTTTATATCATTTTGTAATTTGCTTTATTTTTTAGCTTCACTGTGCCCTCAATCGTCAAATTTTGAGACAACGGAAAGTAGCATGGAAATTGGTAAGGTTATATATTATAAATTATAAAAGTTTTTATAACCATTATTTTTATTTAGATTTGCCAACCCCAAGTGTACGTACTTCTGACGTTCCTGTAGCTGTTGCATCAACCTCAACCATATCGACTCCCCGCACTCGCAAAGGTAGCATTTTTTATTCACCTCAATTTTAACAATCCAAAAAATTATTTTAACTCAATTTTATTTCAACTTTCTTCTGTATATAATCTCATTTATTATTTTTTCATTGTTTTTATGTATCGTAATGATATAAATTGTAATTTGAAATTAAAATCTGAAATATTTTATTTTTAGACCTTAGAAGTAGAATAAGTATATTGGCAACTGTTGGGATCAAGCATTCCAATAAACTCACTCCGAGAGGTGCAAAACTGTACAGAACTGCAAGAAATATGAAACGAATTGCAAGAAAACTGTACAGTGAAAACGCTGACAACAGAAGACGAATAAAAGCCGCCATTGACTATGCTCAATCTGCAGATTTCTTCACAGAAAGAGTTAATGAAACGACAAAGCGGTTCATCATGTGTCAAGTAAATATGCAGGGGAAGAAACCCAAAGGACGACGGTTCAGCTTGGAGGATAAGGTTTTTGCCTTGACACTTCTTAAGCAGAGTCCAAAATGCTATAAGGTGTTGAAACAAAGTTTTGCTCTGCCTTCAAGGAAATCGCTAATGACCCTACTAAATAGTATACCATTTGAATGTGGTTTAATCCAAAATATTGTAAGCAGTCTAAAGAATACTGTCGACAGCATGAAGGAAGCACACAAATTGTGTACTGTCATATTTGACGAAATGTCATTATCACCTTCTCTGACATATAATAAGAAAAATGACAGCATACAGGGCTTTGTCGATTGTGGAGATGGAATTCGACAAGAATTTGCAGATCATGCAATGGTCTTTATGGTTAGGGGAATTGTCCAAAAATGGAAACAGCCAATTGCATACTTCTTCACCAGTGGGGCAATGAACTCTATTGACATTGTCAGAAACTTAAAGTCTATAATAATTGCTCTACAAGACATTGGGTTAAATGTAGTAGCTACAGTATGTGACCAGCACAGCGTGAATTCTTCAGCCATAAATTATTTGGTTGAGGAAACAGAGAGGGAGTATTTGCGAAAGGGGGAAGAAAAAGGCCACATTGGTTTTGAAATCAATAATCGTGAAATAATCCCTCTTTTCGACCCCCCGCATTTACTGAAGGGCATTCGGAACAACTTCCTCAACAGAAAAGTCCAGTTCGTTTACAAGAACAAAAGTAGAGTTGCAGCATGGGAAGATATCGTTAAATTGTACGAAATGGATTCAGGTGATTTCAACACGAAAATGTGCTACAAGTTAACAGACGCCCACATCTACGAGCAAAAAATGAAGAAGATGAAAGTGAAAATTGCAGCTCAAGTTATGTCTCACAGAGTTTCGACTGCGATTAGATGGTCAGTCCGATACGGTATGTTAACAACGTCAAAATTATAGAAATAATTTATTAATAAAGCAATTTCTTTTTATTCGATAGGAAGAGAAGGTCTGTTTGGAGCGACAGCGGAGGGAACAGCGGATTTTACGAGTTTCATAGACCAACTTTTTGACAGCGTAAATGGCTCTGCAATGTTTCCTGATCATGGAAAAATTTTACGTTGTGCGGTAAGCAAGGAATCTTCGCACATGAAATTTTGGAACGATGCGATAGCTGTTTTAAAAACCGTCCAATTTATTAACGAAAAAGGCGCTCGTGTACCACCAACCGTAAAAAATTGGATTAAAACACTCCGTGGTTTCATGCATCTGTGGCGGAAGCTTGGTAAATCTCCTACTAATCCGGGAGGTCTGAAGTATTTGTGTATAAGAAATTTTAATCAGGACCCCCTGGAGAACTTTTTTGGGTGCATCCGAAGCCATGGAATAAGGAATATTAATCCTACATGTGATGCCTTTAAAAATTCATTTAAAACAATGATTGTCAATAATTTTGTATCAAGTCATTCTCCAGGAGCTAATTGTGAACGAGATGACAACATTGCCTTGGACAATTTAAGAAGCTTTTTAGGAAACTTTGAAGAATCCACGGCAATGTTGTCTGAAGAAGGAGGTGAAACTACTGTTTTTCAATTTAAAAATAAAATTGATGACATTAGTTTAGAAACTAATAAATATATAGCAGGGTATGTTGCCAAAAATACATTAAAGGCAGTCAAAAACTGCAAAGACTGCAGAAAGCAGCTAGTTTCACCTTCTTCAAAAAGTGCATTTATTACGCTCCTGGAGTATAGACCCAATACGCTGTTACAAAGCAGCAATATTTTCAATGAAATTTTTAATAATTTAATCGAATTAGGCAATGCCATTCTGCCGGATATTATATGCGAAAAAAATATAAAATATAGATTAGCATCCGCAGCAAAAAAATCTATATTTTTGGAGAACAATTATTGTAATGAGCACAAGCTATTACAAATTTTTATTGATATATTTTTTAATTTTTATATATATGCATATATAAAAAATATTAATGCTGTTTTAAATGGTAAATATTCATTGCAATTGAATGACAAAATAAAACAAATTGCACATGCAAAATACCGCAAAAACAAATACAAATTTTGTAAAAATTGAGCAATTTTTTTTTTATAGAGAAAGTAAAAGTTGAAAAGTCTTTTGGTAGGTAGAGAGGGGGTAAACGTCAAACCACGTCGGGCGGCTCCGAGAATTTCACAGTAATGTTTACCTGCCAGTGTCGTTTCATAGAATAAGTAATTTTAAATTATCAGCGGAACCGGACAATCGCATGTATTTGTGGATTATAAATAATTATTAAACATGTATTATAATATTCAAATTATAATTTTACAAAATTTCAACAGCTATTCACAATTTATTAAACTATTTACTCGAAATTGTTATTAACATCTATAAAATAATTTTGTACGTCCACTTCGGTGAGATCCGCTGCCAACCTGTCAATTTATGTGTATAAAGTGGGAGAACTGGCAAAAGCATTTCCAACTTTTACTTCTGTTCTAAAATAATGAATTGTTACATTGTAAAATTTTGTAGGTTATAGGTTTAATATACTTGTAATTAAATCTAATGTATATAAATAAAATGTTAAAACAATATAAATATGTTTATCATTTGTTGCTTAATAAATTGAAACCCTAAATACTACATATATGTATTTAAATATCCCGCGTTTTTATAATAGTTACCAGACCCGTCGCACTGTTGTTTGGCGCTTTTAATAGAACGTTCTAATGACAAGGAGAGTGCTATCTATTAAATATGTAATCTGTGGATATTACTAAGTAAATGTACTTGCTTAAAATTCACACACGAATGTGGTTTTAACATGTTAAATTAACTAACCCTTCTTATAACTCTTTCCACATGTATTCTTAGAGATGCTATTCTTTTACTTAATTGTACATCTTCTTGAGAAGTTTGTTCATTCTGTGATACACTAGGTGTGGCTTTACTAAAGTGTATCCCATGTTTTCAAGTAGCTGATTATTCTGAAACCCCTATCTGCCATTATATGGGATCCAGGAACCAGTTTGTTTAAATACCCACATTTTTCCATTATTTCTTTATCACTAGTTCTTCCACAAAATGATGAATAAATTCGGTATCTTCAAAACTTTCAGGAGATTCTGCATTTTCTTCCAGAAGGGTTTTTAGGTTATACACCTAAGAATTTATAGTATCCTTATTTTCAATTTCCTGAAGGGGACAATTAGCAGAAATTGCTGCTACATCTTGATAATCCCGTGTATTTTTATTAAAAAGTTCACGAGAAACATCGCTAGTAGAAGGTTGATTTTCTTCTTTCCAAATTTCTAGGAACACTAATAAATATTTTTGAAGATGAATGTGAATCATTATCACATTCTGGAACAAAACACTTTTTCGTAGTCATAATATTTATAAAAAGTACAAAATTAAACAATCAAATTCCAAATAAATTCTTGATGGAGACACTATGATGACAGATGCCATACACAGTGCTGCCATTTTGCCATTTTCTGAATTATTAAGTGACTTTTAAAACAATGAAACCTTAAATATGGTAAAAGTTTAAACAGAAATAATACTTTAAAAAAACAATTGATATTATATATTTAAAAGATATTTGTTTAACGATGTTTTAGAAGTCTAAAAGTAAGAAGGAGTACACAAACGAACGTACATCACTTCTCGTAAACCTTCTAGCCGGCAACGTTGTGCGCTAGCTCCTATTGGTCTATTCCCGGTGACGTCATAAATTTTAAAAAATTCATAACTCCGGCAAATGAATAGATAAAAAAAAAATAAAAAAAATGTAATTTTATTTTCAACTCTATTATTCATAAAAAAAATTTCAAAATTTTTGAACATGCCCCATTATATAGAAATTAAAAAATATTCCTTACTTTGTTGATTTAAATAAAACAACCAATGTTAGAGTATTGAAATTTGTTTGAATTTTACAAATTTTATGCAGATTTTATAAAAAACAACTCGTGTTTTTTAGCAAGATATTCTATTATACTCGAGAGCATCATCTTTGATTTCTCTCAACTGTTCTTCTGTGTTTGCACTTGAACTGATGGTTACTTTTCTAGGCACATCTAGCCAGTTGAAGAGAATGAACTGCTTGAATTCTGATATACCTGACATACCATGTACCAATAGATTCACTTTTTATAAAATTTCAGGTGTTATATATTCTTCTGTAGACAATTCTGTAGTATTTACTTTTGCTTCTAAAATTCCTAGAATGTCTAAGGAAACCTAAAATATATTATTTTTAAATTGTATTTTTAGTTCGATTAAGTATAATTACCTTTTATAAGTATTTGGTGTAAAATGTTACTGGACATTCGGTTAAATATTTATCTTCTCGTTTACAACGATTTATGTGGAATTCTTTGTTTTTATTGTAGTTAAACCATTTTGTATACCTAATGAATGAAATAATAAATTTACATCAGGCATTGTAATTTGAAACAAAGAGAATGGTTTAGAAAATAGTTTTCTATTTTATAGAGGACCATTACCAAATCTACTCGAATGTATAAGTAATAATTATTTATAAAATAAATTCTGGAAGTCAAAAAATAAACCATCAAAAAAGATAAGACAAATGACAAGAAAAACTGACGAGTGACAATTGACATAAACATAAACGTTCCGAATTCAGAATTGTGATGTTCACGGTACTTCTCGTGGATACTATATTAGTAAATTACTTTATTACGTTGTATTAACATCACAGGTAGGTTAACTAGGTAAATAACAAATAGAAGTTTTGTGAGGTTTTTCTCAACAACTTCTGATGAACGTTACATTTACGTTGTAGAGTAATGTTATTACGTTCCCTTAATGCAACATCGCCTAAAGACTTGGCAACGTTATGTGCTAGCTGGGTACTTTCTTCGATTGAAAAAAAGTAATAAAAGTAACATTTTATACTTTTAAAAACCTACAGAAGGTAGTGTAATGAGCTACACTTTGGTTAAAGGGAAGAAATATTTCAAAAGTATATATTATGTTTACAAATACTAATGATAGTATAAATATGCAAATACAGTGATATATAAATTAATATATAATGTACTTTATACTAGAACGCATAATATGGATTGAACTAACATAAAATATAAACTAACCTAGGTAGTAATTAGGCATTCCAAACAAAATGTTAATGACAATAGGCCTACAGGTTTGCCATATCTAAACTGTCAGTTTCGACTGGCAGCATTTTGACAGGTCGTTGGAATGCCTAATAGGAATAATAGGATTTTGATATTCCAATTTCCTTCAAACTTGGTCCAGCTTCACCATAATTCACCAAAACTATTATTTTATGAAAACAAAACGTTTTACAAGGAAATATAAAACTTTAAAAACATAAAGGTCACCGTAATACTTAAATAATAAACTCGTATTACTACGTCAAAAAATACGAAGGATCAGAAACATTTGTCACGTTTTTAGAAAATTAATTTGGTAGTAATTAATTATAATAAAGCAAATTAGGTATGTACTATAAACAGTTTTTTATGAAAATATTACCGTTAATAATCCAGAAACATTTTGAAAATTAATAAATATATTAATAATTTGATTTTTTACTTATTACTAAATATTGCTTTAACAGATAGTATTATCTAAAGTCAAAGTGTGTGAGAAAAGTAGCTATGCCACAGGGCTAGTATATCTAAGGGGGTCGCGATATAGACCCAGTAAATGGATGAGGGGGTGACTGAGGCTAGGGGAAAAATAGTAGCTTAAGTTAGCAACACTTTTCTGATGTTCGTTTGGCGAAATCCACGGTTATCGTTTGTCCTGCATCGTGCAAAATAATGTCAATATGGTACAAGTGGAATGAACCACTGTTTTCCTCGTAGTTTTTTGTACTTTTTTTTATACCGAATTATGCAATTGTTTCCACTTTATTTTAATGTTACATATGAATAGGTACATGCGTTTGTGCTGTGGTAAATAAGTGTTCATGTGAAAATTATCTCTGAAACTGCATTGTGGCTGCACTCATCTCAAAACTGAATGCTGTAAATCCAGGATTTAAATCTTTCATAGTGTTGCTTGTGATAAATTGTAAAAAAGGTGTTGGACAAAACGTTTGCATGAAAAACATCATAGAAGAAGGAATTTTACCTTTATGACATTCTCTTCCAACATTTTTAAGTGACTAAGTTTGTGGTTTGGTGAATGGACTGTTACTACAGTCAAAAAATTCAAATTAAAAAAAAAGTGACTAAGTTCTAGTAAGAGTACATACAAGTTGAATATGAAAATGTAATTACTTGATTTAAATGTGATTTAATTAAGAGCTAAATAGATATTTTATATAAACAAAGTGCTGTAAAATGTTGATAAATGCAAAACCATTATTAAAGAGAATTTAGTTATCATCAATAGAATATTTTGTAGTAGCTGGTCTCTATAAATAATAAACTTAAAAGACTGTGAATTAGTAGTCACTTTTACACTAGAAGTAAAAACAACAAAAAATGTGTGGTTGAGACTAATTTATGTATTTAATAAAAACATATATTTAACATGTTTGATTTAAATACAAAACAGGTGTTATTTGAAATGTTTTATTTTAGTTTATTAATATTTATAAATTGTGGGTACATTTGATCCGAATCTTGCTTAATACTATAAAATGCATTTCTATATGGTAATATGATTAGTATTGGAGTAGAAGCACAAAAGTTTTGATTACAAATATATTCTTTAAATACAATATTCACTAGATATGCTAATTTAAGTAATTTCCTATTTGAAGCCATACATGTTTCCTATTATAGTTTTCATACGTTTATAATTCTGGAGATACTGAAATATTTTGCTTGATTACTAAACTTTGGTTGTTATTGTTGTGGTCTGCTGTTAACACTATTGTCCTGCAATATTAAAAAAGCTTGACAAAGGTTTGTCCAAATCTTTTGTCAGCTTTGTTAATCTATGCTACTGTTATTCTGCATGCAGACCTTTTTTACTGGAGATTTTATTTAAGAACTGTATTCAGTTTCAAATTTCGGCCAGTTTTAGGAAAGTACCTACCTCTGTTGTAAAGGTATTTCAAAGCCATTCTTTGTAAGATGTAGCCTACAAATACATGCTAAAATGTATAGAAAAAAAATTGCAAGATATTACACAAAATTATTTAAATTAAATAAAAACATAAAAATGAAGTGAATAATACCCACCAACAATTTAAAAAGACCTAAAATAAATAGATTTAGGGGACTGGAGCTCTAAAAAAGGGAGCCATAATTTGTAATGCATCCCCATCTATAAGAAAATTGTCTTCATATCCTCAATTACCTTTTAAAATAAACCAAAACAGCACAAAATTGAAAGTGATCTACTGATCTACTTTTCACGACGTATTCTATGTACATGTGAGATTATTATTAATTTGTTAAATTAAAATATTTTAACCTAAAAAATATGGGCATTTTATAATGAAAATGTCATTTAAAAATAAAACATTGATTCTTTTCTTATATTGGTAAGCCTGGCGGCTACAGGTTGCTACGTTGCCAGATCAATGGGCGACTACTATTTCGAAAAAAATGGCGTCCAAAATGGACTCCTATGTCGCGACCCCCTTAGATATACCAGCCCTGGCTATGCCACTTCGGACACACTACTTTCAAAAATCACCACGAGATATCACCACCTGTCGGTGTTAAGAATCTGAGCTTGGATCAATGCTTTGCGAATCAGCTAAGCAATCCAAGATGGCAACCATCGGTAAAATGAACGAGTATAGGTACACTACTATATACGAGATAAACGAAAACAATGAAAAAAGGGCATTACCTAATTTCTCTGCTATTATTGGTCCAAATCGACCAGGAAAAACGGTATTATAAGGGAGACGTGACGTAGATTACCGTTGAAGAGAAAAATCATGCACAGTGGTAATGTCAAAAGGACATTAATTAGTATCTTAACTAATATTGGTCCGAATTAAATGGAACAAACGGTAATATGAAAGAGACGTGACGTAGATTAACGTTGGATAAAAAATCAGTGGCAAAACCAAAAGGACATTCTTCGTTAATGTTGGTCTGAATCAAACAGAAAAACGGCACTATAAAGGAAACGTTACGTATTGACCCGTTTTGTATTGTCACTTTACGTATTCTCCTGAAAACTCAGCTTTTTCTTCTTGTAACATAAACTACTATTATCTGTAGGTATTATATCTATATCTACGATATAATGCCTCGCTCGACATAGACGTTGTTTCCTCTATTTGTTTCTGCAGCCTGCTCTACTCTTGCAATTAACAACCCTGTGTTTAAAGGCGCTTGCAAAGGAAACTTTTTGTAAACCGCAAGCTTAGATCTCGTGACCTTGGTGGTGAAAACTGACAGGTATACTGCGTGATTCACAAGAAAAAATAGACAAAAATAGACTTGGATTTGCATTTTTTAATTTTGTATCATTCCTATTTTTTAATTTTTTGATTAATGTTATTTTAAAATGTTTATTTTAATGACTTAATTTAATGTTATATGGCAGTATTTAATCCCATAATCTTGTTTCTTAAAAAAATTAAACAATCACTTAATATTTAAGTCAAATGGCGGATCGATATCATCAGATTACGGAGACGAAACAGAGATAATGATGGATGAACTGTTAATGGCGCAACCTATTAGTGGGGCCATCATGAGAGGCCTGCTTCCTAGAATGACCTTAGAACCATTGATAGAAGAAGAATGTTCTGAAACATCATCTACCTCTTCGATAGAATCTAGTAGCGACCCATCAGTGTCTCCAGAACAGGTAGGTAAGAGGAATGCAACTATTTTTTTATTTAGAATAACATACATTAATTATTGATTACTTAATACGTCAATAAATTAATTTATTGATATGGAAAACTTCTGTTGCTGTCATTCCATCAAAAATTACACTCAGGCTGGGTTCAACTACAAATTTATAATAATAAAAAAAAGAAAACAATTTTATTTGTGTCTTCCAGTAAGGGTCGACTTCCCTACCTCTCCTCTTTCTGATTCCTTTGTTTGCTCAAATTTATATAAACTTAGAATGGGATTCTGAATCTGTAACGTGTGGAGGGTGGGTTACCCCCACGGCACTAAGGCCTCACTAGGCCCATTATGCATCCTCCTAAGATGATATTCATCTCCTAGCCCGTGAGCCAGCCTACAGATTTAATGTAGTTGACAACGGCTCCAAGAGGTTCTTCTCTTATATCGGCCGGTGTTAGCCGATACTCGCCGAACACAAATCTCCTAATAAATGAGAGCGTCGAGCAATCGTAGAGATCTATAAATGGCAATACTTTTCTGCAAGTAAATTCCAGCTGGCTGTCATGTTTCTTTCATTGTCTGTTGTAATTGACATATTTTTTCTAAGCCTATTTCATCAATTAATTCGGATGTTGCACATGAATGTTGCTTCATGACGAGCTGCTTTCGTATCTACTATTTTATATAACACAGGCTCAGGTGTGGTAAGAATAGGATTACCATATTACAAAATACAATTTTCTGACATTCCTAATAAATATTTCGGACAAATTTTTAAAAATCCGAACAAAATAAAACTTCAACTTGAAATAATTACCATATATTTTATTTAAAAAAGTACCTACATACCATCAAAAACTAAGAACAAACAGTATCTCAGTTACAAAATCTGGAAATTACCGTAAGGAGGACATTAACTATAGATTCATTGCGAATATTAGACCAACCATCAATTTGAATCCCTACAGTCTTAGCAGTATGAATTTTTTCGTTCACGAACTTTTTTACACGATCATATTCACTGTTTAGTAATTTATTTGATAACTGATGCCTTGAGGGAACTTTTAATGAAGAGCAGTTATCCAATGCTTATTTTCAACGAAATTCGGCGTCGCTTTCCCGAAATATGGTAAATTACAAGAAAATGCCGTACATAATGGTACATAACGGTAAATAATGTAATTTTTTTGACACAAAAGTCGGTAATTTACTTTGTAAATTACAAGTAAATTACTGTAATTTATTTCTGATTAATTACGGTAAATTACTACGGTAATCTCTGATAATGGTAAATAACGGTAAATAATGTAAATTTTTACCACAAAAATCGGTAATTTACTTTGTAAATTACGAGTTAATTACTGTAATTTATTTTTGTTTAATGACGGTAAATTACCACGGTAATTTATCGGTAATTTACCAGTTCACATCTCTGGATATGGCCATCATATCCACTCTTGTTGCACAAACTACTATTTTCGATCAATTTTTTGCCACTCCTATTTTCATTACATTTGGACAAAAATTTTCAAATGAAAACTTCTATAGGCACATTAGGCGTTTTTCGGATGGGTAAAATCTTCCCAGCTCGCGACACCACATGTTAATAGTATATCTATAGCCATCGGTAGCACATGCGCTTGGCGAGCAGGGGAAGTATATTGAGTATGGACAAATTTATTTTTTTTATTTTTTTGGCAATTGTTTTTTTGACAAAATTTTTTTTTACAAAACAAAATTGTTTATTTATTCTGTGATATTTTACAATTTTTTTATGAGTTGGACTCAGCCCGAGTTGACATTCACGGTGATTCAGGACTGTCCTACAAGAGTTTACCGCATCAGTATATTATACGATACGACTTTATACTCTACATCACACGTGTTGACATATTTTTGTATGTAATTTAAATAACTTAATTCATTTAGTTTTTATTTATAAGGAGTAAAGACTTTTTATCAATCTAATAATATAATCTGAACGATATTTTATAAATTCAATAAATATCATTCAATTATTCCTGCAATACAAAAAGACTTAAGAAACATTATTTGTTCTAATTTTCAATGGTTAGGGTAAGACGCTACTATACACTAAACACCTTACACAAACGGCATCGTGATGCACAATAATACATTTTCTAAGAGTGTCCGGAATGCATTTAATATTTTTTCTGTTTTATGTCTTTATTTACCTACTCTATGAAAAAATAAGTCCAGATATCCTAATAGATGTATAGTGCTGGCCACATCAAGCTTTAGGTTAAGTTTTTCTTCCTGCATATGCGAGCGCCATTTACTATTCGTGTCAACACATGAAAAGCAGGACCGTAGGGTTTGATCTTATCAGCACTGTATATCTATTATTTTAAGTAAAGTTAGCCATTTATTTGGATTTTGGTATTTTGTTCTAGATAATGTTCGTTCGAATATATCTAATAAAAATGTTGGCAAGTGGCTCAAGAAGTAAATTAAGTTATTATTAAACAACTGGTTGCCAACAATAATAATTTCATGGGAACTTTATTTGAAATAACTAAATGTATTTGCAAATGGCCTAGTCTAAAGAGGGCTGTTTATAAATCAAATTCTATCTTTGATTTATCAAGCGAATTGGAGTAAACGTAACATCAGAGACCAATAGAATGTGATATTGTCAAAGTGACGGAAACCAATTAATTAATTTCAATGCCTAAAAATAACTTTTTAAAATAAATTGGTAAAGGTACACTAAAGGAGAAGTTCAACTGAAATTTTCAAATTTTTAAATAGACCAGGTAAAAAGTTTAAGTAAATAAAACTTCATGTTACTATTCTAGATAAAAATAAATTTCAGAATCTGTGCAGCTGCTACATTTAAACTTTTTTTCTGAAATTTATGTTTCTAGAACATTTGAATAATTTTTCTGAAAAGCTTAAATATTCATTTATTTTAATTATCTAGAATATATAATTTAGCAAATTTGTTTATCTAAAATGTTTTCTATGTGTTTATACCCTTGTCATCTTTTTATGTAGACTTGCTATCACTATAATCAATTTAATTAATTTGTTTCAACTACTTTTTTATGTATTTTAGATAAATGGTTTTCTTAGTTTAGTTATTTTCTTACTTCTAGATACTTTTTTGTGAACTCCAACTATGTACGGTGTTATATACTTTTGTATGTAATTTAACTTCTTTTAATTCCATATAGACGTTATTACTCTCACTAGATTAGAATTAAATTATGGCCTAGTGAGGGAATGAAAACAGAGAAATTTAAAGTATATCAGAACATAATTAAAACAAATAGAGGAATTACAATAATTATTATTTAGATTATTGTTTGGGAAAATGTATTTTGGTCGCATGAGGATTTCATTAAAAACATACACACAACCAAACTTATATGGAATCATCTATTATTTTTCATAATTTTTGAGATGTATGAACATTTTTTTGTTTATGAATAAAACTCGGTCCTTACCAAAGACTTTTAATGACAAATAACCCACATAGCAATAAAAATAATTAATTAGTTGACAAAATAAACACAGTGGTATTTTTTGGTTCCTGAAACGAAATGAGATTTAAATTTTTAATAGCCGAAAAGCAAAAACAGAAAGAAAATTGCTAATTTTAACAATCCGTGTTATCACCTCTAACACTTATGGAAGCTTCTATTCGCCTTGGCATACTTCTTATTAAATTGTCAACATTGTCTTGGGGGGGGGGGGGAGTCGGACAATCGGGCGCGGCCGTTCGGGCGCCGCCGTTCGGGCGCCGCCGTTCGGGCGCGGCCGTTCGGGCTCCGCCGTACGGGCGCGGGGTCAATCGAGCTCGCGGTCGGTAGGGCGCGGCTGTTCGGGCGCCAGCCATTCGGGCGCGAAATTTTTATATTTCATAATAATAAAGAAAAGCCCACTGGCATTATTTTCGAGATTTAGCAATAAATATAATTCTCACCATAATAATAGAATTATTAATATATTTTAAGAGCCTACGTTCATAATGTTATTTTTTATTTTTATGTGATTTTCTTATATAAATGCTACTTCTTTCCGGACGATGTTTAAATTACATAAGAGTCGAAATTAAAACGTTATTGTATTTGACACTTTAACGTATCGTTTATATTTAAAAAAATATTAACGTTATTTTAATGTTAATTATTTAGCTATATGTTAATATTATATTTAAATGTTGTTATATAACTAAAAGTTGATAATTTTGTTAAATATACATATATCAACGTTTAAATTAAATATAAGTCGTATAGAAAACGTTATTGTATTCAAACTGTTTAAAGTTTGCTTAATAATGGAAACCAAATATCTACTTTGTTTCGATATTAATTAAATAAGTATATTTTAATATTGTTTTAAACGTTGTTATGTAACTAAAAGTTGATAATTTTGTTAAATATACGTATAATATTACCGTTAGTTTAAATTATATAAAAGTCGAAAAAAAAAAACGTTATTGTATCCGAACACTTTAACGTTTTGTTTATATTTTTAATTAAAAATTAAAGTTAATTTATATAATAAACGTTTAATTGTTACATATAATAAACGTTTCATTATTTCATAAAGATCAGGTTTATTTCTTGTTTAAAAATATATGTTTAATTAATCCGTAATAAAAGATTATTTGGTGGGCATATAATAAACGTTTAGTGAATCACTTAAAAAAACGTAACTAATAATGTTTAGAAAACGGGAAAATAAAACCGTTGCAATATTACATATAATTATAATACAATTTTTTTTCATGTTAGAAAAAAATAGGTCGATTGAACTGTACAAAAGTACAAAGTTACATAATGTTGAAGTTAGAAATGAAAATCGATTTTTTCCAATATTTTGGAAACTAAAATTTTTATTGCCTTAGGCCCTAGGTAATAAATAATATTCTCACTTCCCATTGCAAGGCTTGCTAAATTCCCAATAGCTAATGTTCATTAGACTGTGTATTTTGACGTTCATGAAAAATGTCTAAATAAAAAATATTAGATTATGACTAAAATTAATTTTTTTTCTAATAGTAGAAGTCCTTATTTATCTAATAGTGAACTTTTAACTATACCTTATCGTGCAAATTTTGAGAATTTTTTTTTAAAAATGTGTGTGTTTGTACAGTGTCTTACGAGAAAGTAAGACTTCAACAATTTTCGAATTATAATTAATTTTACTATTATTTATTGATTAGATGGAGTAGAAAAAAACTAAAAATAAGGTTTTTGAAATATTTAGGTTTTGTTTTTTACAATAAAATATATAGGTTACCGTGGAATTTATTGAGAAATTAATATTAAAAAATCACAAAAAAAATTTTCAACTAGGTTACTTCAATTTTTTTTTTAATATTAATTTCTCAATAAATTCCAAGGTAACCTATATATTTTATTGTAAAAAACAAAACCTAAATATTTCAAAAACCCTATTTTTAGTTTTTTTCTACTCCATCTAATCAATAAATAATAATATATTTCGAGAATTGTTATTGACGTTTTATTTTCTCGTAAGACACTGTACAAATACTCACATTTAAAAAAAAAATTCAAAAATTTGCACGGTAAGGTATAGTTAAAAGTTCAACATTAGATAAATAAGGACTTCAACTATTAGAAAAAAAAATAAATTTTAGTCATAATCTAATATTTTTTATTTAACATTGGTGGCGAAAGGGGTGGCGAAAGGACCTCCTTAATTATTTAAAAATGAAATGTTAATCACAATTTACAATTTTCAGTATGCATTACATTTATGATACGTGCATAGAATTTCGCGGCCGAGTGCCCGGCGCCCGAACGGTCGGCGCCCGATCGTCCGCGCGCCCGATCGTCTCCGCGCCCGAACTGCGGCGCCCGATCGGCCGCGCCCGAATGGCGGCGCCCGAACGGCCGCGCCCGAATGTCCTAGACCGTGTCTTGGGGTATGTTTTTCCATTCTGCTAATGCTGCATCAATAAGCTGTGCGACATTTCCTGCATTGTTTCAACGAGCTCTAATCCTTCTTTTGAGTTGGTCTCACAAGTGTTCGATATGATTTAGGTCTGGTGAACATGCAGGCCAGTCTAAAACTATGACACCTTCTGTTTCAAGATATTCTGTAGCCACTTTGCTGGTATGAGGAGGTGCGTTATCGTGCATAAAGATAAAATTATCCCCAATTGCAGCTCTCCAACGCCTTGCGATTGGTTCTAGCACTAAATCAACATATCTCGGACCGGTTAAAGTTTGTTGAAGTGGTAACAATGGAGTTTTTGCTTCCAACATAATACCTGCCCAAAACATTACAGTTCCTTTTCGATATCTTGAGACATATCTGGCAGCGTGGAGTCTCGCTCATCTTCCTGTAGCTCTGAGAACCCGAATTCGATGGTCATCTGATCTTAAGCCAATTCTGGTCTCATCCAAAAAAAAGAACATTTTGCCAATTCTCAATTGTCCAGTTTTGGAGTTGGAGGCACCAATTTAGCCGATCAATTTTATTTTGCCTAGATAACGGTGGAACCTGTAACTCTTTCCTACTGTACAAACCTCGTGCGCGAAGTCATTTTCTTAGAATTTCACACCTGTAGCTTCCAGAAGTTATCGTTGTAGCTCTAGATGAGAAACACTGGGATTTCGTCAAGTAAATTGGCACACAAAGCGGTCCTGTTGTTCAGTTGTGACTCTTTGACTACTTTCTTGAGAGTTTTGGACCGAAATCAAATTACCCAAGGATCGTGATTTTACTCCTGAACACAAAATTCACAAGATAATAAATCTCAGCAGTCGTTTCATCTTTATTATCATGTTTGTTAGGAACAAAAGGCCTTATCTTAAAATTGGTTACCAAATTTTTTCCTTACAAAACGTTTATTCAGAAATACACAGTGATTCCATATAAGTTTGGTTGTATGTATGTGATATAATTGGTATAGTAATAGTAAAATATATTTATTTTAGAAATATACAAAATTTATCTTTAGAAGGTGAAGATTGCCTACACTATTTCATTAATAATTCTTTACCACTTATTTGCAAATACAGAAGTATAATAACACCAAAAACATATGTAAAAATGATAATACTGTTCAAGTATTTCTCGATTCTGGGATTGGCTCAATTTAAATAGTTGTTTGATTATTCAATAGTTAAATAGGAAATAAAAAAAGATCATAAATTAACAGATTAGGAAAAAATTATACGAACCATACGGTAATACTCATAAAACGCCGGCAAGCATCGTAATAAAATCGTTGAACATGTAAAATAAATATCGAAAGAAACATATCTACTCATCATTCGTCACAATAAGTATAGAATAATTTTGCTACTTTGTATTTTTTAATTATTATAGAATAATTTCAGATGTATAGAGTTTTGCGAAGTTATAACGAATCGGCAAAATCAAAATAAAAATTTTTAAAAATACATTTTATTTACCGACAAGTTAACTTTTACATTGCACAACAAATATAATCCATCCATAATAAGGTATTTTTTTCGGGAAATTAAACATTTAAGTATTCCGACATGCACACAGTATCCTCAGAAATTAAATATGTGCACTGGTATCTTAAGGGACCACATTATTGGCCCTTTTTCATTAATGGTAAACTTAAACAGTCAAAAATATTAAGATTTAATTCAAAATAAAGTTATTATTTTTCACTTGCAAATAATTCAGGGAAATTATGTAAATATTGTCTTTATTTAATTAGGGAGAACAATACCATACAACAGTATATGCATTACCAAATTGGAACTTACTTTGAGCTCGCAGAAGAGGTGGTGGGCGTTTTACACAAAGTGTAGGGATGGATGTTCACTCGCACTGCCTATAACCTATAGCTCGTATACTTTTTTCTAATCTGAATATGTATATAACCAAAATAAAACTATTGTATAAAGAACTATATACAATGATAAAACTTCTAATGTATAAAATTTTATTTTATTTATTCTATCGATTATTTTATAACGTTTTTGTACATAATTTAATTGTTTTTGTTTTAATTTGATGTTTTACTTAGGAACAATAAATATAACAGCTCTCCCATATTTCCTGCTTAAGTTCACGAAATTCTCTAGTATAATTTTCATGTATCATAAGGACACTGATAAACTGCTGAATTAATAAAGGTCCTGTAAAAAATAAATAAATAACATAATGCAGAACACTGTAGGCCATTTGCAAATACTATATTTAATTAGTTAATGTATTATATAGAGAAAAATTCACTATAATGACACAATTTTGATTGCATTAAAAAGCTGCGAAATAAAGTAGTTAGGTTGATTTTTTTATTTAAAAATGTTTTTCAATTAAGAAAACATGTCTTTGATTAAGCAGATTTCTTCTTTGTCCTAATCATGTGTAAAATGTAATATTCAAATTTGGAATGAAATTAAAAAAAAAATTAATTAACAGTTGACATTTTCTTGGTCTATACAGGAAGTTCCAAAATTTGAGGTAAATATTTTAATACCGTATTATACAGGTGAAAATTAGGCAGAAATAATTTATAAACATAAATCCAAAAAGGTCTTATGGAAGCAACGCCTCTTTGAAGAGAATAACCCTCTGAAGCTGGTTTTTTTACGATATATTAGTAACCGGTACTGATACCACAAGTTCAGAAACTTTAACCTTCTAACTGGAACGCCACAACCAGGAGAGAGTGGTATAAAAAAGTATTAAACATTTTTATCCTCTACATTTTATAATTTTTGAGACCATACTTATAAAATGCAAACTAAGTTAGCCGTGAATACATAAGTCTATTTATCAATAATATCATTCATATCTTCATAAATACATATCTGTGCTCTTTGTCTGATTGTAAGAGAAGCTCTTCTAATTTCAAATTCATTTTGTCTCAACACATCGGTGGCAACAATAACTATGTGCATAAGCTCTTTTCGATAATTAACCTCGGTGCTGTATATTATTTTCTTTAATCTACCCCAGAAATAGTATTCTAAAGGGCAAGCGAAGTAGCCAAGTTATCTGACCACCTCTGCCCATTCAACGATCTGGATCATTTTCATCCAACCAGTCCCTAGGGAGCCTATAGAATGGGAGGTAACGACAGAAATTTCCAGGTCATTTTCGCAAGTTTTTTTTTTTGTAAGAGTTATGCAAGTAATATGTAACTTCGACGCACCCTTACAATAAAGGGTTGCAGGAGAGTTGTAATTCCCTCTGAAAATTCATTTTCACGTGCATGAAACTTGGTGTATATGTTAATTGGGACAAATAGAGTTAAGAAAATATCATATTCCACCTGAATTCCACCCACATAAATAGGTACAAAAAATAACAAATAGTAGAAATGCTAAAAATATTAGTCTTCCACCTATAAAATACAAGTGGATAAAAGTGCGCTCAACATCAGCTATAACGCTGGATATTGTTACAGGCCGACATGCTTACTGGGCTCTATGGATAAGCTAATGGAGAAAGTAATTAAGACTAGATTGGAAAAAACTAGAACAATACACAACAACCAATATGGCTTCCGCAAAAAAGATCAACAATTAGCGCCCTCAATAAAATAATTGAAATGCCACATAACATTTAGTCAAAATCCAACAAGAACCCAGAGTACTGCGCACTAATACTACCAGATATACAGAACGTCTTTAAGTCAGCATCTTACAGTCCTACCTCTCTAACATAGTAGACCATAACGAACAACACACATAGTTAACCAGGGGAGTACCACAGGGGTCCATCCCAGTGCCAATTTTGTAGAATCTAAACTGATGGCCACTCGAACTTACAGATAGAGATTTTTAGGCAAAATTTAAGGTTCAATATTTTCAATAGCAAAAATAGTTCTTAAAATCTGCAAGCCGTGTTTAAAAATTAGCATTCCTGTTGAAAATATTGTAAGTTAAATTTTCCCAAAAAATATTGAACTTTAAATTTTCCCTAAAAATGTCTATGTGTAAGTTCGAGTGGCCAACAGTTTATATACAAACTACTTGAACTAGATATGGGAAAGGACATTACGCTCGTGACATAGACGACCTTGCAATAGCACTGAGTGCAAAGACGACTATAATACTAGGAGAACTAGCAAACTACGTAATACACAAAATAGCAAACACACTAGACAAAATAAAAATAAAGTTGGCCCCCATGAAAACTGAGATGGTGATGCTATCATGGAAACGCAAAGCGACAGCCATTCAAGTGAGACTAGAAGGAATAATAACAGAACCACAGGCCTCAGTTAAGTATATAGGAGTATATTTAGACAAACACTTAAAGACGGCAACACACAATAAAAACAAAAGAAAGGGCAAATAAAATATTAATAAACCTAGACAGGATCACTTCAAATCTAGGAGGCTCAGAATCCAAGAAAAGAAGGATGCTCTACTCGGCAACAATGTCCATGATTCTATACAGATCCTAAATATGGAAAAGCACATTAAAATACCAACACGATGAGAAGAGGATGGACAGTCTGAACAGAAAAATGCCTTAAGAATTACATTAGACTACAGAACAGTCCCAATAATGGCTATACTAGTCATAGCAGAAACTCCGCCAATAAAACTCAAGATAGGAGAACGATCGAGGATACTAGAGTTGGGACAAGAGCACAGAGCAACGGCTACAGAAACCTATTACTAAATGGCCAAACATATTGGTGAGTATGATGGATGGAATAAACCTTTATCAAAGACATCAAAGCAAGGATTAATAGGGTATGAGGAGCAATAGTTTTCCACCAATACAAGGATTCACAAGACATGGTACATATCTATACAGAATAGGCAGGAAAGCTAACAATAAATGCTGGTACTGTAATGAAATTGATAAAGCTGAACGCACAATCTTCCACCGCAAATGCGAAGTAAACATTATCAAGTGCAACATATTAGAGCTAATGCATCAGGATAAGAAGGATGAGAAAACCTAGAACAGCATAACTAAGCTGATAAAAACAATCATGTCAAAGAAAGAAAAGGACAAAAGGATACAATAAGAGATAATTGAGTACCAAAACAATGCTCAAGCGACGGTACCAGTGTCTCTCAAAGGTAGAGAAAAAACGGGTCGTTTTAGTAGGTATACTTAGCTTACGCAACCCACCCAGGAGTCCCAGACTACCAGATACCTGGTGTCCACAAAGGATTTCCATTCCTACGGAAAAAAGCAATGGGGTATCATATTTTTTACTGTTTTTGGGATGCCTTTGGAACATAACGCGGCGCATGTTGAGCACACCTTTATTGGCTTGGAAGGCGACTATCGTTGTGTTTTATAGGAGAAAGACTATAGTTTTTATCGTTCTTATTATGCAAATAAGCATCACACTTAGTTTCATCTTTGCGACTATAATTTTTTTTATAGCTACTTACTCGTATACGATATTTTTTAACATGAAATCTGCCGTTACCTCTTGGATTATACTACTATGACATCATCCTGAAAATACATATTTCCTGTGATGTTCAGTGGTACATTTCTCCAGCAAGTATATCAACTCATTTTGTGAGAGCTCTACATAAATTCTTCACTTTAAACGATCAGGTATCTCTATCGGTCTAATTTATCTAATTCCAGCCCCTAAATGATTTAAAAATCGATGCTGAAAATTAGCAATTGGCTCTTCGTCACTGTCTAAAACTTAAACAGAGAAAGATATAAAAAGTAAACAGTTCAAACTCAAATGTGACGTAAAATAAAAACAACAACTTAAAGCCAGTGTCTCATAAATACGAGCGACCATTTCCCTTAGGAAAACAACCACTCCTTTGACTATTGCCTTAACAGACATTAAATTAAATCCAAAGGAAAATAGCAAATAACAATTTTCACCACTCGACGTTTGATTTTGTATACTAAGGAGAACTTCAGTCTTGAAAACTTGGATTATTCAGCAAGACAGAAATATTCTCGACTTCAATCTCTAATAAAATCAGCAAAGGCATTCAATTCACTCACCTAACTAGATCGAAGTAGTTACAAAGTAAAATTGGTAATTTTTTATTTTACTTACCGAGTTACCAATTTTACTTTGCACTACTTATTTACTCACAGCCTTGAATGGTGAGTGAATCAAATGCCTTTGCTGATTTTATTAGAGACTGATATCGAGAATATGTCTTTGTCTTGCTGAAGAGTCCTAATAAGGGCAAAACCAGTCCAATATTGTTCTTCTTAGTAAACAAGATTAAAGGTATAGTAGTGAAAATGATTTTCTATCTCTGCCGTTTTCTTTGGATTTAATTTAACGACTGTTGAAGTATCAGTCAAAGGAGTAGTTGTTTTTCTGAGGAAAACGGTCGCTCACATTTATGTCGCACTGGCTTTGAGTTATTTCTTTTTTTATATTGGAGCAAGATATATTTTATATCTATGTTTAACTTTGGTGACAAACGGTCGTTTATTGGAATTCGGGGTGACGCGTCCCCTCTATTTCCTAGTCTAAGGTATTAACGATATTTAAAATCAAAGACATATTTTGTAACAGCATTTTTTTATCAAAATCTTCGTACTTTCTAGAAGCTTATGCATCATGGCATATTTGATTTCTATTTATTTCTGCATGAATGAATATTGGAAAAGTTACCTCAAAAAATATTTTTTGAAAACATTTTATTCTAGAAATGGAATTACTAATAAAAAGCCCAGTCACAACATTCGACAGTTGATACAACATTGTGAATTTGACGGTTGTTACGTATCACCACAGATTACCTCAGATGCAAAACCCGGCAAAAGATCAAAATATTTTGAAGTAAATGGGTATGGTGTAAACAGTAAATAGTTTAATGTATTAGGAGAAGAATTGGTGTTCATTTTTAAACATAGTAATGTGTCATGAATCAAAAAAAAAAAAAAAATAACCAAAGCTAATGGGATTTAAACGATTTATATTATTTATAGAAAGGTATTATCGAATAAAGAGTGTGGAAAATAAATTTTACACAAGTGATGCACACTATTTTTCCTACGACCACAACATTATTTCATTACATAAAAGTAAGACCAGTAAATCTGAATATGGAGGTTCAATCAAGATGTTGTTGGCTATAGGTGTGTTTTTATTTGCCTCATTGGTTTTGAATAATTTTGAAAATGTATTGTGGATGGTGTTTTGTCGAAATTAAAAAGTTGCGATTCTATTTTATATCACTTTCATTAGATACTAAATATAAATAATAGCTACAATATTACAATACACCTAATAATGTTTTTCATTAGTTTAATATTTAAAATACAACACATAAAATGAACTACTATTATTAAAGGTAATATCTACCTACTTTCTTATAATTTTTTCTTAACCAATTAGTACAAAATAAATAGCACAAAGATTAATGGATTACCTAATTATATAGGTTATATTATAATAAATAAAATGTATTTGAAATAAATAATAGTACGTGCTTCTTTAATTTTCATATATTTCCTTAATAATGTAGATTGATTGTATTGGCAATTGAACCCGGTAGCGAAATCCAAAGTTGAACGCCTTACTATCTGAGCCATAAAGGCTTAATGTCAAATTAATGATCTATTTAAATATGTGTATTAACCAGAAAAACATAAAAATATAAAATTAAAGTCATTTTTAAATAATTTTAGTTATTGTTAAAAATAAATTAGTTTTGGTGACATTACAACATAGAAATAACACACACAAGTGTTTTGATGAGACTAAATAGTAGGTAAGGTTTTTCGGGTTTTCCTCACTTGTAAGTCAAATGGCACCATTAATCATCTTTAAGTTGCCCCGAAGCACCACGGCAAATAAAAATAATAGACGTTCCCCCCCCCCCCCCCCCCACACAAGCTCAGTAGGGCCTTAACGGTTGAAATTCACTCGTAAGGAGGTGAATTAGGGAGTATTATCATTATTATATGCGTCAGTTTCCCATAGGGTCGTAGGAAAACGTATAACAAACAATGTTATTGTAACAATTAAAAAATTTGGAATTGGAAACGAAAGTTTTTTATATGCTTACCTAATGTGAAGGGTCAACAAATTGAACCTCACACACATAGTTCAACTCAAAGGTATTAGTTATAATGTCAAGAATTATTACTTTACTTACACAAAAGTAAAATATATAATCCATAAATAAACAATTTTTGAAAAACAAAATGACCCACTTTATTATGCAAAATAATGTATTTAAAATATCTTGAGAATACGCAAAATAAGACGCTTTCTATTTTTTTCTAAAACCTCAACACAACATAACAAATATTTTTTTTTACTTTTTATATAGCAAAATTAAAAATCTAATGTGTCCAACACATGACTATCTAGTTATTATAGGCTTTTTCCGGTTATTTTGTGCAACCTATTGCAGCACCTCTGTAAATGTTAAGAGGATAAACTAAATATATATATTTTCCACATACATCTACCTCGAAACATTTTTCTATAGATATTCATTGAAAACGAAAATACTGAAAAGTTTAAATTTAGCACTTTTCCTACAATTTTTTCATTACGGTCCATTTTAGAAAAATCATGTATAAACAAAAATTATAGAGATCGATATCGCAAACAACTTTTAGTAACAATTTTCATAAAAAATCAGAACTTTGCACATTTTGTCAAATTTCTCGAATACGGACCATTTCAGGAAATTTTGACATAAAACCAAAATTATAGATAATAATATTAGAAGTAACTTGTATTTAAACAATTTTCTTCTCCAAACATTAATAACAGATATATTCCATAAAATATAAAAACGGCCCCCCATAAAGTACCCCCCCAGATGTTCCGACTTTGTCCAAAATCTAATCATTTCACGTCAGGCCGAAATTTTAAATTTAATGTTTTTCTTTACCCGTTTTTGAAATTACACAGTTTCTCAAATATCTCGAATACGGTCCATAGGCTAAAAATTATAGAGAATTATATTACAAACAACTTTTATTTGATCAATTTTTATAAAAAAATATTTTTTTTACCTTTTGTCAAATTTCTCGAATACGGACCATTTTAGGAAAATTTTGTATAAAACAAAAATTATAGAAAATGATATTAGAAGTAACTTTTATTTGAAAAATTTTCTTCTCCAAAGGTAAATAACAGATATATTTTATAAAATATAAAAATGACTACCCATAAAGTACCCCCCAGATGTTCCGACTCTGCCCAAAATCTAATCAGTTCATTGGACGTTGGAATAAAGCTCAAGTTTAAAATTTGGTGTTTTTCTGTGTATCGGTTCATGAGTTATGGTGGATACAGACACAGACACACACAGACACACACACACAGACAGACAGACACACACACACACACACACACACACACACACACACACACACATACACACATACACACACACACGCACACACGCACACACACACACACACACGCACACACACATACATACGCGCACACACACACAAAGACACACACACACACACACACACACACACACACACACACACACACACACACACACACACACACACACACACACACACACACACACACACACGACACACACACACACACACACACACGACACACACAGACACACACAGACACACACACACAGACACACACACACACACACACACACACACACACACACACACACACACACACACACACACACACACACACACACACACAGACACACACAGACACACACAGACACACACACACAGACACACTCAGACATACACAGACACACAGAGACACACACAGACACACACAGACACACACAGACACACACACACAGACACACACAGACACACACAGACACACACAGACACATACAGACACATACAGACACATACAGATACACACACAGAAAATAGTCAAAACGGATTCAGGAGACCTCAAACCGTAAAAATCCGTCGAAAACTGGAGGTCGAAAAAAATCATGATTCCTATACTTTCCTTATATCTGTATACAGATAGGAAAGTAAAAATATACAATACAAAGTGAACTTCAAGCAACTTAAAATTTAAGACAGTATTGTTTATCATTAATAAAGGTAAATTATATAACGAGTTATATAATGGCTTATTATTTATTTATTATTTCAGTTTTTTTTAAGTAAGTAACGTAAGAAATACCTCATTACTCATTTGTCATACTGTAAACCTAAAGGTTCTCTTATAAATACAACGCGTCGGGCCCGGGTCATGCCCAGGTTCGTCAGATTTGTACGGTGTTGTGGATCTACCGCCTGAGCCTACTTTAATCCTATTTGAGGACTTGGCCTGTTGTTGGGACAACGCAGCCACGGCCCAGGCGCGTTAAAGAACCAATTTTTGCATTCCCAATCTTTTGAAGTAGAAACGAGTTTCTACGAAGGAACTCTAAGGGTGAGATTACAGAACGTCTGCAACTTTGCAGATCTGCAAATATGGCGGCAACTTTGAAAATCTGCAAATATGACTGACTTACACATGCAAGTATCAAGTTTTCGTATTCCAAATTTGGGTTTATTGTTGTTGGGGGTAATAATCCACAATAAATATTGCGAATTTGCATATATTTTTTGGAATACTTGCATTTGTAAGTCCGCCATATTTGCAGATCTGCAAACTTGCAGACGTTCTGTAATCTCACCCTAAATCGGTATAGTCATTCATCTCTGTCTTTTTTTGTGTTCTTTGTCAGTTTTCGCATCTGGTGTATGTAATCTGTGGTATCACGTAACAGTAGACAAAAATCATAATTTTAACAGCTGTCATTTGTCTGAACCGCCTTAAAAAAGTCGAATAAATTTGTCCTTCCATTGTGGGCAGGGCAACGAAACTGGAAATGCTGCTGACACATGTTCGGCTGTTGCGGAAAACCCTTTCGTGACGACTCGCCGGCATCCGGCGGCGATCGCAACCGAAGAAATAGTCGAAGACCTCGAAAATCCGGCGGTGACTACGCCTCGATCTGCCGGTTCGACTCCGACGACGGAAGTGCCAACGACGAAAATTCACAGATCGGAAAGCTATCGCCATATTATCGAGGCTGCAGAAAACGAAGGAAACGACGAGCGAAACGTATTTTTCTTCAGTCGCTTCCGGCCGGTCGTCAAGTTTGTAAATATTGAAAGGGTGCCTAAAACGAAAAGCATCAAAATGTAAGTCAAAAAGTAAAGAGTGATCCACACAAAATGTTTCTAAAGTAAGGCCTTGACCGACAAAGACCTGGATACGAGTTTTGTCCGTGATAACTATGCTCCGATCTAAATTAAATTCAAACTGTCACTTAAAAACAAGAATTTTTACAAGGTCTACAGTAGAAATATTTTTTGTGGTCCATCCCATATATTCATAATCATCCAGCCTTGTTAGTGTAAGAGATCATAAGAGTCCTATTAGTGTCATAGGTTAGGTTGAATCTGAGATCCTCATTATAAGTATTAAGTGAAGAAGATCATAATTCTCAAATGTATAAAGATATATTAAATACAACAAAAAAACTCTGAATTCTTGCTCACAGTAATTTATGTATTTTTTTTTATAGTTTACTGCTAGTTTAGACCACTCAGGATTATTATAAGGTGTTAAAAATACAACGGATTTTTAACAGTAAAAATAAACAATTAAGACACGGCACTGTCCAGAACAAACGCTGACATCACTGATCTGTAACGCTTATTCATACAGCGAACGAACGCGAACGTCAGCACATTCAAGACCAAACACATTTGTTCGCCTTTGCTAGAGTTCGCTCGACAGGCGGTACATCATACTCGCGTATCGGGGACAACACTAATCATTTGTAGTGCGCATGTCGTACGCGTTTTATTTGTACATCGGTCTCCTTTTAACAGAGTAGGTGAGCTGTGTTCAGGCCGTTGGTGTTTATGCCGGTCGAAGGTTAATAGAAAACATCTATGTAAGGTTTAATGTTCAGCCTAACCGTAGACGAACTTCTGTGCAAATTGACTGACCTCGGCATACCATGTCAAGGTAATGCCGACGACATAGTCATATTTGCTAGAGGCAAGTTTAGAAATATCCTGTGTGATATAGTCCAACGAGGACTAGAACATACCAAAATATGGTGCCGTGAAGTGGGACTTAGTATAAACCCAAAAACAACACTAGTAAAAAGAAAACTTTATCTTAAAACCGTTAAATTAGACGTGATAGATATAGAATGAAAAAATGAAGTCAAATATCTAGGACTAACCCTGGACAACGAACTTTTCTGGAACACACATGAGAAGGAAGTAGTAAATAAGGCCACAAAAGCCCTAATGGTATGCAGAAATATTGCGGGTAAACGATGGGGATATAACCCAAACATACTGTGATGGATATATACTGCAATAGTGAGACCAATCATCACTTACGGGGCTATAGCCTGGAGTAACAGAACTAGTTTAGCTACTACGAGAGCTAATATCTCAAAAGTACAAAGACTAGCCTGTGTTTGCATCACCAGTGCATAGAGAACCGCAATGGAGGTGATCTTAAACCTCACCCCTCTACATTTGATGATAGAGAATGTGGCAAAAAGGACACGATATAGAATTATCAGGAACGGAGTAATCAGACGAAAGTCTACTTGCTTCAGCACTAAAGATACCTGGGACATGCCCCAGGATGAAATGCAAAAGAAGTACAGTTTTGTGAAAAACTTCAAAACCACAGAGCTGTGCTGCAAGAAAAAATAAAGCCAAGAATCCATCGCGCTTGCAACCGATAGACTTGCTATTCAGTGGTATACGAACGGTTCCAAAACCATAGAAGGAACTGGAATAGAAGTGTATGGGCCGAGAACCAAGCACTCCGAAAGCTTGGGAAAATACCCAAGCATCTTCCAAGCAGAAATTCACGCCATCGAGAAGTGTATCCAATTTAACATCGAGAAAAGATTACCATCATGTTTGATAGCCAAGCAGCCATCAAAGCGCTGGACTCTTACGTAATCAGCTCACAAATGGTCTATAGATGCCTAGAACAATTGAATGAGCTAGGCGAGAAAAATAGAGTTACTCTCACTTGGGTCCCGAGACATAACGGGGTACAGGGTAACGAGATTGCAGATAGTCTTACAAGGAAAGGGGCTTAAACACCCTTTGTAGGACCTAACATAATATTAGGAGAGATTAAAAAAAATTGCGCAGTAAAATAACCGATAATTGGAACAATCTCTTGGGGCTGAGACAGGCTAAGATACTTCTGGGTGAATATAACCAGAAAAGATCTGAAGCCTGCATCTGCCTCAGCAAAAACAGGCTACGTATTGTAACAGGGATACTTACCGGGCATTGAACTAAAAGGACACCTTACTAAACTGAGAGTAGTAGAGGATAGTGAGTGTAGATTCTGTGAGGAGGAAGACTAAACCTCCATTCACAATCTAATTGAATGTGTAGCACTCCAGAGTCCAAAAGCACTATACCTAGGAGGATATTAAATAGAAGAGGGAGATTTATCTAACTTGAAGCCACTCCAAATCCTACACTTCCTTGAGAAGATAGATTTGGAAGGGTCGTTATAGGCATTGAGACATTTCCTTGGTACATTAGCGACAGAAGGGGGCACAATAGATCTTTTAGGTCACAGTGTATTAACACCCCATTCCCAACATAACATAATATATAAGGACAATGCAACAAACTTGACAAAATAAAATGACGTAAGAAATAGGGTCACATCAAAAGGCTTTTTTTTTAATTTGGTGTTATCGGCGTCGACTACTACGGCCATTATTTTTTTATGTACTTTAATATTGTTTACGTACCATGTTGTATCTGTAACATAAAAAAGACTTTTTAGTTTAGGTATTCGACATTTTCTAATAGCTGAAAAAATTTGTCAATGTTAGTGGGTAGACCATAGGCGTAACCATAGATGGGCATAATGTAATTAGTATTGTATGTGTTTGCACAAAACTGTTTCTAAAGTAGGTACGAGTCATGTCTGTGCTAACTAAGCGTGCCTCTGAATTAATCCCAAACTGACATTTAAAAATAAGAAAAATTGTATTTTCATCATACGTGAATTTTTCAAAGGCCTACTTTAGAAAATTTTTTAGGGATCACTACTTACTTTGGTGGGATATATTAATACAATGCTTATAATAAACAGTATTATGAGGAAAATATATATTTTTCCAGTTTTGAGTTTTTTAATGTGCGAAAGCCAGAAAGAAGAATCTACGAAACGTATCCGGAGGGAAGACACCTCATCAGGGTATTCGACAGTGACGATTCCCAATCAGAAGAATCGCCTAGCAAGTGCTCTCCTAAGCAACTATCGCCTAAAAGAGACAAGGTAAAATTTGAATCAACATATGTATTGCGTTGGTAAATCTGTTGAGTGATTATCCAATTTCACACTAAACTCCCTTAGGTCACAGATTTTCAAAAAAAAGTTCTGTCATTATTTATAAATATTTCCATACTCTCGAACCTGCTTCTTTTTTCTGTATTACTCCACCATAGTATTGATGTTTTACTAGTAAATACTAAATAATAACTTTTGCAGAAAAAGAAACTTAAGTGTCCTTTTGTAATAACGAGCGATTCACAAAAAATATTTCTAAAGAAGGATATGACTGACAAAGTCGCGCGTGTTCGTAATACCGATTTACCTACTTATTGACTTATATTGTCATTAATAAAGAACTGTATTCTGAGCAATCGTGATTTTCTCGATGACCCACTTTAGAAACATTTTTCAATCAATATTAAAAACCTTTTAACTACGACAGAACAAAACCAAAAATAACAAAGTAACCCTACCTATACTATACCTAAATATAATAAGAAGATAGTAAATGTAGGTATATCAACACCTTAAACCCAATCTGTACGACTTAAGAGTACCTGCTACGCATATATATCAAAGCAAGGTCGAAAGAAAATGGACCAGAAAACTGCAAATGACATATTGCGTTGCACTGCCAACGATGATGGGTATCGATCGCGTGTAGTCTAAGAAAACTAAGCAACTCATAAGACCTAGAGATATTTTCGAATTACAACCTCTAGTTGGATGAAATGAGTTCTCAAAGAGCCGAGAAGAAGGACAAAGTGGAGTTGTGGAAGATGAATAAATGAAGAATCAAACAGTTGTTTCGAGAAAAAAGGAAACTTAAGTGCATTAAGTGACGAAGAAGAAGATACAGACAAAGAAAGTTCAGAAGAAAGATCTTTGATTGAAAGACGATAGATTGGAAGCGTGAAGATAGAACCACCAACCAAGTTTTTAAATTTTGTGATTAAGGCATATACAACATTTGTAGAACACAAAGAATCACCACAAACCTTTCGAAAAGACATAAAAAGCAAACATAGGCATAAATGGAATGTGCAATGGACAAAGAGGTGAGCTATTTCTCGGAAAATGTTACCTGTAACCATGTAAATGGGTTTAAAAAATTAAAAACCCGGTTGGTTCAATCGGCAAATTCAAAGCCCAACTGGTGATAAAAGGTGTCTTCCAACGATGCAGTGAAGACTACGATCAAACTTTTAGTCCTGTTGCTAAATTTGGGACTATAAGAGCTCTCCTTAGTATTGCTGCGCATGAAAAAGAAAATAAATAAATAAATAAAATTAGTAACAAAATTTTTTTATGGACACATAATAAGAAAAAGAGATATAATTCCTTCTAAAACATTTCTTTACTAAAAAAGATGGGAAGGATTCTCGTTTTTGTTGATAGCAGACTTCTGACAACAAACAACTACATTTTGGAAAAGAAATTTTTGATGAAATTGGAAAAGTTAAAGTAAAGATAAAAATAGTTATATTAGGTAGGTAGATTTTTATATGCGAGCGGTTAGAACATAGAAAGATATAGTGTGTCATCGAGATATTATCAAGAACACTAGATAAACCAAATCACAATTACTGGATGTAAGTGAAGAGGATTTACAGATATTATAAAGAAACAATGTAATTTGAAATTAAATGGTAAGAATAGATACTTACCAGGATACAGTAATATCAAGTATGGGAAAAATCATCTAGCAGGACGGTCCACTAAGCTGTTGTCTGTAGGCATGGCAATTAAGGGCATCAATTTGCAGACATCATGATAATACCAAAACTCGAACATTTATTGAAAAATATTGGCTTAATAAAAGAAACTAAATTATTCAACGAGGAAGATATTGATGTATCTACATTTATTATCTTATTATCCTATCTACATACAACAAATCTAACACCAATGCTAACAAACTGCCTAATATATGCATGTGAATTGGTATCAATAACCGACTAAAAATTCAAGTAAATAAAATTAAAACTAAGAGAATGTCCGCAAATTCAGATCATTAAGGTAGCAATATAGACAATTATTCTTCGAAGAAGTAATATAACAAATAATAGCAAACGACGCTGAAGTAAGAAACAAAAAAACAAATAGAACTAAATTCGTGTAATAAAGATACACAGAGAAATTAAATTCAAAGTGTATAATGCAATAGTTTGTTCAATTAAATTGAACCCAGAGTGTAACCTGAGTTAATTATAAAAAATATAAATCCAAGGTATACCTGAAATATAAAATAAGTAACAAAACAAATGAGACCGGAACCATATGTCGGAAATTATGAGTTCAGAAAGAAACTGGAACAAGAATGAATAGTGAAGTAAATAAAACAAGCTCAACTTTCATAATCTTATATGCAATTGAGTAAGGGATTCGTAAGAAATGCGAATACCATATTTTATACGAAGAGTATCTAGATTTTGATATCCTTTCCTTATCAAATTTCTATCACATCACCAGAAAATCAAATCCTTTAAAACTCTCGTTAACACCATATGACTTCTTTGCCTCAGGGTTTTTATAATGCTTAGTTCCTACTTAGGTTTTTCCTTAAACATTAGTGAAAACGAAATTTTAAATACAACTGCAAAATTTTCGTATTTCGCAGATTTTTCAAAGAATAGATTGGAAAAATATTGAAAAATTCGACATTCTAATATGTACCCTAAGGAAATTCGTAGTGTATCCAGGATAAATAGTGCTGTTCTGAGATCAGTATTTTCCTTCCAGTGATATTGTTTCTGGTAATTTATTTTGCTGCTATAAGAATCCCCGTTAGTTCAGTTTGAATTATGCTGGCATTATTACTCAAATCCCATTTTATGTCTAGGTATATTTCACACCCTTAAGCCTTGTTTTATCTTATAACTGTCAGTTTATTTTTCCTACACCAAACATATTGTTAACCCAGCATTTGAGGACCCCTATGTATCTGTAACGTGTGGAAGGTGGGTTACTTCACGGCACTTAAGCCTCACTAGGCCTACTGTGCATCCTCCTAAGTTGAGGAGTCCTATTGACAGGAACTTTTCTTATTTTCATTAACAGAGATACAAGATTCTATTTAATTTTGATTTACCTTATAGAAATAGTGCTAATTTTGCAACTTTTGTTAGACCAATGTAATATCTTTTATTTTTATTGATTATATATTATTATATATGTTCTTTTGTTATCTAGGATAAGCAACTGGACAGAAGATTCTGGAAGCAACTCAGCAGACGAAGAGTAACCAAAGGAAACGTTCCGGCCTAAAACTTAATATTTACGGTGATTTATGACGAATAATGCTCAAGGAAATATAAAGAAACTTTTAAAACAGATGTTGAAAATGTTACGAATCATTTTTATAAACTTCTTAGGTCAATTTTTAAATATTTGAAGATACAAAAGTCGTGACTATTTAATAAATAGTTTTAGATCGTGACAATTTTCACGATTCAAAAGAAAGTTTTAAATTTTAACCATTTATGTTTCAAAAATGCAGTTATTTTAAGAAGTAGTGCGTGTTTCAAAACAGTACAAACATTATAAAGTTACTACATTTAAAATTCTTCTGTCGCACATTCAAACAAAATACAGACGCAAATAGTTCTTCTTTTGCGACTTTTAGCCAATTCCTATCTTTCAGGATTTAGAATTTTACTATAATGATAAATTTCTTATTTATGAGCAAATATATAGTCGTTACCAGTACTTGCAACTGTCACTATTTCGAGAAATCCAAGCATCACTACAGCCTTAAGGTATTATTATACTGCAATAGCAACCATTAATAGGTCATTCTAATGATAATGCAGTTTATTAAAACTACAAGTAATTTTCATAGCGGCGTCTTGACTAATTAAAGTAGGTATTTAGCTCTTATTTGGCCATTTCTCTTTCCAATAAAAATTATTAAGACAGGCAAACATCTAGGTCTATTTTACGATTCCCCTGTTTCTGCTTTGATGAAAATAACATAATTGAAATAGAACCGGTAAAGTAAAATGTAGCTTTTGAAGGGAGGTACTCAAAAGGCTTCACTGCTTCCATCAAACATGGACGACATCTCACCTCGATATGTCTTTCATCAGTCCTACAAAGTTATAACCAAGAATATAGAAGAGGAGGAAGTGGCAGGTAGAATTCATATTTACATCAACGATTCCAAGACAAATATACTCCAGATACCTAAACCTTAACATAACCAATATTACTGGAAGGAACATACTTATCTATACAGATAGCAAACAAGCACTGCTTACCCTGGACAGACCACGAAAGGTCCACGAAACGCCACATCAAAGAGTTAGTGTCTGACCGATTCACAAGCCAAGAAGGCATCCTACCAAATACTTTTTCGTCTTATCCCTTTTATTGAGCTAACAACATCAATCGTGACGAAACTAATTAAACAACATCAGCAATTCCATAATATGGAGATTTGTGTTAGGCGAGTATTGGCTAAAACCAGCCAATATAAGAGAAGTACCGCCTCTTTGCGACGTTTCTAACTACATTAAATCTGTAGGTTTGCTTACGAGCTAAGAGAGGCCTAAAGGATGTTTCCCAATGGGCCTAGTGAGACCTAATTCTGTGGAAAGGGGACAACCCACCCTCTCCAACTTATATATATAGAACATCTTGGTCTATTTCATGAGCAGCCTGTACATATTAATCCTTTTCTGCTAGTTCACTTTTACAATTAAAATCTGTATATGTATCATGATCATATACTAATATGTATTTAAATGTTGATTCCAGGAGAATGTAGAGCCACCGTTGCTGATCCAATACCATATATCTATGATTTTATTGGGTGTCCTCTCCTCCTTCTAGGACCTATTATAATTTTCTAGCCGTTTTTTCCATACTATGTCTTATTCTCCCTACATAAAATCCATTTCTCTATTCAAAACCGAAACATACTCTAATTAAGATGCCGTTATCTATAAATTAGAATATCTTATTGTATATTATTTTATTAAGTAGAGATAACTGAAATTCAAAGTTAGAATAATTGGCAATAAAAAGTTTTGTACAAGTTCCCTTTTCTACTGTTCATGCTCGTTCCAAAGCTATTATTGCACTGCGACCTAAAAGGTCTACTGTGTCCCCTTCTGTCGCTAATGCATGGAGGAAATAGTCTTGATGCCTATAACGACCCTTCCAATCCTATCTTCTCAAGGAAGTGTAGGATTTGGATGGCTTTAAGTTAGGTAGATGGACCACTTTTATTTAGAATGCTCCTAAGTATAGTTCTGAGTTTCGAATTGCTATACATTTAGTCAAAATGTGCAATGAGTTTCATCCTCCTCCTCGCAGAATCTGCACTGACTATCTTCTATAACTATCAGCTTACTAAGGTGTCTTTTGAGTCAGCAATGCCCGGTACATGTATATTTGCCCAGAAGTATCTTAGCCTATCTTAACACCAAAACATTGTTCCAATTATCGATTCTTCTACAGTTCAATTCTTTTTGAACCTCTCCTAATATTGTGTAACTGCTGATACCGCAAAACAGCTCAGCTCAGGTCCCACAAAGAGTATTTAAGCCCCTTTCCTTGAGAGACTATCTGCAATCTCTTTACCCTAGGCTATTTGGTATCGAAGTACCTAGATATATTTGACTTTGTTGTCATTTGGATTAATGTTGTTAATCTAGTTCTACAGGGAATTTTACTAAAAGTAAAAGAAGTAGGTACCTATACTTAAAATAATATACAGTACCTACGTTAACAAATGCGAAAAGCAAAATAAAGATAAGACGCTTAATTATATTTAGACGTAAAGAGAGTAACTTGGTTTAACTACGCCCTTTCGATGGCAAGGAGGGGATATTACAGTTCGCATTCGATGATGTATTATTCTGTTTCTGTCTATTCAATAGCATTGTTTTCCTCTACCGTTTTCCTAGAGTCGTTATTGGAAAGTTAACGTACTTTTTTATTTACAACTACTCTATTAAAACTTTAAAATAAATGCATTTGTTCGATATTGACCACACTATATAAGATAAGACAGTTTTTAATGAATCACGCAGTAAAGAAGAATTATTTATATGAACTTTGAAGATAATGAATTTTTATTTCAAATTGTGTATGCTTGTGTTTTTAATAATTGTCCTCATTATATTTTTGAAAATGGTTACGACTTTTGATACTGTTTTAAATATATGACAAATTTGTCACTATTTGTCAAAAGAATATTTATTCTGAAATTTAGTAATCGTTTATTCAGAAGAGAAGCTAGAATTCAAGTTTTTAAATAATAAAAACAAATAGATACAAAAAGGGATGTTAGGTATTTTTATAATAGAATTAAAAAGTGTAAACATATGTGTTATAAGTATAATTTGCTTAGGAAATTTTGAAGAAACTTGCTAAATTTTGTAGGCATAGTTATACTAGTCTGCAAATACAAAATTAATCCAAAATATATGCAATTTAATGTGCATGTGGATTTTTAAAAGATGTCCAAAAGACTTTTCTAAAATATTCAGCTTCTATTCTCAATAAACACTGTGATAGAGGTATAGTGAGATATTTTTGTGTAGCATGGCAGAAAATTTGAAAAAGTAGGTGAAAAATGTAATAACGAAATTATAGCTTCAGTGAAAAATTTGTCATAAGAAGGTTTGAAATAATAGCATCAAAAATAAACAATAGTTTTATTATTATTATTTTTTCTATTTAAAACAATGCGATTTATTTTACAGATGAAGAAGCAACTGAAGTTCTAAAACTATAATTCTAATACGAATAATAAAAAACCAAAGTCGTGTTCTCCCACTGAAATAATAATTTAAACTACGAATGCGAAATGTGACACTTTTAACACGAGTACTAAGTCGAGTTCGACAATCGCATGAGTGTGAAAAATCGCGTTCACACGCGTGATGTACTAAATGTAACGAACATTTAAAATAAAACACTTTAACACATTAACTCAAAACACTGGGAATTATTAATGAAATTAAGTTAAATCTATTTTTGCATTTTCCGTCACACATTACTGTGTATCTTTCAAGGCTCCATAATTTTCTAAACGAGAGGCTCGATTTCAAAAACTCACCCGCGTCGTATAGGAAATGACAAGACCCTTTAAATAAGGTTTCACTTGAGCCCCCTTCGCCTTTAAAAAAATTTGGAGGAAGCGTCAAAAGGTGTCCCGTTGACAAACAAACTTGACGTGTTGTTGCAGTTCGCTGAAAAGTTCTTTTCCACCCTGTAATGCCTTGCGGTACGTTTTCGATTGCCACCCTGTATATTGTTCACCCATATGTATGGAGCATGGAGTTATAAGGTAGAGAGACGTTATAAGTGTCTTTTTCAATACGGACTTTACTGAATGAAACGCAATTTTTTTTTTTTTTTATTTTTTTTTTTTTTTTTTTTTTTTAGAAAATGTAAGAAATATTTATTAATTGTTATAAAATGGACGATTAAGGTCATAATGACTAATTTTTAGTAATTCCACTTATTGATAAAATAAGTTTCAAGGAATAAAAAATGTGCAAGTGGAAGATAGTATTTTATAGAATAATAAAATCTAGAAATTTCATTTAATACATAACTGTTATTTTAGACCGAAATTGATATAACATAGAACAATCAAACAGTTGGTAGGTATTAATTGAAAATATATTATGGCCAAATAACAAATAATATAAAATTATGTTTATATTGGCCATTAAAAAATACAATTTTGTTGTTTATTTTATTTTTAATGAGGTAAAACATCCTAATATTTGTATATTTGTTAGGTTATAGAAGGGATGCTGATCAAAACTGTACAATTTGCAAATATATTTTTATTTACAAATGACTTGTAGCACTGAACACACTACACATTTTACTAAAATAAGGTGGATAATTTAAATAGCTCCTTTTTATTATTTGTTCACATTAAAGACATACGTCTAACATCCATGTAGCATAGAGAGATATACTATAGGCTTTTTTATTTTTTTTTTTGTCAATAAACGAACATATTTGTCACAAATTAGGCGGGATAGTCCCGATTTAACATGTGTCCCGCTTTTGTCTAACGAAAAAAATATAAATATTTAAATTTTTATGGTGACGTGACACCCCACTCTTTTATATATATTTTTTTGCTCTTAAATGAACCAAACCGTCACTACTGCAAAGATAATTCGTAGAAATTAATCCTTGTTTTCTATTTGTGCCGCTTTCTACTTTTCAAAATATGGTCACTTTAAATATATGTATAACAATATATTTTGTAAATGCCGATGGCGCATGGGATTTAGTAAATAATTTGATCATGCTCAGTAACGTCTAACACACTATCATAACTCTCTGATAAGCCAAGATCTCTATAGTCTCTTAACGATTCGTTGATTTGACGAAGAGGACATTTTAAAATTCGAAGCTTTTCTAGAGAAATACAATTTCCACGAAAACTTCAACATGTACCTACTAATAATTTTTGTAAGTTACGGACTTATTTTCAAACTTAAAAGAACTCATTTCTTTCAAGATTTCCACGTGAAATGTCATATGTCAACGTGAAAACAGTATTTTTAAAGCCAATGAGAATTCAAATTCTTGGGAGAATTTTAATCCTCTCGAAATAAACCAAAAGAAACAGTCTGCGAGTTTTTACTGGCTTTCAAAATACTGTTTTTACGATGACGTAAATGACGAAAATCTTGAGAGAAATCACTTTCTCTCGAGTTTGACAATAGCCCCCCAGAAAGTGCTGGCCGGTGGAGGTATTGTTGTGGCCTCCATGTAAGCGAATACAATGGTCTTGAGATATTTGGCATATTGGTAAAAACTGTAAATGTGAGTCGGTGTTGTAAATTACGTGTTTAAGACAAATGCTTTTTATAATGAAACTGAAGTAAATTTCTAGAATTTAAGATAACAAAAATAATATTTATGATTATTTTAAATCTAATTTTTGCACCAACTGCATAGCAAATTCTCTCATTTTTAATTCATCTTTACAAAACCCTAAAATGGTTACAATAATGTCATTTAAAGCACAATTAATATCTCAAATACGGCTTTGTTGTGGAATGTTATTTCAGAACATTTCTTCACATAAATATTGTACTGGCTAGCCGACCGCCGGCGGTAGTTGAATTTAATAAAACGAAAACCGTCTTCCGGCAGCATGGTCTTCTCACATAATAATATAAAGCGCCGAAAATCTAAACAGATTTGTTGATGAGGGTGGCAGGCTATCACAGTATTGATAAGGCCGCCGGACGACGGTATTTGAAACATTAAATGCCGCTGGAAAAACTCACGTATCGGGGACAACACTAATCATTTGTAATTGCTGTGGTGGGAGGTGTTTGTGTGAATGCGTCTTGTTTGTTTTCATTTACGCCGTGACTAGCAGTAGTCATGGTATAAAAAATAGAAGGTAGGATATCAACAGTGTCAAAAATAGGACGGCCACGCGCATGACGTCACGCGTAGAGTTTGTATAAGCGCAATTTTAAAAATACTGGCGAAGTGTGAGGAAAATATATGCTACTTACAGAAATTTCATGAATATTAAGGATAATATTTTAGAAATTACATGAAATATCTATGGATATTATTGTGGGATAGTTACGGAAAGAACTATAAAGGAACATAAATGCAAATACATACATAAAAGAAATATTTATTTGATTAGTTTTTTTCTTTTTCTTTTTTAATGATTTATTTTCGACTGCTAAAGAATAGTTTTTATAACCAGGATAATGAAAAGGGTATCTTCGCAAATGGAAACTGGGGATCCCGGTAACAATTTCGCATCTGAGTATGCCGGAAATTTTTACCTTATTAGAATTTGCAACTGGTTACTCATTTACCTGCATTATATTACCCAATTGATTAAAAATAAGTTTTAAAAAATATATAATGCAGACATTCATATAATATAATGCAAAGCATAAAAAAATATGCCAAATACAAATAACTGCTACGTAACATATAGTGGGTGCACATACAAAATTAAAATAAAATGTCACTGCATTTTTCCTGGACATAGTCGCTGACAGTCTTTTAATTCATTCATCAAGTACAAGTTGAAATGGTTTTTTGCGACATTTACAATTTTACTTTTGCTTATATTGCGAAATTTTTAGCCCTCAAAGGGTAGAGTCTTCAGTTTAGAAGTCCCAAGTTGCAAATGAACTAGTGTGAAGTTCTGATTTGAGGTCCCTCTTGTAATTGAAAAGTTAAAACTGCTAAAAATACATATGAAAATTTATCTGCAGGGTCACAAGCCACTGGAAGGGCTACTCCATGTCGAATTTTCTTGGGAAAAAGGGTAGAATTGCCTATTTAGCATATTTTTTTTTTAATAAAAGGCTCATGAATGCCTCTGATAGCCCCTCAGTAGTGGCCTAGCCATCAGACGATTTAAATACCTCATCTGTCACCTTCAAAGAGGTACTATCGGTTTTTAGCTGATATAATTTGCAACTTTGAGTTGTTTGACATCTCATTTGCAGGAATTTAAAACTAAATCCTTGCAGATGACACTTCTTGATGTCCTCGCCAATCACTTGACAAAATTCGACCAGAAGGTACACCTTATTTATAATAATGTGAAATGTACAAGGAGATAAATGGGTTGTTTTAGGTATATTTACTGCACAAGTCACACAAATTTTATTTCAATTTAAAAAACGTATTTGACGTAATTTATGTGATAACAAATATATTTCTGATCATGAACTAATTTTAATCTAGGGAACAACATGCTCCCCTGAGCCCCTACTGGAGCCACCCTTGGGCCACTCCTCACTTCTGACTAAACTCTAACTGCCGAGGATAGTGAAAAACCATAATATTACTTAAATTGTTACTGTTACATCCTTACCGCATTTTCCAATGTTTTTCACTAAAACCACTCATAAAGAACAAAATTTACAACATAACATAATACAAATATCTGCTTAATATCTTATAAATTACTATAAACGACTCACAAACTACTGCAATATGCGTCTGTCATATGATATTTATTTCGCGCCAACTCTACTTACTCTACGCATGACGTCAGCGCCGCCATGACACCATGCGCGATATCCCCCCTGAGCAGTAGTATTTTATAAACCTTAGAAGTAAATTTCACATGCATGAACAAATAATAATAATGTAGTGACAACAAGAAGACGAAGCAACGACTTCTCGTAGGGTGGCGGCTTCGTCGCCACCATAAAATTTAAATCCATGCCTGGCTACGCCGACCGGCATAAACACCAACGGCCTGGACACAGCTCATCTACTCTGTCAAATGGAGACCGATATTTTCCACAAAAAGGTAAACGATTTTACAAGTATTTTTTCTTACCACCGGCATTCAATGTTTTAAATACAGTAGACCGTCGTCCGGCGGCATTTTTCAATTCACTGATAGCATGCCGCCCTGATCAACAAATCAGTTTAGATTTGCGGCGGCTTTCCTGTATGAAGAAGATAATACCGCCGGAAGACGATTTTCTTTTCAACAAATGCAAGCACCGCCAGCGGTCGGTTAGCCAGTATGTATAAAATATCTATTAGGATTAGGTTGCTAAAAATACGTTGAACACAAGCAACCATTGTTTAACTTTTAATATGTACAATATATTTAGTTTGCAAATGACATAAAAATAGAAAAAACGTTGATTGAAACCCCAATTAGCTGTTTGAAGGATTCGTGAACACAATATGGCAGAAGTGAACCGGTCTTGGACCACGTGACAGCGTCTTCCTACCTTCTACCTCCATGGTATGGAGTGTAGAGGTTAGGGTATATATGCTCGAAGAATATAGCCTAAAAACTAAAAACTATATCATAAAAAGCCATCGTGAAGAGCATGTGAGAAATTTTATTAGACCACAATATGAGGGCTTTTCGTCTACATATGGGTGAGCTATCTATATAATTATATAACATTGGATTTTTTCCTTCTAGTACACGAGCGCCATCTTAATTTTATATACTTTGAGGGACACTTTTTAAAATAAACAACCGTATGAGATTGTCCTCCTTTCCTCTACACTCACATACTCAAAGTATGTGTCTACACTCCATAGTAGATACTGAAACAGTTTTATGTCAATAAAAAATGAATTACACTTTCATAGAAACGGCAGTTATGCATCTCGTACTAGGTAAGTTAAATTAGAATTGGTAAATTTTCATTTCATAATAATTTATATTTAAACGAGTGCCATGGAAACAGTACATGAGAAACAAGTTGATTAATTTGAGGAATATTACAGTGTTTAAAAAAAATCTAGAGGGTCTTTTACGATTCTCGAGTTATACAGTGATAACACAAAATTCTACTTTTTAGCGTAAAGGAAAAGTTTATTTGATTCGGAATTGTCGGTTTTCTTGTTTTAATCTGACAGGTTAAAACGACAATTACGGAAGCAGAAGTGGATGATTAAAACGTGCCTGATATTTTGCTTGCTGCTGTCAGTGTCAGTGAATATTATTTTTGGAGTCACTGTTTATTACTAAAGAATCAGTTAGCTCACTCGGACCAGTTGAAAGTTTCAAAATAACATCCACTCCAGGGATACAAAGCTGTTTTATTTTAGGTGATTGTCATATATTGTATTATCCGAGTTGCGCAGTGTATAAACTGGAACATTGAGATCAAAAGTGCCGACGTAGAGTGAGCGATCTGATTCTTTAGCTATAAACTGTGGCATAGTAATCAAAATGGCCTCGACCTATGTTGGGCGTGTCGGACCTCTCTCTTGCACCGTATAGTAATCAAAGTATGTGCAAACTAATCACATACTTTGATTTTCTATCAAAGTATGTGATACTAATACTTAAAACCAGAGATAAGGGAGATGAAGATAGGAAACGCTCATAAGAAGTCAATGCTTAACAACGACTAGCTTTAACGCAGTTAACATCTGAATCACTGTGGCGCTTTCATCGATATCAAACAACGTAGCGGGAAATTTAAAAACCTGATAATAAAGGTTATATAAATATCGACTGCATTCTCATGTTTTTGTAAATAAATAATGTAATTACGCTAAATTATTTATTAAAAAGAATACTACAGTTACATTCTATTATCAATTAATTATTGTAAATCTATTCTTGACGAATATTTTTTAATTTTTAATCATTATTTGTAATATTACATTTTTGTTTTTATTTTCTAAACGAATGGCCAATGGTATCTTATTTAAAAATTTTGAGTGCAAACTCAATAATGGGAATTCAGATATTTTTCTTCCTATATCAAATCTTCTTTCTAACGTTTTGAAGCCATTTTCTTGTTCTAAAACAATAAATCATACATAAATACCTACTTTGTGACATAAGTTGGTTCCTTTTTGTGTTACTTACATGACTACTTTGGTTAATTAAAGAACGTCGCATTGAAGTTGTTAATTTTATTCATGTGACATGTGTTACCAATGCAATACGTTCCCCGACTTACTTTAATATTACAAAATATATTTATTGTTCTCAAATTTCACACAAAAAGAGATATAACCATTTCACTTAGTTCATGTACAGGCTAACACAATCATGAACTCAGAATAAAAAAATTAAATTCAAGATTCTTCGATATACATAAAACTAACTGACATTTACATTTACAAACTGTCCACTGCTATACACGTCTACTGTCTGTCTCAGTATTGCCAACCATACGATTTAAATCGCATTTATACGATTTTTAAATCTCTGTACGATGTACGATTGCATCAGTGAGATCGTACGTAAAAATATGATCTTCACTTTTATAGTAGGTTTATTTAAATATCTGCAACAACTTTAGAACATAAAACAATATAAATCAAAAACTACTTGCAAAGATTCATAGGCCGTTCGTAATTTCTGAAGGCAGTCATTTTCGTTCTCACCTATCGTGATTTTGCCATGGTGATTTTGTACCAACACAAAGTATCACGGCATAAGAAAAGCTTATATGCAAAATTTCAATCACTTTCAAGTGACAGTCATTGATTACTTTATGTGTTAATTTAAAGTTTCATGTATTTTCTTTAGTTTTTTTTTTTTCGTTGTAAACATTTTTATAAATAGATAAATAAATTATCATGCCAAATTTCTTTTTTATTTTTTCATTCCATTTAAACTATATTAAGCTATATATGTACCTGTTGTAAGATTTTTTTTTCGAAATACAATTTTTCTACTCTACTTGTACAATCTCTTAAAAAAAATATTTGGCAACACTGGTCCATCTACAAACGACGTATATTTTTAGTTAACATCTGAGAGGCATAGTCGTTGCGTTTCCTATCTTTATGTCCCTAATCTCTGCTTAAAACCTAATCGTACTTATTAGTAACAACGGTATAAGTTTCTTCCATATTAATGGTATGCACGGGAACCAAATAAAAAGCATTTTTCTATGAATTAGTCAATTATCTTATTATCGATTTAAATCACCTTATACACATGCCCGATCCACACTCCACTCCACGATCTCCTAATGGCCAAAAAAGAACTTTCATTTTAACTTCTTCCGTTCCCTAACGCCTTAGGTACTTTAGGAGTGAATATAGAGAAAAGAGTACGTAGCCCGAACTCACCTAATGTAGGCCTTGGAAAAACTCACGTGCACAGTTCTTCTTTTTTAGTGTCGGTTTGGATTTAATTCAGAGGCATGCATAGTTATCACGGACACTTTTTGGTGGACTTTAATTATAAAAATGTAAAATCACTTTCTACAATAAACTTAATTTTCTTGTACCTAAACAATGTAGATAATTAACAAAAAAATTGAGAATGGATTTTGTCAATTGTGAAAGAAAAGAAAATTGACTGATTGAATGGATCGTTGCTTTAGTTAAGAGTGGACACAGCTTTTTGCTGTGCTGCATTTTTTTTTTTCCTAGAGTTACTAAAATAATTTCCTTTTTTTTTAAGTTTTATAATACTAGAATTCAGTTTCCTAAATTGTATAACGGTAGACCCAAAAATGCTATTATTTCTAACTGTTCGACCATTTTCGCTATCATATAACATTCCTAATGCCTTGTAAGCTTATTTTCGGCTCTAATAATAGTGAGAACTACTTTTTATTAAGCTTTAAATAATTGTTATCGTCCACTTTTTATAAATAATTTATTAGATAATTATTAATAAAAAATACTGTCTCTTAATAAATTTTAGAAATAGTTTTTAAAAATGGAAAAATGTACTATATTACTAGGTCTTAAAATCCGTCACATGCAATTGTGATAAAATGCATTTTTGTATACCTAATGTTAAAAATAAACCAACGAAAAAAACAAAACACTTAAAATCAATCTTTTTATTACCCAACTCCAAAGTCCGTACCAAAGTAGGTATAATCAATTTTCTTTTGTTTTTAGAGTAAAAGTTCGTGATTTGATGATTATTGTACCATTGATAATCTTTTTTTGATTTGAAAAATATTTTTTTAGTATCATGTTCTACTAGAATCGATACTTTTGTATGTCGATGCTAGTAGATATCGATACTAGATGTCGATACTCTTATTAAGTATCGGGTATCGATACTTTTCTGTCGATACCACGACCCTTTATTGAGATGGTTTCTATAATTTGAGGTGGAGGCATTAGAGGATAAACCAAAGAAAAATATTTTGACTAAAGCAGTAACTTAGAAACTGTGAGTACACTTGAAGACAAAAAACAGGTCAAGTGCACTGCAATTGTATTTGAGGATTAAAAGTGTCTTAGTCGAAATTTATAATCAATGGTGGTTACAAGGAAGTCTTCCTAAATCTTTTAAGGAAGTGGTAGTTATATTAATTCTTAAACCTATGAGAGACCCTAGCGATCCATTGTCTTCCCACCCAATTTCTCTGTTATCTTGTTTTGCTAAAACTTTTGAGAGAATTATTAAACGTCGTTTAGAATGGTATTTTAAATATAACTCTCTGTTACCTAGTTCCCAGTACGGATTTCGTAAGTCTAAAGGTACTCTAGACGCCTGTACTGAATACACAGCATGTACTTTTTAGATCTAAAAGAGAGGCATATGACGCAGTTGATTTGAACATCTTACACACAAAACTCTCATATTACGGTTTTGATAAAAAAGCTTCTGCCAATATTATTATTTAGAAACAGGAAAGTATATATCAGAGGCCATGGCCATGGCCATGGCCCTAGAATTGTCAACCAGGGTATTCCTCAAGGATCCGTCCCTCTCTTTTCAATATTTACACGGCAAGCTTGCATGAGATCTTCGATCAACCAATTAAGTATATTCAGTACGCGGATGATGTATTATTATTTGATCATGGTTTCTCCCTCACTGCAAATAAATCAGCTGTGATGGTTTATACCCGTCACAGGCTGATAACAGGAGAAGTCATTAAGTTTAAGTTAATATCTCTTCCAATAGTAAGTTCCTTTAAATACTAATGAATTTGTGTTAGACAATAAGCTAACATGAAAAAAGCATATTGATTACACTTAATCCAAATGTGAAAGAGGCATTAATATTCTTAAATGAATCACAAAATTTAAATGGGGTATAGAAACAACAACGTCGTTAATGTTTTATAGATGTTACATCCAATTAATCATCGACTATGGGTGCATATTATATGGATAAGCTGCGAACTCAAGCCTTAAGTTATTAGATTGTATGCCAGTTAAAGCAGTCAAAATATGTATCGGTGCTTTTAAATCTTCCCCTACTCCAGCGGTTCTCGCGGAAGCACAAAAGCCTCCTCTTCATGAAGACATTTTCTAGCATGCAGAAAGTTAGATACATTTAAAATGTTTTCGAAAAATACTGAATTCTGCCTTTATTCTGAATATTGAAAACATAACCAACAAATATTGGAAACCAGTTTATAAATAAAATTGAGTATTACGATATTCTTCCTATATACCAGTTTAATTTTTTCTCCTTATTGTTCAAGCCAAGAATCTTATTTCGTGAGTTTACTTCTTCCCCTAAAAATAATATTAAAATCATAAAATCGGTAGTGGGAAAGCTAGATACAGCTAATACTACTTTTTGCGATGGGTCTAAAGGAAAACAAGGTACAGGATGCGCTTTTTATGTGGAAAATTAAAACTTTATTTTTCCAATTTCGTTTACCAAATTATTCATCTGTTTATACAGCGGAGGCTTTTGTAATTTTACCAGCACTTATTTGGATAAAAAGCTATGGAAAAAGCAAATCGGTTATTCTTTCAGACTCGAAATCTGTTTTATTTTTAATTTCTATTCGTACAATATTAACAAAAATCCTATTATAAGATAAATTAGTTAGTCTCTCCTTTCTCTTCATAATTCTAAAATCAAGATCGAGGGTTAAAAGTCATAAAGGGATAGCTGGAAATGTAAAAGTCGATTTAGCTGCTAAAGAATCCGTTCTTCTTCTAACTATTAGTGATATTCATTCTGCTGAGGATATTATTCATGCAATGAAACGAAATGTTAGATCAAGCTGGGAGAAACTTTGGTAACACTTTCTTGCTCATTCAAATAACCCGTATACATTTATTCACCATGTTCTTCCAAAATCTATTCCCCACATTACAAATTTTAAAATGTCTAGGTAATATTGTACGACTTTAACAAGGATAAAACTGAATAATAGGGGGGTTTTCCCATCACACCTTTAAATCTACGTTTAGATGCTAATTCTAAAAAAAAACTAAATTAGTTCTGAAATAGTGCGCACTCACTGCGCCATTTGAAGAACCTAAAAAAAGAATATTTTATGTGTATGACAACTTTTGTTTATAGAGCATTCAATATAAAAACCGATGTACGTCAGAGATGACGTCAGTGGCAGTCATTGGTACCACACACACTAATAAAAATAATTAAATTTTATTTTGCAAATAAATGAATAAATTTAGACGCATGGAGTTCATTTTAATAAAATTGCATATTAAAAATGTTTTTTTTTATCATATCACAGTAGTAAATGTACTGTAGGCAGATTATTAACGGAACACTTTCTAGTAAATTTCATAATAAAAGTTGGCATCAAATGTGTCAGGTTTCAATTTTAATACATTGTTGTCAATTGTTATTTGTTTTGTATTATTTTGCATCGATCGATTTCTTTTCAACAAATTATTTCTATTTTAGATTAAATTATTAACAAACTGTTCTTTTCAGAACAAATTTATGTGTATTTTTTCATTGAAAAATGTCAAAACAATTAAATAGTCGCTGCAAGGAACTAGTGACTTCTCTAATAAATTATTTTGAGAAAGAACGTGATAATAATGGGCCTTTGTTACACAAAAAGATTGTATAGACATGTGGTCTGAAGCACTCCGAACCATTACCCCACAAATGTGGGCAGACACACTGCAAAAGAAATATTTAAATGGTGTGAAAGAGAACATATACTGGACCGATTGGAAATTGCTCCCATTATTATAACACCAAATAGAGATGATTCTGATTTTAGTTCTAATTATTCTGACTGATTTTAGTTTAAATATTATTTAAGTTTTAAAATGTCATGTGTTGTTAATTTATTACCTAACTGTTCTAATTATTATTGTTATTTCTTTTAAATATGGATGTTTATAAACTAACTGAACATAATTATTTTTTATTGTAAATTAAATCAAGCCTAAATAAAATTTGTCTGTTTTTTCATCCTTAATCTAACCTTTTTTTTGTCATTTTAAACTTCTTGTGCAAAAATTATTACTCCTAAATTCAGTGTATTTCTAAAACTTCAATTTAAACATTATCAATGACCTTCATTGGCTTTTATATAGAATTCTTTATACATTTAAAATTAATTGTTCCTAATAACATAGCCAAAAAAACAACTTCATAGTTTTAAAAATTCCTACATTCTTAGACTATTTTGAAGATTGGGCAACACTGCAAGGCTATGACTTCACAACTGATTGATGACGTGTATCGGTTTTTATATTGAATGCTCTATATCACGCTACCCTATATCTGTCCTAGCTCTGTACCCTGTAGGTATTAAAACGTTACGTAAAAACTTTAGCCAACTATGGCTATGAACAAAAGAGGCATTTCTTTCAAAAACTGTCAGCTTATTTTCTTAATTCGATGAATATTAACAAAAATGTCTTGCAATATCGTTGACACTATAGGTAAGCCCAAATAAAACATTAAACAGATAAAATATAAAAGTTATCATTCTTTAGGCACTGGCGATTGCGAAAAAATAGAAAAAAATTATAAAAGTGAAGAAAATTTTGCTAATGTCATCGCCTCTGAGTTGGTATCAGAAATAATAGACAACGCCTTGGACGTGGTCGAGGAATTAGAAGCGAAATCGGTAAAAAATGTAGGAGACATTTTAGAAAATCTTTCGAACAAATTTCAAGAATTGGCCATATCAGAAGAGAAATCAAAAATTTCGGAAATTATGGAAGGCTCGCACGCATCAACATTTGGCGTTGGTGATCATATTGATGCTAATAAAGAAGTAAGTACTCCTCCGGGTATTAGACAACCCCCTGTAGAGAAGAAGAGTAGACTTACAGATTTAGTGAAAAACTCAAAACACCTTTGGGCTAAATTAATGCTTAATGAGCACAAAGACGAAACACGTGATTCGAAATCAGAAAAAATACTTAGAGTAGTTGATTTAGACTGTAAAGAGCAACCGTTTAAAGCAGTAAAATCGGAACAATTACCAGAAGATTTACCACTTCCCCGATCAGATTCTGAAGATATCTTAAACAGTCCTGATGAGAATAATTCTCTTGATGAAATTAATTTGTCTTCCTCTCATGGCGATGAAATTAAAAAAACGATGACGTTTCCTTTAGCCGGATCTTCCGGAAAGTCTCTCATGGAATGCTATCGTACTATTAAACTCACTGCAGATTTGAAGAAGAAAAAATGGAATATTGGTACCAAAATTGTTAACTATATCAGAAAGCAGCAGGCTAAGAGGCAAGGAAAAGGCGTCAGTGAAGGAATTGAGATAACACCTCAAGCTGATCAGTCTTAAATTTTGAGCAAAATTTTACTTACTTATTTTTTTGAAATTTTTCATGTATATCTTACCTGATTTATATATTATGTTATTTAAAAAGTGATGTTTCATTGATTTTTATTTTTTAACTTGGTCGAAGGGTTTCGATCATATAAACAGTAGATAAATCACCGTTGTTAAATTGACCGAAGTAGCCTAAAAGATTAGAACTAACCTTTTTCCGAAGAAATCAGTAAGCTTTCACTTATTTACTGCTGAAATCTTGAATTGGCTATAGGCTGGATAAAAGAGAAGTGCAGTAAAATTGGGTATATATGAAGACTAGCAGGCGAACCGGCAATGGTCAAATTTCAAATTTCCGTCCTTCTTTTTATGAAGTTCGCGAAATTGACTATAGTTGGCATGTTGAACAGTGGTGCTGTCAATTTTCTATGTAAATCAAAGTAAAATGAAGTGTTTTTTTTTAAATTGGTAAAAAGAATCAAAATAATGTGGGAAAAAGTACCTGAGTACAAGTAACATGAGTGACAAAAACTATAAAAGCAAGATTTACTTCGTTTCAGATTGTAAAACGGAATACAAATCATAAAGAAAACACCAGGATAAATCAATTCACTGTCTTTTTAAAGCTTATAATGTAAGTAAAATAATGTATTTATGTCTAAATATAATATTTATTGTAAACTAGTCATAACTAATCTTACCGAGTGTAGTTTGTTTCTATTTATGTCTTTAATATAAAATTTTACAGTCATAGATCCTGACTTACAAACAACAATAATTATACAATAAATTTTACTTACAAGAAAAGATTTTTTTTTATAGAGTTTTAATGTTAGATAAAGAGTTGCTACTTTTATTTTTTTGTTGAACCCCAATTTTGTCATTGTAAAAAATGTTTTTATATGATCCTAAACGCTTAGGATCAGTGGCAGCATATATATCGTTCCTAGGGCCGATAAAGCACTTTCTAGAGATGATGCTGTTCTACACGTTTTAGAAGATATTATAAATGGGCTATAAAGCCCTGGGGCGCCAGCCTTTTAGTTCACTTCAGTTCTTACACGCGCCTGTATGCTCTTGCGACTTTGTGTAATTTGAACTTTATCTTTGACGAAAAAAATTAGTGCTCAACATTTATTTTCTATCTAGAATAAGGTAAGTTGCATTTATTGTTGCAATTTAAAAACATATTTTTTTACTTCCTACGGCTCATGCTGCAAATTTCGTACTCATAGGAAATAATTATCATTCCCTGCTCGTAAAACAGTAACTATTTTTTATTATTTTATTATAGCTACCAGCAAGGCTAACTATGGAAGTCAAACGAAAAAAGTTATCTGGTTTTGCCTATCGTAAATTAAAAGAAGAAAAGGACGCGAAGCAAAAAGAAACTCTCAAGAAAATACCTGTAATAACAGGTTTCTTTAAAAAAGCTGGAAATACGTCAACCGATCCAGATGCAGCTGTAAATGAAGAAAATCCGGATCAGAATGCAAAAGAAGAAGCACATATGAAGAAGGATCAGAAACAGGAAAAAGGGATGAAGATCAGGAAATAATTCAAAAGGAAGAAATCTCGGATAATTATGAATATCCAGCATTATGGGGAAGATTAACCGAAAATAAAATTACGGAAATAATAATGAAAGTTTGTAACATTGAGTTAGATATTGAAAAATTAGATTTTTTTATTGGTACCCTATTTTACTTATTTAAAGTACGCCTCAGCGTGTTTAAAACGAACTTTAAAAAACGCGCGTTTTAAAGTTACCATGGCAACATCAACAACACGAGAAACGTGATGTCTTTTTACATATTGATCTGACAGGAGTGCCTTGTAATGTCAAATAAAATATTTGTAATTTTGAATGGATAATCCACATAGTCTATACTTTATACTCTTCCGACATTTTCTGGAGATAAGCGAGAACAACTCGTTCATCTATATGTGTAACCATTTGCTCTTCCATCCACTTGTTGAATTTATCGTATTCTTTTTTATAAACCGCTTCGGATTTTTGTGGTATTAAGCGCGATTCTGCTTTATTATTTAAATACTCAATATTTGAACCATAGCCCTCAGAAAGTCTAGATACCGCTTGGCGTATTAAGGCGTATACTGTCAATACAAAAAAAATGACCCCATTCAAGCTTGTCGCCATGTTAGGTAAATTTATGTTTTGGCTACACTGATTTTTAGTTTGTGTGTTCTGTAATACGTGAACACCGATAATCTGCACTTTGTTATTAGTTATAAGTGAGTGAGACGCACAATTTCTAATTTCAAATTAAGAACAAAACTTTAACAAACCTATTTGATTTTCCTAGATCTGTTCAGACAGGACCGGTTTTATAAAATTTCTCGTTCTTGAAATGTTATTTTTACATGGTTATATATTATTGGATAAGTGGTTTGTGTACATATTGCTATGAGAATTATAGAGAAATTCAGTGAGATTTATGTAATATAATTCAAATTACAAGTAAACACTCTGTTTCTGTTTAGCAATATGGAGAAAATACCTACTTCAATGTCAAATGTACTATTTAAAAGAATGTGATTGTTAACCGGTCATTTATTTATATTATATTATGAAAATAAAAACTCGAATTTTTTAACTAGGGAAAGATATACTTACATCGGTAACAAGGTATTTTAGAAAAACTAATAGATTACTCCTATTCCTATAGTTTATTTGAAAATGAATAATAGCAAAATTATATAAAAATATGGACCTTTGCCATAAAAACTGTGCTACCAAGCATTTTCAAATAAACTATAATGATAATTTGATTTAATAGAGCGAGTATAAGATCTCACCTGTTAGAGAAATTGGGGCATAGGGAAGAGATTATGAAGCAGGTAAGCAAAGTCATTGCAAAAGATAAATATATAGAAGTTATTTTAAAAATTTTATAAAAAACTAGTGGAACAACAAATGGAGTTGTCGCTATCGGAGATCCAATCAGCAGAAAGTAAAAAAAAAAAACTTTGGGAATGTTGGAAAAGGGCCCAGCAATAGGCCCAAAACAATTCCTTGGTTTTTTAATAAATATAATCTGAGATGCAAAAAATACTGCTAGAGTGGAGAAGCAGTATTGTTCTAATGTAGAAAACCCAGGGACATACAGTAGTGCACTAACCATAGGCGAATAGTCACTAAATTATACAAGAGTCCCATCTCGATTTTATTTGTAAATATTTTTGAGAATACCTATTATTATTTGTTACATTGAGTTTAATAAAACCACAGATTTCGAATGTATTGAAAGTTATTTAAAAAGTACCTCTATTTTTTTTTTTTTTTTTTTTTTTTTGGCATAGGCACATTGCCATTCAGCCAGACACAGATTCGTCCATAATTAGAACTACCCAAGAATATTTCCTAACAGCAAAAAAGTACCTCTATAAATATATAGAAAATGTGTATATGACTAACTGGTTTTATTAATCTTTTTTTGGAGTAGGTAAATATATTTTGAAAAATTTACAAACTTCTTTTGAATAAAAGACAAAATGTTTCTGTTTTTATTAACTGAACAATATTTTATACGAACATAATATATACCTCCTATTTAAAAGAAAATATTACATTTTACAAGTATCGCATATTTATATGAAATAACTTACTCAATAAGAAAGAATTAAATGAAACAAATTAATAAACAATAGATATGAAAAATTGCTTTAACAATTTAATCCTTAGATAAACTTATTCTTACATATTGCTTTAATCAATTTATTTACTATAAAAGTATATTTCCTATCATTTATTACATATAATAAAATAAAGCATAAAACATACAAACTATAATATGTACCTACTTAGAACGGAACTAATATTATTGTATCAAGGTAGTAATAGTGGACATTTTCCAAATAAAAAAAAGTAAAAAAGAAGTAACGGTCGACACGTTTTTCTGACTATTGGTCTTCATCAGTACGGTGCAGCCAAGTTCAAAGGATCATGGAACTTGTGTTGGAAAAATTGTACAATAGGTCACTAACAAGGAGCCAATAACACATTTGCCGTTTCAGCTAGTATCCCCAAATTTTCTGGGCTTATACTAAAGTCACAAAATGATTCAATGGTCTTCCTATGGCTATCAGTTATTCTTTCCTAACATTTTTTTGTATGCTACAACAAAACATACAAATTATTTGATTTTGTAAATACACAAATATTTGTGAAAACTTACACATGAAATGTTATTCCTTCCTTGTAGATGCATTGTTACATTCACGTACAAAACAAAAAGAGATTTTGAAAATCCTGTAAAAATTTAACACCAAACCACAAATGTTTTTTATTAAAATAAAACACTAAACGACTAAACTAAAAAATAATGTTTTAAATAAAACCTTTACTAGAAAAACAAAATAAACACAACAGATAATAAAATCGATTATATACGTCGAACGCCGATCTTACGCTTATTACTAAACTTGCGCCGATTCTGTCTTGTCAGTAGTGCCAACTTAAAATTTATTGACATTTATTTATCATGGCGCCCATCATATGGGGGGTCAAAATGTTTTTACGATGCGGTATCTAGACCTTCTGAGGGCTATGATTTGAACTCATTTTTTAACCGACTTCAAAAAAGGAGGAGGTTATCAATTCGTCGCGATATATATATATATTTTTTTTTTATGTATGTTCAGCGATTATTCTTTAACACGGTGTCCGATTTCAATGATTCTTTTTTTGTTAGAAAGGGGGTATTTCAGGGGTGGTCCCATATAAATTTAGTCAAAATCTAATAATTGGATCCATGAGAAAATCCTCAAACTCTTCATTTTTTATGTATGTTTAGCGATAATGCTTTACCACCTTGTCCGATTTATACAATTCTTTTTTTGTTAGTAAGGGGGTACCTCAAGGGTGGTCCCATATAAATTTGGTTAAGATGTGGCATCTGCACGTTTTTGAAGTCGGTTTTTTTAAATTTTTAATTTGTAATACTTGTGAAAAATTCAATATGCTTCATGCGAAGCAGTAATTTGAACTTACTTTGTTACCTTATACCCTTGCCAATATGATTTATGCGAAACAGAAATTTGGATGTGAAACAAGGTGAAGCCATTTTTGAAGATTGTAAAATTCGATATGCTTCATGTAAAGCAGTAATTCGATTTTATAAACAATAACAACTGTTGCGACAATTAATCTTACGTGACAGATTAAAAATTAATTTTTGTTCGTCTCATTTTCATGACAACGAGGTATACTGATGTTACATCACAAATTCAACCATTTTCAGTTATTAGTTCTTATTTCCATTTTTTTGTAGAAATATTTAGGATTTCAAAGTATACCAATAAAAAAAATAGCGTAAAGTATTCGTGGATAACGGGTCTTTAAAACACTTGCTCTATTTTGAGCACTCCGGCTGCGCCGTCGTGCTCGAAAAATCGCGCTTGTTTTAAAGACCGTTATATCCACTTATACTTTAATATACTATTTCTGCATCTAAAGTAGTTCACAAATCACAAAATAGGTATGCTAAGAAAACTATATTTTATAGACATTTACGAAATGGAAAACAACAGAAGCGCAATTGGCTTTTGTATTCAAATTCTTCAGGAAAAGTTTATTGTGTACCTTGCAAATTATTTGGTAGTGCGAGTAATATATTTAGTGGAGGTTTCAATGATTGGAAACATCCGGAAAAAATTGCTAACCATGAAAATTCATCCCTAGATAAAGAAAACACGCGGATATTTGTAAAGAGATCCACTGAAAATCTCAGTATTTCAAATATTATTTGATTATTAGTTTAGAACAAAATACAAATTATTGGAGAAATATTTTAGAGCGGATTGTTGAAGTTATTAAATTTTTATGTTCAAGAGGATTAGCTTTTAGTGGAAGCAACCAAATCATTGGAAATAAACACAATGGAAATTACTTAGGATGCATAGAACTCTTAGCAAAATTTAATCCTATACAGCAACATTTATTTAATTATGCGAATAAGGGTACTGGTAATGTGTCTTATTTATCTGCAAAAATATGCGATGAGTTTGTAGAAATTTTAAGAAATAATGTTAGAACTGACATTATCAAGGAATTAAAAGACGCAAAATATTATTCAATAGTAGTAGATTCGATACCAGATACTGCGCACATAGATCAATTAACCATTGTTATTAGATACGTAAACAAAAATGGTTCAGCTGTCGAACGGTTTTTAAAATTTTTAGAAAATACCGGTCATAAAAGCGAGCAAATGGAAGAACGCATTTTGAATCTACTATCTGAATTGAATATTAGTTTGGAAGATTGCAGAGGACAATCCTATGATAATGCTTCTAATATGTCGGATATATATAGTGGGCTCCAAGCACGAATTAAATCAAAAAAATAATCTTGCTATTTATGTACCCTGTGCAGCACATTCCTTAAATTTAATTGGCGAATCAGCGGCGGAATGCTGTTTTGAAGCAACCAAATTATTCATGTTTTTGCAAAATTTGTACAATTTCTTTGCGGCGTCAACATCGAGACGGGAAATATTAAAAAAAAAGCTACAGGAAAAACACAAAGTCCCTAAAACTTTAAGTGGCACGCGCTGGTCAGCTAGAGCTGATTCAGTAAAAGCCGTGGTTTCCGGTCATGGGAATTTTAAAAATGCACTTAAAAATATACATGAAGATAATTTGCAAAAGCCCACTACAAAACTTGAAGCACAAGGATTACTGCATGAGTTTGCGTCACTGGAAACAGGTATTATGATCGTTTTTTGGAGCGATATTCTTGAAATGATGAATAAAACTAACAAATCACTTCAAAAAGTGGATATATCCATTCAAACTATTGTTAAATTATATACAGCAGTAGAAGAAATGTTGAAATCGAAACGTACTTCAGAAGCCTTTCATTTTTATAAATCTGAAGGAGTAAAATTTTCCAAATGTAATCAATACAAACGACTTAGGAGGAGAAAACGTCAATACAATGAAAGCATGTCCGAGGAAATTGAATTTGATCCTGACAATGCATTTAGAATTCATACTAAATATGTAATTATCGATAAGCTTCTAGCAGAAATTCAGAAAAGAAAACTTGCTTATGATGAAATATTTCTAAAATTTTGATTTCTTGTAAACTTAGAAAAGTTAGATGAAGCAACAATAACAAAGAGTGCTGCTGTGTTATACGAATCGTATATGGACGATTTAGAAGCTAATTTTGTGGAAGACTGCATTCATTTTAAACACATATATTTAATTGAAAACAAGCAAAATATATCTATGGCCGAGCTTATTTTAAAAACAATTATTGAATCAAAAATTGAGTCTACATTTCCGAACGTGGCTACAGCAATGCCTATCTTTTTAAGTATTGCAACAACAAACTGCAGCACCGAAAGATCCTTCTCAACCTTAAAAAGAATTAAAAACTTATTTGCGTTCTTCATTGGGACAGGATAAATTAAATAATTTGAACATATCCATCGAGAATGAACTATTTAATAATTTAAATACATTGGATATTATTAAACAATTTGTTACCGAAAAGGCAAGAAAAATAAATATTTAGGGTAATGTATTTTTTTGTTAACGGTATAAAATTTATAACTTTCTAGAATTACTTATTATTTTTATATTTACCAACATTTTTTAATCTTCATATTATTTTTTACTGTTTTGTACACACATATTATAATAAAAAACATTTATTTTGCTGAATTATTTGTGTTTTTTATTTAAAAAGGTGAATTTAAGGACACTTTTTTATTCTGATACAATGTGTATTAGTATTATTCCTATCTAAATCATTTTTTAATTATTAAGAGGGGCGCATAATTTCTAGTAGCCCAGGGGCACCAAATATCTTACGAAGGCCCTGCTGTTAGCAAAATAAAAAGAGGAAAGCCGAAATTAAAGGATCAGGCAATATCATGTACATTCCCAAATCTCCCTTTATGCTTATATTATAACAATAAAGAAATCTGTTAACTGTGATTTATGTTGCTCTTAAAACTATATTTAGGTATAATTCAAAAAAATTAGACACAAAATAATTTTTGTTAAAACATTGTATCTTATGTTCGTTACATATTATAAAACTAAAGGTACCTTTTCATTCGCAAGAAGCAAAACAAATATTAGAAATGAATCAGGTATTTTTAAAAATTTTAATGAATTTAAAGTTTTCTTTTTTGACCTAAGAGTGCCCATAGAATGCATTATACTTACAGAAACTAGAATTATAGATGATATTTCCTCAATTAATTTACCTGAATACCACACAGTATATAACAATGGTTCACTAAATCAAAATGACGGAATCGTTATTTTCATCAAAAAAGAGCTATATCATTCCCACAAAATAATTAATTTAAATGGAACATACATGATACAACTTAAACTAATTATAAAACATAATACAATTATAGTAAATGCTTTTTATCGTTCATCTAGTACTATGATAGAGCCCTTTCTTGATGAACTGGAACTAATACTTACAAACCAACCAGATAATTTTGCTTATAATTTACTTTTGGGGGACATCAATATTGATATCCTAGACGACTCCAACGAGAATACTACAAAATACATAAACATATTAAGTGAACATGGTTACTTGTCAGCAATAAACTTGCCGACATAATATGTATATTTTATACAAATATATTATATTTGTGCTATTGTCGAATATTTTTCAATTCCTTTGTCTCAACTTCGCACGTTAGAGTTTAGAATATGTATACCTCGTATCTACATGCAATTATTAAAATTATGAATGAATGCTGATTTTGTTAAGTCTCGGGAGTAATTTTGTAGTATATTTAGGCTCCACCCTTAAGTTGTAATTTTTATACCTACTAAACTACCGATGCCCTGCAGGTCTTTCAGTTTGTAACTTTTTCTCAATTCATACATTGATAATTTTAACAGTTGATGATACAATTCCTGAATTTAAAATTTCTACAGCTGATAACAGAATTCCCAAATTTTGTTAAAGAGGGATTCCGGTTGCGCTGCTGGATGCAGGTGAAATTAGTTTTTTGGGGCTGTGAATTCAGATAACACATGTACAAAATTTATAATTTTTATACCAGCCTATGAAACGTTAAACCAGTCAATTTTGTAAATAAACAAGTATAGCGTATAACAGGAATATATAGTGCAGATCTAGGCATTACCTTCTATGCTCGAAGGGCAATACGCACTTATAAAGTTTTTAACAGTTATCAATCAAAATGGCAGACCGATCCACTTTGGGCTATGGCATGTAGCATCTGTAAGTTGCCATATCATTGATGATGTCAATAATGTTTTTTAAATTGTCGAAATATCATGTTGACATTTGTGAATTTGTTCAAAATTCTTAGATAAGAGTTATTAGCCAAAATACCGACACTAAAATGTGCGTCGGATAATAATGCTAAAACCTACACAAAAATTAAAATGTAAAGACGAAAAATTGCATATTACCAAAGATGTACCAGACAAAGACATCGAACTTACACTCGAACTCGAAATGGACGATGAGGTAAAAGACATTATAAGTTGTCCCGAGAAATACGGAAATACAATGCTGGATGTCACGGTAATTAAACCAAAATTAGATAAATTGTATACGGCACAAAAGAAAATTATGTCTGGAGAGGAAGTTAAAAAATTTATAGCGGCTATGAGTTCGTCAAGACCTTCTTCAACTAGTCCAACTAAACAGGTTCCTAAAGATATAAAGTTAAACAGTGACACACCTAGAAATCCTTCTTCCAAACCAAAAAGTCCCATGGAAAAATTTGCACCTCCTCCAATTCCAAGAAAGTACGTAAACGAGTAATAATCATATACATTTTTGATCTCTTTTACCATAAAATGTCGAGGTTATTTTTATCATATTTGTCCTTTCCATTTCTTACATTTCCACAATTTCTTATTTTAAATCATTTTTGATGTTGCTTCCAAATTGTTTTTAATATTATCTCATTAAGGGGGACACAGTACATTATTATCGAAAAAAACAGAAAAGCTAAAAATAGGATAACTTGAATGTTTTAATTTACAGTGATTGGGCGTATACATGCTGTCAAAAATTTCAACATTGGCCGATTTGCTTATCTGTTATTTTAATTATAGTAAAATAAGACCATGGAAATTGTATTAAAAATAAATTGTTTTCAAAACACATACTCCCTTCCCTCACTAATAAAACTAGTTGTAGGATTTTTTTTAATATTTATTTTAAATCACTGTAAATTAAAACGTTCAATTTATCCTATTTGAAGATTTTATGGTTTTTTCGTAAATAAAATAAAATGTTTCTCTTAAGTTCTCAAACTATAACAATAATGTTGGCCTCCTACTAATAGCAACATATTATATTTTTTCAGTTAAAATCAACTAATTATAAGCCAAAAATACTACTTTTTAGTGCAGGTAACAGAACAGACAGAACAGAAGGCAGTACATCGGAAATGGACAAAGAAAAAATCAAACAAATCTACACAGCATCCAGAACATTCGCAGAACTAAACTCATTTTTTGAATGTAAAAATAAGAACAAGAGAGATCAAAATTTGAAACCAGAAGAACCATGTGCATGTAAAAACTGTTCCATTGTCGGTATAGTAGCGGACTCGCAAAAGAAACCCTTTGCTAACGAAACCACATACGTTCCCAGTCGATTAACTAATTGTCCAAAAAAGCATTCCAAAGAGGATATTAACAGAAAGAAGACAGCTAGTAACTATAAAGAAGAAAATCATATGCAGTGTCAATACTATTTTAAACACCTCTCAGAGAAAATAAGAGTGTTAGAAGATAGAATAGCAGCACAAGAAGAGAGGTCGGTAGCTAAAGATTACTTCAAAAAAATTATTTCTAAAGTAATGAACCACATTAGTAAAGTTACAAACTATGCTAGTCAAATCAGAATGGAAATACCTTGTCAAACTAAGCAAAAGAGGCCATCATCTCGTGAAAAATATACCCAAGTAAATTCAAAATATGTAGTTAATCAACAAGTACATCAAGAAAGAGAAAAACATATCAGCAAAGACGAACCTAGCACTAGTACAGGAACGTTTTGGAAATGGGGTGAAGATATCCTAAAACCAGGAATAGATATAAAAAACAAAATCATATTGTTAATGGAAGATACTCTTAATAATCTTAAGAAATCAAAAGAAAAACCAAAAGAAGAAGAGATTAAACAGTTCGTGGACCAATTCTCAGCTAATCTTTACAAAACCGTACGACAAACTGGAGCCCATCAAAAGCAAGAAAAGATTGATTTGCATACCATTATTAATTACAGAGATAATAGAGATAAAAGTGATAAAATTAAAAATATGGCTAGAAGATTTGCGGAAGAGCCGGTTAGTGTAACGTACGTTAATTCGAAAATTTTAAGATGGAAGGAGACAGAGACTACTTTCAGGTTTGAGTCTGACAAGGAATCTGTCAACGATCAAAAGAAGATGCAAGAAATTTGTAAGTTTTCGTTTAATTTACATAATTTAGTTTCAATTTTCAACTTCGAATGTTCTTTCTTTCTAAGTTAGAAGGTGTTCTGGACTACTTCCTACCTTCCTTTAAGCTATCCGTCTAAATCTGGGCCTCCCTGTATATACACTTAACCTTATTTGGTTTTTTGTTAAGTATTTTCCTTAATATCATAATATTTTTAGACAAAATGGAGTTCATGAAAACGTTAAAAAATACGAGAGAAGAGGACAAGCTGAAATTATGGTTCAGCATTTGGAACCAAGCTATTAAAAATAGTCAAGATAAAACCGACAAGGTCACTATTCAGATACCTGATCGGAGGGACCCTAAAAAGAAACATGTAGAAATTGCATATACATTAGGAGATTTGGAATATTTACTGTTAGGTCAAAAAAGTAGGAATAGATAACTCTGTTATTTCATTGTTAAAGTAACCCAAGGTTTTTATTGGTATAGACCATATTAAAGCTCTATAAGTGCTGTTAGTAGTTTTACTTCATCGAATAAAGTTAATTTAATTATAGAATATTCTTTATGGCCTATTTAACCCCTTGTTGCCTGGACTAAGAATAAAACAAAAAAAAACCTATTTTTAGTGAACAGCTGATCCAATATGAATAAAAAATACTCAAATTAATTTTTTTGAATTTTTTCTTTGTCAGTTTTTTTTTAATAACCGGTACCAATCGAGGTACCAATAAGTACCGTCAGACAGTTACAAACATTTATTTGACAACAAAATTATGGATTAGACACACAAATTTAATTTGATTTGCAAATATTTATTTTTAATTTTAAAAAATAATTAAAACAAATAAAAAATAAGAACTAGATCTTGATTTCATGGTATTCTGCCATGCAGTTTTTTTCTCGTTGCAGCATAAATATACATTGACCAGGTTGCACTTGGAATGTGGGCGAGATTGCACATTTTTGCGACTGCACATTTCACACCGACCTCTAGTTTGTTCATAGATTAGCCAATGATTTCCTCGGTTAGCCAACCTCATATCTTCTGGAATTGAAAAGTTAAATTTTATAACATTTGGTATCAAATTGTTAAATGAAACTTGCAAGATTATATTTATAAAACGTCTTTCATTACAATGTACCAAAAATATATACTTACTTTTCAATATACAGTACAAAACAATAACACGAAAGGCTCAACTTTATTTTTATGCTCCCTCACTATACGTCGGTAGGTAGACAACTAAACTGTCAGCAACGATGCACGGTCAGTTTCAAGCCGAGCTTGTCTATCGCAATATTCATGATACGTCCACGTACCGTCAAGCTATAAAGCACCCAAGCCCTCTCCGTGTAATTATATTGAGGATCGAAAATGACGGTACTTAGGAGTACCGTCAGACAACAAAGGGTTAAGTACTCCTACATCAGAAATACAAGCAAAAACATATAATAAAACAATAATGCCACAGCAAAAATAAATTCTGGCAATAGTTATTTAAATAAACGCAACTCTATGGAAATTTAAACTCTAGTGGTATAACATGTTAAAACAATTTCGGCAAACCTATGATCTGATTTCAATAAATTAAAATCATGAACTTATATTCACTGCCGTTTAACGTAATCCAGGGGCAAAATTGAGGTACCTAAAAGATAAAACCATTTCATAGGCCGATAGTGGTTTTTTCGTATCCGTTTTTTATAATAGGAACAATATATTTATACCCCATAGTTTCAATATTAGGTATAGCTGCAAAAACGAGGATGATTTAAGATTGGTTCCTGAAAGGGACTACTGCTCTTTAATTTAGTATCCTAACAAAATGGGATCATGTAGAAGAAGTTAACTGATTTTGTGATAGTTTATTAGAAATTATGTTTAGTTTATGGCATTGCACAAAAGTTAAAAGGTTATATATACACCATAATTTGCGGTATCAATAATAAGATGTTAAAAATATCTACCTACAAACATTTACGTAACTCACACCCGGTATATTTTAAATACTAAATCACAAAGTTACATTCAGTCAAAAATAAATACCTAGCCATATAAGTACTGTTTAAAATTTTAAGGATTTTCAACTGTATGAAAAAAATGAAAATTTTCACAAAACCGTAGTGTGATTAGGAATCAACATTCTCTACCGTATTACTCACTGTTTGTAGGCAGACTAAAGAAAATTTATTTGCCAAAATGAGGCTGGGTTAACCAGTGTTTACGTCCCAAATTCTATTTTACACTATCCACTATATCAGTAGAAATACAATAATAGAATTTAGTCAGTAGCGTCGCGTTCAGTGAAAGATTGGGATGTTCCTATTAGTTCTAGTAGCAATTTCATGCTTTGTTTTGTACCGAAAATTGCATCAATCTGTTAGTTCTTTCTATTTTTTATTGTAATGGACAACGTAAAATCTACTATTTATTATGTGACTAGATATTACATTATTTCAGCCATTTATAACACTAATAATTGGATCGTATTAAGCAATAATGAGTCAGGCCACCACCAAATTGTTTGGACCACTCTAAATCCTACACTTTCTTGAGAAGATAGGATTGGAAGGGTTGTTATAGGCATTGAGACATTTCCTTGCTGCATTATCGACAGAAGGGGGCACAATAGATATTTTAGGTCGCAGTGTATTAACACTCCATTCCCAACATAACATATCAGATTTTGATTTTTGTGATCGACTATTATCTTCAATTTCCGTTTCTATTTCCACTGTCGCACCAAATCATCTTCAAACTGTATGCTTGGATTAGATGAAAATGTTCCTATAGAATCCTCTTGCGTCTTTTGGTAATAACTTGTACAATAATGGTTTACCATTTGGCTATAAAGGAAAAGTTTCTATAACTTTTAATAAATGTTTACGTCTCTTGCAATATTCACAGTTTGCGGCTTTTATTAAAGGTTTACTTACGTCATTTTCCACCGTTTGCAGTATTCACAATTTTTGCGACTTTTGAGTCATATTTGTTTTCATTAATAATGTAGTTGTTTGTTCTTTTAGCATCTGTATTTTATGGCAACCCAACCATGAAATTCCCACGCGAATTCGAAATTTGGCCACTAGCGACGAAGGAGTGAGTATACGAACGAATGAGTCTGTGAATTGCCTTCTGCAACGTGTGTTTTATACTATTTTCTCGATTTTGGGCTTTATTTTCCACTCTCTGACTTATAATGTCTGTAAAATACTATTTTTTAACTTTTAATAAAATACTTCAAATGGAAGAGCTCCAAAAACTTTAATTAAACCCCAAACCAGCAAAACTAAAGTGACGGATAATTCTTTATTGCCAAATAAATGGCATACGGCTTGTCTAGTGGTTTGACCCATTATTGGTGAATTCCCAATGTAACTTTATGTGTTGGTGGGTTAACATTCGTTTCAACAGATGACTCTACACTCTACATTCTAGCTGTTTAAAACATTTTAGATCAATGTGGAGTAATATATGGTTAGGTTAGGTTGAAAATGTGTGGGATGATTTAATCACCTTTCAATGCGACCCAGATGGGAAAAAAAAAGTTATTTTTGAACGGATTTTTATTAGTTAAAGACAAAGCCGTTGATGAAAAAACATATTGGAAGTACGAGTTCTTTTTGTCTAAGAAATGTAAATCGCGAGCAATTACAAGCCATGATGATGTTTGCAAAGAGACTTCTCACAACCACCCCGCGGATGCAGCAGAAGTAGATGCCATACGTTTTAAGAATAAACAGAAGGACAATGCTCGGACAACAAGAAACACTCCACACTACCTAGTATCGGCACTATCAAGTGAAGTGGACAAACTAACAGCAGCCAAACTAAGTAAAGTAAATAGTTTAAAGCGAACAGTACGCAGGGAAAGAGTGAAAGAAAACATGGAACCCACACAGCCGAAAAGTGTAGAGGAGTTGTATCTACCTGATTCTTTTAAAACCACCACAAAAGGCGAACCATTTCTACTTTTCGATTCTGGAAACATTAAACAAAGAATTCAGATTTTCAGCACGAAAGACAACCTGGATTATCTACAAAAAGCTGAATACATATACATGGATGGAACTTTTAAGACTGCACCTATGCTTTTTTACCAGCTCTACACCATACATATATTTATAAACGAGGAATCCGTACCACTCTCAGACCGCAATCGGTTCTAATAGATTTTGAAGCAGCGATGATAGAAGCGATACATCAAGAATTTCCGACAAAAACTTTGCACAGCACATGAAGATTTTAGCTGCATTAGCTTTCGTACCTACAAAATACATACAGCCATTTTTTAATGCATTAAGCGATGATTTTCCAGAAGAAGCTACCGAGGTTCTGGACTACTTTGAGGAAACATGGATTGGGAAGGTCACCGTTGTTTGATTGGGAAATGTGGAACTGTGGTAATAATGTTTTAAACAGTCAACCCAAGACTAACAACCACATTGAAGGTTGGCATCTTGCCTTCGAAAGCCAACTTTCGGCTAACCATCCCACAATATGGAAGTTTATTACCGCGATTCAACGCGAACAATCCTTAACTGAAATGGGAATTTCTCAATTTTATTGTGGAACTCCCGCTGTGCCGAAGAAAACGAAGTACTTCCAATTAAATATTAGATTACAAAATATTATCATTCAGTTTTCTCCTAAAGACCCTATAGAATACTTAAATCGTATAGCTTGTAATTTGTCTTATAAATAAGTTCCTCGTTTCTTTTGTTATATAGTGTATTATAAATAAGTCATGTATTAAAAAGAATTAATTGGAATAAAATCATTATTTTTATACAAAACGCTTTTTATTTTTGACGTTTTGGTGTCGCACCTGTGTCAGGTTATCAATAAATTAAATAAAAAAAATAAATTATCTAAATTGAATTTCAGGTGCGACACCGAATGTTTTTTGTTAAAATTACCTACACTTTATCATTCCTCAATAATGTATTTTCGAAAAATGGTCTGTTCGAACAATGGGCTCTTCGAAAAACTGGCCGTTCGAAGAACCATCAGTTCGAATAACTGTCCATTTCAAAAACTGTCCTTCGAAAAACTGTCGTTCGAAAAATTGTCATTCGAAAAACAGTCCTAGATCCGAGGTGATGACCAACGGAAGTAACGAACAGCGCGAATTATTAATTACCTTACCTTACTATGTTAATTTCACATATACTTAGTAGAACGGGTTGCTTAGCATATAGGTGTCCCCCCTTGAGCTAACGAACAGTGTATTCATCAGTTGGTTAACTTACTATTAAACTTTACCATCTTGGTTTGTACGATTTATCCAAGATAGCACATCCCTGTATATTTCCAAAATATTGATTTTTATAATTTCTATTGAATTAACTTAATATAACCCTGTATATTTTTTATATTGATCATTATAATTTCTATTGAAATATCTTATTACAACCCTGTATATTTCTTAATATTGATTTTTATAATTTATACTAAAATACATAAAATTTCACCCATCGAAAACAGATGTCTATCCTAACTGTCTTCGGGGTGTATGACCTATGTGGTTTATTGGTTAAATTGATAATATTTTGTAGCAAATATAACAGCCCTCGTCTAAACGAAACTCCGGTGGTATCTCAAAAAAAGTTACATAAATCTTTTGACTCACCATTAAAAATACAGACATTAGATTATGTACTAATTTCAGCTAGCGTTGTGATGGCGTCGATTTAGGTACGTCGCAGCGTTGAGCGTCGCCTCGCGTCGAGGCGCGAGGCGCCTAACGTCGTGGTGGAAAGGAATGTATTTTATACGGTACTGCATTGGGACAGATATACGGTAGAAATATTTATGTGGTGCGGGACGTGACGAAGGGTGTCGATAAGGATATTATGAAGGAAATATTTAGGGGCGGCCAGCGTCGAGAAGTAGAGCGATGGAACGTTGGGCGTCGTAATGAATGTAAGGTAGGAAATACTTGGATGGTGTGGAATGTGACCGCGTTCGAGACGTAGGAAGTAGGAAAGTAGGGCGTCTGGACGTCAAGCGTCGAGACATTGGGCGTCGGGATGAATATAATGGTAGAAGATACTTAGTGGTGTTAGAAGTGATATCGTTGGGACGTCGAAAGGTAGGGAAGTAGGACTCCGAGACGTTGGACGTCGAGACGTTGACACCTTTGGGAAATAGGAGGTTTTGTGGGATAGACGTCGTTTAGGAAGAGCGTTTGGGAAAGGTACAGACTATATAACTAGGTACAGACAATAAAGTAAATGCTTGAATGTAAAATAATAAAATGTATGCTTGCACATCAAATAATAAAAATTGAATGAATCCGAGCTCCTTTTGGTCAGACTTTTTATACTAAGTTTAATAGCTTTCTGTCACGTCTTTGTGTTTTAGTTTAAATCGAAAATACGAATATGGGTGCACTTATTTATTACTTACCTTGAAAGCTTTGTGTATCGAAATATTGTCGAAATCGGTCTTAACATTGAAACTAGAAAGATAAGCGAGTTAAGTGTTTTAATGATAATTACTTCGTGAAAAGAAATATGTTTTATGGTCTATGTTCCCAGACACGTTCACGAAATTTGGATCTTTTACGGACGTGGTTAAAGATATTATTTATTAGGTGTCGTAAATAAGATTTAATTATCTGGGAGATTTTTCGTTAAATAAAAGATTTTAAATTTAATAAGAATGCAATATTGTATTTAATAAATGGAATTAATAAATTATTTAGGTACCTGGGTGAGTTTAATTAAGGTTTTTTTGAATGGTAATATAAAATACAGGGTGGTCAGTTAAAAAAATGAGAAAATGTATTTGAGTTTTGACTCATGCAGAACATATTTGTTTAAAATTGAACAACTGTACATCGGCATACAATGTTAAAATGTTAACGACAAAAAAAATTGGTTTTCGTTTGTTTCTTTTGCACTATACATGCCATTGAAATCAATACGATGTTCCTGTACAACTGGTTATAGCGTGTGATATACTCTGTATAATCCCATATTATTTGGTATTTTTATGTTGGAAAAAGCAATTTAAATATAAAATAAAAAATTAACTTTGATATGTATCACTTTCCTGGAGAACCCTGTATAATTGAAATTATCTTTAAACTGTTGCCTTATCTGATATACATCACTTTGTGAAAACAGATTTAAAAAATCAAAAGTTTTAGCTCTTCAGACCGAGGCGTAATGCCAGACCATCCTGTGTATACATAGCATTTATGGGACATCCTGTATAAACATTATTTCTAATAAAACATATTGAAAAAATTATAGATCGTACCTATATGAAATTTTAAATATACCTATTATTCTGACCACCATTTTCTGAACAATTTCCGTAATGAACCTTAACTTTTAACATATTACATTTCAATCTTATAAAAATAGCAGATTTTAAGTATCTTGCGTTCTTTATTATTTTCAAACCTGGCGTGCTAACAATAAATCCCATTTTAATGACGTGTAGACGCCACTGAACATCTAAAGCATACACCACAAAAAGATTCCAAATATTTCCACGTAATATAAAAAAAGTATCTCCTCCAGGTATCCGCATCAGCCTCAACTGTCCAGCATTGCCAACTCACGCTTGACGCCGCTTTCAACCGCTTTTCAGGGTTTTCAGTTTCAGCGTTACAGCAGACTCGAGCGCCATCTACACATATAAAACTTGCGAGCGATCTCTCTCCTTGCTCCACTTCTGGTCAGATCATACTAGAAGGCAAGTTAGCAGTTCTAACACACAATGGTAAGTAGATCTAGCATGTGAGAAGACATTTTGTGATTTTTTTTTGTGACAAAATGGAAACCAACTTGCCGAAAATCACCTTGCCCGAAGCTCCCTACAAACGCGCTTTTAGTTATTGGAAACAGAAGATTTACAAATCAAAAATAGTATTGGAATTTTTAATTTATTCATTAGATCATAAAATTTCTCTTTCAGAATATAAGTATTTTTTTAGGAAATTTTTGGATATTTTTGAAAGGAGAGGTATTTGGATTTTCGGATTTTTTTGGTTTTGTACATGTTTGTGAAGTGTCCAAAAGATTTTTTTATATGTGCTTTTTTGTTTTTTTAATGCAGTGGTGAACAAATTTTTATAAAAAAAATGTGAGATTTAGTTATTTAGTGAACATTATTAGGATTATCAGATATGGATACTAAACAGCGAAAAATGGCCAGAGCTAAATCTTTTATTATTAGCAAAATTTTACTTCAAATTTTTTTAAAAAATCACGATATATTTTACGTGCATAGTTTTTACACCATATTTAAATTACTAATATTTACTTCGGATTTTTCTTTTTATAATAATAAGAAATATACTTCACCTATCATTTGTACAGTTAAAAACTGTATTTTTACTTATTTGGATATAGTGAGTTTTTAGTTTGTTTTACAATATCATTATCTAATTTTATAACAATATTCTTCACAGACTATATATTATATTTTATTAATTTTAAAATATTATGTAGGTGTATAACTGATGAAATAATATAAATAACTTTTTGGCTAAATATTTTAATCAAGCAAATTAAGGAGATTCGTTCCTCGAACGTGTTGGATTTGAAAGTAGATATTTAGTTAGAGGGGCCAAAATTGATTTACACTTTACTAAATAATGAAAACAAAATTATTAACTTTTCATCAAGTTTACTAATGTGCAAAACTTTGAGCTTTTTGTCCCATATTCACACATTTAAAATAAATGAATAATTGAATTTGTTTAATATGTTTAGCTCCGATATACTTTTTACGTCATTTGTACAAAACATGAACAAAAACACAACTGAAATTAATGTTTCAAGTAAATAATAAAATTTAAATAATATGCTACCAATATTATACCTTTTGAATAATTCTAATAAAGCAGTAATGAATCAATTTCAGTTTCACTTGCCCATTACTACTGTCAAAAACAAAATTAACGACTGGCGACCTGTAATAGAGGAATTGTGACATTGTTGACGCACTGCCAATTATGCATAATATAGAATTCCGCATTTTATTCTAGATTTTTCGGCAATGAGTTAAGCAAACGTTAATTTTATTACATCTAAAATTTCAGATTACAATTGTTTAATAAATTAATTGAGGTTAACAATTTATTATAAATTATATTCCTTCAAATATATAGAAATGAAATAAATAAAAACAGACCGGTAAAATTATGATGTGTCAAATTATTCTACAATGTAACTTTTTCAATTTTACCTGATATTGTGATATCGTTTTCAATTTTTAATTTTTTTACCTTCAAATATTTGTTGGATTTGGAAAAAGATTTTTTAAATTTGTTTATTTTGTACCTACAAATAAAAAGCAATAATGTCAGATGTAATTTAAATTATGTCAATCCTTAATGACTGCTAAATTTCGGAAAAAAAAATATTTTGGAAAATACAATTAGTCTTAAATTACATTTCTTGCAATAGTTAAAATGACAAATGATAGATTTTTTTTTAAATAATGGTGTGTAAAAAGTATGTCTTATTTTTAATTATTAGTAATATATCTGACTATTCTGAATATACAAACCATTTAAAAAACATATTTTGGCAAAAGTATTGATTACCTATGAGTTATATTTAGATTCAATAAACACATGCTGTAATAACATGTTTAAAATCTTCGCATTTTTTAAATTATATATTATTTGCTCCAAAACTGTGACATTGTTTTTATTTTAATATTTTTAGCAAAAAACGAAGTACGTAGCTAATTTTTTTGTTTTTTTTTGTATTGTATGTGTTAATATGTATTATATGCTACATGTGATCGTCCCAATTGCAAATATGTGTTGTATTTTTAGACTGTTCTAAATCTGTGACGTCTACTTTTTGTTAACTTATACGTGAATTTTAGTTTAAAATTAAACGCAACGACCAGAACGTTTTGAAAAGAAATACTATAGATATCTAATTTAGGCAATTATCGTTATAACATTTAGAGAAAATAAACTCATTTGTATTGCATTCTAAGTTCTTAGAATTTATCACTATCCATTTGAAATTATTTATTGGGTGTCCTATATAGATTTAAATTCTAATATTCTTCAAATTGTTATATACATTTGGTTTATAAGGTATTAATAACGTAAGGAAAATAATATTTAGCTTAAAAAAACTGCAAAACCAAAGCCAAATTATCAATTAATTTTATTTAATATATTATAATATCTGCCATATATGCACCCATAAAATTGTAGATTATACACCTCTAAATATACTATGTATGAAAGCTACTAAACTTTTTTTTGTTCAAGTTAAATTGATTGAATTAGTTTGGGTTTCTGATATTTTTAAAACTATTTATTCTAAGAACGAGTATTTTGAATTATTCCTAATTCTTAATTCATTTCATATTTATTAAAAATGGATATATCCACGTGCTGTTTACTCAAAAAGTCACTGAAAAACTTAGATTTTGGCGAAACAAAAATAGTAGAAAATGTTTTTCATTGGTAGAACAAGAATATGTAAAATTTAAAAAAAAAGTGCACGGAGAAATGCAGAACCCTTTGAAGAATCCTGGCGAACAAGTTGTTGATATCTTTAAAACCATTGCAGCATTGTACAAGGAGACTTTGTACTTGTTGGTTTGGTGCAGAAAATATATAGATGCAAAAAACTCACAAAGCAGGAAAAAATATATTATTTGAATAAGACAACAAAATCTAAATAATATTATATTAAATAATTATGGAAAAGAGACCAAAATTCGTTGCTGCTTTCCTATACACCGGATGATAATCTTAGTGATATCTATTTTATTTATAAATCAATTTGTATCAAATTTGGGACAAACAAATTGCTGACTTCTGGTTTTACCAGAAATTCCATTAAGTTTGAATTTTTAAATGTATCAGACTATATATTTTGTTTTTTAATTTAAGGTTCAAATTAAATATGACAGTGTATTCATTTTCTCAAATATTTTTTTGATTTTTTAATTTTTTTTTATTTTTTGTGTTAGAAGGCTATGAACTGGAAAAAATATTCTAATAGCTTCGTCTAACTCAAAAGAAAGGCTATTTTACCAGAACTAAATTTCCTTCAGAGAAAAAATAAATTTCTAAAACGCGTTTTTCATCAAAATTTCACTTTTTTTTAATCGTACCTATTGAAGGCCATTTTGCCATTACATTACGAATTTTATTATCAAAATATGTGCTATCCACCACTAAAAATATTATTTTCCAGTCATAGCCTTCTAAGAACCTCGAAAAAAATGTGGTAAAAATTAAAATTTGGCAACACTGTCATGTTGTGTAATTAGAACCGTGGGATCAAAAAAAAACAGAACATACAAGGTGAGCCATTTAAAAACTAAATCTTAATGGCATTTTCGATATGACAGGAAGTCGGCCACTTTGTTTAAATATAAATGTCAATTCAAAATTATGTGTAGTAGGAATAGTTCAAATGTATATAAATGTCAATTCAAAATTATGTTTATTAGGAATATTTCAAATGTGATCCAAAATGCTTTATTAAATGAAAGAGGTATAATGAATTGTGACTTAGATTATGTGCTTTTGTTGGTCAAGAAAATTTATTTTTAAAATACTTTACCTGAATATACATTTTAAGTTAAATAAAAATTATAATAAGAAGTGAAATAGTCGTCCAGTATGATAATATGAATCATTATTGCCATGCATATTGACTAATTAAATTTGGTAAACTTTAGTTTCATTTATTACAAGTACAAGTTTGTTCTCATAAATAACCATCCTGTTTCAAATTAACTAAATCGGAATTCTTTTTTGTCACAGTTTGCAAAGGTTTGAAACCTACTATAGTTGCTTTACTATAATACCTAATTACTATATTCATGGATTTATAGTTTAATTTTTTCAAGTCAAATTTCTATAATAAAGGAAACTTAAAAAACAGGTAATTGTAATGCGAGTTTTTAAAGTAAAACAGCAACGTATGTACATTTTTTATAATACTTTTACATCAGGTTACAAGAACGTACATACAAATTTACATAGTACATTATTTTGATATTTAGACTTTCAGTTTATGTCATTCAGGTAGATCACATATTCACATGATCTCTCAAAGTTAATAATGCTGATAAAATAGAATATATTAACAAATATTATCAAACGATAAGGATCTTAAAACTCAATGACCTCTCAACAATATGGTTTCCTGATGAAGATGACATACAAACCCAAGTTTTACATAGAGTTAGTTCAATGTTCTGCCAAATTCATCAGGCAACCATTTGGACAAGACACTGGAATGACTAATACGCCTAATTCAGTTACAGAATGTTTGTTAAATACTGATTTATGTAATAGTTTCTATTGAAAAGATCAAATGAAAGTAAGAAATGACATAAAATATTGCTTTTAATTAATAGAATCCCTTCAAAATCAAATACTTTTTATCATTTTTTAAATGTTTTTCCCTAAATATTTAGAAACTTTATAAATATACGAGATTTTATTAAAACAGAGATGCAATTTCCACTTTCATTTTAGAAATATTAAAAAGGAAAATGCACTTAATTATTGAAGTAAAGTATTCTAAAAAATCACATAGTAATAAATATAGAAACAATAAGGATCAAATAATATCGACCTCTGAGTAGAATAAAAGAATTTTTGTTCAGATGCCTTACTGATTTATTTCACAGATGCTACTTAAAAGGTGAAAGTGGCAAACAAGTTTACTTCTAATTAATAATATTTAAATATCAAAATTATCTCATTTTGTTTTTACAATATCATAAAGTTTTCACTTGTTGTAGACTGATACATACCTTCTAATTGCATGATTTTTAAGGCAATTGTGTGGGACACCCAGTATAATGAGTATAGTATTTTTTTACAAAACAAAATTAGAAAATTCGTTTGTAATCGTTTTTAATTATTCTCTTTCGTATTTTACAGGCGGATTTAAGTGCCAGAGACATCGAAAGTAAGTAAAAAGCTATTTTCGTTGAGACTGTAGTTGAATATTTTTGTGATACGCAATCCTTTCGTCTAAAATTAAGTCGACAGCTTATAAGGCAACAGCTGCCAGATATTTCTAATTTTAAAGTTGGGAATAAAAGTTACTAAAATTAGATCGCTTCAATTTTTCGGTAGTTCTCATTCTTTGATAATCGTGACCCAGTTATTTTTGGGTAGTATTGACATTGAAGTGCAGTTTTTTGATAAAAATTAATTCATCTTACAATACATATTAAGAAGCTTCGTGGGTTTTTTTTTAAATATTAGCTTTGATAGATGAGCTATTAAATAATACAGGGTATGAGAGAAATAATTCGCAAATCTAACAGGGAGAGTATTATTATTATTATTTTTAACAGTATATCGTTTTAAATGAAGAAAAAAATTTAAATATAATCCACACATGATAACCAGACATTAATGAGCTTTCAGCTTTCGAAATGGGCTTGTGTAATTGAGTTCTAATTTCGAATAACAATACAAATTTTTTAGCTCGGTGTTGCCAATTCGTATTTTCAGACTTAAATTTTGTTTTAGTATCAGGCTTAATATAAGAAATAGAAAGTCAATTAAATAAATGGGGCATGTTTTGGAGAATTTGATGCAGAGCTCAGATCCGTTTTCAAAATAATTAAAAGTTAATTAGTGTTTGAGTTAACTTGAGTTACCTACCGTTATTTCTTATAGCGACCATTAATATTCTTACCATCTAAATTACCTTTTAAAAGATGCCTTTAAATTTTAAGAAATATCCTTAAATTTATAAAAAAATTGTCTATTTTTTTAATTTGACAACATCGTATTCGTCAAAAATAGCATAAATATGGCGCATAAAGTCCATTTATTTTAATATTAAATGTAAAAATATCTGAAATAATCATGACCCACCATGTGCAGTTATTCATTCTTCGGATATTATAATATGATTTTTACCTGTGGTATAACTATGAAGACTAGAGATAAGGAAGCGAATCGGCATGCTCAAAATACGGTCCCAAAAATCACACGTCAATTAAGCTTTTATAATTAACCGCATGGGCGCTGGTACGGTTTACATAGTTCAAAAGACATGGCTTTCCCAATACATAATTTTGTCAAAATAATAAAAATAAACTTGTTTATAGCTAAATAAAGCACAGAACATACTGTCGTATTTATTTCTAAATAAGTCTTACATATTTTAATTGATACATTATTTACTATTTATTCCTGTTTAAGTAAAACGCAAATTATTGATGGTAAGTGTTGAAATTTGATTGGTAGCGCTAATTATTTTTAATTAAAGCTAAATAAGGCTGAGGGCATACTAAGACACGGTTTAAATGAAAATATTTAGTTAGAGACTTTACAAAATTTTATGAAAATAATAAAAATCAAATTGTTTTTAGCTAACTAAAGCACAGAAAATACTGTTGATTATAATTATTATAAGTCATTGTTTTAATTGCTACCTAAAGTACAGAAAATACTGTTGGTATTAATTATAAATGAGTCTTTAGATTAAACATTATTTACTATTCATTATTTAATTTTATCTAAATAAAATGAAAATTAGGTATGACCAAATTTAAAATGGTGAAATTTGCTAAGAACAGTTTTGTGGTAATTTTGTATTCAACAACTACAATTTCATCATCCTGGTGAATAATTTCTTCAGCAATAGGTTCTAGTATTTTCTTCCTTTTTTTTATTCTAACAACTTCAGTTCGGTTCAATGGCGGTTTTCGTCTTGTCCTAATACTGGACAAGTATGAAGGGAGATTCGGGAATATACATGGTATTGCTTCGTTCTTTAATCTCGGCCTTTCCCTTTTTATTTTATTAACAGTGCCATTAGTTAAAATAGTCTCATCAAATTTTAAAGTATCATTTTCTAAAAAGTGTAGCTCGCAAACAGAATCATAACTAGACAGTACTTTATCAGCACTAGGAATCATATTCTGCCAATGTTCTAAACGTTTAGGATCCTATAAAAAATATTTGCAATGACTAAATTGGAGTTCAATAAAGAAAAATAACAGTAGTAACTTTTTATCTAACATCAAAAAACATAAAAAAAGAAAATTTTCTTTTCTGGTAAGTTAAATTTAATGTGTAATTATTGTTGTTTGTAAGTCAGGATTTATGACTTTATTATTTTTTATTATAGAATTTTGTAATTAAATAAACTACACTCCGTAAAATACGGGTTGTGACTATTTTACAATAAATATATTTCGTTTTTCAACCCGGAATGAAGCAAATCCTGCTTTGCCGTTTTTTGTTACTCATTGTTACTTGTAGTCTGGTTCTTTATTTCAGCTTATTTTTATTCTTTTCACTAAATTTTACAAAACTCACTTTAATTCCCATTAACTTGCATAGAAAATAGACGTCGTTATTTTGCCACCCGCCAACTATAGTAGTTTTTTGAAACTCCATAAAAATAGGGACGGAAATTTGAAATTTGACCAAGGCCGATTCGCTTCCTTATCTCTAGTCTTCATAGGTATAACTAAGTTATTTTTAAAAATATTATTTGAGATTGATATATAAAAAAATGTTTAAATTTTCGCATTTGCTATTTAAAAATTCTAATTTGTTGTTTTTTTGATAAAATTAACATAACACATTGAAAATGTGTATGCCACAGTACTAAGAATGTCAAGAGTTAGAATGATGATTTTGCAGGCAGTAAAAAACATTGAAAAATTAAACAATTAGAGATATACCAACGGCTTTTTAAATAGAAATTTAAAACAGAAGCCTATATTAAATGTTGAGAAGGGTTAGAAACATAATAAAGTAGTCAGAAACTTATACGTTGGTGGAACGAAAGATTTGACCAATTTATTGAGCAGATTGCCTTAAGAAGATCCAATTACGGTTTCTGTCTTACACTACACTAATTATATAATATCAAAGAAATTATAAATTCTAAGAAAGCAGCCTGATGAAGTGCAGTTGTATAGTCTTTAAAAACCTAATATCAGATAAACAATTTATATTTAGGAACAAGCATTGACCAATTCCATAGAATAACTAGTAAAAACTATTTGTACTAGTAGTACTTGTAGTACTTGTAGTATCAGTACTAGTACAAACATTGAAATAAAAGAAAATCTGCGCATTAGTGTTACTCTATGTAGCATTTACCTCAAGCTTTCTATAAAGTATGGTTAAAATGCCTTGAATATAAAAGAATTAACTTTTACCTATAGAGTGTAGCTTTATACTTTTTCCTAAACAGTACACGTGACATCTTAAAAGTCTACTTGACAAACTCAAAATGTAAAAATAACCATATTTGATAGGTTAAATAAAAATTTTACTTTTACTTTTTAAATTTCCACTGTGGAGTCGAATATACTTATATTAATTTTATTATATTTTTCAGGAGCCAACTTTGTTTTTTCCATCTACGACTTTGAAGGAGTTGGCACAGTCGATGCTGTTAATTTGGGAGACATGCTCAGAGCCCTTAACCTTAACCCAACTTTGGTCACAATTGAAAAAGTCGGTGGAACCAAGAAGAAGAGTGAGTAAATCATTATTCTATTTTTGAAAATAAAATGTAACAACCGTTTTTAATTTTTCTTCAAATTCAAATTGTTATTTCTGAAATTGTTTTACATCATCCACTGACGCTAAGAAACAATAAAATTTACTTATTTAAAATACTTAATTTATCCTAAAACTGTGTACAGATAAAAATTGATTTAGAAATTAAACTTTTATGTATTATTCTTTTCCTGTCTCTCATGGAAACCCCAAAAAAATTTTTAATTATCAAATAACGTCTTGTATTTTTCCTATACTTTTTGGTAAGACAGATGCTTTTCTAACATTCTGGTACCATGATTTAAAAATAGGTAATCAAATCTTCCATATATACGGTTTGCAAATTATAACAGTTTTAGAGTTTGTTTCCTGCCTAGAATATTTTGATGTATGTTTCACATTCTACTTGGGAAATTAAATAATAATTGTCTCTAAACAAAAGTAATAATCATAGAGAGTTTTAAACTAAACTAATTTAATATGAAATATAGAAACCATTATATTTCTTGTATTTTTAAAAGAAAGTAATATAATTTTTGTTTTTTTATTATTTATTTTTATATTTTCAGATGAAAAGAAACTTAAAGTAGATGAATTCCTCCCAATCTATAGTCAAGTTAAAAAAGACAAAGAACAGGGTAACTTCGACGATTTCCTTGAATGTCTCAAATTGTACGACAAAGAAGAAAACGGCAGAATGATGGCTGCTGAACTTGCCCACACACTCCTTTCTCTTGGTAAGTAACTAAATCATCTTTTTCTAAATTTGTTTATTTTTTTTAATAGAACAAATGGTTATAATAGGTTTGTTCCAACACAATAGCAAATCGGTTTCCGTACTGTCGGGATTCTGCGCAGTCTAGATTTGGTGTTCCAACAAACTTCGGACTCAAAACTGTACAAAAACCTAGTGTTCCAACACACCCAAACCTAATCACAAACCAGTTTCTGTACTGTCAAATCAGTTCCTGGGTGTGAATATGAACGAATTGTCAAGATATGCGCAAAACGAAAGTGAGCTCGTAAATAAACCACCACCAACTCTAAAAATCAAATAATCAAAATTTATAAATCTTTTCATGAGTTTTATAATTTTTTTACTCCCCAAATTAAAAATTTTACATTTGTTAAATTTGCCTTTACTTTGACGTTATTAACAGAGTGTGTCTGACAACACAAAAATGTGTCCCAACCAGTGTTGCCAGAATATATTTTTGTAATGTACCAGATTTATCTAAAAAATGTACCAGATTTCATAAAAATGTACTAGATTCTGTAAAATTACCAGATTTTTCTAAATATAAAGTATGGTCATTAAAGAGCAAAAAAAGGTTTATAGAGAACACGAACACAACAATTTTAAACAATATTTTATGTCTCGACAAATTTCTGACACTATTTTATCTCTCGAGCAGTTTTTGAATAAGATTTTAATACCTTTTGATACTCTTTTATCTCTCGAACAGTTTTTAAATCTTTTTTTATCTCTTGAGCTATTTTGAAACAATATTCTATCTCTCGAGCAATTTTTAACAACTTTTTTTTATCCTCCGAACAATGTAAAATTTTTACTCTATTTAATCACTCGAGCAATTTTTAACAGTTTTTTTATCTTTCAAGCTATTTTTAAAAAATATTTGATCTCTTGTGCAATTTTTGAGCAAAATTTTAACAATTTCTAACACTATTTTATCTCTCGAGTAATTTTTGAAAAAGATTTTAATACCTTTTGATATTATTTTATCTCTCGAACAGTTTTTAAAAAACCTTTTTTATCTCTTGAGCTATTTTTAAAAAATATTTTATCTCTCGATAAATTTCCAACAGTATTCTATCTCTTGAGCAATTTTTAACAACTTTTTTTTATTCCTTGTGCAATGTTTGTACAACGTTTCTTGTAAAATTTTTAACACTAATCACTCAAGCAATTTTTAACAGCCTTTTTTATTTTTCAAGCTATTTTTGAACGATATTTGATCTCGTGCAATTTTTGAGCAAAATTTTAACAATTTCTAACACTATTTCATCTCTCGAGCAATTTTTAAAAAAGATTTTAATACCTTATGATAATATTTTATCTTCTGAACAGTTTTTAAAAAAAACCTTTTTTTATCTCTTGAGCTATTTTTAAAAAATATTTTATCTCTCGATAAATTTCCAACAGTATTCTATCTCTCAAGCAATTTTTAACAACCTTTTTTTATCCCTCGAGCAATGTTTGTACAATTTGAACACTATTTAATCACTCGAGCAATTTTTAACAGCCTTTTTTTACCTTTCAAGTTATTTTTGAACAATATTTGATCTCTCGTGAAATTTTTGAGCAAAATTTTAATAATTTCTAACACTATTTTATCTCTCGAGCAATTTTTATTAAAATTTTTTACCTTCCTAACAATTTTTAAATAATGTTTTCTTTCGAGAAATTTCTAATAGTAGGTATTTCTTGAGTCGATTTTGAACAATATTTTATTTCTCAACAAATTTTTCAATAGTATTTTATCCCTCGAGCAATTTTTGAACAAGGGTTTAACATTTTGTAATACTATTTTACCTCGAGCAATTTTCTAATACTACTTACTTTAACCAATTTTTAACACCCTTTTTTTTACCTCTCAAGGCATTTTTGAACAATATTTGATCTCTGGTGCAATTTTTAAACAATGTTTTATCTCTCGAGAAATGTCTACTATTTTATCTCTGAAGAAATTCTTAACACCTATTTTAATTTCTCTTGCAATTTTTGACCAATACATTTTACACTTCAAATGTAAACATACGCTGAAAAAAGTACTAGATTTTGTTTCGAGTGTACTAGAGTACCAGATTATCAGAGAATGTACTAGATCTAGTACAATTGTACTAGACTGGCAACACTGGTTCCAACACATCCAAGTTCCGAATCGCGTCCCAATCCTCGACAGGTCGTGGACAGGTCGTCGACTATCAGTCGTCGACAATAAGTTGTGGACTGGTTTATGTATGGTCCCAAAATTGTTGTTGGAACAAACCTTATACTTACTGAAAAATAAAAATAGGTACAATTAGGGATTTTGACGCGAATAAATCAAATAAGCATTTTTGGTTCGCATAGAGGCATAAGCTATTTTGATTTGTCAGAATCCGCCCTAATATTTGATTCCTAGATGTTAAGCATAAAATTTATATTTCCCGCTATAAAATTTCTAGGTAAAATACAGGGTGTCCATCTATAAATTGACACATTTTAACAACTTATAACTCGAGAATTAAAAGAGATATCGAGATGCAGTTTTCACTAGACCTTCTACATTTACTTCAAGTTTTTCTTGACATTGTTGCCACATGTAATTTTTTTCTGGAAAGTGCCGAAAAAAAAACGAACTTTTTTGAACCAAAATTGTGAGCCTATTTTAAATAGAACACCCTATAATTTTTAACATCCTCGGAAAGACCATTTCTTTCCCTTTCCAAAAATGTATACATTGTAAGCATTTACTTTATTTTTTAGGGAAACATTCACTTTTTTATGCAACCATGTCAATAACTTCCAAACGTAAAGTATCACAATTAATTAACTTATAATTTGGGAGTAAGGCAATGTATTGATAAAAGGTTTTCACCAAAATTCTTAGAAATGTTTAAATTTTTTTCTGACATAGTTGCCAAATCTTAAACTTGTAAAGTTTTCGTAAAAAAAAAATTAAATTCAGATTAAGGTCTTATGGCGAATGAAACATTTCGTATCTCTCATAGTCATTAGATGGTTTATTTCTTCGCCTTTTAAAAAAAGTCAATTTTTTATAGTTTTTTTATTGCTTTAATAGGTTTTAATTTTAGGTAATTAAATCAATGTTAACGGTGTCTATTACATTTTGGTGGCACATATCGAAATATAAATTGACGTTTTACATCGAACGATCATTGATAAGTTACTGTTTTTCATTGCCTTGTCCCTTAGGTATAAATTTCAGAATAATATCAAGTAATGATATTTTACTTATAAAGACAGAGGGGAGCACCTCATACCACATGGATTTTTGTGGCGTAAGTGGTGTCCCACCATGTTGGTACCTATCTGAAACTTTATTGAATACAAAAAATATGTACTAAAACATTAATAAATTAATTGTTGAATATGGCCTCCATTTTGTTCAATACATGTATGCAGACGCATTAAAAAATTTGTAAATGCATTTTGCAGCATTTCTGGGGTAATTGTATTAAACACATGAATTATATTATTCCTCAGTTCAGTTAAGTTTGTAGGTGTTGGATCGTAGCATCTTTCCTTAACATACCCCCATATAAAAAAATCTGGTATAGTTAAATCCGGAGAATATGGAACCCATTCGATGGGACCAGCCCGACCTATCCATTTATCTCCAAACGTTGAGTTCAAAGAATTCCTGGCTACAAGAGAGTAATGCGGTGGAGCACCATCTTGCTGGAAATATACAGTATTTAGTATTTCTTCCCGTTCTAGTTGAGAATAAAAGAATAGTTCTAGCATATCCGTGTAATTGTTTCCATATACTGTTTTCTCTTGAAAGAAAAATGGTCCATAAATTTTGGTTTTGGACACACCACACCATACATTTACCTTGGGAGCATCTCTTTCAAACTCGTTGAAAGCTCTAGGATTTTCGTCACCCCAAATCCTACAATTGTGTTTGTTTACGCGTCCACTTAAATGAAACGTGGCTTCATCTGACATTATTAGATTTACATTTGGTTGTCTAAATAAATCTACTAACGTCTTACACATAAAAACTCTCTTTTCAAATGCATGATTTTCAATTTTATGAAAAGTCTGAACCTTATATGCTTTAAATTTGATTACTTTTAAAATTTTATGCACCTTACTCTTTGACATATGTATGGATTGGGCAATTTTTCTAATAGATATTTTATTATTGTTTCTTGCTAAAATTTCCCTTATCTGTATAACATCATTTAAAATAATATCTTGAGCGTTTTCAATTTGTCTTTTTTTTCTATCTAATGTTCCCGTTTCTTTAAACTGACTTACCCAGTTTAAAATAGAATTTCTGGTTGGCGAATTTTTTTCAAACATATTTCTAAATCTTCTTTGTGTATGTGTAATTGATCTACTTTCAATATAAAGTAAAACGCACCGGGCTTTTTCACTTTTGGTAAACATTTTTTAATACCTGCTTTCTCTTGCACTAATTAATACAAATATAGACTTCTATCAACTCGATTTGTTTTACATAGCACCCTTGATAAATTAGTAGTATCATTTATTGACTCATTCATATTCTATCCAAAGCTGAGTAAGTTAATTTACAAAAAGAGGAATATTAAATAGACAAAAAAAACAGATATAGGTACATATTGAAAACGCTTAAGACATTCTTTTAAATGATGATTTATGGATAAAGGCTTGCAAATAAACGTTACAAATAGGAAGAATTTTATTCATCATAAGCCCTTAATCTGAATTGGTAAAAGTAATCTTTTACGAAAATTTTAGACATTTGAGACTTTACAACCATTTTATAAAAAAATTAAACATTTCCCAGAATTTTAGTCAAAACCTATTATCAATAAATTGTCACATTATTGAGTTAAAGGCTTTTAAATTGTGATACTTTACATTTAGAAGTTATCGACATGGTTTCATAAAAAAGTAAATTTTTTCCCAAAAAAATTGAATAAATGCTTACAATGAATACATTTTTGGAAAGAGAAAGAAATGGTCTTTCCGAGGATGTTAAAAATTATAGGGTGTTCTATTTAAAATAAGCTCACAATTTTGATTCAAAAAAGCTCGTTTTTTTTTTCGGCACTTTCCAGAAAAAAATTACATGTGACAACAATGTCAAGAAAAATATGAAGTAAATGTTAAAGGTCTAGTGAAAACTGCATCTCGATATCTTTTTCCGTTTTCGAGTTATAAGTTGTTAAAATGTGTCAATTTATAGATTACGCATTCCTTATCAATCATTGTGTATAGAAGTCATTAAAATATACATTCACAAATAACTTTTTCACAAGGATTTACATCTAGTGACCTCGGTGGCCATGCAAGAAAGAAAGAAAGAACGTTACATAATTAAAAATCCAAATCCGGGCCTGTCATTAGTCTGGAAGTTTTTAGACATTTCTTTCCCAAATAAGTGGATCGATCGAAATGGATCAGTCCATGGCCACCTAGGTCACCAGACCTATATCCTGATTTTTTGTTTTCATTTTATCTTTCATATTTTTGAGTTTTTTTATAAATGTTGTTTATTTTAATGACTTCTAGACACAACTAAAAAAGTACCAATTTACTAATTATTCTGTATAGGACGAAAACTCTCTGAGTAGACGCCAGTAGCCGCAATTGCTATCTTTTTAAAGTGATTCTGATAACAAAATACTATCAGACCGTTTAATGTCTCCAAAATAATTTGATGCTATGCTCAATGATAATTTTAATATTATCACCAACTAGTGACTCAATGCATTTCAAAGCATCAGAAACATAAAGCTCAGCTAATGCTTCTCTATATTAATCGTGAACCTGTTAACCGTTTGGATGGGTGACCAAGCTCGTAGAATTGGAATGTATGTTGAATAAATAGGAAGGAATAGAACACTACGGTTCAATAATAAACACATGTAGCTGAAGTGCACCCTTGTCGGGAACCTGATCAACTCAAGCAGAGCAAATTAGTTATTATCAATCGAAAACTTAAACTAGTTTATTATTAATATTAATATTAGGTTTATCTCTTTAAGCAAGGACTACTTATATTTTCTATCAGTTAACCTTGTGTTTTTTTTACGTACAAAATATGCAATGCCTTCTATTCAATTGGAGAGCTACTGTACCAATATTAGGATCCTTTCATTCTTGATATCATTTAAAAGAAGAGATATTAGCTTAATTGGCAACACTAATCTCACCCCTCATGCACCAATGTAAAGTTGGTGATCTGTCCTTGTTTTGTAGATTTGTCAAATTCTTATCCACTAGCTACACTGCTATATTACTCTCCTGTCTGTATACAGAAGGAACATAAAGGAATCATAATTTTTTTGACCTCGAGGTTTCGACGGATTTTTATATTTTGGTGTCCCCTGAATCCGTTTTGGCTATTTTTGCGATGATGTCTGTGTGTGTTTGTATCCACAATAACTTAAAAACGGATAATAAAGGGAAAAACGCTAAATTTTCTGAGGTAAGCTGATTAAATGTTGGGTATAGTCGAAGCATCTAGGGGGTACTTTGTAGGGGGTTAAAGAATATCTGTTATTTACGATTGGAGAAGACAATTCTTCAAATAAAAGTTGTTTGAGATATAATTCTCTATAATTTGTGTTCCATACATGATTTCTCAAAAATGGGCCGTAATGGAAACATTTGAGGAAAAGTGGAAAATTTTAATTTTTCCGTATTCTCGTTGGCAATGAATTTATATAAAAAAATTAAGTGAGACAGGAAAGTTATGTATTGGATACATCAGATTTTTTATTTTAACTATTCTTTATCATTGGTTAGATCACTTTGTCTAATTGACTTTCGACATCAAAGTCTTCCCTCGATGGTTCATATAATAAATATCTTGAAACACTACAATTCTTGTAAGCCCACTGCTTATTGACAGATGATTCTTCAATCTTTCCTATGTAGCATTCTATTTTTCCAGTCTATGACATTTAATTTTGTTAGAACTTCTTCTACCGCCCTTAATCATTTTCTTATAGTTCTTTCTCTTCGTTTCTATTCCGTTACTCTTTTTTAAGTTCGTTCTTTGTTGTTCTCGCTTCAGGTATTCTTCCTATGTGTTCAAACAACCAGAATTTATTTGCTTTTTAGTGATATTATTAGGGAACTATCATACATTTTCCTCTATTTTTATTTGTTCTATTCATCCACATTTTTTTTTGTTTTTTTTGCAATCTTGCATTCATAAAGAATCACTGGTCTTATGTAGTGTTTTTTTCTCCCTTCTTGACATCATTCGTGACTTTACCACTGTGTTGAGTGCTCCTACACCTTGCTTTATTTATTTATTCTGTTATTAATCTCTTAGATTTTTATACACTGTTTCGTTTCCTAATGTTTTCTTTTTTGATTCGTTCCTTTGAATTATCCAGTATACCTCTATTTACGAATTCAATTTTTTCTTTTCTAAAACTTCAGCTGTCTTAAATTCCTCTCTCTCTCTTACGAGTTAATAACAATTCTCTATACTTTTATTAACTTGGATTTTTATAATTTTTTTTTTCTCCAAAATGTGTGCAAGTTTTATTTTGACTTTTACATTCTTCAGCTTTTAGCTTGGTTTCATCATATATGGCATTATTTTGTCTTTTGATCTGATTATTATCCTATGGTCTACTTCTATCCTAGTCAGTTACCAACGGCACTCATAAGATTTGCACTTTATCCTTATTATTTTGCTTTACTTATTCCCTGCCCTATGTTCCTCCGATACACACACTAAGATTAATTTATTTCTTCTCATAGAGCCGGGAGAGTTTGTATTTCTGAGGTTCCCACCCTTCAGCTAAAAATACGAGATGTTATATTTGACTCAAATTAATTTTAAATTTAATTTATTGTTATGAGTAAAATATTTTTGCTATTCTATGATATACGGTCGTTAATTTATCATGATTATTGAAAACATTTTAGGAATTTTCTTGATAGAATTTTTATTTTTTTTAGGTGAAAGGTTAACAGATCCCGAAACAGAAGAAGTTTTAGCCGACTGTATGGGCCAAGAAGATGATGACGGTTACATCCCTTACGAACGTAAGTATCTATTTTTTAATTAATTAAATGCAAATTTAGTTAAAAGGACCCCGCACTTTTTATATTAATTTTGGATACTCTCATAATTTGTTCAAATTTAAGTGTAATTTTTTAGGTCATTAAAGATAACTTTCTTATGACCCCCAAGTTTACAGCTCTTAAAAATCTGTTAGAAATAGTTCAAAGTAAGGAGGTAGAATTAATATTTTCATATATACACTCTTAAATAATTCATGTTTTTTTTTTTTTTTTTTTTTTTCATAAAAATTATATCAGTTAATAGTTAGTTTATACTTACTTGAACTTTGCAAAATGAATCATACAGGGTATTCAAAAAAACTAGGAATATTTACTGAAATAAAGTGAATTTTCATGTGTTACCATGACTTCTGATCATTTTTTTGTTGTAAAAATTACTAAATAATTTTTTATAAGTAACACAAAGTGTGACAGAAATACATAAATAATATTTGGTTAAGAAACAATTTGTTTACGTACATTTTTAGGTTTCCCACTAAATTATAAATTAATATAAAGGAAACAGAATTTTATTTCATTTTATTACATACAATCTTCAATTAAAAAATAAACTGAAAAAGTTGCGTTACAAATAACACACCGACTATATTTTTTTTAATTATTGAAACCAAATAATATTTTCAATGAAAATAATATTATACCACCAAGTATTAGGTATACTTGGAAAATGTCAGTCAATGCAATTTGTTTCATAGCATTCTAGGTTTGATTGAAAAAAGTTAATTTACAAAAATGAAATACCTAGTTTTAAAAAATAAAAGTATATGAAGGAGTGAGAATGGCACTGACATTATTATAAATATCAGGATTTACTTTTTAATTAGAATATGTCTTCTGTTAGTTAAATAGAGCTATAATTATTATACTTAATACTAGCGACATTGTTTTAGTTTTAAGATTTTTTTCTACAATATTATATGTGTACTTACCAAGTTTTTCATTAGAAGCGCTTTTATATTTAATAATTGTTGACGTAGCTCTATCACACCCTGTATTATATATTTATAAAAAAATTCTAGTATTTAATACAACAAAAAGTGATCAGAAGTCATTTCAGTAATTGATTTTGAAAGAGTAAAACCAAATTTGGTAGATTTTCACACTTTTATTTTAAAAATAAAAATTTAAAAAAAAAAACACTAACATGACATATGTTTCGAAGTACAACTTACTCTTTCAAAATTAAATGGATTTTCATCAAGTAAAGGCCGAAACAATAAATAATTTAAATCAGTAATTGATGTTCCTGATTTTTTTAAACACGCTGTATGATATATTTTGCAAAGTACAAGTATCTAAGTATGAATTAACTATATATAAGTATTATGGTATATTAATATATTACATAAGTGTTATGGAAAAAACATGAATTACTTAAGAGTGCTAGAAATATATATGACTCCTTCAGTTCACCCTGTAGAGCTACAAACTTAGGATCCGTAAGTAAGTTGCCTTTAATGACCTAAAAAATAACATACTTAAGTTTGAACAAATTCTGACAGTACCAAAAATCAATATAAAAAGTTCTGGTCCTTTAATAATCAATGAATTTACTTATTAATTTTTCAGTACTTGTCAACGCCTTGTATTGAAATTTTTCACTCATACGATCAAAAATAATTTTCAATAGTCAATTTTACTAATTTTAAATATTGACAAGTAGACATTTAAAAATTCAAAATAAAATCATAACAGCGTTCTTAGTGATTCAGTAAGACATTATTTTGTACGTGTACGTCTGAAAATTCAGTCACAATTTTTGGCGTTTTACCAAAAGTCTTAACCTAATGATAATATGTCGAGGACTATTGCCAAATTCAAAAAACTATTCATTAGTAACAGGAAATAGTATCAAAATAAAGTTGACAGATGTTTTAACTTAAAATGGCATATCTTTATAATTTTTCTTTACTTACTTTTTCATTTATTTTCAATAGTAGATTATTATGGACATTTTGGCAATATTTTTAAAATTCAATTTAGCATATCTATAAAATTACTAATTACTATCTTTTAAATTAAATCTTTAATTAGAGTCAATATCCAACTTTTTTTTTTCGGCAAGCATTCCTCAAATTGTTGTTTGTATATATGATAGATGAACTTATTTACGTATTTACTAACAAACTTGTTAATTATCCACAGGAAATTACATCAAAATAATTTCAAATTACAACTTGAGAGTAATAAATTATGTTAACATATTACAACTTGTGTTTACATATCTTTTCATTAATTTTCAATACTCGATAATAATTATGAACATATTACTTGGCAATATATTTAAGATTTAATTAAACATATTTACAAAAAATAACTATATTTCCAATGAAATCTTAATTAGAGTTAATAAAAAAAAAAAAACGTTTTTGGCATGCACTCGTCACACAAATTTATTTTCGTAGTTACTGACATAATTATTCATTATTTACAGGAAATTACAACATAATTTACATTAAATCTAATTACAAGTCGAAAGATGTCTTAATTTATGTTTGCTTATTTTGATGACTTAATTTTACTCATTTTCATTATAATTTTTTTATTATTATCATATGACATTCTGATGGTAGATTTTAGATTATAATGAGCATACTATTTTTGATACTAATATAAAATAACTAAGTACTACCTATCTGTAGGGTACAATCTTTATCTAGACTTAATATACAATAATTTTTTTGGCAATTTACAGCATTCCTCAAAAAGATGATGGCGTAAGACGTATTTATTTACGTATTTACTTTTTTATTTTTAAGTAAGTAGTTATTTTTGAATAGCCGCCTCGCACCTCTAAAGCTACGCTACTGGAGTTTGGCTTAGCAGCTTATGGCAAAAAATGTAAAAACTGCTGGACAGATTTTGTTTATTATCAGGACCAATTAATTTTGTTTTAGAAATATTAGCTATCCTCTGAAAAACAATATTTTTATTTTTGAGGATATACTACCAAGGAGCATTCAGAATTAATTTTTTTAAATAAACAGCTATTAAAATGAAATTCCTGTCAGAGAAATTAAAAAATAGATAAAAGAATAAATACGTACCTAACCTGCAAGATTATTCAATCATGAGCTCTTCTTTGCCATTGTTCTCACTTAAGATATCGTTTTCTTAATTCTTGATTTCATACTTTCATGTGTTTGTCTTTGTTATTCTTCTTATTGTTCTTGTTTATTATTTCTTCATCCAGATATTCCATGAAACGTCTTCTGATCTCAGCTTTTAAGTGGTACAATCTTAGTAATTGTTCCCTTAAAGAAATCTTTTAGAAGTTATGAATTAAAATACAAAAACAAGTTTTCCGCGGATCTTTACATTTTAGGGTACCCTCAATACGTTTTGACCATTTTCGTGATAACGTATGTCTGTTTAGACGTGTGACTGTGTGTCTGTATCCTCGATAACTTAAAAACAGATAAGTAGAAAAACGCAAAATTTTGAATCCATCCTACGATAACCTGATTAGATTTTTGTGGGCATTTTTATCTTTAATTCAAATTCTAAACACTTTTTAATTAGATGGGCCGTACTCGATATATTCGATAACTTAACTGAAAAGGCATATGTTGAACACGTCATATATTTTTTACTGAGTTTTTTTGGTTTTAAATACGTGTTATTTAAATTTTATTTGAGTAATTTATCGTTTACATTTATAAGTAATACTGAAGCATTTTGAGTTGGTATATTGTCATTTTAAATAGTATTCAAAACTTTTGAATGCCCCTTTTAAATATTAGGTACCTCTTAAAATATTAACGTTATCGAATATTGCCCTCATCCCCAAGCGCGTTAATAAGGCTTATTAATTTCTCTCAACGTTCTTGCAACCGGCTGTTAATGTTTTAAAATGTTTTTGTATTTCCCTAAATTACGATTCTGGAGCAGCTACTGATAAAATAAATAAACAAAATCTATATACTTTGGTAATGATCAGTCAAATGATCAACTTTCCAACACTTACTTTGGGTCAAAAACACCATCCTGTAAAAAGGACATATAACAGTTTATGACTAATTTCGCTGCTTTTTTTTTTAATGTGAATTACTAACTTGAAGTGTACACTATATTAAATATTTTATGGTTTACTAGGTATTTTTATAATAAAATTGTGCAGTTAGGTTATTATTTTGGTAAAACAAAATAAATTAAAAAGCCATTAATCACACAAAATACGAGCGATCGTTTTTTCTTCGGAAAACAACTACTCCTTTGACTAATACCGCAACAGGTATTGAATTATTTTCAAAGGAAATTTAATTTTAACACTCTACCTTTGATTTAGCTTACTAAGGAGAATGCCATTTTTGGACCGATTTCGTCAGCGAGAAATAGATAGGTTCTTAATTCCAGTCTCTAATGGAATTATCAAATTTACTAGTATAAAATAACGTTGGTTATGACGGTAATAAGTAAGTAGGTACTATTAGCGACTTTTGATTTTACTTACTAAAAGTAGTTGGCGTTTCCATTTTCACTACTTGACTACCTACTCTCTTCGTAACCAATGTTATTGTATACTTGTGAATTTGCTGCCTTTGCTAATTCCATTTGAATTTGGAATTGAGAACATATCTATTTCTTGCTGATGACTCTCAATAAGGACAAAACCTGTTCAAGAATGACATTGTCCTTAGTAGGCAAAATCAAAGTTGGAGTGCTGAAATTAAATTTATATATCTGCTGTTTTTCCTTTGGATATAATTCAATACCTGTTGTGGTGTTAGCGAAAGTTGTTTTCCGAAGGGAAATGGTAGCTCGTATTTTGTGTCATATATGACTTTGTTTTATTTATTTTATTTCATGTTCTGATAACATTTGAGTTGGAATTGTTCCATTCATAAAATTTTTTGTAATCGGGTAGGTACAGAATATTATCAACTGTTATGTAGTATCAGGTTGCCAGAAAGCTTAGAATTTGTAACGGTTCCAAGCTGGATAGATCACCCTCTTCTATCTGGAAGCTCCCAAATTATATTACCTTTGGTTTATAAAGTGCCACACAATTTATTAGAATTTGTATTGAGGTTTCGTCATCCTCTTCCTCCTCACAGAATATGTACTCACTATCTTCTACTAGTCCGAGATAACTAGGGTTTCCTTTGAGTCGAGCTTATTCTAACTCAGGCAAGAACTTTTCTCGTTATAGCCGCCCAGAAGTATTTTAGCCTATCTTAGCCCAAAGAGATCGCTTCAATTGTCGATTACTTTATTACCCAATTCTTATTTAATCTCTCCTGAGATTGTGCTACTGCTGATATCTCAGAACCGCTAAGATCCCACATTTACTTATCTGGCTCATTCACATTTTCTAGATACCTCCAGATCATTTTTTAGCTTATTATGAATACACTTAGCATTTTAATTGCTGTTTTGGTATCGGACGATGATAATATCTTGTCTGCGATAATTATTTTATCAATTTTAAAATGGATAAATTACTCAATGACGTGAATCTCCGTCTGGAAAAAGCTCAAACTTTCAGAGTACTTGATTCCAAGTCAGTGCACTACTATTCCAATTCGTCCTGTTCGTATGACATGATTTTGGCCATAGAGAGAATTGATTATTAGCTACATTCAGTCTATCTCTGTTTTTCACACAAGTGTACTTCTGTCTCACTTCGCGAATCGTATCGAAGGGATCTTTGGTCTTAAAGCTAATAGACTACGTTTGATTACTCTATTTCTGATCATTCTATATCTTATTTTTGTTCCACGTTCTACACTATTAAATGTAGAAGTCTGAAGTTCAAAATCATCTCCATTGAAACCGTTGGACAGGTTCTCATTGAACAGGTGATGCATAGATAGGCTAGCCTTGTACATACCCGATATTAGCTCTTTCAGTAGATATACTAGTTCTGTTAATCCAGGTAATAGTGGTTGCTTTGTACTTCCATGGTCATGATCAATATGGATAAACCATTCAGTATCATTGCATATGCCACCGAGATAAGTAGCCAGTCTTCTTCTACTTGCCCTTCGATCTGTTTGGTCTACAATGGACTGAAACTAGTTTGTCCGCATTTAAAGATGTGGTGGTGGAACATATGTCCCTTATCTAAAATAATATATAAATGTTTATATAGGTCTTTGACTTCCATCAATTTTAATACTTATTGAGCCCATATATCTTTCTTCCATTTTCTTAGTGCCAGACTGAAAATGGCACGTCGTGTTTTTTGCTTGCTATTTGTAGATGTGTAAGGGAGGAGGTGAACAACATGTACCATGTCAAGTTGGTGGGGGCTGTCGTGTAACCATATGCAAAAAATTATTGTAAACCTGAAATAGGTGTAAAATCGAAACCTAAAGTCGAAAAGTTTGCTTTTAAACTGTTTGTGACTCTCAACTAAGAGTATTGCCCTTGCAATCATTTTTAATTTAAAAGTTTTTCCCTATTCGCCATAAATTAAACTCTTTTGACAAGTTTTTCACGATAACTCAGAGTGAATGGGGTAAAACTGCTAAATACAAAATAGTCGAAGGGCAATACTCTTAGTTGTGAGACATACAAATATTTTAAGACCTTTTATTCAATTTTACACCTATTTCAAGGTTACAATTATTTTTTTTATATTAACCCTTTTACCAACACCAAAAAATGTTTGCAATATCATCTTAAGTTCAGGAAAACCAAGTTTAAGATTTATCCTGAATTCCGTTGAAAAACACACACATCCGTTCACGTATATTATCTATATTATCTCTCAACCATTGGCTAATTCGCCTTGTTTCATCTGCATGTTCCATCCCCATTCTCAAATAATCGGTTGGACCTCAGAACTTTAAGAATTGCTTTGGTATTGTTTGCGAGAGGAAGATTGATCAACTCTCTTGCTCTCAATTCTACAGCGATCATTTCTGCAAAAGTGCCCAGGTTTTTAATATGTTAACTCTTGGTTTCTTGTCGAAAACTTCCAATCCTACACCTTTTTAGTTATGGAGCCGTACGTGTATGTACAGTGTATGGGAGAAAGGAATATCCAAGGATACTCCATTGGTATATCTCTGAAATGAGGAGGTCTTATGATTTTTTATGCCATAGGGGAACTAGCTAAAATGTGGTGATTATTAATTGCACTCAACAGTCCCTTTTTGACCAATCGCAGTTCTTCCACGCATTTAATACCTATCATCAGGAATATGTAGAATACCAGAATAGCAGAATGTGAAGATTCCAAGATTAGTTAGATCTAGCATAGTCTCAATGGCTGCCGAGGGTGTGGTGGACATTGAAGTCCCTTATCCCATCAGACAACTGAGCCGTACATAACCATTGGTTTTACCAACAAATAAGTTTGGAACTGATCCCCATGCCTTGTACATATCATTCTGAGGGTCCAGAAGGATTATCTGGTTTTGTTAGTGGTTTCATTCAGTTGAGAGTTCCAGTTTTTTTTATCTAGATCAATTCCTAGATATTTTCCGGTTTTCCGAGTCGCGACAATAAAAACAGTTGGCTAAACGAGCAAATAAAAAATGTTCTTGCCCGTGTAGTACGCATACCGGATCTAATAAAGTATAAGTGCAATGAAGATAAAACTGCTTTCCAATATTTTTTAGATCAAAAAATAATTTTGCATTTCTGCACATTTTTATTGTTTATCTAGTTAATACCGGTTTTAGATCTTGTTTTATAAATATTCTTTATAATAATTTTATCTTCTTTTTTTAGTTACCTGAAGATATTGCTATTCAAAAATGGTTATCCAACTACAAAAATATACTCTGAACACCAGAAGTCAATGAAGAGATCAACATCTAACATCAAAATGGGCACTGCCGTACACCAAGTTTCAAAATATTCTGAAATACAATGTATTTATTTTTAAAAATATTTTATTATAATAATTAAAATTATATAAAATGTTCTTTATTGTTACGTATATCTATTATTATTATTATTATCATAAAGTAATGATAAGTTCGTATAGAATACTTTTTGGTACATATATTATAAGAAATGTACTACTGTATACTGAATTATATTACCTAAATTTTTATTCTTATTTAAAGAATACACTTTTGATAGGAAATTAATAAAATATAATCACCACCTTAATATGTTCTGAATTTTGTTCCGTTATCATTTATTTTTCATTATTTAAGAAAGTCAAAATAAAAATATATTGTCGTTTGGTGTTTTTAAAAAATGATCAAAAATTATTCCTCGCCCCTCCACTTTTTAGTACGACAAAGTGCTGAAGTTTGTCATTATGTCAATAATAATAATGAGATAAAAGAAAATATTCTTAAGAATGACATGATAATAGTAATACTATCGCTAATTCACCTCCATACGAGTGAATTGTAACCCCTGAAGCCGACTTATCTTGTCTTGTGCTATTATAATTTTTATTTTTCGTGTCGCTCCGGGGCGACTTAAAGATAATTAATGGTGACATTTGATTTAGAGGTGAGAAAAACCCGGAAGACCTCACCTACCATCATTGAAACGGAAACGCATTAAGATTTGTAATCTGGATGCCATATCAACAGAAATTAAATTGCTGCTAATAGGCAACCATCAAATCCCTATAACGAACAATGTTAATTAAAAATTCTCATTCTGTTTGCTAAACCATTGACAGGTTCGTAAATAAATACGGGATTCTCGAACATACTGCGTTCTCGACGTACAATTAATGACGACAGATCGCGTTAAATATTTGGAGTATAAAGGAAAGAAGGATACTCTCATATGGTTATTTATCTCAAAAATGTCCCCCAAAATGTATAAAATTAAGATGGCACTCGTGTACTAGAAGGCAAAAATATTTTGGAAAAAGGCATTTTACAAGGATGATAAACTGTTAAACAAGCATGTAAAAACTAGTTAAAACAGTGGGTAAAAACTTGTTAAAACGCGCTAAAACTGCAAATTATATCCCGATCGACCGGTCGAGGGGAAATATTAAATACGTCTCACAAACACATTAATTTTACATTTCTGTTAGTTCATATATAAATAGATAGTATTTTCATTTCCAAGAGAGTAAGCTTGAAAAAAATGTGTTATCGTTGTTGGTGATAGTGTGTTTATTAATAAAAAATGGGAAATAAAAAATATGGTCTTCCTTCAAAATGAAAATCTGTAAAAAATCGTACGAGACTCCTTAGATTTGGAAGCTTACTGTCATCCGATAATTTAAAACTGTAAGTATTCTTACTGTGGCATTTTTATTGTATGTAAAAGCAATATATAATTTTTGATCTGGCAGTTTCTAAAACCAAAATGCTAAAGACAAATTAAACGTCAAATTTAACTACTGAATTATCTACGAACCATGCACATCCCTTAATAATTATGAATAAATTACCATAGCACTCATACTACAAGTTAACATGGAATCAATACTTACAAAAAGTCACCCAAAAGACGTCCTTTAATTTATGTTGGGGACTACAACAGAAAATATCACTATGGCTATATACCAGAGTTATAATAACCTATGGGTCGGTGGTATAGTGGCCAAAGACTCGACAAACTGGAACTCAATGGTATTCAAAGGCAAGCAAGATTACCACGGGAGCCATGAGAACGATTCCAACAGCAGCTATAGAAATCATGCTAAACCTAACACCACTACATATATTCATTCAAGCCAGGTCAGTCACATAGACTGCACAAAGGTCCGTTGCCCATAAGCAGTTTGCATGAATGTGACTACAGCGAGCTTTATAAAGAGTTGCAGAACAACCAAATAATGGGAATGCCTTCAGACGAAATGCTCCCAAAGTATAGCTTTCAAAAGCAATATAAAGTAAGTATACCAGAGAGGGAAGCGTAAACATGCCACAGTATTCCAGGCAGAAGTAGCAGCAATACATTACTGCAAAAAAGAGGTATTAAGACAGAAGGTTAATGGAAAAATCATTGTCATATATTGTCATATACTCAGACAGTCGAGCGACGTTAAAAGTACTCAGTTCTATGTAAGTAAACTCAAAGCTTGTGTGGAACTGTTTGAAAGCCCAAACAGAGATGGATAGTCAAAACAGACTAACCTTAGGCTGGGTACCAGGCCACAGAGTACATAAGAGCAACGAAGAGGTGGATTTACTATCCAGTCTCAAAGGCTGTTATTGGCTGAGAACCTTTCTGTAGCATCACAAAGACAAATAACAGAACATGCACATTTGCAAATCTCAGAAGTGGTGGAAAATTCACCAGAAGAGGCCAAAGAGTTCTTAAAAGGACCATCCTAAACACACCGACTATCTACTAACCTTTAATAGGAAAAATACTAGAGGACTAGTATATCTATTAGCAGGGCATTGTAGGCTTATCAAACATATATATAATATCGATCTGACAGACAGAAGAGACCTTGTGCCAATACTATCAAGAAGAGGAGGAAACTGCAGAATATTATTGTTCTACTCCGAAGATCTAGCAAGAATAAGATTCCCTACATTTGGAGAAGAAAAACCCAGGGCAACAAGCTACGTCAGAAGATTACTTCCTAGGCTATGGAGTCTACTACAAAAGACCGAATTAGACAAGGTGATAACCGTCAAAAAAAAACATTTGCAAACCAGTATTTTTTCGCCCAGTCTCATTAGTCAGAAAGTACTTAAAAGTGTTTTTTTTGCGACAATTTGGATTCAGTCGTTCTCCTTTTTACATCTGTTCGTGACAAACTATTTAGAACAAATGACTTTTTTCAACACAGTTTAATTTCTTTTCTTCTTCTCTCATTTATTTTGTTTATACATTTTGTCTAAACCCAGGACATGTTTTATTATGTGGTTTAAAGGACATTACAGGTACCAAACGTTTATTATTGATGAACTTATTTAAAAATCTTACTAGACTTATTCTTATAGTATGAAGTGAATTATGTAGTACTCTGTATACATGTAAAATGGTTTCAAAGTAAGATACTTACCATAAATTTTGAAAAAACATTTTTTATACCCTTTAGCAGCTATATAAATAGTCTACCTGAATATGAAATAGTATCGAACATTGCCTTACAAAAAAAAATGTTTTAATATTTCTTCTTGGTTTACCTATTGGTTTTCATTTCTTTTTTATATTTTATTTGAAATTTTAAAGTTCACTTATTGTGCTTAAAACCAAAATTGTGTTCTTGTTAAAATTGATTTTATTGATATTTTAATTGTATTTTCTTTATATTTCTTTATATTTAAACTGTTTTTTTTTTAATTGATATTTTAATAATTGTTTTGTTATTGATATCTTAATTTCTATATTTAATTATTTAGATAATAGGACTTTATAATATACTTATAAGGTGCTACACTCTAGTTAAAATAAATTAAAAACGATTATTTTAATAAACTATAAATGCCCATGCTCAGCCAGTAGTGGCTCTAATGGGCTTGTCTGTCTTTTGTTTATATTTGTCTAATTACTATACTATATTATTGATAAATGAATGTACTTTTTTGCAAAATAAACAATATTATTATTATTATTAAATGGTAATAAAACCGTCACAAATCATATTACAGTTTGATTATAAACAAAGTTTTGCAAAATTTCAATATTGTGAATTTGTGTAGATATCCATTTATCGTAAAAAACAAAATTTTACGACTTGCACTTGAAAAATAATGAATACTTCAGTTTTGATTTTGACATTAACACCATATAGATTGCAATTTGCTGGGGACTTTTTCGCAGATTTCATTTTTAATATAAACACTATCACATTCTATAAAAAATAAACAAATTTAAATCTAAAAAATAAGAAAAAACTCGAATTGTAATTGATACCAATTAAAATGTAAACAATGAACACGAACGCCAGTGTTGCCAAATGATGAACTGATTTTGAAAACAAAATAAATGAACTGAAATTTAAAAAAAAATCAATATAATAAATCGGTTTTATAAAAAAAATCCTTAAATAAATATATGATTTCATATTACTATGTATACACAAACTTTTATTCTTAAATAAAAGGTCCTATCCACTTCTTCAAGAGCTAAAATCCGACGACGTAGCGAAATGTTGCTACTTCTGGCAACGCTGAACGATATCCTACTTATAGGAACCTTCTACAAATTTCCTCCAGAGGGCGTATCATTTAGCTTGAATCGCGAATAGAGCGGACATTTTCAAGAATATATTGGGTAATGTTCGATTACAATAAGATACGCACAGCTACGTCATCAATTGGTGAAGTAATTAGTTGGCTATCGCAGCTTACTGGAAGTTTAAAAATGTAAGAATAACATTTTTAAAACAAACAACTCATATTTGCTTTATTTATTGATAGTTATATAGGTATAATATATTTATATTGGAAATTCGTAATAATAGTTACGACGTATCGGTGTTCTTCTTATTGTAATCCGACTTTGGTACATCAACGTAAGAAAAAAAGACGTCATTTATACCAAATTGTGTTGCCTAGGCTTACATCAGTGGCGTTCGTGCCGGCATGTCTTTTCGTTCAGCGAAAATAACTGTACGCCATTGTTTTTTGACAGAATTTCCGGATCCATGTGGAACAGTAAGCGCCTTCTTAAAATACTCTGTTTAACACAGAACGCTTGTTATACATGGAGTGCGTGCTCCTTGTGTAGTCTCCATGCATGTTTTTATGAACCAGAATCTGCTATTAAATTCTCTTCACAACATTCTGTAACATCCTGTATACAACTGTTTATATAACTAATTACTTAAATATGTACTAAAACCTAATAATAATAATAATAATAATAACCAAACGTCACTCTATATAAAGTCACGGTCATTCGCTTTTTGGGTAGCTGTTATTGTATATTTTTAACCGACTTCAAAAAAAGAGGTTCTCAATTCGTCGTAATATTTTTTTTACCTATGTTCAGCGATAATTCTTTAACATAGTGTCCGATTTCAATGATTCTTTTTTATTGTTAGAAAGGGGGTACTTCAGAGGTAGTCCCATATTATTATGGTGAAAATCTAATAATTGGGTCCATTAGAAAATCCTCAAACTTTTAAGTTTTAATGTATGTTTAGCGGTAATTCTTTATCACCTTGTCCAATTTCTATAATTCGTTTTTTGTTAGTAAGGGGATACTGCAGGGGTGGTCCCATATAAATTTGGTCAAAATCTAATAATTGGGTTCATAAGAAAAATCCTCAAATTCTTTATTTTTATGTATGTTTAGCGGTAATTCTTTACTACCTTGTCCGATTTCTACGATTCTTTTTTTGTTAGTAAGAGGGTACCTCAGGGGTGGTCCCATATACATTTGGTTAAGATGTGGTGGTTTTTTAAAATGACTTTTAAAGGTACCATTTGGGTAGGCGCGTCAAGAGACAAGCGACCACTGATTCGAACCCAAGGTCGAGTAGGACGACAGATGCATAAATGTTACGCTTGGTGCATTTCGCAAGCTTGAGAAGTGTCGCGCGACAGTTACAGGATAACCATTCGAGGGAACGATCAGTGTTGCCAGACCTACTGTTTTCACGTAGATCCACTGTTTTTGTCTCTAGCAAATTTTGTTCTTAATTTATTAAGTTTGCCTCATTCTTCAGCAAATGGTTAAAGAATATTTTCTCTAGTAAATTTTCTGCATTAAAAGCAGCGTAATAAGCATCCACTACTCTAGGTTGGCTCCATAAAAAAAAAGCATCAAGATAATCATTGTTTTTATTTAAAATTAATCAAAGAATTAATAGGGCATTATAAAAAGACCACGATTTTGAATTATCTGATTCAGACTGATCTAAAAGAAGTAGGTACCTATTATTTTTCATTGTTTTTTTTTTTGTTTCCGTACGTTAAGTATATATTAAAAATGTTATTATTTGTGTTTATTCTTTGTTTACCTTCTAATTTGGGTCGAAAAACGTTTATTTTTCGTTTCTTATATACTTGTTTTTTTATTTACTACACTGCAAATTTCAATTATTTCCCCTGTATTAAAATCTACTGTTCAGATCTACGGTTTTTTTTTCACCCATACTGTTCCAAAATCTGGCAACACTGCCTAGATCGAAAGAAATTTTCAACCTATTCACCTCCAAGCAATGAAGCGATGCTCGAGGACAGTGACCTCGAATGCGACAGGCAGCAAACCTTTGCCCCGAGTCAGATTCAGAAGTATCTCCAGGAAGTGTCTCGCCGTGCGAAATGTGTTTCATATAATTGTATGTATTTTAGATGTGAAGCGACACTTCTCGGTCGCGTCGGCGGTCGTATATCGCGTCGGCGGTCGTCTGTCGCGCCTACCGAAATGGTACCTTAATACTTATCTATTTTATAAATTATGTCTACCTCCAGTTACATGATGCAACCTACCTTGCATTCACGACCTCTAGGTGAAAATTCTAAATTTAATTGAAGTATACTTCCCCATAGTTGAGACAGATGTACGAAATAGGTGTCATATACCTACACGTTCGTTTTTTTTTTCTTCTTATTCTTAAGGAGACTCTTTTTGGCATTTTTTTAACTATAAGCATTAGGAGTCGATTATAACAAAATTTACAAAAATTTTAGAGATCATTCCAAAATATTAAAATAATTGAAAATTATGATAATTCCAGTAAAAATATAACATTTTTAAAATTGGCTTCTTCATTTTGAGTAGTATAATATAATATAGTATAGTATAATATAATATAATATAACTTTGAAAAGTCTGTAATCTTGTAAGACAATAGATTTCTATTTTTAAACACAAAGAAAGTTTATAAAAGTTTTTCTTAAAAATTCAGTATGCACAAACCCTAATTTTATTTTGACAAGTATGTGTTTTACTAATGTATGTTTTGTAAATCGCTTTACAAGTGTACAAGTACTTCTTTCTTAAGATATTTTTGTTGCAATTTGTAGTGAGTTCAAAATAATTAGGTCCAGCATTTACAGTTTAATAAGAATTGGAGGCGTGGTAAACTCCTCTTAATATGTTAGTAAACGTATATCAACTGCAATAAAAATATATTTTTCAACTAAAGAGAACACAGGTTATATAGGTTATTACTTTTTGGCAGCATTTTATTTATAAGCATATATTACAAGCGTAGCGTATACATACATATAATTTAAAAATTACGTAAACGTTATTACTTTTTGGCAGGCTTCAAAGGTGGGTCTAACTCGCACATTCTTCTGAGGAAAGCTGAAATAAAAAAAAATATAATATATTTTGAGCTGTTGCTATCTATTTTTGAAATAAATTAATTTTCATAAATAATTTTAAAACAATTTTAATAAATACTAATGATGGTGCGAGACTGGTTTTGATTTTGATTTTCTAAAATTACAAGACCAAGATGAAGCCCGACAGCGCAATGAAAATAATTTCGAAATTTCTGACAAAATTGTAAAACAATTTTAATAAATACTGTGATGGTGTGAAACTGATCTTGGTTTTGCAAAATTGCAAGACCAAGATGAAAACCGACAAGGCAAGACCAAGAACTAAGACCAACACAGCGATGCAAGACCAAAACCAATGCAGTCTTCGTATTGCTGAAAGATTTATAAGACTTGTAGTTTTCTAACGTAGCTTAGGTAACTACAAAAATAACTTTTAAAAGCTCAATTGGTTTTGCTCAAGAAGAAATCAAATGAAGTAACATTAGTTTATTATTGACAATTGCCCTAAAATTTAAATTACTTATTTTTAATCATATTACTCCACATACTTTGATTTTCTTTTACTATACGGAGAATGGTCGCACGGCGCAGCTTTCTGAGTGCCTTTTAAAAGGAGATAGAAAACCGCCATTTTGAACCACATACTTTGATTACTATACGGGGCAAGAGAGAGGTCCGACACGCCCAATATAGGGCGCGGCCATTTTGATTCCTATGACACAGTTTATAGCTAAAGAATCAGATCGCTCACTCTGCGTTGGCACTTTTGATCTCAATGTTCTAGTTTATACACTGCGCAACTCGGATAATACAATATATGACAACCGCCTATAATAAAACAGCAGTCTTCTGCGTATCCTGAATTTGTATCCCTGGTGTGGATGTTATTTTGGAACTTTCAACTGGTCCGAGTGAGCTAACTGATTCTTTAGCAATAAACTGTGACTCCAAAAATAATATTCACTGACACTGACAGCAGCAAGCAAAATATCAGGTGCGTTTTAATCATCCGCTTCTGCTTCCGGAATTGTCGGTTTAGTCGTTTTAACCTGTCAGATTAAAACAAGAAAACCGACAATTCCGAAGCAGAAGCGGATGATTAAAACGCACCTATTAAAAATATTGCGCCAAGATGTAGGCAACACGTAATAAGGGGTTCAAAATGGCGGAGTTTTCTATCTCCTTTTAAAAGGCACTCAGAAACCTGCGTAGTGCGACCATTCTCCGTATAGTAAAAGAAAATCAAAGTATGTGTTTTGAACCCTTATTACGTGTTGCCTACATCTTGGCGCAATATTTTTAATAGGTGCGTTTTAATCATCCGCTTCTGCTTCGGAATTGTCAGTTTTCTTGTTTTAATCTAACAGGTTAAAACGACTAAACCGACAATTCCGGAAGCAGAAGCGGATGATTAAAACGTACCTGATATTTTGCTTGCTGCTGTCAGTGTCAGTGAATATTATTTTTGAAGTCACAATTTATTGCTAAAGAATCAGTTAGCTCACTCGGACCAGTTGAAAGTTCCAAAATAACATCCACTCCAGGGATACAAATTCAGGATACGCAGAAGACTACTGTTTTATTATAGGCGGTTGTCATATATTGTATTATCCGAGTTGCACAGTGTATAAACTGAAACATTGAGATCCAAAGTGCCGACGCAGAGTGAGCGATCTGATTCTTTAGCTGTAAACTGTGTCACAGGGTTCAAAATGGCCGCGCCCTATGTTGGGCGTGTCGGACATCTCTCTTGCCTCGTATAGTAATCAAAGTATGTGGTCGGACCTCTCTCTTGCCCCGTATAGTAAAGTATGTGTATTACTCTGATAACTAGGTTGACAAACAAAACTGACGTGACAGAATAACTACACTGATTGACTAAAATGAAAAGTATGCGACGTTCAAAGACTGTACTCCCCTCAGTGTTATAGTGAAATCAGTTATCACAACAATATCATACATACTTATCTGCTTAGAAGATAGTTAGTAATTTATATATGATACCAAACATTGCTAGAATTCACTTGCTGGGACTTCTAAAGTCAATGTTTTGACAGGCATTGTGAATTATAATTTAATAGAACCCAGTATTTGTTCAAAATAATTTAAATGCTGCAAATTACTTACAGTTCTTACAAAATAATTTACCAGAGTACTTGGAAGAGGTAAATTTAGGTATAAGACAAAATATGTGGTATTTACAAGATGGAGCTCCAGTGCATTTCGATAGCGAAGTTAGGGAATATCTTTTAGCTCTATACCCTGGACGTGGGATTGGAAGGGGCCCTGATGCTCCTATTTCTTGGCCAGCTAGATGGCCAAATCTTAACTCTATTGACTTTTGCTTCCGGGGTTTATTAAATAGGACGTGTACTCTTTTGAAATAATTGACGGACAATAACTGAGGCATCGAATCATTGAAAGTGCAAATCGATTTCGTCAGATGCCAATGATCTTCCAAAAATTCGGTTTTCCTTTTTAACGGTGCCGAATGTGAATTCTGGAAAATGAAGGCCATTTTGAACAGATATGGTAGTAAATACTACACATTTCTACATATTTTTTTTACTTGCGAATAACATGAAACTCAATTATAACTTACTTTTTGTTACTCAACATTTTTGAAAAAGTGGTAGGAAGCAAAAAAATTTAAAATACGATATTAAACCAAAGGTGTCACAATACTAAAATAAATGTAACGCATAGAAAAGTTTGGGGGTTTTAGGGATTCAAAACCCCCTAAAATTTTTATGGGCTGTACAGAGTTTGTGGTTTTATAAAAAAGATGTTCTTACGATAAGAAAGCCATGTATTAATCGAATTAAATTACGGGTTTTGAGCTTACATTAAATTGTAATTAGATGAAACAAAATGGATTCTATGTATTTTGAGGTGATCTTTTCGAAAAAAGGCAAAACAAAATGTAGCAGTTTTTCGAAAGTGCCGAAATTTTGGATTTTGTCAATTTTTCAATTTTGCGCAGGCGCATGTCGGAAATAAATCAATATTTTTAAAACGCAGTTTACGACATTTGAAAGCTTAGGAAAAATGCTAATTTTTATGTCTCCTGAGAAATTTTGATCCAATGCACCGTTCTCGCGGTATGGACGATTGAAATTTGTTTAGTATTTTGAGGCGACGAAGGTCGAAAAATTGAATTTGTTAAATGTTCAAACACTAAATTTTTTATAACATTGGTAAAAATTAAGATATTTGGAAAAACAAAAATTCGTTTTGTACTTAAGGGATGTGACTAGTGATTGCTAGAAGGGGGCAAGATAAATCCCAAAATTGGGCATATGGCGGAAGGGCAAAATGCACCGCGGTCCTAATTTCATTGTTTGCCTATAACGGCCAAACTATTTGAATTTTTTTAATGCCACTTACAAAGCTTACTCTTAAATGTGAAATCTTATGTGTGTGTGAATTTCACCGACATCGGACCATAATTGGCTAAGATATCAAACAATTAACTAATTTTTTTTTTTTTTTTTTAAATAATTATTTTTTTTCGAAAGTTTGAAGTGGCACAAAAATGCCAAAAATGCACCCAATGGCTTAAAACTTTTTTTTTGAGTACTCTATTGTGTCTAGAATACGATTACATTACGGAAAATTCTGCAAATATATTTTATCTATTTTTTTGACCACTGTTCATTGAGTAACGACCAAAAAACATGGTTTTTGAGAAAAGTTGCCTAAAATTGACAATTTTTAGTTTTTTTGTCTGAAAATTAAACAAACCCAAATTTCATGTCTTCTAAATGTGTATACAAAGTTTAAAGTGTGTATGTTTCTTCTAAGTTGTAGAATTCTCCCGACAAATGTCCCATTACACGCGCTCCGCGGGATCCAAAACTCGTGTATACACTACATTACTGTAATTTGATTTTTTTGCGATTTCCAGTATTAAATTTCTTGCATATCTAAATTTATTAGGCTTAAAATTTATTAAATTGTATTTTACTGACTTGTTATAAGACGTTTCTTGAGTTTTGTGCAAAATATAGAATTACCAGATATTAGCGAACAAAAAGCAAGCTTATCACCAAGTTGGAACTTACACTCAGGCTTAGGATTAATTTCCTAACATTTTTAAGGTATACCTTTTTTGTATTTTTTTGTGCTCTTTTCGATGGCGATGTTAGTTTTTGCAAATATATTTATTTTGTTAGATGTTTTCGGAAAACCCGGAAAAAATCACATGGGAAAAAAATTAAAAAAAAACTACGCCTCTGGTTTCCTGCGAATTCCCGAAAAATTATGTCAGATTTCGCCGCGGGACTTATTTTATTTGAGAGCCAACAAAAAAATACGCAACTTCTCTCATGGGCACATATGTCTAACATTTATAATTTCGCCACAAATTCATCGCAAATTTCATGTCCATGGTTCTGATCAAAAAAACGAAAAATCGACTTTTTGGTGAAAGCACTTCTGGCGGCGAGAAATTCGCCATTAAAACTACCTGTGCAATGAATTTCCGAACTATTTTTGCCTCCTCTTTCGAATGGTGCAATTATTTTCACTATCGGAATGATACTTGCCCAGATAATTAGCATTTTTACAATGGAAAATTCCGGAAAACCCGGTATTTCCTAAAACTGCTACATCTTTTTTTTCTTTTTTTCGGAAAGATCACATCAAAATACACAAGGTCCTTTTTGTTTCATCCAATTACAAATTAATGTAAGCTCGAAGGGGCTTTTTTTCGTTATTTAATTGGACTATATTCATTTGTATTACAAAATAATAAACAGTTCATGAAATATTGGAAAAAATCGATTTTTATTTTGTAGTTTCCAAGGGCTGCAACTTTTTTGCTGTGTTTCGTTAATAGAATAAAATAAATAAAAATTAGAAAAATAACTTACGAATATATGGAATTTCACCATCGTCATTTTCTTCATCTAAACAAAGTTCAAATAATTCGTCTACGTCCGCCTCGGGTAATTTTTCACCTGGAGAAAAAAATCAATTTTAAATACTCTTATTATGCAAGAAAATTTCTAGTTATTTGGAAAATACATATTTCTATACCCACATAAATATTATTTATTCTACGCACAGACTATTGAATGAAAAAGTAGGCCATTGCGTTCAACTAAACGAATATATTTCATATCGTCTACCTAGTAAAAACACTGAACGGATATGAAATCCATCAAATAGAGTTCAAATTTGGTCACCAGACTACTATATATTTTTTTTTTAATTTTAAATATGTGACAATTCTGTCAAACTAATTGTTAGTATATTTTTTAGTCATTAAAATTAAATAGAATTAAAAATTAGTGATTCTTGTGAAGAATCGATAAATAATAGTATTTTACAAGATATTTGCTTATATTTACAAATAAATCATAAATTTTAATAAAACTATATAAAATCTACGATTGGAAACTGATTAAATAAAATCTTTTATCCAGTACGCTCCTAACTCAGATTTCAAATCTGCTAATTGCGACGCAGTACCTTTCAGCCCAATTTGGCAACGACGCGCGCTCGATATTTGAAGGACTGTTTCTCTGAGAAATATTCAAGTTGGGTTCGGGTGCGCGTTTTAGTTTTTAGTAGAGCAAAAATTAGTTCAAAAGTCGCTTATTGCTAGAGATGTTAAAAATTGGTGCAGAACCAAATCAGACCCTATAGATATTATGGATAATAATTAAATCGTATATGAAACGGCCACTCACGACATTTTTCAGTACCTATGTAGGTCAGACATTTTTCGCAACAAAAAAAATAAGCCATTATTAAATAATTTACATTACCGTAAATTGAAAATTAATTGAGCTATACAGTGCTTCTCAAAAGTCCCCTCCCCCCTTCTTTTCTTTTGAATGGTGATACATAGATTAATGAAATTTGGAGGGTGAAAATAAACTATTGTAAGCTTTGGAGTGAGGGTAGCCATATGTGAGTAGTAGGGATTAAGTGTAAGGGGTTAAAGAAAAGGTCCTTTATTTCTCACAAGTCAATTTAAATTGACTTGTGAGAAATAAAGGACCTTTTCTTTAACCCCTTACACTTAATATTGTAAGCTTCTCTACTAGGGATAACAGGTGACTTAATAGGAATCGGTGACGTCACCAGGTAACTGAAACCAATAATATTAAATGGGACCCTATATCAAGTGACACCTCGTTTGAAAGGTATTTAGAATACCTATTTAACCATACTATTTTTTTGGATTTACGATGTTTTTAATGGTTAAAATAAGGTCCCATTTAATATTATTGGTTTTAGTTGCCTGGTGACGTCACCGATGTCTATTACGTCACCTATTACCACTAGTAGAGAAGCTTACTATAGTTCATTTTCACCCTCCAAATTTGATCAGTTTAAGTATCATCGTTCAAAAGAAAAGAGGGGGAGGGGACTTTTGAGAAGCACTGTATAGATTTATTTCAAAAATAATACAAAACTATTTTGATTTAATTGCAAACAAAATCAATAATTGTACATCAATAATATGTAGAGAATCGCAGGTATGTACGAGATTGTCGTTAATTAAAAGATATTTAGTAAACATTTTTTTTTAACAGGACCTTACTCGCTCACAATGTATTACTACTTAAAAAAAAACAATTTTTATGAAAAAAAATTATTACAAACCATATTACTTATTATTGAGCATCATTTCGAGGAGGGTTTCGTATTTCTAACCTCCTTATAAAACGACTGTTCTGGCAGAACACAATACATATAAAAACACTGGAGTTTACTTTGCAGAAATTATCATCTCGTTCAATTAGTCCATTACAAACCTCAGAGGGGTCAACACTACGAAAAAATAACATTATCTTTTTGTTATGTGAAGCTGGCCCTGGACCTGGTAGAAATAGTTGTAATTTTATTTCATATGTATATTATTATTGTCTTCAATTATTACATACTTTATAATCTTTTGCCTCATTGCATCTTGTGATGTTAACTTTGAAGCAGAGCCAGGGCATTTAATTTCAAAATTATACAGTGAGTTCCTACCAGAACCAGGCCATCATGACTACCCCCTAAATATCATACATTCGGATCGACAAACAAAACCACAATTTTCGACATTCATAAGAATTTTTCTGAAAATTGACTTAGTGCTATTGGTTTTTTTTTAAACCATATCTTGTATGTTTATTTCCCATGTGCGTGGAATAAAGCAAATGTTTATAAATTTTTTACCATTTGTTTTTAGCCGCATTTTACAAATAGTGCCAAAATTAGAAGCAGTTATGCGTACACTTCTAGCTTCTTTCCATGTAGGATTTTCTCCTTGGCTTCTAGTCTTTTTTTCTATCAATTATAATTCCAGATAAGTTTTTTATTATTCTATTAAAAATATTTCTTTTTTATTTTGATACTCCTCATTATTTAAATCGGGTATTATATTATCATGGTCAAGAAAACCATATTTTTTTACCGTCAGTCAGTTATACAAGTTATATCATGTTGTGTTAAATACAAGCCTCTGAATAAAATCAAAACTGTCATTTAACAATAAAAAAAACATTTTATTAACCGACATTCGTGAGTGCTATATTAGATTATATTTAATTAGGACTGTGGGCCATGTGGATCCTTTAATCGTTGTCTAATTCGGTAAATGCCACAGTAAGGATACTTACACTTAAATTATCGGATGACAGTAAGATTCTAAATCTAAGAATTCTTGTACGATTTTTTACAGATTTTTGTTTTGAAAACCGTATTTTTTTTTCCATATATTATTAAATACAATATCACCAACAACGATAACACATTTTTTTTTTAAACTCTGTCACTCTCTTGTAAATAAAAATACTATCTATTTTTATATGAACTAACAGAATTATAAAATTAATGTGTTTGTGAAACGTATTCAATATTTCCTGTCCACCGGTCGATCGAAGCATAATTTGCAGTTTAACGCGTTTTAACTAGTTTTTACACACTGTTTCAACTAGTTTTTATACGCTTGTTCGCAGGCCCGTAGCGAGGGGGGCGCCAGGGGGGCTGAGCCCCCCCTAAAGCTTGTCTGCGCCCCCCCTAGAAAATTGCCCATATAGGAGCGCGATTAACGGCTGTTGAAAAATACAAACAATGAACAATGAGTCGCATCGACGATTTTTAAAATTGTATTGATTTTTTTTGGAAAATGTGAATTGGGAAAAAATGTACTTACTATAAAAATTTTATAGTAGAACCGTTATATCAATATATTTTTAGTAATGGTTCTGAGTACTTATATTCTCTTACAAGAAAATACTTTATTAACAGTTACTTATTGCTTACTGTCCATTTTAATCAAAACATAATAAACACAAAGCCACAGACAATAAATTGCAACTGGAAATCGGAAAACGGATAACCATTAATTTTATTTCGGTAATTCCCCTAATTTCCCTGTAGTGTCAAACCAAGATATTTTTTTAAAACTTAAAACTGCTTACTGATAGATAGCAAGCAGTACACGCACGGACAAAATTCTACAAAGCAGGGAGGCCACACTGACTGACATGATGAAAATAGTCTCAGCTTGAAGAAAAGCGAAATAATGATGAGTACCACCGGCTCGTTAATATAATGAACGTACAATTTTCAATTATTGATTCAGAAGACCCATCACCCCCAAGAAAAAGAAAACCCAGCAAAGTGTTAGAAAATTTTGTACTTACCGAGCCTATGAGATCTACAGTCGTTAGCGAAGCAGATTTCAAACAAATATTTTTTGAAGTTCTTGACATAATATTAGTAGAGCTAAGACGTAGATTTAACGACAACAATGATTTAATTGAAGCTATTATGTCAAGAAAAAAATTAGATATTGAAAAATATCAACCACTGGCCGAACTGGGCATTCAATTAACAAGTGCTGCCGAAGTAGAAGTCGTCAAGAAATATATAAATCGACAGAAAAACGAGAATGCTGCAGAAAATCCCGATATTTTTCAGTGTATTTTTAGGAAATACACTGCTTTTAAAGAAACTTATGAATTTCTAGCGACTTGGCGTACTTTCGCCTGTAGTACGGCTCTTTGTGAATCCAGTTTTTCTGCCCTTACTAGAATTGATAGACCTCAGCCACCTCAGCGGAGGTCAATGTTACATCCGAGACTGGCAAACCTTACCCATTTAGCATTTGAAAAAGAGAACAAAAAACATAAATATTGAAAATCTGCTGGTTGAGTTTAATAATTTAAAAAATAGGAAACTGCAATAATTCTGAAAATTGATAAAAAAAATATTTTTTAAACTCTTTTGCATATTTGATGCCGCTTTTACTAACTCAACCCTCAACCAGTTAAATGTTCATAGGAAAAGACGTTTTTTTTGTTGTAGAGTTCATTCTTTTGCTTAAAATATTTTTTATTGAATAAATATTTGTTTTGTAATTGCTCGTTTTTTTAATACCCTCCTCGGAGGAAGGATTTCAAAATAAAACTCCTCATGTTTTTTGGAATTTTTATGCTCTAATTAAAAAAATGAAGCCCCCCCAAGATTTTGTTTAGGCCCCTCTGAAACATGGGGCTAGCTACGGCCCTGCTTGTTCGACAGTTTATCATCCTTGTGAAATGCCTTTTACCAAAATATTTTTTAGACTGATATGTGTTCAAAGTGAATGTTTTCGAATTTTTCCTGTAGGTATAATTTTGTATAAATTTTTAATAAAATATTTTATGACATTATGTTTCAATTTAATAAATATCTATACATAATTATTAAGGTCAATTGATCAATAAAAGCGTTTATAATAAAGAACTAAAAAAGTAATTTTTAGTAGTTTTTACATAATATGCAAGTAAGTGTCTCAGAAACGTCAAATCAGCAGCAACGTTATGAAAATTTAAGTTAATTAAACGGCAAGCCGATCCTGGAGACGTGGTCAATAACAGTGCGACGTTGCTAAGTAGTTATTATCTCGGGTAAATCCAAAGAGGTTAGAAAGGGTAGAGGTAACATAGGAAGCATTTCTCGCTGCGCGAATTTTGCCAAAACCGAAAAACTGGGTGGAAGGAGTAGGGAGGTGTTCTGGGCCGGACTTAAATATTTGTATTGTAGTACCTAATTTTGGTGGGTAATTAAAAGATGAAAAATTATGAGACGTTTGTTTGACTTTATTTGTTAGCACGATTCTTGTATGATGAGGGCAATAACACTTTATCAATATATAACTAGCTAAGGGCCGGTTCCACCGTTGTGTCAAACGAAGTTTAAATTATTAAACGAAGATTAAAATGACATTGTTAATATAAAAATGTCATTTTAAACACCATTTAGTAATTTAAACTTCGTTTTTGTTAATATAAAAATGTCATTTTAATCTTCGTTTAGTATTTTAAACTTCGTTTAATAAAACGGTAAAATCGACCTTAAGTAAAAGTTTATAAGTACTTTTTGCTCGAATTACACAAAAGATTTTTTCTACGATCACACCAAAATAAAATAAATAACTAAATTTTATTAGAAATGGGTTACCTTTTCGTTCGTTATAATATTTTAAGTTTATTTGACATAGGCCTACTGTTCTAAGAGAAAAAAATGTTTTGGTACTTATATCCTGGTAATTATTTATGATTTAATTATTTACGGAAAATACCGTCCAATGAATTAAAATATTAGAAAGTCAATTAATAGTTATTTATGTAACCAGTTACGAAATGCCTTATTTTGTGTAACGAGTAAATATTTGCAAAACGAGCGGAGCGAGTTCCCGCAACATGAACGACTTACACAAAACGGCATTTCGTAACGTGTTTATATACAAGATTTTTTCTAATTTTGACGTGATTATTTATAAAATTGTGTTGAAAAATTATTCACCATCATTCTTGTGTAGGTACTTCCAATCAAATATTTTAGAAAATTGTTGTATTTGATTGCCCTACGACGTTTTTTTTTTTTTTTTCAATAGTAATAATAAAAATAAGGGACATGTGCAGTGTTGCCGATCTAATTTTTGACATTACCCGCGAGAAATTTGAAAAAAAAAACATTTTTACCCATTATCCTTAAAGAAGTACGTCAAAATTTTACCCCCAACATTTCTGGGCAGTTTTCAATAACGGTGTTATTTTAAAAATTAAACGCAATTTTTTGTTTTTAAACGTAATGTCATATTTTCAAATGTGAAATGTCACTATTCATTGCCTCTTTTTCGATATTTGGTTTTTTCGATTTTTCGTTTTTTGGATTTTTGGATTTTTCAATTTTTTATTTTTAGATTTTTTGATTACTCGATTTCTCGATTTTTCGATTTCTCGGTATCTCAATTTCTCGATTTTACGATTTTTCAACTTAGAAACCAAAAACGAGGCAGTTTTATTTATTTTCATTTCGTAACTGGTGACATAATCAACTTTTCGTAATCAGTTGCATAATGTTCTACTTTATGCAAATGTCCATATAAATATTCATTAAATTTATTTAAGCCAAAAATTATTGCAAGGATCTCTCTTTCAATTTGGGAATATTTTTGTTCGGACTTTGATAAGGTACGCGAAGCAGAAACTATAGATTTCTCAATATTTTTTTTTTTTTTTTTCAAGAACATGACATATCATGACCCTTATATCCACATTTGATGCATCTACGAATAATTTAATTGGCTGAAAATGCACAAGAGCATCATTTATTTTTGATTTATTCCAAAGATTCCTTGCAAAAATTATCCCAAATCTATTTCACCCATAAAAAATTAAATAAAAAAAAGTCCTAAAGCAAAATCATATCCTCCTTCCTGTTAGTGACTTAAAAAAATTACTTCCCAAAAAACGGTCCTCAAGCCAGGTCCCTCCATTTTGTGGCGATAGTACTGTTTTTTTTTTATTGTGATTATTTTCTTCGCGGAAACTTTAGCTTTACACTTAAAGTAACACTATTATAGAGAATTACTAAATAAATAGTTTTGAGAAAACTATTGAAACCAGTTGTGAAGTTTGAAACGAATAAATTGGCAATGAAATTGATATTTTTGTATTTGATTGTATGTTTCTCTTTACACTTCCTAAAAAAAGATTCCCTATGAAACAAGAAATAGTAAACAGTTTATAATAATAACCTTTATTTGCTACTTATAACATGTACCAATGACCAAGTCCGATTCCGTTTATTTTCAAATCAACAAATATGGACGTCGACAGAATCTTTAAAAATTAAATATCTCACCGAAATAAATATAAGTTTCTTTTATCTCCGTCACATTTCGCAGGTTTATTATAAATAAAGCTTTTTACAACACATCTTGGCATTTTCAACGTTAATTTCCAAAATTTAAGTCACTAAAATACCAAATTAATTCTCGTTGACACATTAAATTTGAATGGACAACGGTCTGACATGTAATGTTCTCAACTGTGATTGGTGGGTGTGAATCATTTTGAAATGGGATTATGCGCAGTGTCTTATGTTCCATCTAAGGTTTGTATAATCTAAGGGTAAATCCAAATACATTTTTTGATTTTTAGTAATTCCAGGTTTACAAAAAAATAGACTTTGTAGAAACAAAAATAGTTGAAATTAACATTATATTTTTTGAATAAAAATACGGCTACAGACTCGTTTTTTTTTTAAATTTTGCTATGTTAATATATTAAAAATGCTTTTTTTAAATATCAAAATTTGGACTCCGTAGCCCCATTGTGCACGGTTCCATAAATATGCATGCCAAATTTCATAAAAAAATATAAAAAAATAAGCCTGGAAACTTTTTTTATAAATTAATAAAAGTCATAAATTATTTTTCTTTAACTTAAAACAATTTTTAAAATTTGTAGATTTTCGTTGGTGGGTCCTAGAAAGAATATACAGTACAACTCGAGTGGATTTTCCGTATCGCACTTAGACTATTAAAAAGGTCGCCTACGGTATCGTGCTCAAACTTCCTATCCATGCGATATGGCCATCATATCTATTCTTGTTGCACAAACTACTATTGTCGTTCAAGAATTGGGAAAAGCGGTTTTAAATAGGATTAAACCCGGTTACACATTTTTGAGAACCACGGTTGGAATAGTTTGAAGTCGAGAAGTTTTATTGATGTGATCCAATGTACGAATAGTTAACATAGATATCTGGATGCAAATATTAGTAATAATTTTACAGAAAGTGAAATAACTGGAAGAATCGAAATTAAAAATAACATTACTAGATATTATGGATCATGGAAATTTTAAAATCGAAGGCTGTTTCCAGGAAACATAAGAAAGAGTGCGTTGGCTCCGTTATAACACCTATAAGTGTCCAAAGCGCAAACCTTTCGAAAACTGAATAAAACGGAAGACCGGAACAAAAAGTAAGTGAAACGAAATTTAACTGAAGAATATAATAGATACAATAAAATGGAAGACGGATGGGTAATAAGAACTTAGAAATCACTAATGGAATTATATGATGACCTATTATTATCTATGACCTACAACTGTATTAATAAGTGCATAGCGTCATCAAACTCAAAATTTATAAACTATCCTGAGGGTGGTGAAGTTGTCAAAAATCCAAATTTACTTTAAAATCAGTATGTCGGATTTTTTTTGGATTGATTGTGGTTTAAAATTGTCAGAAAGGATTTTGTAGATTACTGATTATTGTAAAAGATAAGATAGGTTGGAACATTGAACGTTCAATGTTGTTGATGATATGGAGAAATAAATAAAGGACATATACATGAAGGAAATGCCAAAACAGTAAACTGAAAATTTATTGTAAAGATTAAAAAACATAGAGATCAGGCCTACTACAGATAGATTTACAGAAAGAAAGATACCAGTGCCAGTTAGATTTGTCAAAGCAGATAGAGCAGAAAGATAGATACTAGTTCCAGTTAGATTCCATAGATGAGTGCAGGAATGAGCAGATGTTAAAAAGATCAGAAGAGCAATTTTTTCTAAAACTGGGTGTTTCCATAGCAATACCTTTTCAATTAGCTCACATTTATTCCAGAAATTACTATTTTATAAATATCCTTTACTTTCAGTAAAAAGTTTTATGGTATTTAGCTAATTTTGTTCTTAATTAATTAAACAATTTTCATACTAACCTAAAGCCATTAAAGAATGGCTCAATTCACCAGCCTGCATCATACCGTTCTCATTTTTGTCATACAATTTTAGACATTCAATAAAGTCTTCATAACAGCCATAATCTTTTATGCCTTTTTTTAATTCAATAATAATTGGGAGTAGCTCTTCCAGGGTGAATTCTTTCTGACCTAAAATAACAGAATTGAGTTTAGTTATGATTATAATAATTTATTAGTGGTTAAAAACAGGCCTTTACATAAGAATAAAATTAAATACTAGATTTCATAAAAATACATGCTAGCAAGTAAACAAATTTTGTGTAATTACTCATTGTAATATAATGTAAAGAACATTGGCAGTCAAAAGTGGGGGATGCGGGAAGTGATGGCGGTAGTAGCGAATCGTCGACTGTACTCTCCCAGGCAGAACGAAATGATGGGTCGCCTTGAGTGCTATAGTGAGGTCAGGCTGTTAGTTGACGCTCACGCATTGTTCTATTTGACTTAATTATTGAAAATTGTTATTATTAATTCAAAATAATAAATTTATTAATTTTCAGTATTAAGATAACATTTATCTTTATCTTTACTTTGGCTGAAAATTAGATTTTTAAGAGCCAATAACCAGGACGCATCCACAAAAAAAATTGTTTATTTACTTAATAACTTTTAAAATAATAATATGTTAGGCTTAATTAGCATGATATTGCTTTAATATTAATATTGACTTTGTTATTAGTTTAATCAAATATAAAAGATATAAACATAAAATATACTGATTATGTCCGAAAATGCTTCGTTTTTGAAACACTTATTTATTAAGCAAAAAAGTTTATTTCGATGTCCCCCTATACAGAATAAACGAAATTTTTTACTTTGCAACACATTCCTTTTCTTGTATATGATATAATTTTAACAAAATTTTAGGAGTGGTAAATGTTCCACATACTTAAGAAGGCATGCATATTTTTTTGATATTCATTTTTATTTACCCCAATATACCATTATACAATTTTAATTAAAATTTTGGGAGTAGTTAATTGAAAGAAACTAAAAATAAATGTCAAAAAATATACATGCATTCTTAAGCATGTCAAATTTTTACCATTTCTAAAAGTTTGTTAAAATTATACCATAAACAAAGACGGAATGTGTTCCAAAGTAAAAAATTTCGTTTATTCTGAATAAATCAGTAAATTTTATATTTATATTTGATTAGTCTAATAACAAAAAAATATCAATGCAATATCACAGTAATTGAGTCTAAAGTATTATTTTAAAAGGTAGGTCATAAACGGAACCACATATTCTGGGCTCATAAATAACTCGATTGAACATAACATACCTTTATGCAAATGTGCACACAAAAAAATTTTCAATATATTTCCAATATTTATTGAACTGTTTAACATTTTTTAATGAAAATGGATACATGGCTTTCTTATCGTAAGAGCATTTTTTTATATAAAACCACGAATGCTGTACAGCCCATAAAAATTTTAGGGGGGTTTCGAACCCCTAAAACCCCCCATACCCTTATATGCGTTACAATTAAATTAGTATTGTGACATCATTGGTTTAATACATAATTTTTTGAATTTTTTTTGCATCTTAGCACTTTTTAGAAAAGTTAGTTTTTATTGAGATGCGGATTCTTTTTTATTATCCATCAAAAATTATGAGTAACAAAAAGTAAGTTATAAAATTGAGTATTCATGTTATTCGCAGGTATAAAAAATATGTACCAATGTGTATTATTTACTATAATAAATATTCAAAATGGCCTCCATTTTCCTGAATACACATTCGGCACCGTTTCGGCTTGTGGCTCCATCTGAGCCACAAGCTTGTGTTTTTATATTTAAAATAATTTTTGAAATCAGAAATTCATTTACTTGCTGGAATGAAAAATAAAAAATGCCATTTTGTGTCTTATTATTGTTATAAAACTGAGCTAATTGTTGATTAGCAGTACTACATTGGAAATTTTTAAAAAATGGTTATTAATTTGATTTGCATCTGTATGATAATTAAAATTTATTTCCTCTGTTTGGCTTGCTAATATAATATGTAAGATTTTCCATTTAGTTTTAGAGTCACAGTTTCGAAGTTTATGTTCTAAATACGCTTTTTTCTCCATTTTAATTGCATTATTTATAAAATTTCTTAATTGTTTGTAAAAGTTCCAATGAGAAATATTCTTGGTTGCTTTGTTTTTCAATTGAATTATAAATCTTATGTTTTCAGTGATCCAAGGTTTAAAAGGTTTTTTTAAATTAGTAGTTTTGAGAGGTACGTGCTTCTCAAGTAGATAGTGTATAAAATTGTTCATGGTTTTGATTTTTTTATCAATGGAAAGCTGTTTGTAAATTTGATCCCTGTTTAAAGCTTTTAAATCTTCCTCAAAATTTATTAAATTAAATTTTGAAAAACTGTGGTAAGTTTTTTGTATAATTAGTTCTTTTTGGGACTTCAATATTTAAAACACAATTTGGAATGAATGATGAAGTCCAAAAGATGGTCTTTGAGTGTGCGTTTTTCCACTATTTGTTTTAAATCAAGTTCTTCTAGTAAGGATAGAAATGAGTTTGTAGTGTGGCTCGTGGTGAGCAAATCTATATTAAAATCTCCTAGACAAACCATAAAATCAAATTCTAACAATAATTCTGACACAGTATTTTTAAAACAATCCATAAATGTATTTAAGTCTAAATGGGGCGGACGATAAATAGTGCCAAAGCAAAACTTACGTTTATTGATAGTTAGATTTATCCAAATTAGCTCATATGAGTTACCTAAATTAAAGTTTTTAATAACTTTAGCTACTAAATGATGTTTTACACAAAAACACCGCCACCTCGAGTACTTCTGTCTTCTCTCTAACATGTATACACTTTAATATGTATCATCTCATTGGTAATTTAGGTAAGAGTGAACGTACAGGGCTTTTCATTATATTTTGACCACTACTTATTTTCATAATTCTTGTGAACTCAAAAAAAGTTTCAAGTAAAAGCTTTTTCGCCCACAGTATAACCCATTACAAGTAATCAATTGACAACTTTTAATAAACAAACAACTGTTTCACATGGAAACATCATTTTCATATCCATCTATGTGTTACGCTTGCATAGTGCAATAAGTCACTAAATAATTAAAATATTATATATTTGTAATCAGGAAATGCAAATCTACTTAAAATGACAAAAATATATAGGGTGTCCCATTAAAAAAATTAAATTATATTTTGTTGGAGTCATATGGAGTATATACAATTTAGCCTGTTATTACATTTTTAGTCGGTACAGATAGAACAACATAGCTTTTACTTAAAACTTTTTTTTTGTGTTTGCAATAATGATGAAAATAAATAGCGGTCAAATTATAATGAAAAACCCTGTACATTACTATGACCAACACTAAATTTACTTAATGCCATACTATTTAATTTTAGACGAGAGAAAAATTAACGAAATTTACCTAATGGGTTTTATTAAAAATTGTTACTTATTTCTTGCTTTATATTTATTAAAAACAAGCCTAATGCTTCAAATGAAATATATTTAAAATGCTACTAGTATTAGAAAAGGCAATATTAAAGAGACAAAACGAAAAGTAAATATAAATAGAAAGCGAATTTAATTTAACGCGTTTAAAATTGAAATTAAGAGGGTTATTTCATAAGATTGTTCTTTTTTCGGAGTCGAGTTACTAAATTATTTTTTGGAGTGCTATTTTTGGATTTTACGTTTCTTTTATTCAGTTGCTCTTTATTTAACTGAACAATATTTTCTTTGACGACTTTCTTGCTGGCTATGATTTTTTGATTGCTAACTATGATTTCTTGATTATTGGCTATGATTTCTTGATGTTCTTTTTCGTCTTCTTCAGTGCATTCAGTTTCGCTTTCTATTTCCTTGAGCGTGGCGTTGACGGCTCACTTGATATTTTTCTTTCTGGAGGTGGTGGAAAGCTATAATGTTCTTTGTGTTTATTATCCACAATATAATTTTTTGTGTAGAGTTTTCCTTCTATAATAATCTTATTTCCCTTTATATATGATTTTTTGTTATTCTTTCTTTCCTGTTTCAATGCAGCAACTAATATTTTTCTATATTCCTTATCTTCTTTTATAAGATCGTCTGTTATTGAAATACCAGTATTCTTCAATTTTCAGCAAATTTTGAAGAACCTCTTGTTTTTTAATAACCTCACAAACGATAGAAGAGTTGGACGAGTTGCTGTTTTATCTATACCAATTCTAAAAATATTATTGATTTCAAATGCATACAGTTCCACTTCAAACACTTCATTAATGATTTTCAAAAATGTATTTGAAAGATTTTTTTGACTTTCGTTTTCTTCTTCTACACCATATATTACAATATTATTAAGATTATTTTTTCTTTGTTCTTGTTTCAGTGTTTCTTTGAGCAATTTATTTTCCTCTTCGAGTGAATTTGTTTTTTCATTTAATTTTGTAATATCTACAACTACAGACCTTTTAAGATCTTTTAGCTTATTTTGAACTTCATCATTTTTTTGTTCAAGATTGGAATTGATATTTTTTAGGAATAAGTAAATATCCTGAGAACCTAAATCCATATCTAGATATTGATTGACCCTCGTATTTTAATTCTTTATCGGTTCATGTTTTAAATAAATTTTGATAAGGAATAATTTACTCACTCTTTTTAACAATAAAATTTCTGTATGTTTATAACTTTAACTGCACTCATTCTTTTAACTAATGTCAAGCTTGCAACTTTGCGCATATGCTAATATAACTTATATATAAAACTTTCACTGTTAAACCACTAAAATTCTAATTTAATTACGGAGTAATATTAATACGTGTCAAGCACTGTAAGTTTTACAATGAAATCTTGTTTTAGCTTGACCAAACTTACCCAGAATTAAATGCACATCTGCCATTATTGCAAACGTGTAAACCATTGTAACAGAAAGGTAAATTTTTCTTAAAGTGCATAAATAATCGAAAGCTTCAATTGACAGTATGTAATTGTTAAAACAACTGTTTGTTATTTATCCGTAGAAAATGTTGAACAGCCAACTTCAAAATTTTTGAAGGATTATGAAAAAGAGGCCGCATCTCGATAAAAACTGGATTTTTAAAATAGTATTAAAAAGCAAAACAAAATTAAAAAATGATGTATTAAACCAGTGGTGTTACAATACTAATTTAATTGTAACGCATAGAATAGTTTGGCGAGGTTTTGGGAGTTCAAGACCCTTTCTAAAATTTTTATGGGCTGTACAGATTTCGTGGTTTTATGTGAAAAAATTGCTCTTACGATAAGAAGGCCATGTATCAATTTTTATTACAAAATTTAAACAGTTCATAAAATTAAAGGTGAGAAAAAGAAAGAAAATAGGTCCTTTGTATCTCACAGAGAAATTTACCCACTAGATGTACCTGATGATGAAGTGAACAAACTTAAAAACCGGCTACACATGGCTACCCCAAGTTTGAAATTTCATAAAATATTGTAAAAATCGATTTTCATTTTGTACTTTCCAAGGGCTCTAACTTCTTTTGTGTGCACATTTGCATTAAGGTAAGTTTTGTTCAATCGAGTTATTTTTGTCCTCAGAATATGTGGTTCCATTTATGACCTACCTTTTTGTTACACCCTTATTCAGAAATCAGTCTATGTAAAACGGTTGTCATGCACACGCAATCCCCGTCCTTACGTCTACAGACAAAAACAAATATACCTTCTTTTTCCAACATTCCAGCCTTTTTGAGTTGTTCTAAGCTAGGGTTGAGATTCATACAGTAAACAAATTTATTTAGAAGAGTTGCATCTAGTTTATGGTCGGCCCCAAACACCTCAAGTGCGAACTCAGCGGCTAGAAAAACAATGAACCAATCAATAATTTTATGAATTTAATTAATTTAATTATAATACGTAGGCTACAAATTAATATATTAGGTAATCGAAGGGAAAATCAAATCACCATAATCGGAAAATATAATCACCGGCAAAAAAATTTTATTTTAACCTTTTATTTTAAGGCATTTAAGTTTTTAAAACAAAGACTTTTGGGAACAGGACACATAAAACGTTTCGAAGAAACTTTTTTTTCATGATAGCTAAAAAGACATACTATGGGACGTTAAAAAATAATTTTATTGAGTGTTAATTTTTTATCAAGTTAGTATAACCAATCTTTAAAATATACGTTTTCAAGAATGTTAAGTTTTATCTTAATCCAAAGCACCTAAAATAAATAAAAATATATAATTGTAACATTCAAACACGAAAACATCCCCATATATATAATTATTCAGAGAGAAGAAAATAAATGTACGAAACGTTGGCAGTTTAATTTATCCCATTTTTATTATTATTATTATTATTATTATTATTATTATTATTATTAGTTACTCACATTGGATTTCACTATCCTTAAGCTGCGCCTGAAAAAAAAAAGAAATATTTAAATCGAGTACTTTTATATCAAATATCTATTTGTGTCTTAAGAGCACAAACTTCATCATTATGGCTCAAGAAAATACGCGATCGGAGCGGGTCAAACACTCAATAGCGACAATTAAACTATGCCCGAATTTTGTATTAGTATCTATTTGTGTGCAAATCGTGGCAAAAACCTACCATAATAGTATCTGATAATCATATCCTGAAGCGTATGCACAAAAATTTTTGATCTAGGAAAATTCCATGACAATTCCCGACAACAATTGCCCGACAACAATTCCCCGACTGGAAAATTCCCCGACAAAACATTAAAAAAATATATTCTATCTATCATATTAAATGTATATTGTGGTTCCTAAAAGAACCGTTTGTTATACAAAAAAAGTCGTTATTCATGAATCCTTTTTCAGTAATGAAGGTTGTGGGCTATATCACGTAAGCAGACAGGGTCCCCTCTTCATACTTACAAGAGCTGATATTGGTTCAGCCGAATCACGATACTTTTTACGTTGAGGCGGCCTTCTGGCCTCCTGCGTATTGTTCTATCTGAATCTCATATACGCTTTGCTCCCGTTGCAAAGCTTTTACGAATTTCCGGGATGGTCTCGAAACCTCGATGCCATCCTTCAATAAAATTATTTGTTTTTTGCAGTCCTTCTATTACAGTCTGGTAGCAATGCCACATATCAAGGGGAAATTTTAGTGTGCGACGACGTTGGCCTCTTTGAGGGCGTCCAATCCAGGTGTCCTCGAAGTAGTCAACAATTGACTGGGCATCCTCGGGTAGCATATTCTCCTCATAAAGGGCTTCGAAGGCATCAATTACATTTGTTATTCAACGCTTGCAATAATTTAAGTTTTAATGCAAATTCTGCATCGGTATCGTACTGGTTTTTTAGTCCTTCTGCTTGGATCTTTATAAACATGCACTGGGAGAAATGGAAAAAGCATCCACGATGTTTTGAAGCTGGAAATTATTCGGTAAAAGCATGTTTTATTTCGTGGTATTTTATCTAATTTGAAATAAAACCCGTATTTGACAATTTATTCAATACTGAAATTTTAAATTAATAATTCCCAATCGAGGCCTGGTGTTTATAAGAAGACAGAGATAAGGAAACAACTTTTTGTGTTTAACATATAGTATGGACCTATATACAACATCTCCCTCCTTATTACAAACATACCCTCCAATTTATCTTAAATTTAACTTATCTAGCTTAACCTAAGTTTAACAATGATAATATAGACCGTAACGCTCAGGTTTTTTTATTTTACTCCGGCGCCTTAAATTTCGCAATTTTCCGCATTATTTTCTGGATTATCATCTTGCCGAATTTCACCATCACTTACGTTTCCGTTACTATTTCCGTCACTGTCATTCGATCTATTATCGACACTACCATTTTCTCCGGGATTTACATTAGTATTTACATTGATTTCAACATTATCATATACATTTTGTTGGGATCGGGGGTATGAGCGAAACAGTTTCTCCTTCGTTAATGATATGTTTAAATTTTAACTGATCTGGGTGTCTCTTCCAAATCATACCACAATCTGTTTGTACCCTGTAAGTTCTCCGACCAAGTACTTGAATAATTAGTCTTTTTAGGAGTTGAAAAATTTTTAATTTACCGTCCTTGATTTGATTGAACAGTCAATTTTGCTAACGGCATTAATAAGTCAAATTTTGTTCTGAAATCACGACCAAAGAGCATTCTTGCAGGCGATTGTTATGGAGTGGTGTCTGGTGTATTCCGAAAATGAAACAAAAATCTTTGTAGAATGAGGTGTAAATCTAATTTAGGGTTATCGTGTCTAGATTTTAAAATTGCTTGTTTTAAAATTTTAACAGCACTTTCTGCTTGCCTATTTGTGAAAGGGTGATTTATGTTTAATTGTAGCATCTTGAACCACTAAATTTTTTTTTCACACACAGGCCCTAAAATCTGCATGTAGTCTTGTCCAGACTTCTTTTGGCCGATCCCATACTACCAAAGAATTTTTTGTGGATTTGGGCTATATACATTACAAGCTCTGCAACTTTTAGCCGTATTTTCAATTTCCTCATTTAAGGAGGGCCATCAAAAGTACGAACGGGCCAGAGATTTCATTTTCACTATACCCATATGTGTACTGTGTAGCTCATTTAAAACGTTTTTATAATATTTCTAAGAAATTATTAAACGATATCCCCATAACAAACAATTTTGTTCGGTAGATATTTCATTTTTACGTATAAAATATGGCTTCAGTTCTTATGAAGAACAAACTGATGGCCATACATTTTTTACGTAAAAAATAATTTTGTTCAATAGTGAATCGGATTCGGTTTCACTCTTAATTTGTTTAACATTCAAGGGTATCTCCGTATTGTGCATAAAATTTAGAAATGCTATGTATCGTATTTTTTATGGTAATTGCGATAAACAATCTGCTTAATTTTTAAAAGATGATACGAATCGTATTCCGTAATCAAAAGCAGACAATATGTGTGCCCATCTTTGTAGTCTATTTGCTGCAAAAATAGGTACATCTCTTTTATCCCCAAATATCGACAAAAGTGGTTTGTGATCGGTAAATAAATAAAATTTTCGTGCATAAATGTACTGAAAAAAAATTTTTACCCTAAATATAATTGCTGCTGCTTCTTTCTCAATTTGAGAATAACTTTGTTACGCCGAATTTAAAACGTGTGAAGCAAAGGCTATTGGTCTTTCAGAGCTATCTTCAAAAATGTGACTAAGAATAACTTCTACCGCAACCTCAGATGCGTCTACCATTAATTTTACTTTTCTATCGGGGTCAAAATGTGCTAGTACCGACGATGATAATAATAATGCCTTTCAAAACTATTTATGCACTCGTTACACCATTGCCAATCAACTCCTTTTTTAAATAAATTACAAAAAAAAAAGTTCATCAAATTTCTAGAGGTGTTCGACGCCCAGACAGAGAACGCGCTACGTGTGACTAAGATAGCTATTGTACAGTCTGCTAAACAAGTTATTTTAAATAGTTTTTAATATTTTTAGGTAATTAAATTTTAAAAGTGTGGAATAGTTTAGGGATTAAATTGGTCTGATTGGACTTTCTTAGAACGTTTTTAAAAGCAGCTAAAGATAGTATGTAGAATTGAAAATAATTATGCCATAAAAGGTGTTTTGGAATTCCTTCAACCTTTTGAAATTGAGTCAGAAAATATAAATTTTATAGGATAGCGGAAAATACCTATAATTTTTTTGTAGGCCTTTGTAAATCGTGGAAATAGTTTATATTTTATTTCTACCTTATTAAGGAAAATGGTACCTATTATTAATAACGGTTGTTTCTGAAACATTACTAAAATTTTCGAAATTTTGTTTTTCTACAAAATAATAAACTATACTATTTAGAAAAAAATTTATTTCTCTTATAATTTTATAAAAAATAACAGGGGAATATTTACATTTCTTGATCTATTAAACAAAACGATAAATTATCTCGACGAATGACACCATGTTCTAGTACGGAAGCTAGCTTTACATTTTTGTTGGTGGTTTCATGGGTTTCATATCAATTTTTTGTAATTGTAGTTTACACGTACATATACCTCTTAACACTTGTTTGCTTTATTAAAAAAGTGTGTTGTTGTGATTTACGTCGAAATAAGTCAAAAACAACTTGAAACCCCATATAAAATCAAAAAGGAGAAACGGAAAAAAATTGAGCCTGTAAATGAACACAACTCAGAAACAAAAATAGCTATCTAATAATAAAAAAATAAAATTTGATTCTTGTGCAGCTTCATCTATATCATTAACTGTTTTTGGTTTTTTAATGGTTTTTCTTGGTGATGAAAATTACGATATCTCACGGTTATCGATTCTTTTTTTCTCTCCAGAAATGCGGACGACAGTGTTTTTAGATACTCCTGTGGCTGCAGCAACACGATCATTTACATTTTTAAATGGTACTGAAGGTGAATTAAAGTTTCCTTCTCTTCTCATAAACTCTATAACATTGGCTATTATTTCGCGAGATTGACTGTTAATCACGCGGCCTCTTAATTTGCTATTAAACTCCATACTTAGGTTCTATTAAACTGTAATGAGCAAAAAACACAAACGAAAATAAAAGAAATGTTTTAGCGAAATTTACATCTGACATTTACGTCTGAATGAAATAGTGAAATACTTGATACGCAGAGTGTACTTTCATTGCGTAAATCCGTCGGGATGCCTGTCAGTAGTGCTTTCTCTGTCTAGCCGTCGAAAGCCTCTAGAAATTTGATGAACTGTATATTCGCTGTGTGCAAGACTGGTAGCGCTCTCTGGTGACTGGATAGCGACAGTTCTCCTCATTCATTCCCGCATACTTGCTATACACCTCACACTCAACAGTTGAACTTGAAAATTCTTTTTCAACAATTAAGTGTTGCAACAAGTTCTGTGTTCGCTGTTAGTTGATAGACTAACAAAAATTGTTTCTGTCGCACAAAAAGTAAGTAAATGACATAAAAATATTTGGAGGTTATGCATACGAAGTATCTGCGTTTTGAATGTCATAAATCAATGAAATTTGTCTGTATTTTTAGATGTTACATTTTTGTCATGAGTGTCATCTTGTACACTGGATTTGAGGAAATATCTTATGACAAACTTTCAGCCTGAAACGCCAAGAAAAGGTAAAGATTTGGTAGAAGCTGGGCATGTCATAAATGTCGAAGAGCACAGAGCTGGTGTCATTAGACAAACGTCTGTCACGAAAAAAGAATATCATGTAAGATAAAAATTGTGAAATCCATTTATTATTGACAATAATAAAAATAATCGCATGTTTTCTAATATTATTTCAGCTTGATGCAACTCGGCGAATTCTGTCAGTTTCTTGTAATTGCGTTTACGGAAATAGTTCGAAATGCAAGCATGTCGCAGCCCTTATTGAGTATATCAACACGCTGCCGCGCTACTACGATGGTGTGGACAATCGCCGACTCCTGCCACCATAGGCGCTGCGATAGCTCAATCTATCCCCTCCAAGCCAAATGCACACAGCGAATAAAGGTTTTAAAATTTTGGAGGCATGTGGAATGAAACGAGCATAAAAATTTACCATTCCTAAAAATTATTTTAATTCCGTAACCGTTTTAGGCGTTTCATTATTTTTAATGGCCGAAATTCTTTCTCCCGACGTATGCAATCCCTTTTTATCAATTACAGTTCATCAAATTTCTAGAGGTGTTCGACGCCCAGACAGAGAACGCGCTATGTGTGACTAAGATAGCTATTGTACAGTCTGCTAAACAAGTTATTTTAAATAGTTTTTAATATTTTTAGGTAATTAAATTTTAAAAGTGTGGAATAGTTTAGGGATTAAATTGGTCTGATTGGACTTTCTTAGAACGTTTTTAAAAGCAGCTAAAGATAGTATGTAGAATTGAAAATAATTATTATGCCATAAAAGGTGTTTTGGAATTCCTTCAACCTTTTGAAATTGAGTCAGAAAATATAAATTTTATAGGATAGCGGAAAATACCTATAATTTTTTTGTAGGCCTTTGTAAATCGTGGAAATAGTTTATATTTTATTTCTACCTTATTAAGGAAAATGGTACCTATTATTAATAACGGTTGTTTCTGAAACATTACTAAAATTTTCGAAATTTTGTTTTTCTACAAAATAATAAACTATACTATTTAGAAAAAAATTGATTTCTCTTATAATTTTATAAAAAATAACAGGGGAATATTTACATTACTTGATCTATTAAACAAAACGATAAATTATCTCGACGAATGACACCATGTTCTAGTACGGAAGCTAGCTTTACATTTTTCTTGGTGGTTTCATGGGTTTCATATCAATTTTTTGTAATTGTAGTTTACACGTACATATACCTCTTAACACTTGTTTGCTTTATTAAAAAAGTGTGTTGTTGTGATTTAAGTCGAAATAAGTCAAAAACAACTTGAAACCCCATATAAAATCAAAAAGGAGAAACGGAAAAAAATTGAGCCTGTAAATGAACACAACTCAGAAATAAAAATAGCTATCTAATAATAAAAAAATTAAATTTGATTCTTGTGTAGCTTCATCTATATCATTAACTGTTTTTGGTTTTTTAATGGTTTTTCTTGGTGATGAAAATTCCGATATCTCACGGTTATCGATTCTTTTTTTCTCTCCAGAAATGCGGACGACAGTGTTTTTAGATAATCCTGTGGCTGCAGCAACACGATCATTTACATTTTTAAATGGTATTGAAGGTGAATTAAAGTTTCCTTCTCTTCTCATAAACTCTATAACATTGGCTATTATTTCGCGAGATTGACTGTTAATCACGCGGCCTCTTAATTTGCTATTAAACTCCATACTTAGATTGTATTAAACTGTAATGAGCAAAAAACACAAACGAAAATAAAAGAAATGTTTTAGCGAAATTTACATCTGACATTTACGTCTGAATGAAATAGTGAAATACTTGATGCGCAGAGTGTACTTTCATTGCGTAAATCCGTCGGGATGCCTGTCAGTAGTGCTTTCTCTGTCTAGCCGTCGAAAGCCTCTAGAAATTTGATGAACTGTATATGTCCTAAATAATTTACAGAATTTTGGAACCAAGTACATTTTTTTTTTACTTTCAAGCCACATTCTTTTAATGTGTAAAAAACTCTTGCCAATCTTTCCAAGTGCTCCTTGTCATCCTTCCCCGTAATAAGAATATCATCTAAAAAACAAACAACTCCTGGCATAACAAACAGTTGTTCCATTATATTTTGAAAAATAGCTGGCGCTGTTGTTATTCCATAGGGCAGACGAGTATACGAATGCATACCTTTGTGGGTGGTAATCGTGATTGAGATTCTTCAGTCAACAAAACTTGTTGATATGCCTCTGACAAGTCGATTTTTGAGAATTTTTCGCCATTTTGTAATTGAGCAAACAAATATTCTATGTGAGGTAGAGGAAAGTGCTGAATTACTAAATGAGGATTTAAAGTAATTTTAAAATCGCCACACAGTCTTAAAGCTCCATTAGGTTTTAAAATTGGAACAATTGGCGTAGCCCACTCTGTAAACTGTATGGGTACTAAAACTCAATTTGCAACTAATCTATCAATTTCATTTTCTATTTTTGGTTTGAGTGCAAAAGGAACTGGTCGTGGTTTACAAAATTTTTTGGCAAAATACCCTCTTTCAATCTTAAAGAAATTGTCATTTTGTTAAAAGCCCCTAAAGTAGGTTCTAATAACTCTTTGTAATTTTCAAGTAATATTCTTAGCTTAGCCGGAAAACTTACATTTTGGCCTACTAAATTATGCAATGAGTAAAATTTATTTTACAAATTCCTAGCCCTAACATTTTCAGCCCATTCCTACCAATAAGAGGTGGTCCCAGGTTTGGGAATGAAGAAAACTCTTGCAGACCTAAAAGTTTTGTGGAACATATCCGGAGGCTGGGCTAAATCGGAATAGGTTACACAGTGGTCCCTCCACTACTTCCTGGCTATTTTGTAGAAGTACCGGAATTATAGCATTGGTTCCCGCTGTCTTGTATGGTTGACAAAGGCGGTTCCAATACGAATTTTCGGGGGGGGGGTCATTGGCCTTAGTCGTTCCCTTTTTAGGAAGAATTTTCATCTCGAGGGGGGGGGCAATCACAGTTCATATTTTGGACACCTAACTAAAATTTGAAATAAGTGACAATTGTGTCAAACTAATTGTCACTATATTTTTTTAGTTATTGAGATTAAATATACATTAAAATGAGTTATTTTTGTGAATAAATAATAGCATTTTTATTTTTATTTGTTCCACATTTTAAAAAATCTTAAATTTGAATCAAACTATATGAAACTAATTTAATTACGAGTATTAAAACTAAAATACTAAATGGAGATGAGGATACATCATCTGTCTTCCATGCGAGAGGCCCGGGTTCAAATTTGGATTAGGGACTATTTAAATTAAATCTTTTTTGTATTTAGTATTATTTTATAAATTAGTAAAAGTCATAAATTATTTTAAATTTAGTTATTTTGTCTTAATAACCTAAAGTAATTTTTTAAATTTATAGATTTTCGTTAGTGGATCGTAGAAAAAATATACTGTACAACTCGAGAGGATTGCCCATATCCACTCTTTTGGCACAAACTACTATTCTTAGGCTTTAATTTGATGTATGGCAAGGTAGGGGTTGCCATTTAACTTTTTAATGAGGGTTAAACGGCACTGACGGGGGTGAAACATATAAATAGGTGAATAACATTTTTAAACTTATTTCTTGATATGAAATTTGAGGGTCTTTTTGATTTACGTAAAATCTTGTTATTTCAACTAGCTGATTTTTAAATAAAAGCACTGTATGAAGAATAAACACTTAAAGCTTGGAAACTTTCAAAATCGTAGGTAATCAGGACCGAAATTGTTTTCTCATTGAATGCATAAGTTAGCATCCCATAAAACTTTGAAAAATTCGCCAAATGTTAGCGAAAGTTTTAAATTGACTGAAATTAAAGTAGCTATTAAAAGTTTTACAAGTGGGATTTGTTTTTAAAGCCGCCTCCGTTAGATTTGTATGCACTTTTTTTTTCAGTATTACCTTCGTATGAAATTCCAAAATATACACCTTCAACACTATAATTTATTTTATATTTATAAGATTGCGATGATTTTCTATAAATGTATGTTGCAACTGCTATCTTGAAATTCATCAAGTTTTGAATGAGAGCCAACATTTTATAACAATTTTATATGTCAAATGTTCATAGGTACACATTTTTAAAACTCGCGTTATATAATTTGTTACCCGCCTTTATGTATGGAACCTTTAAAAGAATCAGAGTATCTTAAATTGAACAAATGAAATAGTCAAATATTTCAGAAGCTGCAAAGATGGTAGGGTTGCCACCTTTTTACAAAGTGAATAAAGGACAATGGTGACGACAGTGATCCGGTTTAAATATTTTTGGAGAGCTTCACAAAAAGTCTTCATCAGTTATTTCAATAAACCAGTTGTCCTTCTGCCGAGCTTCTAAAAAAAAAAGTCCTCATCAGTTATTTTAATAAACCTTTGGTCCTCCTGCCGAGTTTCAAAAAAAGTCCTTTGCTTATATTTTTATAAAAACCAGCTCCTTGATCCTTAAAGGACATGTACTATAAAAAAATGACATTTTAAGCTTTGAAAAGTCACAAGCACAATTTGTTTGAAAAATGGACTGTCCTGTTCAAAAAAGGACAGGTGGCAACCCTAGTATACAGGGTTAATCCTAAGTTAATACTTTTTACCTGTGTATAGAAGTCGTTAAAATAAACAAATATATTTTTTCGAAAAACTCAATCATGAGAAATATACAGAATTAAAAATCTACATATGGGCCTGGAATTCAAAAATTAAGCTAAATAAGAAGTATGTTTACGTTTTTATCTTTTTACCTTTTTTTGGGTTTTTATCATGAATCACACCCGTCACCAGTTATTGATGTGTGATTAGAAACGTAGTGCATCGGTGTTGAACAGAATGTACAGTGAACGCTTTACCTTGTGTTTCAATATTTCAGTGAATTATGACAATTTTAAACACATTATTTACGGGACCGTATTAGATACATCTTGGAATAAATTAATTTTTAGTTTTTTTTTAAGTTATTCAAAAAAGATGTTTATTTTAATGACTTCTATGCACAGCTAAAAAAATACCAACTAAGGACTCACTGAGTACAAGTCAAATTTGGACAAAAAAAGTAGATATGAGTTGTCACTTCATTGACTCAATGTTTTTTCTATTCGTTTTTTTAATTCCATTGAATTTTTAAGACTTCTGCGCATGAGCCCGCTAGATTTTTTCCAAGGGAGAAAATCACAAATTAAATGTGTGAACCTAATCTCAATAGATTGCTATTATTATTAAAACAATTGTTTTTCACCTCTTGGTCCTATTTTTTAAATTTCGACTGTTAAATTACGTAATTCTTTATATTACCTTTATTTATAATAATAACAAACAAAACTATTTCAGGAGTATAAAAATAATACCAAACGAAATAGTTAATATTTAGTTAATAGTTAATATTACAAATATTATAACCTATTGTACAAAATTAGCCTATACTCGTACATTGAAGAATTCAATGTATATAGAACGCCAGATAGTGACCGATTTAGGTGCCCTATTTTCGCATACAAGCCTCGAAGAGGGTTGAAAAGTACATCGATGTTGAGTAGAATAGAAGAAAATTTACGAGTGGCTCCATAACACATGGAAAATTCGATTTTCCTGATAAGAAAAATGTTTCGATTCCAAAATGCACTTATAGATTCAGGTCATTCAAGAAAATATATTTTTCGGACTAGTGACGGTGTACGTTTTCATACATTGGCTTGTGTGGAAAAATCTGGTAAAATCTCGATTTTTCCTTAGTAGATTACGCCCTTATTTCAACCCTTTAGCCACTTGCACCATTAAAGCCTTTGGTTTTCCGAAGCCTAGTTCTATTAATTAATCATATAGTGAAAACGGCTTACGAGGAAACATAGGCAACAAATAACCTTTCATTTTTGTTGAGGAAAATCGAATTTTCCATGTGTTATCCCCAGGAGCCCCTCGTAAATTTACTTTCATTCTACTTAAAATCGATGAACTTTTCAACCCTCTTCGAGGCTTGTATGCGAAAATTGTGCACCTAAACCAGTCACTATCTGACGGTCTAATAGGGTTCTAACTCAACTAGAAACTCGAACAATTTCTATTTTACTTCAAATATATTATGTATTTGCTTTGATGAAGAAGAAATTAACCTATTTCTGGAGAAAAATGAAACTGATTCTTGTATATTAAAATTATTTTGGGCTGTTTGAATTTTCTTCTAAAAGAATCTCTCACTTTCACTCCCAATATTATTCTCAACGCTTTTTTCTCACAAATGGTTTTCCGATATCAGTGTCTCAGTGCATCTCCCAAATAATGTATGTATATATGTATATACGGAGTGGCCCAAAAGTCTGGAAACGGCCAATTATCTCGTAAATTGCTAATTCTAATTGTACAAAATTTGGGGTACACCTATTTTGGGATACGGAGATTCCAGATTTGATATTTGCAATGTTGCCATATTTGCCGTTTCTCTTATATTATTAGTTACTTTGGTTTTTCAAATTGATCACCCTATATATTTAGTCATTATTGGAATCTCCTATTCAACACTTATGATTTTACGTAGTCTGGAAGGTCTTAAATAAATAAAACAATCATGAAGAAATGTGGTAGACGCATTCTACCATCAATTAGGGTACTGTCACCTCACAAATGAAACACATTTTGAACACTTGATAAAGTAACCATTATGTTAAAAATGTTATAATCTTTCAATTGTTACGTTTTAATGTAGTTAAAAATAGTTTGTATTAAAAAATTTATTGAGACAATTAGGCGTTGCCAGACTTATTTTATTTATTTAAGACCTTCCAGACTATATAAAATCATAAGTGTTACATATGGTTGAACTCGTATTGAATAGGAGATTCTAATAATGAATTAATATACAGGGTAATGAATTTGAAAAACCAAAGTGACTAATAATTTAAGAGAAATGGCAAATCTGGCAAAATTGCAAATATCAAATTTGGAATCACCGTATCCCAAAATAGGTGTACCACAAATTTTGTACAATTAGGACTAGCAACTTACGAGATAATTGGCCGTTTGCAGACTTTTGGGCTACTCTGTATATATGCACCTTGCAGTAGCCTGCGGCTGTTATAAGAAACGTACGAATATAAAGTGCAATGTCACTACAGTATGCTGCGGTCATCATAAGTAAAAGTATGAATTAAAGAAGAAGATAGAATAGTCGAGAACTGTCTGGAAATGTCTGGAAATATCTGGAAATGTCATTCCTTGTCAATAAAAATCTGGATAGTTCTAGAAGGTTAAAGCGAGCTATATAAGTTGATGATCCTTGTTTTCCTGTTCAGTTCTCCTCCCTTTTTAGATGTCTGTGCACATCTTCCTAATGGACTTATCTTTAAATGTTTAGGAACCCTTCGGATTAACATGTATTGGACCCAAATTCGTATTGCCCAAATTTAGCATTTACCAAGGGATTGGTTATTTAAATACTTAATGATTATGGACATAAAGGGAATTGGCATTTACACAGGTAAATACCTACCATGCAATAAATAAATTGATTTAAAATTTCCTGTAATTTGTTCATAATAATATACCTAACGATAATTAAATATCTTGAATATTAGAATGTAATTTCAATTCAGTTTAATGGTAGAGTTTAGCGAGAACTTATCGTAGAAAGCCTTGTAATTATTTGTTGTTTAAAGTCGAAAATTTCTTCGTGGATTGAAAACATTCCAGAGTTGGAACACAATGGGGATAAAGTGTTTTGCAAAGCTTGTGCCAAAATAGTTGTTTGTGAAAAAAGTTCAAAGTGATTTGTCACGTGAAAACATCATTGCATAATGTCAAACTGCAAAAAGTGAAATCACAACCTTTTCAAAAATGCGATAAGGTCATTTCAAAACGCAAACAAAAAAAGTGAGCAGGAGGTATTTACGAGTAATCAGGACTTGAGCAGAGCTCCAACGCTCTTGTTTAGTGCTCGGCGAGAGACAAAGCTGTCATCTAATGTCACTTCGCGGAAAACTTTTGCGGTTGTATTTCGAAGAGCAAAAGCCTGCTTTGAATAGTGATCGTAGAAAAAATATATTATATATGCAAAAGCAAGATAAAATGTTTAAGGTAAGTTTTTCTTTCTTTTATTTTCTTTTTTTACCATTTATACAGGTTGATCAACTTATACTCCGGAGTTTGACATCTCCGTTGTTTTGAGGAATACGAACAAAAGTTTTGAATACAAATTAAAGATAGAGTCCAGCTTCACATTTTAAAATTATTTCGCAATATACATAAAGTCCCAGCATCCAAACCTATGTTTTTTAGTAGAACACCCTATATATTATCTCGGATTTGAATTTTGCTCACTTTCCTCATTCAGACAATATAGGGTTTTATCTGGTTCTACAGGGTACTTTTAAATAAATGGCTATTTTTATGTCAAAATCTTAATGAAATTGTCACCTTGTATTATTTAGAATCAACAATTGCAATAGTTGCAACTTATCATGTTGATATCTTTCATTTTGTATACAGGGTAACTAAAAACTGAGGGCCATGATTTTCTCGGTTATTTCAAATGGAACACTCCATATAATATATCATTATCGTAAAGTACTTACAAAATACTTTTACTTTTGTTAAGCATTCCCTATACCTAAATGTTACACTTATGTTTGTCAACTAATTGTCAATTAATATTTGAGTTTTGATTCGGTTCTTCTTGTTGTTTGTGTATACAATTGGAATTGGCGAATGATGAATTTTTCCAATGAGGAATTAGTCGATATGATCTAGATACTAGGAGAATATCATAAAAATAGCTTGCTAACAGTAAGGGTGTATCATGAAAGATCCCCAGAGCGCCGATTACCTGAATTTAAATGAAGAAATCGCACTTAGAGAAGCCAAATTACAACAAAATCATGGCCTACTTTTGTGGTCAAGTAGGTACATCCGGTTCTGGTTTATTAAATCGACATAATTTTCACTATTATACCAGAGAAAATCCTAATGCGATAGTTAGGTACTACTTCTCAAACAAGATAGTCTTTAAATGTTTGGGGTGGTATTGTTGGTAGTTATGTAACTGGACCATATTTTTTTAAGGAAACAGTTAACAGTAAAATTTATTTAAACTTTTTGGAGAATCAGTTGCCTGTACTTCTTGAAAATGTTTCTCTTCGTATACGTCAGCAAATGTGGGATCTACATGATAGGGCTCCAATACATCATATTGCAGTAATTCATGGTCAACTTGATGATCAATGTTCAGAACGATGGATAGGTAGGGGAGGACCAATTGAGTGGCCAGCTAAATCACCAGATCTAACAAAAATTGATTTTTTCTGTGGGGGTATGTGAAAAATGAGGTGTATAAAATACTTGTAACTACAAAAGAGGACATGAAAAATAGAATAAAGGTTGTTTTCCAAAACATTAGTATTCCAATGGCTAGAAAGGTGGGGAGGTCATTTGAATATCGGATACAACTCTGTTTAAATGTAGTGGGAGGTCATTTTATGCAGTTATTGTAATTATTTTGTTCTAAGTTTAGTTAATAGCTGTTAAACTTGTTAAAAAATCCAGTAGTTTTATTTTTTATTTTTAGATTATTTATAATTAACGTGTTTTTCAAGCTGCTAATTGCCAACTCTACGAAACTTTCAGTATTTACCAAAAATATCGTTTTATTATTAAAAATCTAAAAAACTCTACAACTGTAACATTTAGGTATAGGGAATCTTAACAAAAGTAAAAGTATTTTGTAAGTAGTTACATTTGAAATAACCAAGAAAATCATGGTCGTTAGTTTTGGGTTACCCTGCATACTAAATGAAAGATATTAAAAACATGATGAGTTGTAACAAAACTAGACTTCTACGAAATTATTCTGGCCTTGAGATATTAACCCTCAATTTATTCAAAATAATACAGGGTGACTATTTCATTAATATTTTCACATAAAAGTGAACATTTCTTTAAAAGTACCCTGTAGAACCTGACAAAACCCTATATTGCCGGAATGGGGAAATGAGCAAAATTCAAATTCAAGATAACATATAGGGTGTTTCACTAAAAAAACATAACTTTGGTATGCTGTGACTTTACGAAATAATTTAAAATGTGAAGCTGAAATCTATTTAAAATTTTTATTTAAAACTTTGTTCGTGCCACTTAAAACAACGGATATATCAAACTGCGGAGTTTAAGTATATCAGATAGTATTATCCATTAAATCGTGTAATAACAATCTTGGAAATTCCAGTAGGTATTTTTAAAAGTACTTTAAAAATTTCTAGTCTATTTTTTATTTTAAGTTATTAGGCAAATAATTAAAAAATGTTCTTCCATCTCCAGTTTCTTTGGCCCAATGGATTTATGCATAAAAGGAATAGGAGTATTGATAAAGAATAATTGCTTAATGTCAAAAATTTTAGTTTCCAAATAAAGTAAATGTGTAGAATAACGGGGTTCCTTTTTATAAATTATTTTTATTAGTCGTTTCTTTATGATTACTATTGTTTTTTTAGATGTATACGGCTCCACTTCTCCAAGCAATAATGCTATTGGTAAGATGAGGCTCAAAAAGTGTATGGTTCTACATCCTCAAATGTTGCTTTTCGAGAATATAAAGCACTTGTGTATGCTACATATCTCAACTTTTTAAGAAGATTAGTTATATGGCGATCCCATCTGAAATGATTATCAACTATAATGCCTAATTATTTTATGGAGTTTATGAATTTAATTTTAACATCACCTTGGATTGATAGTTCATCAAAGGCTAAAATATGTGAGCTATAACTATATAGCTTGATATCGAACTACTATTTAATTCAAGGAAAGTCAGATTTTAGTTTTGTTTTCAAATCAGACCACGTTGCATCTCCGAAAAAATGACAGTATCATCTACAAAGTTGATGATTATCACCTTTAGACCTCAACAGAAAAATATTATTCAAATATATCGTAAAAAGAATACATGCATACCTTGAGATTCATCGCTAAAGGAGTCCTCTATTTTAACTTGTTGAGTTCTATTTCAAAAATGTGACTTAAAAAGCTTTTGTGCAAAAACAACATTGAAAGGCAGATACAAATTAAATTAAATTAGTATATGTGAATCACAGACTATGACTATCGCAACAAGGGATTTGGTTTCCACCAGTGGATGTAGCTTTTAGGCTTCTGAAGAAGCAACTGAAATAAAAGCTTTAGGGGTGTACTCTTCTTAGGTGAGGGTCTTAGAGACAGTGAATAGTTGGGAGAATATACCAAATAAATTATCTAACCTAGTCACTGAAACTGTTAAAACAGAATATCCCTTTTTTATTAAGCAAATTTTGAATGTTAAAAAATATTTTCAAACGCCGCTTTAAGAGTGTAAAATGAAAGAATGGTGGGAGTAAGGTTGCCCTCGGAACTCATAATTACCAGATGGGAAAACTGATATTCTACACGGAACATTCTAACGCAATTAAGGAATTAATTTTAGATATACAATTCAAAATCTTTAGTGCAAATTCAATAGTTAGTAAAAAAAATCAGATTGTGCCTAAGCAACTTATTTTTAAGAAGGTTAATTTTAGTTTTTTAACTGATGTAATAACTTCATTAAAAAAGAAAAATTAAAACTTAAGCGATTCAACAAATTTTATTGAAAAGTTTCCGATAAACGATGTTCCTGGTGACATAGGTCTTAGGATTAGGCAAAAATTAAATACAACTTTGAAAAGCATGAAGGGTTCGAAGTAATAATGGAAGTATAGAATTTTTTTAGTGTTAATTTTCTTAAAAAGTTTTTCGTTACAATTGTCCATTAATTCCCAAATTACAGTATCCTATTACAATCGGTAGATGTTGGAAGGACCTTTTCTATACATAAACATATTTTTACAGATAGATCGCATTTTAATAGAAAGTTTCGAAAACTATTTAAGTGTAAATTCCTATTATAATAATTCTAGTTAAAAGTTTTTTTGTACCTCTATTATAATATATAGTGAAATGTTTTCTACTACACTTTTCTCTTCATCCCAGAGAGTTATTATCACCTACCTACGTATTTTTTAAGCGTTCTTCTATTAGGTACACAAATTTTAAATAATAAATATGCTTGTTTGTATACGCGCATATTGTGATTAAATTTTGTTGCATATATTCCTTCCTCAAAATAAGAATCGGTATTGGAAGAGCTCATCTTCACAGGTCCATAACATTAAAACTATTCGATGAATTTTGTTATAAGATCTTTTTATCGGGTCATAAAGACTTAAAACTCGTTTTTTAATAAAAATTCTTAACATAGATCTCTAGTTTGAATTTTTTTTTTTGCAATGAATGATTTCACAAAAAATGTTTGTACTTACCATTTTCTTCTAAACACCCTGTTGGCACCAAATCTTGAGCACGATATGCACGAGTGAGACCCATAATCAAATACCCCGCAGTTTTATATAGCGTGTACATCTAATTTAAAATTATCGAAGCATCGTTAGCATGTCAAACCCTATTGGTCGGACAAAAACGGACTATAAAAAAATGTGGCGGACGAATTTAATACTACTGCAGTGCCTTAATCACAAAGAGCTTGCTGTGCGCTAATTGACTAAAGGTTGCCAACTCTAGGTGTGGAGATTTACTAGATTAACCGAAGGTGCATAAAACATGAAAAACACTTTAATTAAAGATGGATGAGAGATGATAGATTACGAAATATGAGACGAAATTTCGAAAAATGTATTTATACAGGGTGAGTCAAAACTATGGGGATATAGGTAGAGTAGGCACAAGCGAGGGATAAACCACTGAAGATGTAGATGTACAAAAAAAGGAGAATTTACAAGGATGTATGAGGATTTATGGAGGATCTATGAGGATATGAGGATGTACAAGGATATCTAAGGATGTGCGAGGAAGTATAATGACTTACGAGGATGTATAAAGGCAGGTACAGATCAGAGGTATGAGCAAGTCGAGGTCGAACCGAAGGCGTCGTGCAGCACATTTTGTATACACGAATAATAGACGCACGAGGCGGTGTTCATCAATGGCCGATGTCGTGCACAGCATCTTCTTTTTTATTGTTGTAATATACGTACGTGCTCAGATCTGTACCCCGCCTTTAAGATGTCTCGAGGATGTATGATGATTTTCTTAAGAATATTCAAGGTTATAAAAATATACAAGAATTTATTTTTCCAAAAAAGGGTCAAAAATTTGTAAATTACACGTAATTGTATTTCGTAAGTAACAAATTAGGGTTCAATTCAATGGATTCCTTCCTTCCGGCTTCCTTCCGTCGTCCTGTCCTGCCTTCCGTCCGTTCCGGTCCTTCCTTCCTGTCCTTCCGTCCGTTCCTTCCTTCCTTCCTTCCCTTCCTCCTTCTCCTTCCTTCCTTCCTTCCGTCCTTCCTTCCTTCCTTCCTCCGTCCTCCTTCCTTCCTTCCTTCCTTCCGTCCTTCCTTCCTCCTTCCTTCCTTCCTTCCTTCCTCCTTCCTTCCTTCCTTCCTTCCTTCCTTCCTTCCTTCCTTCCTTCCTTCCTTCCTTCCTTCCTTCCTTCCTTCCTTCCTTCCTTCCTTCCTTCCTTCCTTCCTTCCTTCCTTCCTTCCTCTTCCTTCCTTCCTTCCTTCCTTCCTTCCTTCCTTCCTTCCTTCCTTCCTTCCTTCCTTCCTTCCTTCCTTCCTTCCTTCCTTCCTTCCTTCCTTCCTTCCTTCCTTCCTTCCTTCCTTCCTTCCTTCCTTCCTTCCTTCCTTCCTTCCTTCCTTCCTTCCTTCCTTCCTTCCTTCCTTCCTTCCTTCCTACAACAGGATCAGGTCCTATCAACAGAAGATCGGAGCGAAAATGATAAAACAGAAGTAAAGAGCATTATAAAATATATTGATCGGAGCATAGATCTAAAACATCTGAAGCCAATTAGACTTGGTCGTTTTAGTGATAGCCGAAACAGACCAATGAAGATTACAATGGAGGAAGAAACCGATGTCGTTAGTTTGATTAAGCAAGCCAGCTCATTAAAGAATGGAAAATATAAACATGTTTCTATTTCCTTTGACCGTACTAAAAGGCAAATAGACTATTACAGACAGTTGAAAATGAAACTGGATGAGAAAAACAATAAAGGTACTGAAAAGTTTAGAATTAGATACGTTGATGGTACTCCAACCATAGTACCTTTAAACCGTTAATGCCCAACAGGTCCTCAAACGATAACGCTCAGCTTCAATGTTACTACCAAAATGTGCGAGGTTTAAATTCTAAAGTTGACGATTTTTATACGTGTTTGTGAAGCAGAGTTCGATGTAGTCGCGTTAAGTGAAACTTGGCTAAGTAGTGATGTTAAAAGTTCGGAAATATTTTCTGAGACATATGAAGTGTACCGTAAAGACCGCAGACTAGATTTACTAGAAAAATCAACTGGAGGAGGAGTATTATTGGCACTTAAAAGCTGCATAAAATCAAGCAAGTTTGATACATCTATGTTTGATATACATTTTCCCTCAATCGATTTACTTATTGTAAAGTGTTCGATTGACCATAAAGTATTTTATTTATTAGTTCTGTACATTCCTGATAGGCTGACTGTAGATGATTTTGAATATTTTTTTGATTGTTTAGAGCAATTGGATATCTTTAATAATATTATTATGTTAGGAGATTTTAATATTCCAAAATTTATAAGTTTAGACAGATCAGACAACAAGACTTCCATTTTAATGAATTTTATCGAATTACATAACTTAGTTCAATATAACCATGTAACAAATCGCTTAAATCGTACGCTTGATTTGGTTATTTCCTCCAATGAAAGCGAAGTTAGTTATTCATGATGATTTACCACTTGTAAAAGAGGATGATCACCATCCGGCGCTGTCAATCACTTTCAGTGAAATGAGTAAAAAGGATATTACTTTTTTACCTAATTCGCAAACCAAAGTATACAATTTCAGAAAAGCTGATTTTCCATCACTGTATACGGAAATGTCAAGCCTCGACTGGGGTTTTTTGGATGTATACAATGATGTCAATAGGATGGTTAGTGATTTTTATGATAAAATATATCTTGTGTTTGATAAACACATTCCAACTTACAGAAATTATAAACATAAATATCCAACATGGTTTGATTCAGACATTATTAAATATATAAAACTGAAAGAAAGATATCATCGGAAGTATAAAAAAATAGGGCTACATGCAGATTTGCTCGAATTTAAACGGCTTAGAACACTAATTAATTAACAGAAAATTAAAATATCCTACGATAATTATTTGGAAGATGTTCAGTTAAGTATTTCAAATAATTCTGAAAAATTTTGGTCTTATATACATTCAAAAAACAAATCTTCGAGAATACCAGGTGAAATGAGTTTAGATGGGACTGTTTTCAGTGATCCGCAAGGTATAGTTAATGCATTCAAATCATTTTTGAAAGGGTATACTTACCTTCGGATTCCGATAATCCTGATGAACTAGTAGGAAATATTAGTACGCAACCCATGACAATAAATATGTCAGCATTTTGTGAAAAAGAAATCGATGTGGCTGCTGGTAAACTTAAAAATAAGATGACATCGGGTCCAGACAACATACCGTCCTTCTTAATTAAGGATTGTTCCAGAATTTTAACACAGCTTCTTTTAAAAAATTTTAATTTATCGGTAAAGACGGGAAAATATCCTAAACTATGGAAAGAAGCTAGAATATGCCCAATATTTAAAAGCGGGACAAAGTCTGAGGTAGGAAACTATAGGCCGGTGTCACTATTGTGCAACTTTTCGAAGATCTTCGAGGTCGTTCTGTATAATCGTATATATCCATTTGTCCGAAGTTACATTTCACCATATCAGCATGGGTTTATAGACAAACGGTCAACGGTAACAAATTTAACTGTGATTACACAATTTATTGCGGATGTATTAGATGACCAAGGACAGGTGGATGTGATATATACCGATTTCTCGAAGGCATTTGATAGAGTTAAGCATAGCTTCTTAATTTCAAAACTTTCAAAGACTGGTTTTTCTAACAGCACTTTAGCTTTATTTAAGTCATATTTATCAAATAGGACACAATTCGTTACTTACAATGGATTTAAATCAGAATCAATTGCGGTTACATCTGGAGTACCACAGGGTTCAAATCTTGGGACCTTTACTATTTTTAATATTTATTAATGATTTATACAATGAAATTAGTTGTAATAAATTGTGGTTTTGCGGATGATTTAAAGATTTTCTTAAGTATTAAAAATACAGATCACTGCAATGAGCTCCAGAGAAATTTGAACTGTATTAATAACTGGTGTAAGACAAATATGTTACACCTAAATGCTCAAAAATGTAAGATAGTTACTTACTCTAGGAAAAGAGAAAATATTCAATTCTCATATTCGATTGGAGATAATGAGTTGGAGAGATGTTCTACTATTAGGGACTTAGGTGTAATTTTTGATGCTAAATTAACCTTCTCAAATCATATTCAAGTTAAAGTTTCCGAAGCTTTTAGAATGTATGGATTCATTATTAGAAACTGCAGGCAATTTTCAAATATAGCACCTCTTAAATTATTATTTAGTACCCACGTGCGTTCTAAGCTGGAATATTGTAGTCTGATCTGGAACCCTTATTACAACTGCTACGTTCTGGATAGAAACGGGTTCAAAGAAAATTTTTAAAATACCTAGTTTTCAAAATTGATGGAGTATATCCCGAACGTGGTTGTGATTATACGGAGTTGTGTAAACAATTTGATATTAATAGCCTGAGCCTAAGAAGGAACACATCCTCGCTTATTTTTCTATTTAAACTCATGCACAATTTTATTGATTGTAGCGATATTTTGTCAAAAATTAAATTTAATATACCCCGTCTAAATTCTAAAACCAACAAGCTATTCGAATGCCCTAGGGCAAAAACCAACTTGATGTTAAAATCACCCTTATATGTAATGTGTAACAATTACAATAAAATTAGTAGTCATTGCGATATTTTTCATTGTTCTCTTGGTGAACTAATTAAAAATGCAGTTACTTTCCTTAACGAAATATTGTAATAAGTATATTGTATTATATTGAATTCTCCCTGTGTTATTTTTGTAAGAATTTTTTTTTTTTAATATATTCTTGGCTTGTTCACAATATTCATTTGTTTTCTATTATAGTTTTTATTTTGCAACTTTAATTAGTTTTCGTGTAAATATATGTTACATCACAACCCATAAGTAGAATTTACTTTTGTAATTTATTAATTTTATTTTAGATACCACTTTATTATTGTTACTTACTATTAAGAATATTGTCCTGTAAATGGGAAACTGTTGGGCAATAAAGCTATTATTATTATTATTAATTATTATTATTATTATTATTATTATTATTATTATTATTATTAATTATTATTATTATTATTATTATTATTATTATTATTATTATTATTATTATTATTATTATTATTATTATTATTATTATTATTATTATTATATTATATTATTATTATTATTATTATTATTATTATTATTATATTATTATTATTATTATTATTATTATTATTATTATTATTAGATTATTATTATTATTATTATTATTATTATTATTATTATTATTATTATTATTATTATTATTATTATTATTATTATTATTATTATTATTATTATTATTATATTATTATTATTATTATTATTATTATTATTATTATTATTATTATTATTATTATTATTATTATTATTATTATATTATTATTATTATTATTATTATTATTATTATTATTATTATTATATTATTATTATTATTATTATTATTATTATTATTATTATTATTATTATTATTATTATTATTATTATTATTATTATTATTATTATTATTATTATTATTATTTTATTATTATTATTATTATTATTATTATTATTATTATTATTATTATTATTATTATTATTATTATTATTATTATTATTATTATATTATATTATTATTATTATTATTATTATTATTATTATTATTATTATTATTATTATTATTATTATTATTATTATTATATTATTATTATTATTATTATTATTATTATTATTATTATTATTATTATTATTATTATTATTATTATTATTATTATTATTATTATTATTATTATTATTATTATTATATTATTATTATTATTATTATTATTATTATTATTATTATTATTATTATTATTATTATTATTATTATTATTATTATTATTATTAGTATTATTATTATTATTATTATTATATTATTATTCGTATTATTATTATTATTATTATTATTATTATTATTATTATTATTATTATTATTATTATTATTATTATTATTATTATTATTATTATTATTATTATTATTATTATTATATTATTATTATTATTATTAGTATATTATTATTATTATTATTATTATTATTATTATTATTATTATAAGATATGTATGTATTTGGTTTTGTATTTTATTTTAGTTGTTCCTTCGATTGTAAAAATGATTAATAAAATATTTTAAAGTAGGTATTGGCATTTATTCTTAAAGAGTATTTAAAAAAAAATATGCATAAAAAAAATAAAAAATCCAGATTATCCGAGCCGCCAATTGTCCGATCTACAGCCCACATTAGCTCGGATAATCGGGAGTCTACTGTATTTATTCCTTGATGTATATGGATAGTAGGTACTTCTAAGCATTGAATAATGGGTCCGTTAGTGTTAACGATTTATATTTTATGGATAATTCTATAAAATAAACCAACTTACAGATTCCGAATACAATTTTATGTTTTTTCTTAGACAATTTTAAGGGAGATTCATTCATACTGTTGCGCAGTTTCTGCAGCTTTGCAGTCAAAATTTTGACGTTTTAATATGAGTTGATTCGACTTTTAGATGACAACTGCCACCTACTTATAAAGTAACTAAAAAATGCAATCGGTAAATCAATGCTTAAAATACGCCCAATAAGAAGTGCATAGGATTTTAAGAACATTGATATCAAAGTAGTTAGGTTAAACCCATACGCACAGACGAACAGACGAGATTTTTTTGCATTTTCGGACTCAGAATGATTGTGAATAAAAGGTAGGGATAAGAAAAAGTTGTCGTCTGCACGAATGCTCCATAGAAATAGCCTCAATAAAATAAAGAAAAATGGTCTGATGTAAATTACAAAATTGCATTTTTATCCATGCTTCCAATTTTAACCACCTTGCACTGCGAAAACGACCCCTTAAACCCACCCTTGCACTTCACGGCCTCTCATCCTCCACCGCTCATGCGCCCTTCATCCATCCACCTTCAGAACAAGAGATTCGATCGTTTCCTGGCTCATCAGATCAACTATTTAATATCCCTATTTTCCTCCGCGGTTTACGCAGCCAAAAACAATCGAATATCACCGCTCGCTGCCGAACGCTTAGAGATTGTTCAAATCATCGCCAACGCGTTATTTATAACAATAATAACAAAATAAACGCGCGGCTGTCGTTTGTTTAATATCCTTGTTGGTTGATTTTCGCCGGAAGTTTATTGTTTTTGAATTTTTGTGGAGTTCGGGCATTATTGTGAAGGATCAAAATGTCGGATCTGATCGGAGATCAGGTGGTTGCCGACGAGAAAAAACATTTGAATGGAAATCCAGGAAATACTGGTAAGGATAATTTTAATATATTTAATATAATTGTAATTATAATTATTAATTGACAGCCGCTGCTGCATTTAAAATGAGTTGTTATTGTAAATAAGTCGCAGTTAAATTTCATGGGAATATAGTAAACTATAAATATAAAAATGTTTGACATTTGTGTGTAATGATAAGGAAAATTTTATCTATAGGACAGTGGCAGAATAACAAAACGTTGCCAACTAAAAGTAACCATAAATATTAAAAATAATTTACGATTTTTTTGAAGTATTAATAAAAATATATTTACAAAGTTTCAAATAATTAATAATATGAGTTTATGGGACTAGTAACTTTAATATATTTAATATTTTCCTTAATAAATGAAAATAAAATTTAAATCTGTAATTTAAATATATATTTGTAGTTTTAAATAGAAAATTATTATTATTATTATTATTATTATTGATATCATAAGGTAATTGTAAACACTGGTTTCTAAAAAGAATTTCCTTGATTGATATTAGTTTGATAATACTTTTGGACAAATTTTATATTTCAGATTGTCTAAATTATATATTCTTATTATATTATGTAAAAAATACAACAAAATTATTATTTTACACAAAATAACCAAGATTTAATGTACTAAGTACAAACACTTCTGTATACCGGGTGTGCCGCGCTAATTCTACAGATGGGTTTATTACTAGTTAAATTTAAGTTAGAATCTGGAATTTTTGAAGTAAGAGACAATTCATAGGGGGCGTAACTCCGCATATTTTTTATCTATAGGTATTCACAGCTTGATATTTCGTTGTGAATAAAATACACTACCAAAAATTTAAATTAAAACATCTCAAAAGTAACCAAATTTTTTATATTTTTTAATAATTCTTTTATAATATAGGTATCATTGAAAATTTTGGCGTAAGGGTAGCTTGGCTCGAACTGAGTAGGATAGTGAAATAAAAAGTTTGTGGACTAACGTCCCTTAAAATTTAATGATTCCAACTTAAATTTTAAAAACTCTTAGACCAGTTGAATTAAACTGATTTAGATATAAAAAAAATTGTTAACAATACTTTGATAAGTGTAAATGGCAGAGGAGCTTATAATAAATAAAAAAAAAATAATAAATGCAACCTGTGAGAGGTTGAAGTTTTAGGGGGTTGAAATGAAATGAAAAATGGTATTTCGCGATTTCCGACAAAAGTTGATGTCAAAAACAAAAATGTATTATGGAAAATTTGTAGATTAAGCAAAAATCTACAGCTATTGTAGAAGTCACTTTTTAACATAACCTCGTAATTTTCGATAAAAAATCAAAAGTTCGTTCGAATTTTGTTTTTCGTTTTTTATTTTTCCTTTTTCCAAACATAATTCAATTTTATTGAAATTTTTGTGTCTTAAATAAACGAAAAAAGTATAAATAAAAAAATCCAAAAATTACTAAATATTAATTTTTTGTTCAAACACACTATTTTTAAAAAAGAAATTCTACGGTTGAAAATTATCGTACAAAGTTCTTTAGGTACTCATTTTTTTGCTTAAATAAAATAATTATAGTCACGATTAAAAAACATGCTTAAAAATGAATAAAAACAAAAATGACAATGGCAACATTAATTATTGATATAATTTGTTTCAATTTAAAAAAAAATAATAAAAAACTGATTGCACCATTCAATTGTATTGTAAAAATATAAGAGGAAGTGTTTTTGGTTTATTGACCAGAATTCCTATTTTTGTATACAGGGTGGGGATTTTTTCTGGAACTAATTCGCTAGAACCTCGGAATAAAATATTTGGATAAAACGCAAAAACAGGTCGATTGAGGTTTTATGGGCTTTCCAATCATATTAAAAAAAAATTGTTTCACCCCTTTTAAGGGATGAAACCTAACCCCACGTGTTTAAACGGGATGATACTAATTGTGGCACCTTGTTATAAAGCTCTTT